>CAMZMU010000055.1:5376705-5992059 GCA_947311845.1 Poa pratensis
TCTTCACTCTTACACATGTTTTAGCGATTTTTCATGCTCGTTGGTCACCGTTCGGGACCTGAGGTATCTACAAAATTACCGAAATGGCAATTTTTTTGTCATTACGGTTCGTTGTTGCCAAAATAAATTTTCTTGGTATGCTCTGGTAGTATCTGACCGCATATACATAAGGAAACTTCCGAACATGGGACCAGCAGTCACATCACTGAAAGGCATAATTCTTCATCCGAATTCCGATTTTAGCGTAATTTTTTTTGTTGGAAGATAACGACATATTCTACACCATGAAAACGATTTAAGGAGATCTCTTCCATTTAATTTTATACAGAAAAACAAGGCTAGTCTTTACCATGAGTCATTCGACGACGTGTGTTATAACGTTCGTTTAGTGCTCCAACGGAAGGCGTTGCTGACATATATTTTGGTATTGCATATGCTACTAGTATGGACTCTAGGGCACCTAGAATTGTCAATTGGGATGAGAGAGTAGCCAGTATCAAGAAAATTCTCAGTATTCTTCACTCTTACACATGTTTTAGCGATTTTTCATCCTTGTTGGTCACTGTTCAGGACCTGAGGTATCCAAAAAATTACCGAATGGCAATTTTTTTTGTCATTACGGTTCGTTGTTGCCAAATTGAATTTTCTTGGTATGCTCTGGTGGTAGCCGACCGCATATACATAAGGAAACCTCCCGAACATGGGACCAGCAGGCACATCACCTGAAAAGGCATAACTTCATCATCCGAAGTCCGATTTTAGCGCACTTTTTTTGTTGGAAAGATAACGACATATTCTACACCATGAAAACGAATTTAAGGAGATCTCTTCCATTTAAGTTTATACAAAAAAACAAGGCCAGTCTTTACCATGAGTCATTCGACGACGTGTGTTATAGCGTTCGTTTAGTGCTCCAACAGCAGGCGTTGCATGACATATTTTTGGTATTGCATCCGCTACTTGTATGGACTCTAGGCACCTAGACTTGTCAATTGGGATTGAGAGAGTAGCCACTCTCGAGAAAATTCTCAGTATTCTTCACTCTTACACATGTTTTAGCGATTTTTCATGCTCGTTGGTCACCGTTCGGGACCTGAGGTATCCAAAAAATTACCGAAATGACAATTTTTTTTGTCATTACGGTTCGTTGTTGCCAAAATGAATTTTCTTGGTATGCTCTGGTGGTAGCCGACCGCATATACGTAAGGAAACTTCCCAAACTTGGGACCAGCAGTCACATCACCTGAAAAGGCATAACTTCTTCATCGAAGTCCGATTTTAGCACACTCTTTTTTGTTGGAAAGATAACGACGTATTCTACACCATAAAAACGAATTTAAGGAGATCTCTTCCATTTAATTTTATACAAAAAAACAAGGCTAGTCTTCACCATGAGTCATTCGACGACCGTGTGTAATAGCGTTCGTTTAGTGCTCCAACGGCAGGCGTTGCATGACATACATTTTTGGTATTGCATCCGCTACATGTATGGACTCTAGGGTACCTAGACTTGTCAATTGGGATTGAGAGAGTAGCCACTCTCGAAAAAATTCTCAGTATTCTTCACTCTTACACATGTTTTAGCGATTTTTCATGCTCGTTGGTCACCGTTCGGGACCCGAGGTATCCAAAAATTACCGAAATGGCAATTTTTTTGTCATTACGGTTCGTTGTTGCCAAAATGAATTTTCTTGGTATGCTCTGGTGGTAGCGACGCATATACATAAGGAAACTTCCCAAACATGGGAACAGCAGTCACATCACCTGAAAAGGCATAACTTCTTCATCCGAAGTCCGATTTTAGCGCAATTTTTTTGTTGGAAAGATAACGAATATTCTACACCATGAAAAACGAATTTAAGGAGATCTCTTCCATTTAATTTTATACAGAAAAACAAGGCTAGTCTTTACAATGAGTCATTCGACGACCGTGTGTTATAGCGTTCGTTTAGTGCTCCAACAGCAGGCGTTGCATGACATATATTTTTGGTATTTCATCCGCTACTTGTATGGACTCTAGGGCACCTAGGCTTGTCAATTGGGATTGAGAGAGTAGCCAGTCTCGAGAAAATTCTCAGTATTCTTCACTCTTACACATGTTTTGCGATTTTTCATGCTCGTTGGTCACGTTCGGGACCTAAGGTATCCAAAAAATTACCGAAATGGCAATTTTTTTTGTCATTACGGTTCATTGTTGCCAAAATGAATTTTCTTGGTATGCTCTGGTAGTAGCCGACCGCATATACATAAGGAAACTTCCCGAACATGGGACTAGCAGTCACATCACTGAAAAGGCATAACTTCTTCATCGGAAGTCCGATTTTAGCGCACTTTTTTTTGTTGGAAAGATAACGACATATTCTACACCATGAAAATGAATTTAAGGAGATCTCTTCCATTTAATTTTATACAAAAAAAACAAGGCTAGTCTTTACATGAGTCATTCGACGACGTGTGTTATAGCGTTCGTTTAGTGCTCCAACAGCAGTAGTTGCATGACATATATTTTTGGTATTGCATCCGCTACTTGTATGGACTCTAGGGCACCTAGACTTGTCAATTGGGATTGAGAGAGTAGCCACTCTCGAGAAAATTCTCAGTATTCTTCACTCTGACACATGTTTTAGCGATTTTTCATGCTTGTTGGTCACCGTTCAGGACCTGAGGTATCCAAAAAAAATTCCGAAATGGCAATTTTTTTTTGTCATTACGGTTCGTTGTTGCCAAAATGAACTTTCTTGGTATGCTCTGGTGGTAGCCGACCGCATATACATAAGGAAACTTCCCGAACATGGGACCAGCAGGCACATCACCTGAAAAGGCATAACTTCTTCATCCGAAGTCTGATTTTAGCGCACCTTTTTTTGTTGGAAAGATAACGACATATTCTACACCATGAAAAACTAATTTAAGCAGATCTCTTCCATTTAATTTTATACAAAAAAAACAAGGCTAGTCTTTACCATGAGTCATTCGACGACCGTGTGTTATAGCGTACGTTTAGTGCTCCAACGGCAGGCGTTGCATGACTTATATTTTTGGTATTGCATCCGCTACTTGTATGGACTCTAGGGCACCTAGGCTTGTCAATTGGGATTGAGAGAGTAGCCAGTATCGAGAAAATTCTCAGTATTCCTCACTCTTACACATGTTTTAGCGATTTTTCATGCTCGTTGGTCACCGTTCGGGACCTGAGCTATCCAAAAAATTACCGAAATGGCAATTTTTTTTGTCATTACGGTTCGTTGTCGCCAAAATGAATTTTCTTGGTATGCTCAGGTGGTAGCCGACCGCATATACATAAGCAAACTTCCCGAACATGGGACAACAGTCACATCACCTGAAAAGACATAACTTCTTCATCCGAAGTCCGATTTTAGCGCACTTTTTTTTGTTGGAAAGATAACGACGTATTCTACACCATGAAAAATGAATTTAAGGAGATCTCTTCCATTTAATTTTATACAAACAAAAAACAAGGCTAGTCTTCACCATGAGTCATTCGACAACCGTGTGTTATAGGGTACGTTTAGTGCTCCAACGGCAGGCGTTGCATGACTTATATTTTTGGTATTGCATCCGCTACTTGTATGGACTCTAGGGCACCTAGCCTTGTCAATTGGGATTGAGAGAGTAGCCAGTCTCAAGAAAATTCTCAGTATTCCACACTCTTACACATGTTTTAGCGATTTTTCATGCTCGTTGGTCACCGTTCGGGACCTGAGGTATCCAAAAAATTACCGAAATGGCAATTTTTTTTGTCATTACGGTTCATTGTTGCCAAAATGAATTTTCTTGGTATGCTCAGGTGGTAGCCGACCGCATATACATAAGGAAACTTTCCAAACATGGGACCAGCAGTCGCATCACCTGAAAAGGCATAACTTCTTCATCTGAAGTCCGATTTTAGCGCACTTTTTTTTGTTGAAAAGATAACGACATATTCTACACCATGAATAACGAATTTAAGGAGATCTCTTCCATTTAATTTTATACAAAAAAACAAGACTAGTCTTTACCATGAGTCATTCGACGACTGTGTGTTATAGCGTTCGTTTAGTGCTCCAACGGCAGGCGTTGCATGACATATTTTTGGTATTGCATCCGCTACTTGTATGGACTCTAGGGCACCTAGACTTGTCAATTGGGATTGAGAGAGTAGCCAGTGTCGAGAAAATTCTCCGTATTCCTCACTCTTACACATGTTTTAGCGATTTTTCATGCTCGTTGGTCACCGTTCGGGACCTGAGGTATCCAAAAAATTACCGAAATGGCACTTTTTTTGTCATTACGGTTCGTTGTTGCCAAAATGAATTTTCTTGGTATGCTCAGGTGGTAGCCGACCGCATATACATAAGGAAACTTCCCGAACATGGGACCAGCAGTCACATCAACTGAAAAGGCATAACTTCTTCATCCGAAGTCCGATTTTTGCGCACTTTTTTTTGTTGGAAAGATAACGACGTATTCTACACCATGAAAAACGAATTTAAGGAGATCTCTTCCATTTAATTTTATACAAAAAAACAAGGCTAGTCTTCACCATGAGTCATTCGACGACCGTGTGTTATAGCGTTCGTTTAGTGCTCCAACGGCAGGCGTTGCATGACTATATTTTTGGTATTACATCCGCTACTTGTATGGACTCTAGGGCACCTAGACTTGTCAATTGGGATTGAGAGAGTAGACAGTCTCAAGAACATTCTCAGTATTCCTCACTCTTACACATGTTTTAGCGATTTTTCATGCTCGTTGGTCACCGTTCGGGACCTGAGGTATCCAAAAAATTACCGAAATGGCAATTTTTTTGTCATTACAGTTCGTTGTTGCCAAAATGAATTTTCTTGGTATGCTCAGGTGGTAGCCGACCGCATATAAATAAGGAACTTACCGGCCATGGGACCAGCAGTCACATCACCTGAAAAGGCATAACTTCTTCATCGAAGTCTGATTTTTGCGCACTTTTTTTGTTGGAAAGATAACGACATATTCTACACCATGAAAAACGAATTTAAGGAGATCTCTTCCTTTTAATTTTATACAAAAAAACAAGGCTAGTCTTTACCGTGAGTCATTCGACGACCGTGTGTTATAGCGTTCGTTTAGTGCTCCAACGGCAGGCGTTGCGTGACATATATTTTGGTATTACATCCGTTACTTGTATGGAATCTAGGGCACCTAGACTTGTCAATTGGGATTGAGAGAGTAGACAGTCTCAAGAAAATTCTCAGTATTCGACGAATTTAAGGAGATCTCTTCCATTTAATTTTATACAAAAAAACAAGGCTAGTCTTTACCATGAGTCATTCGACGACCGTGTGTCATAGCGTTCGTTTAGTGCTCCAACAGCAGGCGTTGCAGGACATACATTTTTGGTATTGCATCCGCTACTTGTATGGACTCTAGGGTACCTAGACTTTACAATTGGGATTGAGAGAGTAGCCACTCTCGAGAAAATTCTCAGTATTCTTCACTCTGACACATGTTTTAGCGATTTTTCATGCTCGTTGGTCACCGTTCAGGACCTGAGGTATCCAAAAAATTACCGAAATGGCAATTTTTTTTGTCATTACGGTTCGTTGTTGCCAAAATGAATTTTCTTGGTATGCTCTGGTGGTAGCCGACCGCATATACATAAGGAAACTTCCCGAACATGGGACCAGCAGTCACATCACCTGAAAAGGAATAACCTCTTCATCCGAAGTCCGATTTTAGCGCACTTTTTTTTGTTGGAAAGATAACGACAAATTCTACACCATGAAAACGAATTTAAGGAGATCTCTTACATTTAATTTTATACAAAAAAAACAAGGCTAGTCTTTACCATGAGTCCTTCGACGACCGTGTGTTATAGCGTTCGTTTAGTGGTCCAACAGCAGGCGTTGCATGACATATATTTTTGGTATTACATCCGCTACTTGTATGCACTCTAGGGCACCTAGACTTTACAATTGGGATTGAGAGAGTAGCCACTCTCGAGAACATTCTCAGTATTCTTCACTCTTACACATGTTTTAGCGATTTTTCATGCTCGTTGGTCACCGTTCAGGACCTGAGGTATCCAAAAAATTACCGAAATGGCAATTTTTTTGTCATTACGGTTCGTTGTTACCAAAATGAATTTTCTTGGTATGCTCTGGTGGTAGCCGACCGCATATACATAAGGAAACTTCCCGAACATGGGACCAGCAGTCACATCACCTGAAAAGGCATAACTTCTTCATCCGAAGTCCGATTTTAGCGCACCTTTTTTTGTTGGAAAGATATAGACATATTATACACCATGAAAAACGAATTTAAGGAGATCTCTTCCATTTAATTCTATACAAAAAAACAAGGCTAGTCTTTACCATGAGTCAGTCGACGACCGTGTATTATAGCGTACGTTTAGTGCTCCAACGGCAGGCGTTGCATGACATATATTTTTGGTATTGCATCCGCTACTTGTATGGACTCTAGGGCACCTAGGCTTGTCAATTGGGATTGAGAGAGTAGCCAGTCTCGAGAAAATTCTCAGTATTCTTCACTCTTACACTTGTTTTGCGATTTTTCATGCTCGTTGGTCACCGTTCGGGACCTGAGGTATCCAAAAAATTACCGAAATGGCAATTTTTTTTGTCATTACGGTTCATTGTTGCCAAAATGAATTTTCTTGGTATGCTCTGGTAGTAGCCGACCGCATATACATAAGAAAACTTCCCGAACATGGGACTAGCAGTCACATCACCTGAAAAGGCATAACTTCTTCATCGGAAGTCCGATTTTAGCGAACTTTTTTTTGTTGGAAAGATAACGACATATTCTACACCATGAAAACGAATTTAAGGAGATCTCTTCCATTTAATTTTATACAAAAAAAACAAGGCTAGTCTTTACCATGAGTCATTCGACGACCGTGTGTTATAGCGTTCGTTTAGTGCTCCAACAGCAGGCGTTGCATGACATATATTTTTGGTATTGCATCCGCTACTTGTATGGACTCTAGGGCACCTAGACTTGTCAATTGGGATTGAGAGAGTAGCCACTCTCGAGAAAATTCTCAATATTCTTCACTCTGACACATGTTTTAGCGATTTTTCATGCTTGTTGGTCACCGTTCAGGACCTGCGGTATCCAAAAAATTACCGAAATGGCAATTTTTTTTTGTCATCACGGTTCGTTGTTGCCAAAATGAATTTTCTTGGTATGCTCTGGTGGTAGCCGACCGCATATACATAAGGAAACTTCCCGAACATGGGACCAGCAGGCACATCACCTGACAAGGCATAACTTCTTCATCCGAAATCTGATTTTAGCGCACCTTTTTTTGTTGGAAAGATAACGACATATTCTACACCATGAAAAACGAATTTAAGCAGATCTCTTCCATTTAATTTTATACAAAAAAAACAAGGCTAGTCTTTACCATGATTCATTCGACGACCGTGTGTTATAGCGTACGTTTAGTGCTCCAACGGCAGGCGTTGCATGACTTTAATTTTTGGTATTACATCCGCTACTTGTATGGACTCTAGGGCACCTAGGCTTGTCAATTGGGATTGAGAGAGTAGCCAGTCTCGAGAAAATTCACAGTATTCCTCACTCTTACACATGTTTTAACTATTTTTCATGCTCGTTGGTCACCGTTCGGGACCTGAGCTATCCAAAAAATTACCGAAATGGCAATTTTTTTTGTCATTACAGTTCGTTGTCGCCAAAATGAATTTTCTTGGTATGCTCAGGTGGTAGCCGACCGCATATACATAAGGAAACTTCCCGAACATGGGACCAACAGTCACATCACCTGAAAAGACATAACTTCTTCATCCGAAGTCCGATTTTAGCGCACTTTTTTTTGTTGGAAAGATAACGACGTATTCTACACCATGAAAAATGAATTTAAGGGGATCTCTTCCATTTAATTTTATACAAACAAAAAACAAGGCTAGTCTTTACCATGAGTCATTCGACGACCGTGTGTTATAGGGTACGTTTAGTGCTCCAACGGCAGGCGTTGCATGACTTATATTTTTGGTATTGCATCCGCTACTTGTATGGACTCTAGGGCACCTAGCCTTGTCAATTGGGATTGAGAGAGTAGCCAGTCTCAAGAAAATTCTCAGTATTCCACACTCTTACACATGTTTTAGCGATTTTTCATGCTCATTGGTCACCGTTCGGGACCTGAGGTATCCAAAAAATTACCGAAATGGCAATTTTTTTTGTCATTACGGTTCATTGTTGCCAAAATGAATTTTCTTGGTATGCTCAGGTGGTAGCCGACCGCATATACATAAGGAAACTTTCCAAACATGGGACCAGCAGTCGCATCACCTGAAAAGGCATAACTTCTTCATCTGAAGTCCGATTTTAGCGCACTTTTTTTGTTGAAAAGATAAAGACATATTCTACACCATGAATAACGAATTTAAGGAGATCTCTTCCATTTAATTTTATACAAAAAAAACAAGACTAGTCTTTACCATGAGTCATTCGACGACTGTGTGTTATAGCGTTCGTTTAGTGCTCCAACGGCAGGCGTTGCATGACATATATTTTTGGTATTGCATCCGCTACTTGTATGGACTCTAGGGCACCTAGACTTGTCAATTGGGATTGAGAGAGTAGCCAGTCTCGAGAAAATTCTCCGTATTCCTCACTCTTACACATGTTTTAGCGATTTTTCATGCTCGTTGGTCACCGTTCGGGACCTGAGGTATCCAAAAAATTACCGAAATGGCAATTTTTTTTGTCATTACGGTTCGTTGTTGCCAAAATGAATTTTCTTGGTATGCTCAGGTGGTATCCGACCGCATATACATAAGGAAACTTCCCGAACATGGGACCAGCAGTCACATCAACTGAAAAGGCATAACTTCTTCATCCGAAGTCCGATTTTTGCGCACTTTTTTTTGTTGGAAAGATAACGACGTATTCTACACCATGAAAACGAATTTAAGGAGATCTCTTCCATTTAATTTTATACAAAAAAACAAGGCTAGTCTTCACCATGAGTCATTCGACGACCGTGTGTTATAGCGTTCGTTTAGTGCTCCAACGGCAGGCGTTGCATGACATATATTTTTGGTATTACATCCGCTACTTGTATGGACTCTAGGGCACCTAGACTTGTCAATTGGGATTGAGAGAGTAGACAGTCTCGAGAAAATTCTCAGTATTCCTCACTCTTACACATGTTTTAGCAATTTTTCATGCTCGTTGGTCACCGTTCGGGACCTGAGGTATCCAAAAAATTACCGAAATGGCAATTTTTTTGTCATTACGGTTCGTTGTTGCCAAAATGAATTTTCTTGGTATGCTCAGGTGGTAGCCGACCGCATATACATAAGGAAACTTCCCGAACATGGGACCAGCAGTCACATCACTTGAAAAGGCATAACTTCTTCATCGGAAGTTCGATTTTAGCGCACTTTTTTTTGTTGGAAAGATAACGACGTATTCTACACCATGAAAAACGAATTTAAGCAGATCTCTTCCATTTAATTTTATACAAAAAAAACAAGGCTAGTCTTTACCATGAGTCATTCGACGACCGTGTGTAATAGCGTTCGTTTAGTGCTCCAACGGCAGGCGTTGCATGACATATATTTTTGGTATTGCATCCGCTACTTGTATGGACTCTAGGGCACCTAGAATTGTCAATTGGGATTGAGAGAGTAGCCACTCCCGAGAAAATTCTCAGTATTCCTCACTCTTACACATGTTTTAGCGATTTTTCATGCTCGTTGATCACCGTTCGGGGCCTGAGGTATCCAAAAAAATTGCCGAAATGGCAATTTTTTTTGTCATTACGGTTCGTTGTTGCCAAAATGAATTTTCTTGGTATGCTCAGGTGGTAGCTGACCGCATATACATAAGGAAACTTCCCGAACATGGGACCAGCAGTCACATCACCTAAAAAGGCATAACTTCCTCATCTAAAGTCTGATTTTAGCGCACTTTTTTTTGTTGGAAAGATAACGACGTATTCTACACCATGAAAAACGAATTTAAGGAGATCTCTTCCATTTAAATTTATACAGAAAAACAAGGCTAGTCTTTACCATGAGTCATTCGACGACCGTGTGTTATAGCGTTCGTTTAGTGCTCCAACGGCAGGCGTTGCATGACATATATTTTTGGTATTTCATCCGCTACTTGTATGGACTCTAGGGCACCTAGACTTGTCAATTGGGATTGAGAGAGTAGCCAGTCTCAAGAAAATTCTCAGTATTCCTCACTCTTACACATGTTTTAGCGATTTTTCATGCTCTTTGGTCACCGTTCGGGACCTGAGGTATCCTAAAAATTACCGAAATAGCAATTTTTTTGTCATTACGGTTCGTTGTTGCCAAAATGAATTTTCTTGGTATGCTCAGGTGGTAGCCGACCGCATATACATAAGGAAACTTCCCGAATATGGGACCAGCAGTCACATCACCTGAAAAGGCATAACTTCTTCATCCGAAGTCCGATTTTTGCGCACTTTTTTTTGTTGGAAAGATAACGACATATTCTACACCATGAAAACGAATTTAAGGAGATCTCTTCCATTTGATTTTATACAAAAAAACAAGGCTAGTCTTTACCATGAGTCATTCGACGACCGTGCATTCTAGCGTTTGTTTAGTGCTCCAACGGCAGGCGTTGCATGACATATATTTTTGGTATTGCATCCGCTACTTGTATGGACTCTAGGGCACCCAGACTTGTCAATTGGGATTGAGAGAGTAGCCACTCTCGAGAAAATTCTCAGTATTCTTCACTCTTACACATGTTTTACTGATTTTTCATGCTCGTTGGTCACCGTTCGGGACCTGAGGTATCCAAAAAATTACCGAAATGGCAATTTTTTTTGTCATTACGGTTCGTTGTTGCCAAAATGTATTTTCTTGGTATGCTCTGGTGGTAGCCGACCGTATATACATAAGAAAACTTCCCGAACATGGGACCAATAGTCACATCACCTGAAAAGGCATAACTTCTTCATCCGAAGTCCGATTTTAGCGCACTTTTTTTGTTGGAAAGATAACGACATATTCTACACCATGAAAAACGAATTTAAGGAGATCTCTTCCATTTAATTTTATACAAAAAAACAAGGCTAGTCTTTACCATGAGTCATTCGACGAATGTGTGTTATAGCGTTCGTTTAGTGCTCCAACAGCAGGCGTTGCATGACATATATTTTTGGTATTGCATCTGCTACTGTTAGATAACAACACTGGTGACTTTTTAATATGATGCTAAGTGTTGCAGGGTTGAATTATTTCATCTATAAGCCTCACACCATAAAGGAGAGAAAAAGGGAAGCTGAATTGGTGGTCTGCCAGGCCGGCCTCGGTGTCTGGCAAGGCTGGGCCAAGGCCGGCCCAAGGCCTGCCGCCTCAGCTGCCTCGCCGGGCTTCAGCGCTCCCGAGGCTGGCCCAAGGCCGGGTCAAGGCTGGGAGGCTCGGGCTCCATGCCGGCCTCCGCTGGCGGCCCAAGGTCGGGCCAAGGCCGGCCTCCCTTCATATGCTTCATGCCCAAGATTCTTGGTCGGCCTTGCAGGGCCAAGGCCGGGCTCTCGGGGCAGAAGTTTTTTTCCCCTCCAACGGCTGCATTTCGGGAGGGGTATAAATAACCCTCCACCTACCTCCAGCTGGCCAAGATTCAGATTCTCTCTCCTCCATTAAAAGGAAAGCTTCAAGCTTATAGATCTCCCAATCCCTCCGACCAAACTTGCTCATACTTGGAGAATTGAAGGAGAAGGCCCCGATCTACATCGTCACCAAAGCGTTCTTCATTTCCCCCTCATTCACTTGAGGGATTTGAGCCTAGGGTTTCCACTAGGAAAACCTAGGCATATTGTTATACTTACTTGCTTGTTACTTTTGTGTAGCAGGTGTTGTCGTGCTTGGGAGCCCCCAATCCTTTTGTGGGTTGATCCTCAAGTTTGTTGTAAGGGCTCCAGAGTCCGCCTTGAAGGATTCCGATAGTGGAAGGTGAACCAAGCTTTTGGGCAAGGTTCATCGGTGAATTGGGTGAGGCCATTTGTGGCGTTTGAGTTTGAAACTCACACCCCTCCAACGAGATGTACTCCCCTAAAAAGGAGGAACTCGGGAATACATCCTTGTCTCCGCGTGCTTCCCGTTCGGTTACTCCTTACTCGCTAGCTCTTACTTGTATCGTGCTTAGTATAGTGTTAACTTGTCATATAGGTAAATTCACCGTAGTTGCATATTTAGAGAATTTACCTTTGTGTCAAGCCTAAATTCGAAAAAGAGCTAAAAATTGAGTAGCACCTATTCACCCCCTCCCCCCTCTAGGTGGCCATACCGATCCTTTCAACATCAAACTACTAGCTAGGTGTGACCCGCTTCACATACCACAATTATCCCACTTGAAAGGTTATGCGATCTTCTAGAGCTAAACTCCCACTTCGGATGCATCGGATGGAATCATGTGACAACATGAGTCCAAACTTGGTTTTGAATGTTCATATGAGATACCTTTACACAAACAAGGAGAAAAGTTCATTAAGTCCAAAACCTTTCGGCGATGATGAAAGGTCAAGTGGTTAGGGTTTCGGCTCATGTTGTCATAGGATTCCATCAGATGCATCCGAAGTGGAAGTTCACCCGAAATTTTTACGTCAATACTTTATAGATAAATTTCTTCACAAGGTCCCTTTGTTTGAAATGATCAAATTTTTAAAGCCACCCATCATGCATCCGACGGCCACCAATGTTTCCTGGCCACCAACCAAAATTTTGCGCCGGCATTGAAAAATTTCGCGCCGGCATTGAAAATTTCGCGCTTGGACTGCCCACCCAAATTTTCAAAAACCCTCCTTATCCCCTCACCTCTCGCACCTCGTGGAAGGAAGTTTCATTTCTGAAATTTCCCCTTCCCCTCCTCCTCGCCGTCCTCCCAAACCCTAGCCCATCCTCTATTCCACCTCGCCGTCCAGCTCGCCTACCCGGTCTTACACCTCGCCGTATAGCTCGCTTTCCAGATCTCCCGCATCGCCGTCGAGGACCGCCGTCCAGGACAGCCACCTCGCCGTCTAGGTCGCCATCGTCCGGATCTGCCACCTCGATGCCATGCTCGCCGCTCAGGTCTGCCACCTCGCCGGCTTGCCACCTCGTCTCCAACCTCGCCGCAACTTCGACGCCCAGATCTGCCACCTCATCTCCAACCTCGTCGCAACTTCGCCGTCCAGATCTGCCACATCTCCTGCTTACTCGCCGTCCAGCTCGCCCGTCTGCCACCTCCTCACCAACCTCGCCATACGTCCAGATCTGTCACATCATCTCCAACCTCACCGCAACTACGCCATCAAGATCTGCTACCTCGTTGCCCAGCTCGCCGTCAAGGCCTACTGGCTCACCGTCCAGCCCGCCGGTCTGCCACCTCGTCACCAACCTCGCCGATGCTACGAGTTAAGGTTGAAGAAGAGGAGAAACGTAGTATGACAGGAAGGCCTGAATCCGCAGGCAATTTCTCTCTATTTTGTTTCCTGTTTAATTGTATGCTTGATGCTTCATTATTATCCTGCTTATGTTCGATGCAATTAATCTGTCTAAATTGTTAAATTATCGATCTTTGTGTTCATATGGTCAAACTTTGCTCATTTCCATATTGTATACTACTCCGTGTTAGGTTTAAGATCACTTTACTTGTGATCCTATCAGTCTTAGATCTGTTAAATCGTATGATAGATGCTTACTTATTATTCTGATCATGTTTGATGCAATTAATCAGTTTTTATTGTTTGCCTTCTTAATCGTTTGATTGACGGTTCCTAATTATCTTGCTAGTGTTTCATGCAATCAGTCTGTCCCTATTGTTTGTGTGATGTTTGCTTATTATCGTGCTTTGTGTTCATATCTCAAACTTGCTCATTTCCAGTTTGTATACTATTAGGTTTAAGATCACTTTGCTTGTGATCCTATCAGTCTTAGATCTGAATTTATATAACTCATAGTGGACCGTTGTTACATGATGAGCAACATACTTTTTGATGTTTGTATTCGCTTCTTAGCATGTGTTTTATTTGTAGCTTACTTTGAGTTCTTTATTCATGTTAGGACCACCACTAGCACCATCGAACAAGAACGGCTCAAAACTATCATGAGAAACAATGCACGGATGCAAGAACTGGGTCTTAAGTCTTTAGCAACTCTTGTTGCATCTCGACTGTATTCACCCCCAAAAAGACCAGGAAGGAAGACTCTGCATCTGAGTATGATCCTTTGTGGCAAGTTTTACCAACACCTATCTCACAGCTGTTGGAGATACCCTTACATACTCCCTCTGTTTTTGTGTACAAGGCCACAAACTGATAAATGCATGCTTAAACCATTTCAAAGCCAGCATGGATGCATGCATCGTTAGTTTGGCTGGAATAATTAATATTCATTGTTAGTTGGGCTAGAGTAATACTGATCAAGCATAGAACGGGGAGAACGTCATTATGTTTTATCTTGATTAGTGTTTGTGGCATTATATAGAAGCAAATGAGTGAACATACACATGGAACGTGTATAGATACATTTGTATACATATGAATGTGTACAAAAGCTAAAACATCTTATATTTGTGAACGGAGGGAGTATATTTGATAGTGGCCTTCAAAGACAGAAGGAGTATATCAATTACACACGCTTCACATCTGCTATTTCGTATATGCTTGTCATCGACTTATTCATTACATGCACGCTTAATAGATTGTCATCTGCTATGTTTCATCTATTTTCTGTACATGCTTGTCATCTGCTATTTTTCATCTATGTTCTTGGCATGCTTGACAGGCAAGCAAGAAAATGATGTCTCCATGTACTTCCAATGATACTGGAGGTGTCATGCAGAGGAAAACCTGTGTGGAACCAAGTCTTTCAAAGTATCAACTTGAAGCAGAACTTGATTCTGAGAAACAAGGGAATGATAATCTACGCAACACAATTGTTGAACTGAAGTTGGCCGCAGCAGAATCTGAGCAAGTGAGACTCAAGTTTTTAGTTGATATGCAAGAAATGCGTCAGCAACAAGCAGAGCTAAAGGAGTCCCAAGAACAGGGAGTTGCCCTACTTGAGCTGTTGGTTGAGTGATATTGTGGTAACTGAAACTGTGAGGCTGTGGCCTGTGGTGGTGTTGCTGAAAACTTAATTTCTATATATTTTTTGGACAATTTGATGAATTTGTGTATAAAAGAGCCTGTTTTAACCTGTTGTTGCTGTGAAAACGAGTAGCGCACTAATTAAGTAGTGGCATCACGGTGACAGGTAATGTACGTCACGGATATAGTGTGGCAAATGTCGTCATATAACTGAACCACGTGTCGCTATGTGTATGGGTGATATAGCCACGAAAAATAAACGTCCCGGCAATGCGGCGACATAACCAATTTCTGCGACGAATAATAACGTCGCAGGACAACGCCACGTGTCGTCAGTTGGATGGTCCACGTGCCAACGTCTAATCTGGGCGCGTATAGATGACGTCACCACCCTGACCTCGACGAACTTAATTCATCACAGATAGACACGACGTGGCACTTTTCGACGACTACACGTGTAGCTACCTCATTGTATCCATCGTCGACGGAAAATGATCGTCGTGGTACAGATGACGTCATTGTGTTACCCGCGACGATCGTGAACCGTCATGGCTAGAAACCACGTGGAATCTTCTGGTTGGTCCACATGTTATCATACAATTGCGTGGTCTTACGACGAAAAAAATACGTCGAATTAAAGAGCTGACGTCACTAAACGTATTAGTGATGTCATACCGTGAAATGTAACAGTACCTCCGCGCGACGTTAAAAAACGTCGAGATACGTGATGACGTATGCGGTGTTAACAGTGACGTCAGCAGAGACTATGTGAACCCGGTCTGCCACGTGGAAAATCAACACGACGAAATATTAAACGTCGCGGCTTGTTGGGCCTGGACCGTCAAGACAAGTACTCGTGACGTATGAACAAACGTTGTGGTTTCCTCTCAACGTTTTCGGTTTCACACATCCGTCGTAGAATCGCCTAAGACACCCGATCCCTGGCTTTTCCATAACGTCGTGTGAAACGTCGAGGATTGCACATCGCAACGTTTTGGAGCGCGATCACCACGTTATGGGGTCGTCCCGGATCGCCGGATTTTTGGTAGTGGCTTGATTTAAGCCTTTTTCGTAAAAATGTACGTAAACCATATTTATATTTTTTCTAGTTACTATACGATATAACAAGACTATGTGCGCAAGTTCCATATTGTTTTGATTTTTTTTTAATTAGTTATGCTAAACCCTAATTTGGTCAACCCACACAAAACCCCGTTGACCCAACCGAAACCCCGCGTAACCCTAGCCGAAACCCCGCGTAATCCTGGCCATTGGATAAACCCTAGAGCCCTACGTTGACCGTCCGATCAGGCCTTCTAGAAGGAAACCCCTAGACGATCCGCGACACTCTCGTTCTGCGCTCTGATTGGCTGGAGTGTTTTTTTTTGCTGCAGTGTTTTATTTATTTCACGGTGGGCCTCTTATCTTTGGGCCTTGCCTTATCTCATGCCACGGCCCACCTCCCGTTCCCTTTCTCATGTCATGGCCCAACTCAATTTTTTTCCGACCGCCTCCCGTTCCCCTTCTTATCCACGGAAATGTGTCGCACCCTAGCTATTCCCCACTCGCTTCAGATCTGCCTATTCCCCACGGCAAAACAGCCCCGCCGCCTACAGATCCAGCCCCGCCGTACGACGATGATGAGGCGTGGGGGTTCAAGCTCTCGCGGTGGCCATTCCGGTGGTGGAAACCGCTCCGACGAGGAGCGGAAGGAGCGGAAGCGGCCGGCACCCGCCTCTGACCCCGGTCGGAAGGCGCGGGTTGCTTCCGACGGCGGTCGGAAGCGTGGCGCACGCAAGTGGACGAACTACGGCCTCACGCCGCCGCCTGCGTTCGCCCGGCGCGAGGTGGAGGAGTACGACCGCCGCATGGAGATGGCGGCGGCCGGCAGCCGCTACGAGCATGGAAGCTCCTCCGGCGCGGGGACCTCCTCCATCGCATGGGCACCGCTGCCGCCGCCGAAGAGGGAGGAGGAGGAGCAGCAGCACCACGCGCCGGGCGCGCCGGCCTCCTGCCCGAAGACTATGTCGACGACGACGACTTCGCCTGGATCACCGCCGAGGTGTTAGAGCACAGCAAGGAGCAGCAGCAGCAGCTCGACGCGCGCCGTGAGATGGAAGAGGAGCTCGATGAACTCCGCCTCCAGCAAGCTCTCGAAGCATCCCGCAACCCCGTCTTCGACATCGGCTCGGACTCCGACTCCGACTGAGCGGCGCCGCCGCCTCGTCGCCGCCGCCGCACCCCTGGGGCTCCGGTGTGAGCCCAATTTTGGGTCTTAGGTTAGGGTTAGAGCAGCGACGGAAGCCCAATTAGCTATGTAGCAGTGTTTGTGCCCGCGTGTGTGTCGTGTGGCTTTTGATCCGATGATCGCCCGAACTTATGTATGCCTGCCATGGAATTAGCTATGCATGTTAAAACTGAATTAGCTATGTAATATGTTCAGTTCAATTTCAGTTGAATTTAGTGTTATCCGCTTCATGCTTCAGTTCAGAAATGGCGCAAAATGCAGCTTCAGTTCAGAAAAGCTCGTCGGCGTTGCAGCGCTTCGTCGCCGGAGAAGAAGAAAGGAAACAGAGGATGCAGGGGAGGAGGATGCAACGGTCGCGGGGATGGCTCGGGGCGGGAAGTA
This sequence comes from Poa pratensis, assembly GCA_947311845.1. Classification (NCBI taxonomy): domain Eukaryota; kingdom Viridiplantae; phylum Streptophyta; class Magnoliopsida; order Poales; family Poaceae; genus Poa; species Poa pratensis. Next base: position 5,394,414 of record CAMZMU010000055.1, read on the forward strand.
GTGGGTTCCACGCGGTGAGGTGGATTAGTTATGGGTCCCGTGCTCAGAGGACATCATGTGCTGATGTGGATAAGTTGTGGGTCCCACAAGGCTCGCATAATCCTAACAGTTTAAGGTCCATGTCGCACGAGAGCAATTTGCGATCACAGAAGCGTCGCACGAGAGCAATTTGTACCAACGACGTCGCTCTCCATCCAATTGCGAGGAAATGTGTCGCATAGGAGCTATTTACCCGAAAACAAAGGGTAGCCATAACGAGCTCAGCTAGTAGTTGAATTAGGATTTCGAGTTCTTCTTGTACTTGTATAACAATGCTTGACCCACAAGTTTGTACCATTTGATAATATCAAAGGAGGGGCTACTGTCCTCGACCTTGAGCGGAAAATACATGGAAATCTAGCGGCTCACTGAATTATGGTCAAAGGTAACATGAAAATCATGTGATTTCACCTCGATCTGCTAGTCTTAGAATTCTCCTCTCTTCTCGTGTCAAACTTGAATTCAAGTGAGTTTTAACTTTTTTCGAAATGAGAATCACGCCTCAATGTAGTAATTCATAAAAAGAGATTTGGTCGGTTAATTAGAGCAAATTGGAGGAAAATCAAGATAAAAACCCAAAACTGACCGTCAAGAAACACGATCGTTGCAAATAGCCCAATAGGGCACCAGCCTACCTAGCTACCGACACAAACCATCGAGAAAATAAGGATCGTCGAGATTGTCCAAAAGTGTCATTTGTTGGGTCACGCAGGGTGCAACAGTTGCACACAAAAACTTTTCTCCCTAGCGCAACCATCAAGAACCATCCATGGGGATAGTATACCGCTTGCCACTAGATGCACAAGTGTGGCACTTGGTGAACCGCATCGAGGCAGTATACCGCTTGCAGTCTGTGTTCCTCGTCTCGGACAACTCCGCCACTCTTGGTCATTGCCGGCTTGCAGTCGCTCCGCACCAACTGCTAGAGTATATCATGGTTAGGCTAGATTTGGTAGTTTAGGACTATAATATGAGCCTATCTCTACAAGGCTTCACTACTAGGGAATAGCCTATTGGCAACACCATGTTTGCGACGTGCGAAAAATTCAGCGCGTTGCTATAATTTTGCCTGCCCGCGGGGCTTGGTTAAAAGTACTGCAACAGGTGTACGTTGCCGGTACGACAGTAGTGGCAGCGTGCGACATCGCGCGCGCGTTGGCACTATCTACATAGTGGCAGCATGCACAGTGAGCACACGCTGTCACTAGGTATACAAGGGGCCCACACACGTGCATGCGCTGCTCTCAACCTCTCCTCTCTCCTATATCCACGCAACCGACAAGCACACACAGCCACACAACCTCTCCCTCTCTCTATCGGTCTATCCCCATCGCCTCATCCTCCTCCACATGCGCCGCCACCGGCCGCTGATCCGGAGCCTTCTCGTCGCCTTCCCCAGCGCATCTCCTCCCTCCCTTGCTCCTCTCTTGCGCCGCCGCGAGCACGGCCCCGGCCTGGGAGCGGCTGCCCCGCGCCTGGAGCTCGACGCCACCACCGCGGCCCCGCGCCTCGGCCCTGCTCCTCCTTCTGGCCGCCCGGTGCTGCTCCTTCACCGTGACCCAAGCCCTCTCCTCTCGCCATGACTACCACGGCCACAACCGTCATCATCCGTATCTTTCGCTGCAGTTCGTCCTCCTGATGCTGCCAGCCAAGCCAACGGCTTGTCCTCGTTGCCATGGCCGATTGACATCACAGCTAGGCGCTATGGATATTGGTATGGGTATCTCCTCTCCTTATTCAATCATATATTTGCTGTATCGTCTTCTTCCTTTGATGTTTAGATTTTGGTACTGCCAGATCTGATCTGCAGGGGCTGATGATAGGCTGTTTGAGGAAATGCCACTTAGATGGGAACTATCAGCGTATATTTCGTTCATTCTGAATTTCAGCTGTGTGCTCTGTGAACTATGGTTCAGTATTTGCCTACAACCCTTGTTTGAGGAAATGCCAACTAGAACCTAAGATACAAGTTAAGTAACAACCTCCGCATGTGCAATTTCTTATGGTCTAGATGGTACATAGAGGCCAAGACTCTTGTTGGTTTCCACGATGCAAATGTTTGGCATACTATGTGCTATATATCTATATATACCAGTGGAGAATATTACATTCAATTCGTGTAAACTGCTAGTACATTTATATTTTGGTTCTTGATTTAATATTAAGGATGTATGTGTTGTCATTCCTGTAGCCTAGAGTGTATTAGAAGGAAGATTTTTCTGTCTCGGTGGTGTCTATTAGCATATTCTTTCTGGATAGATTGTTTATTGAAGTTCCTTGTATTAATTGCCTGCTCATATTTTCATGTATGTGCCTGTAGCACTTGGAGAATTGGAAGAACATGGAAATGGAGCAAAACCAGGCAGCAAATCAAGGTATTAATCAACCTTTTCCTTAGAAGTGTAGCATTATATGCTTAGAATTCTGTTTGTATAGGTTGTTTGCTGTGACAACATCAACAGAGCTATGGTGATGACGACGACATCTACACGAGGCTCCGGCGACTAGGTCGACATCATTACGGGGCTGCAGCAAGCAACGACATTGACACGGGTTCTGGCGGCGGCGACGACGACATCGACACGGGGCTGCAGCGCACGTTGCCAGTAAAAATAGCAGCAGCGCAGTACAAGCAACGTGCCACTACACGTTGCCAATGGGCCAAAGTGGCACGTTGCCAAAGGGTTTTTCCCTACTCGTGCTTCTTGCCCTCCATATTTTGTACCCTCTATAACAGCCCATCGTGGCTCAATATTCATCAACCAATACAATCAATATTTCCGCAACACATCTTATCATCTATCATGGTATGAGAGCGGCGAGATCCTTGACCTAGCCGCCAAAAAGATTACGCACCGCGCCGCCCTCGAGGAGATCGATCTCCGCCCGGAGCCGTGCAAATATCAGATTAGATCTTGAGTCGTCAAAATTTGCTAGCCGGCCGCTTGACCGGCATCTCTTTTTCTTTCACCAATCATAGATCAGATTGCGTCGCCTATCGTCCTCGTGCACCTCTACTCCAACATGTCGTCGACTCATCTCCAGCAACTACTCGTCAATGACCGTGCCACGGATGCCCTGCGCGGCGCCCCAAGGGACGTCTTCACGCGTCGTCGCCGTCTGCTCTGTCCGCACGTTCCCACAATGCGGGCTCGTCTTCGACAACGTACATCTACCAGGACATCAAGCTTGTCCCCAAGTATGCGCCTCACCGCCAACAGAGGGTTGCAACAACAATGCTCGTAGTCATCATCGCCGACAATTTTTCTACGCCAACAAAGTTCTCGGCATCTACTACCTCTACAAGATCAAATGTCTTCAACAACAATCACCAAGCCGTCTTCGTCTACACGACCTCGCCGCCATATTCACAGTCTATTTTTTATTTGCACGTACTCGTGCTCAGTTTATTTCTTCCAACTATTTCATCTACTCTGGCAACAACGGCGGAAAATCTGCTCTACGGACCGTCCGATCACGGAGAACTTCTCTGCTACTCCCTCCGACTTTGGCTTGCATGGCTCATGGTAGTTCCTGTCTTTCCATGTCCGGTACTGCCAACACCGGCGCGTGCCTTCATCCTCGACACGCTCCCGAGTCTGGCAAGCTCGGCAAGGCATGCCACCTACCTCGGCTAACCCCAACTCCAACAACATCTACCTCGACTACCCCGACTCTCAACAACGGCACCATCAACCAGAACTACAGCGCCCAAACTCTCGGCTATATCGACATCGGCGTCAAGGGCTATCACCTCGGCTCCCTCTTCAGTTCGCAACTTTGGCTGATGCTCCAGTCAGACCGTCTGCGACGCTCCTGATGTCCACGTCACTAACGATACGACTGCGGGTGGTGGGGGGTGTTAGATTATATCACAATTAGACTAGATTTGGTAGTTTAGGATTGTAATATGAGCCTATCTCTACGAGGCTTCTTGTCTTCCAAGTTTTGTACGCTATATAAACAACCCATCGTTGCTCAATATTATTCAAGCAATACAATCAATATTTCCGCAACACATCTTATCGTCTATCACCAACCCCGCCGCCTCGCCTCTCCAGTGAGCCGAATCACCAATCATACAGAGCCTATGTGGGTGGTACACATGTACAGGGTGGAGCGTTGGGTGAGAGGGTGCTACCTTGCTCACCAAGCCAGTGGTAAGATGTGTCTTGCAGCAATGATGATTCCTTCCACTCACTAGGCATGTCTGCGCGTTGTCCCTACCCCTTGTCTTATATATAGTGGCGGAGTCAAGAATTGAACTGAGCCGGGTCGAACAAATAAGTTCTAATTTTTTTTGGTAAAAAAGTAAGTGTATTCAACACAAGAATGGTCCAAACAGATTCAGTTTCATATATCATCAAGCACAAATACAAATTGACTACAAAGAACAAGAAAACTACATGCAAAATATATAGTGCTACATTTTGATAAGATAGTATCATACCATTATGACTTGTGTAGTCTCTTCTGCACATGCTTTTGCTATATCTAGTTGGATTTCACGAGATGTCAATTAACAATTGCCAGGAGCATTCTCATTAATCACATTGGCTTTATCCTTGCATCTTGCGCCATACCAATCCAACATCTCACGGAAATTGCCCTTGTCCAAGGGCGTGGCGGTGGCCGGCAGGGGGCGACGGCCGGGCAGGGCGTGGAGGTGGCTGGCAGGGGGCGACGCGGGCTGGCTAGGCAGGGGTGGCGGCGTGGCTGGATCGAGCTGGGCGGGCATGGAACAGGGTCGAGGTTGGGAACGATGGACGAGTGGACGGGTGAGTTTTCTTCCTTTTTTTATGTGGGACGGGTGAGTTTTCCCTGTCACTTGATTTTTTTTGTCGCCCGATCTGAGCCGGGTCGGCCGACCAAGCTCGACCCCCTACTGGCGCCGCCCCTGCTTATATAGCCGGATAGGTGGGCTAGTACTTTGGGTCTGCTGGTCTGCAACACTTACAGACAAGCTAGAAACCCTAATTGCCACGTCTCGTGTGCCGACTCAGGTTCAACCCGGTCGCATTGTTCTCTCGGTCGGAACTCCTTACGTCTAACTCCAATCCGGCAGGTTTACCTTCAGTCGGACATGGGAAGAGATATATACTCCTCCGGCTCCCATCCACAACTTCGAGCCGTCAAACTCATTCGACCGACTTGCTCTTATGTACAACCAGTCTCGAGCTGATAGTCAGTAATGACTTCTAGCAAAGCGTGCTGACACCCAACTAAGGTAAAGATCCAGTGTTCATATGACATTCCCTTTGCCACGCGATGTACCTTGTATAAGCTATAGGCGAGAGCTAGTCATCCCTTTAATAGTTTGACTCTCTACTCGGCTTGTGTCCCTGTTTCAACTCTCGGCTAACTACTTGGTCAAGTCACATGGCCATACTTTATGAATCAATTCAGCCGAGTGGGCCTCCAAATCATCGCTCTGAATCGAAGGGGGAAATCTCATCTTGGTTAAACATGTCACGTAGGTTGCTTCTCGAGTCCACCCAAGCCCTGCCGTTATACACATCCTGTTACAGACCAACTTGGTAAACTCTTGTAGCCGAATTCGAGTGCCGAGTCGGTATCTCCATACACATGACAAGTGAAACCGAGTCATCAATCGACTTAACACACTAGTCAAAGTTGAGTTGTCACACATAACTTTATTGACTATGGAAATGTGAATAAGTATCTTATGACAAATATAGTTCCACAGCTGAAAAACTTTTCAGTGATATGTTTGAGATACATAGTTAACATGCTACATCAAAGTTATAGATACACCGCCGAGTTGCCATGCTGAGTACAACATGCAAATGGGAATGGATGGAGAGCATGCCAGGCTTAGGGGTGATTTGTTGAACTTAACCATGTGAATACTGTTTATCGACTGTTAGTTGTAGGTTTAATTTTAGTCTGAGAGTTTCATGTTCCTTTGTTTTAGCTGGATAAACGGTCAACCCGTCGAGCCTGTTCGCGAGCTGATCGAGTAGGAGGAGCGTGGTGCGTCGTAGGATGGAACGGCATCATGCACAACTGCGTAGTCATGGGCGTGTTCGAGTGGTGGTGGGATGGGCACGATCAGATACTCGGCATACGCTAGTTTTTTAGGATCTTCAGTTTGTTGCCAGTGCAAATAACAGGGAAGTGAAACATAAAAGCTGCAGCTTTTGCACGCATCAACAGACCATCGTGCACACATCGGGAACAATGGAACAGAGCACACAAATATAGCCGAAGTACTTTCAGAGAAATGGTAATTAAGAATCATGTGCGCCGGAGATTCTAGGACGTGGTCACAGAAACAATGGACTAATAACTACCGCTCTCACCAACCTATGCTAGTCTTAGCACGACCCGCCCTTAAAAAGGACGCACTACTTCCGTTGCGGTCTTCTTCTTTTAACCTCATAGCTACGTTAGTTAGCATGACCAGTGTCGAAAGCCCGTGAGCAAGTAAGCAAGTGATAACTGCGATGGGTTTGAGCTGTGTAGCATGTGAATGGGAGACATACAGAAAAACATCTTCCCTGAGTGAAGACGTGGAAGTAGAAACAGTTGAAAGCTACTGGTTTTCTATGAGGTGACGTAGCGCAACATCGAGATGATAGTAGCTAAACCATAGGAAGAAACTAATACAATCTGCATCGAAACCTACACCAATCGGAAGCTTCTGGGTCTCTTGTGCTATGAAGGCTGAAAGAGACGATGTTCTTGGAGCTGGACTGAAAGCCCGAGCACAGAGATCCATGTTGTATTTGGTCGTCTACACTTCAAGGCACCTGATACTGTTGATGTATAGGGGAAGGTTCAGATGATTGGAAATTGCAAATTCAACTTTGGTGTAGATCTGTTTACATATGGTGCTCTAATTCTTGTCCGCAACGAAAGTGGAGTACTTCGCTGCGTATGCCGCCGACCGGGCACGATAAGGGGATACACCAGGATGCAGTGGGACAGGCATATCATCAAGTATCCCCATTCCAACTTCGGAAAAAAATATGGATACACTAGGGATACTCATATGATACAGTGGGGAACACGTTCCGCCAAGTAATTAAAGGGCAAATACATACATAAAGGTGTTCCATATCCATGTACGTGTAAGGGGCGCTACAGGCTCGACTCCTTTGACCTTAGTGATGTGCTGCGTCCTCTACTTGCCGCCACCTCTAAACCAGCCTCCCTGCCGCCGGCTGCAGAAACCCCCATTTTGAATTGGTACATGTATTTCTTTTTCAAATAGCCGTATGCACTCGTCGCATCCGTCAAGTCTTCTTCTAGAAAATGTCATATCCCACTTATTTGATTTCACAAAGTTATTGCATTTTGTGTTGGTGCACTCAGTTATACACCACTAATTTGATTTCAGAAAGTCAAATGCATTTCGTGGAGCAATCAAATATTAACGAAGGAATCAGTTACTAAAGCACAAATCAGTGGCCACTTAGGCACACAAAAGGATGCAGTTTGACCCAGCATGGACCAAAAGGCCGCTAGCAATCATTAAACCACTCTCGCCTCACTGTTTCATTTAGAAAACACCTCTTTGTTTTTAATTGATGCAGACAAAACAAACTAAAGAACCTTAATGTTGTGATTTCTTCTGTATTGATCATTCTAATTTTGGATTTATTGGATGGGTAACTAATTTATATACTAATCTTCCACTAAGCATGACCCCTTATACTTGGCACACTTCCCTGTAGGGAAAAGTTTTACAACCTAAACAGGATCAGGAAAATTGAAAACTCTACTCCATTTTTTATTAGACTAGGTAATATGCATGTGCGTTGCTACGGGGGAGTAAAAATTATGATGGTTCCATGAAGTCGATCCAATGCGACATCAATGTTCGTTTTACCTGTTTCACAAGATTGAACTCAATTGATGAACTTACACAAATCTGCAAGATTAATGTTCGCAAATTACATCCTCCCAAATGTTGCAATGCAAGAACCAACTTACAAGGATACTATATAATTCACGAAACAACAAACAAAAGGATATTTCATTGTAAAGAACACTAAGCTTCAAGGGACAATTTATAACAAGATTCAACAAGCCACGGTCACTTCAGAATATTACAATGCAACTAACAAAACAATGTCATCATCCCTGAAGATAAATGCTGACGAATTGACTCACACGGATCATGTCCATGTCATCTATTTATTGATATTTACTGAAGGAATCATAACGTTCTTTGTTATCATTCTATCTCGAAGAGCTTGGAGCACCGGTTGCGGCTCATGCCTTCTCAAAGTACATTTTTACCTGAAATACTGAATATAGGAAAATATAAAATATTGCCTAAGTGAAACGCTAAGAGTTCACAAAATTATAAGAGGGCTAAAAAGCTACAGTTGAAATCACTAATACTCAAAGCCAGATGTTGAAAGAAGAAACCCCTCTTTATGTTGGATTCCACATGGAAACTTGGCAAGGCTCAGCTCCGTCAGCAACACAAATGGATTAAAAGCTCATGAGGCCATCAGCTGTAGGACGCTGCTCCCTTCCATTATCTTGGGTCGAAGATCAAGCGTTAACTTCTCCCTCATCTAAGGTTGGGTTGTGGATAATGTGCAACTGTTTATTTTTAGAACTCTATTCTTCTCAACTAAGACATGCCCTCAGAAGGTTGCACAACTTTGATACATTCAATATTGCTATCCAAACTGAATAGAAGGAAGTGGGGCAGGCTCACCACCACACCATGACTCATGACGAATCTTGCAGCTGAGCACCGCAGTTGCGGTCCTAATGGAGGTGTGGAGATGGTGGGTCACAGCGATGCCGGTGGAGAGGGCCTACGCTGCACTAGTAGAAAACAGGCCTTTAGGCCCCGTTGTAGAAGGCCTTTAGTCCCGGTTTGCCAACCGGGACTACCAAATCGGGACTAAATCCCCCCCCCCCCCCTTAGTCCCGGTTGGCCACGAACCGGGACTAAAGGGCCCTCCACGTGGCCACGGCGGAGCTCGCTGGGTGGAGGACCTTTAGTCCCGGTTGGTAAGACCAACGGGAACTAAATGTTTCTGCTTTTTTTTTTCAATTTATTTAGGGTTTGAGGGCAGGCCTTGGTGCAGTGGTGAGGTCCTCTCCACTTGTGCCAAGAGGTCCTGGGTTCAAACCAGCCTCTCTGCATTGCACTTTGCAGGGGAAAGACTAGGTTTCTATAATCCCTCCCCAGACCCCACCTTGTGTGGGAGCCTCTATGCACTGGGTCTGTCCAATTTATTTAGGGTTTAGGGGTTGTGGTTTAGGAGGGGTTTATGGTTTCGGATTTTGTGTTTTCCATTTAATTCTTTTCGTATGGAGATCACGTTGATGCGCCAAAAACAAGTTTTCGTATACATAAAGTTCATACTACATGGAGATCACGTTGATGCATATATATACACATACAATTTGGTATCTATTTAATTACATGCAGATAATCAAATTACATGGAGGCATTAGTGGCAATACAATTCTCCCCTTTCCGGTATGACCTCCGTAACCAAAAATCTCGCCAATTCCTCTTGAATTGCTTTTAAGCGGTTCGTTGGTATGAGCTTGTTCCGCATATCTTCCATCTAGATCAATATGAATATGTGAGTTGTGTGTATATATATCAAATCATCATAAAATAAATTATGAATGGAACTCAACACAATTGATGGTAATAAAATAAATTGTGAATAGTGTTTACGTACTGCTATTTGTCTTGCAGTTCTTTGCCGCTCACTGATCGTCGGGCGCATGAACTCGCAAACGTAGTATGCACATAAATTAGTCCCCTGTTCCTGCCTTAGGCAGTACTTTACAAAGAATAGAATTCAATCAAATAATAATCAAAGCATGATAATGGTATTGAAACTAGAATTAAAGAGTTGCGCGGACCTAGATAGTACTACTTACCTTGGTGCAATAAAAACGCAGCTTTGGTTTCCATTCACCTTTAACCTTCTCGATGAACCGTTTCCAAATCCTGCCCGGCAAAGAAAATGAATAAAGGAGTTATTAATTACTTGATATCAGAAAATGAATGAAAGAGGTTGATATAGAGCGATAATGAACGAAAGAGGTCGATATCAGAAAATTACTTCTGGATCATTAGTTGCACGCTGGTGTACTCGTCCATATCTTTCCTTAATGAGTCCATGACTTCAACGACTGCTTCGTCAACTCTAATGATTAGCAGAATCCAGTGGAATCTACGCACGTTTATATATGCATGTATGCATAACTCATCGATTACACTAAACATCGAGTAAGCAAAATAGAATGTATAGGAGACAGTAACACTCACTTCAAGTTGTAAGGAAAAAGTATTTCTCCGCAGTGATTTTGCTTCACTAAAAAACATGAGCAAGTTATTCTCTGTGTCCTCGGCATGGTTTTGCACGGTAACTTCATGATTGAAATATGGTTCAATGAACCCAGTGTCATAGATTCTGCGTCTTCTGCATTCTAGAATCTTCATTCTGCATAATAGCGTACAAAATAATATAATGAGATAATTACAGGCAATGAACGAGCTGAGTTAGAGACATAAATTACAGAAATAAATCACTATATATGCATCTAAATCATACAAGTAAGTTTTTTAAAAAATAATAGATAAAAACAAGAGGCTCACCAAGGTGGTGCCGGTGACGGGACGGCGCGGGCGATCGACGGCGGTGAGGACGGGGACGGGACGACACTAAAACCCACAAATCATACTTTAATTTGAGCTCAAATTGCATATAGAACTAAAAAAACTTCCTAACTAGCTAGTTTAGTCATTTCATCAAACACCTAGCTAGCACTAGAAATATGAAATGAGCTAAACTAGCAATGAAATGAGCTAAACTAGCAATGCCGGATAAAGGATGAAGTTGCTAACCCTTGGATAGATGGGGCGCCGCCAATCTTGAAAAATGGTGGGAAAAAATGGGGATGAACTCGATCTCGGGAGAGGAAACAGAGGAGAAAATGTGGATGAACTCGAGCAGGAAAATGGAGATGGCTGGCTCGGGGTGGAAGATGATATAGGGAACCCTTTAGTCCCGGTTCGTATCACGAACCGGTACTAAAGGTTCGTAATCAATGACCGCCGCGCACCGTCGCCGACACGAGGCCATCTGCGCCTCGTCAAGCCGGAGCTAGAGCCCGGCACCGGCGGCGGCAACTCCTCCCTGAAGAAGCCGAAGAAGGAACCGGGCACCGGCTTTTTCTCTCTGAAGAAGCCGAAGAAGGAGCCCGCTCAGGCGGCGTGGGAGGCGTCGCGCGAGTACGTCTGCTTGGCCATCAAGATGGAGTCCGCCGGCGACCCGGAGGAGTACCCGGGCCAAAAGGTGGCGGAGAACTGCCGTTCAACGACGTTGTTCCCGCCGACCTCGCCTTCGCCTGTGCTTGGTCCAAAGATGAGCATGAACGCGAGGAGGTCGAGCGCCAGCGCCGCCTCCTCGAGCAGGCAACGCGCCGCCGTGCTCGCCAAGATTTCGCTGCGCGCCACGGCGTCATCGTCATCGACTCCGACTCGGACGACGACAGGACCGGCGGCGACGACAGAGCAGGCCCCTCCCGCGCCCCGGACGCTCCGCCCAGCGATGACGACGACGGCGGCGACTACACCGCCTTCTACATCTAGCTGGGCATGTAGATCGGCGACGGCGGATGGCGGACGGCGGCAAGATTGGCCCTTTTTTTATTAGTATTTTGTTTAAGTTTCGCCCAAATATGTAATATTCCGCCTATATATATGAACTTCGCTTAAATGCTGTCCAAATTTGTTACATTTCGCCTAAATTTGATTTTCTCAAAAAACCTTGGGGATGCCGACTGGGAACCGGCGCCCCCAGCGATGAAATAGCGCCGAACGCCCCAGGCGGCCCATTTTAGCGCCGGATTTGAGCCTGGGAGGCCGAACAGTTGGAGATGCTCTTAATGCTTTGATGCTCATGTACATATCATGTGTGGATTCGCTGGCTGCCATCGCAACGTGGGAATTATAATGCCAATGCACTTACACCGGCCGGGTGCAAAGAAGATTAAATTAGAGCACATATACTTTTTAACCGATCAAAATGCATGGACGTTGATGATCTTAACTGAGGGTTGCTGTGTAGCTCATGCGCCACAACATTTACATTGTCTAAGCATGCATGTCCTCCTTTTTAAAGGAGTCACTGGACTGCCTCTGCAGCGCTATTACCGACGTCATATGTAACTTAGATCTCCTTACCATGAGATAGTTGGGAAACTAAACAGAACAATGGCAAGTAGGAGTAGGAGTAGTTGCATCTGTGCAGAATATTTAGAATGGAAGGCATCAAGAAGCACTATCGTGTTCGCCGTCAGGGACGACTCTTTCCTCTCCGTGGAAGTCGTCCTAAAGTCTCGAGACGAGCTGGACCCGTCTGTGGGGAGATCCCTACTCGTAGGATACTCCCCGAGGGACGCTGAACTGTGTCCCTTCCTGGCGATGTTCCTGCTTGAACTTGCCACTGTGGAGTGATCTCGCTTCTTCTAGCATCTCCTCCTGCGTTTCAGCGAGAGATAGAGCAGCATCAACTGTTCGTGGCTTATGCAACCGAATAGCACGTTGAATTTCTTTCTTCAATCCACTAATGAATTTAGTGACGAAGAAAGCCTCATCATAATGTCTATTATGCACTAAAACTTTGTGTCTTAACTACTCGAATTTAAAGTAATACTGCTCTACAGAACCAACTTGCTTGCATCGTTCTAAAGCCTCTAACGCCCTATGGTGTTTATCTCTACCAAACTTGGTGTGAACGGCGACACACAACTCCTCCCAGTTGTCCATGTCTCCCTCAGCTTCCATGTTCTGGAGCCAGAGTGCGGCATTGCCAATGAAATGCATTGTCGTGTACCCAGCCCAGGTTTCATGCTCTACTCCATACATGTGAAAATACTTCTCACACATCTTCTTCCACCACTTAGGATTATCACCATTGAAACGAGGAAAATCAGATTTAGGTGGCCTATTAGCGCGATGCATATTGCGAGAATCATACATGTGAGACTCATACTCCTCACTCCCCTGCCTAGTTGGTTCTCCTAGATCGAAAGTTACTGGCGAATTACGAAAAACACGCATACCCTTTGCCAGGGCAGGTGCCAAAGCCGCTTGGGCTAGGGACACATTGCCCTGAGTAGTTGATGCAGTGCCGTGGCCATTGGCCCAAGGGGTGAGCTCGACGCGCTCGGCTTTGAGTACCGCAACTCGTAGGCCGACCTCCTCCACCGTCTTGTGCAGGTGACGGAGAGATTCGTCGATGGCGGGAGCCCACTTGTTCAGGCCATGGATGTTCTCCACCACTTGTCCATTGGTGGTGGCCATCGCCTTGAGAGAATCATGCACCGACATGAGCGCCGTGCTGGTTTCATCGCCTTGTTTGGTCACTTGCAAGGCCAATTGCTTCAGTTCCTCCTGGAGTTGATCCATCAGCACCTTGTCGCAGATGCCCCACGTCGCCGCTTCAGGTGCGAGGGCGCGTCGCCGTTGAGTTCCGCCTCCAATAATCGATGGAACACGGCAGACCTCGGGATTTTACCGATCGCAGCAGAGATCCGCGACCAACCGAGAGTCCTTCGAATCCCCTTTCAGAATAGTCTACCGCCGCCAATTCGCCTCCACACCGATGCGCCACTATGCGCGCACTGCCTCCACCGCCGCAACTCGGATCAGGGCGAGGGATTTTACTAGGAGAAGCCCCAACCTCGGATCTCAGATCGGATTTGCCCCACGCCGCCCATGCTCTCCTTCGCCGAAATTGATGTGGATTTCAGCCGAGAGGTTCAGATTGAGTGGCTACTGATACCATATGTTACACTACGGATCATAGATTACTCTCTCACACACGAATTAGTCTCGAATTCACAGGAAGATCTCGATCCGATACAGGGTTGCGTCCCGCGAAGCCGAGAACAGCACGCAGGCCGTGAGATGAGAGGAGAGGAGAGATTTGACCACACGGGACTTGGTTCAGAATAGTCTTCGATGATGCCATCACCTGGCCAGCGTTCCTTCCTTGTACTGTGTGTTGCCTCCTTTCCCAAGTTGATCCTTCGACAGGTGGGCCCTCCTTGCCAGGAGTTGCTCGTCACGAATATGTCTCTTCGCCTCGGTCCTCTTCGGCGCCTTCAGTGCTTGCACCAGATATAGGTTCGTGACATTTCCCGCCCCTTTTGCTTCGGCATGTCCCCAGGCCGGTGAAGATGGGAACGCTTGAACCATCGCGAAGAGGGGCTCCCAGGTGGTGCACTGTGGTGGCAGGCCTTCCCAGCGAAGCAACACCTGCGGTACCTGCTTGTTGCCGCGCCGCACTAGTCGATCTGCACAAATTTCCAAAGGCTGGACAGTAACATTGGCAAGCAAATATGCTGGTAATTCGGAGCACACCTTCTCCTTGTCACTGAGCGCCTTCTTCAATTGAGAGACATGTATCACTGGATGGATACGAGAGTTAGGCGGTAATTGCAGCTTATATGCTACCTTGCCCACTTGCGGAAGCACCAAGTAAGGACCGAAGTACTTGAAAGCCAATTTTTGTGACGATGTCTCCGCAACAGATGTTTGCACGTACGGTTGCAGCCGTAGGTACACGCTGTCTCCCACCTGAAATTCCCGTTCAGAACGATTTTTGTTCGCATGAACCTTCATCCTTGCCTGAACGCGAGCCAAGTGCTGACGGATCACCGAGATTACTTGGTTTCTTTCCTTCGCCCACTGGTCCAATTCCGTGTTCCCAGTAGCTGGCACTTGTTCCACACTGAAGTGACGCGGTGTTCTCCCAAATAGCACTTCGAAAGGTGAACGTCCGAGCGCTGAATGATGAGTAGTGTTGTACCAGTACTCTACATGCGGCAGCCAACGTGACCATTGCTTGGGAGTAGCATGAACCATACAGCGAAGATAGGTCTCGAGGCATTGATTAAGCCTTTCTCTCTGACCGTCCGTTTGGGGGTGATATGAAGAGCTGAGGTTCAGTGTAGCATCTGCCGGTTTGAAGAGGCTTTGCCAGAATGCACTGGTGAAGACCTTGTCCCTGTCCGAGATCAACACCAGCGACATGCCATGACGACAATAAACATTGTCCAAGAAAGCTTGCGCCACTGTATGTGTTGTAAAGGTGTGCTGTAATGGTACAAAATGTCCATATTTAGAGAACTTGTCCACGATCACCAAAATCGTGACGTATTTGTTGGATACCGGCAGCCCCTCGATGAAATCCAAGCTGACAGTGTGCCAAGCATGTGGTGGAATTGGCAGAGGTTGCAATCTTCCATGCATTTTGACCCGCTCTGTTTTCGCTTGTTCACAGGTAGAACACACCTGCACATATTTGGTGATTGTTGCCTTCATGTTAGGCCAGCAGAACATCCTTTTTATCTTCTGATATGTTCCAAGCACCCCAGAATGCCCACCAATAGAGCTCAAGTGTAGTGCTAGCATGACAGCTTTGTGAGCTTCTTCGTGGTTCCCAAGCCAGATGCGCCCCTTGTACCGGATGATGCCATCCTTCAGAGTATACCCCTGGTCATTTTCTCATATCAGTGCTAATTCGGACAGCAGCTGTTTTGCTTTGTCATCCTTGGCATACGCACTGACCACAGTTGCCAACCATTTGGGTTGCACTGCAGACACTGCACATAGATCCGTGGTATGCAGACGGCGTGACAATGCATCAGCAGCCTTGTTGGTTATACCTTTTTTGTACAAGATCTTGTACTGCAGCCCCCATCAACTTGAAAAACGCCTTATGTTGGATCGGTGTATTGAATTTGTGTTCACCCAGATGGATCAGGCTCTTTTGATCTGTGTGAATGGTGAACTTGTTGTGCTGCAAATAGGACTTCCACTTGTCCAAGGCTATGAGGATGGCCAAGCACTCTTTGTCATAAATAGACAAAGTTTGGTTCTTTGCTCCCAGTGCTCGGCTCAGGTAAGCAATGGAATGCCCTTGCTGCATTAGGACTGCACCCACTCCAGCTGCACAAGCATCTGTCTCTAATATGAACTCCTTTTCGAAATCAGGCAGAGCCAATACAGGCGCAGTGACCATTGCATGCTTCAGTGCCAGGAAAGCATCTTGTGCTAGTGGAGTCCACACGAATGGAACATTTTTGCATAAGAGATCAGTGAGCGGTTTGCAGATAATGCCATAGTGCTTAATAAACTTCCTGTAGTATCCTGTTAATCCCAAAATCCTTCTCAGATCCTTCAAGTTCTGTGGCTGAGGCCACTGCTGCACTGCCGCAATTTTGGAGGGATCTGTGGCCACTCCTGCTTCCCCAATGATATGTCCTAGATATTCCAAAGATTTCTGAGCAAAAGAACACTTAGACTTCTTGATGAATAGTTTGTTTTCTGCCAGCAATGCAAACACCTCACGCAGATGCTTCTTGTGTTCTTCTAGGGTTTTACTGTATATGAGTATGTCGTCCATGAAAACCAGCACTGTTTTTCGTATGAGGTGTGCAAAGATGGAATTCATCGTTGCTTCAAACGTCGCACGAGCACGGGACAGACCAAACGGCATTACCCTGAACTCATAATGCCCACTGTGAGTTTTGAATGTGGTCTTGTGCTCATCTTCTGCCACCATTCTGATCTGATGGTACCCTGAGTGCAAATCTAACTTGGTGAAAAAAAATTGCTCCAGAGAGTTCATCCAGTAATTCATCGACAACTGGCATTGGGTATCTATCTTTGACCGTGACTGCGTTTAAGTGCCTGTAGTCTACACAGAAACGCCAACTCCCATCCTTCTTCCTCAATAACAAAACTGGTGATGCGAATGGGCTTTGACTTGGTTTGATCACACCTTGTTTGAGCATTTCTTTGATCTGTTTTTCAATTTCATCTTTTTTGCTGTGGCGAATACCTATAAGGTTTCACGTTCACCGGTTGTACTCCTGGGAGCATAGTTATTTTGTGTTCATAAGACCTGGACGGTGGTAGTCCGTGCGGCTTCAAGAAACACTTGTCATTTTCCAACAGTATCTCTTCAATGCACTCTGGAACCTTGTTATCCTTCTGGTCCACTGCACTGTACAGTTCAACCACGTGAGCAATGGCATGATTTTCTTCCAATTGGAGAATCTCCTCGAGATCGATGAGTGTGCACTCTGATGTTCTGTCCTTAACACCTCTGAGAGTGACTCTTTTCCCTTCTTGTTTGATTCTGAAGGTTTTCTTATCCCAGTTTATCTACATCGGTCCCAGAGTTTGCAACCAATCCATGCCCACGATGATATCATAGTGTGGCAAATCAAACACCTTCATGTCAGTACAGAACTTAGCCTTCTAACATGGCCATTTGACTTGAGATACACCGGTATTGATTTCAGTTTTCGCACCATTGGCCATGGTCACTGTTACTACTAGTACCATGGTGGTCTCCAATTCCAGCCTTGCAACGACATCACTGCTTATGAAGCTACCCAGCTACCAGAGTCCAATACCAATAACACCTCTTTACCATTGATGGTGCCTTGCAAACAGAAACTCTTCTTCTTTGCTGTGCCCGCCATAGCACAATGAGATATGTGCATGAGATCACTGTCAGTGCTGTTACCTTCAGACTCACTGCCAGTTTCCGACCCAGTGGTCTGCAACAACTCCACTAATTCTTGCACAACATTGAGTGGCACATTATCCTTGCATTTGTGCCCTGGCTGATATTTATCCCCACATTTGAAGCACTCCCCTTTGGCACAGTGTTGCGCTGTGAGGTTTTGAAACTTGCTTTCCCACGCAGGCTTGTTCAGAGATTTATCGGGAGGCTTCTTAGCCTCATCTGCAGTGCTAGATAATATCCCCTTCCATGAGTGTCCACCGCGGTAGAATGATAGTTTATAATATTCCTGCTTGAACTGTTCGTGGAATGATCTCGCTTCTTCTAGCATCTCGTCCTGCGGTTCAGCGAGAGATAGAGCAGCATCAACTGTTCGTGGTTTATGCAACCGAATAGCACATTGAATTTCTTTCTTCAATCCACTAATGAATTTAGTGACGAAGAAAGCCTCATCATAATGTCTATTATGCACTAAAACTTTGTGTCTTAACTCCTCGAATTTAAAGTAATACTGCTCTACATAACCAACTTGCTTGCATCGTTCTAAAGCCTCTAACGCCCTATGGTGTTTATCTCTACCAAACTTGGTGTGAACGGCGACACACAACTCCTCCCAGTTCTCTATGTCTCCCTCAGCTTCCATGTTCTGGAGCCAGAGTGTGGCACTGCCAATGAAATGCATTGTCGCGTACCCAGCCCAGGTTTCATGCTCTACTCCATACATGTGAACATACTTCTGACACATCTTCTTCCACCACTTAGGATTATCACCATTGAAACGAGGAAAATCAGATTTAGGTGGCCTATTAGTGCGCTGCATATTGCGAGAATCATACATGTGAGACTCATACTCCTCACTGCCCTGCCTAGTTGGTTCTCCTAGATCGAAAGTTACTGGCGAATTGCGAAAAACACGCGTACCCTTTGCCAGGGCAGGTGCCAAAGCCGCTTGGGCTAGGGACACATTGCCCTGAGTAGTTGATGCAGCGCTGTGGCCATTGGCCCCAGGGGTGAGCTCGACGCGCTCGCCTTTGAGTACCGCAACTCGTAAGCCGACCTCCTCCACCGTCTTGTGCAGGTGACGGAGAGATTCGTCGATGGCGGGAGCCCACTTGTTCAGGCCATGGATGTTCTCCACCACTTGCCCATTGGTGGTGGCCATCGCCTTGAGAGAATTGCGCACCGACATGAGCGTCGTGCTGGTTTCATCGCCTTGTTTGGTCACCTGCAAGGCCAATTGCTTCCATCAGCACCTTGTCGCAGATGCCCCACGTTGCCGCTTCAGGTGCGAGGGCGCGTCGTCGTTGAGTTCCGCCTCCAATAATCGATGGAACACGGCAGACCTCGGGATTTTACCGATCGCGGCAGAGATCCGCGACCAACCGAGAGTCCTTCGAATCCCCTTTCAGAACAGTCTACCGCCGCCAATTCGCCTCCACACCGATGCGCCGCTATGCGCGCACCGCCGCCGCCGCCACAACCTGGATCAGGGCGAGGGATTTTACTAGGAGAAGCCCCAACCTCGGATCTCAGATCGGATTTGCCCCACGCCACCCATGCTCTCCTTCGCCGAAATTGATGTGGATTTCAGCCGAGAGGTTCAGATCGAGTGGCTACTGATACCATATGTTACACTACGGATCATAGATTACTCTCTCACACACAAATTAGTCTCAAATTCATAGGAAGATCTCGATCCGATACAGGCTTGCGTCACGCGAAGCCGAGAACAACACGCAGGCCGTGAGATGAGAGGAGAGGAGAGAGTTGCCCACACGGGACTTGGTTCAGAATAGTCTTCGATGATGCCATCACCTGGCCAGCGTTGCTTCCTTGTACGGTGTGTTGCCTCCTTTCCCAAGTTGATCCTTCGACAGGTGGGCCCTCCATGCCAGGAGTTGCTCGTCACGAATACGTCTCTTCGCCTCGGTCCTCTTCTGCGCCTTCAGTGCTTGCACCAGATACAGGTTCGTGACATTTCCCGCCCCTTTTGCTTCGGCATGTCCCCAGGCCGGTGAAGATGGGAATGCTTGAACCATCGCGAAGAGGGGCTCCCAGGTGGTGCACTGTGGTGGCAGGCCTTCCCAGCGAAGCAACACCTGCGGTACCTGCTTGTTGCCGCGCCGCACTAGTCGATCTGCACAAATTTCCAAAGGCTGGACAGTAACATTGGCAAGCAAATATGCTGGTAATTCAGAGCACACCTTCTCCTTGTCACTGAGCGCCTTCTTCAATTGAGAGACATGTATCACTGGATGGATACGAGAGTTAGGCGGTAATTGCAGCTTATATGCTACCTTGCCCACTCGCTGAAGCACCAAGTAAGGACCGAAGTACTTAAAAGCCAATTTTTGTGACGATCTCTCTGTAACAGATGTTTGCACGTACGGTTGCAGCCGTAGGTACACGCTGTCTCCCACCTGAAATTCCCGTTCAGAACGATTTTTGTTCGCCTGGACCTTCATCCTTGCCTGAGCTCGAGCCAAGTGCTGACGGATCACCGAGATTACTTTGTTTCTTTCCTTCGCCCACTGGTCCAATTCCGTGTTCCCAGTAGCTGGCACGTGTTCCACACCAAAGTGACGTGGTGTTCTCCCAAATAGCACTTCGAAAGGTGAACGTCCGAGCGCTGAATGATGAGTAGTGTTGTACCAGTACTCTGCCTGCGGCAGCCAGCGTGACCATTGCTTGGGAGTAGCATGAACCATACAGCGAAGATAGGTCTCGAGGTATTGATTAAGTCTTTCTGTCTGACCGTCTGTTTGGGGGTGGTATGAAGAGCTGAGGTTCAGTGTAGCATCTGCCAGTTTGAAGAGGCTTTGCCAGAATGCACTGGTGAAGACCTTGTCCCTGTCCGAGATCAACACCAGCGGCATGCCATGACGACAATAAACATTGTCCAAGAAAGCTTGCGCCACTGTATGTGCTGTAAAGGGGTGCTTTAATGGTACAAAATGTTCATATTTAGAGAACTTGTCCACGATCACCAAAATCATGTCGTATTTGTTGGATACCGGCAGCCCCTCGATGAAATCCAAGCTGACAGTGTGCCAAGCATCTGGTGGAATTGGCAGAGGTTGCAATCTTCTAGGCATTTTGACCCACTCTACTTTCGCTTGTTGACAGGTAGAACACACCTTCACATATTTGGTGATTGCTGCCTTCATGTTAGGCCAGCAGAACATCCTTTTTATCTTCTGATATGTTCCAAGCACCCCAGAATGCCCACCAATAAAGCTCGAGTGCAGTGCTAGCATGACAGCTTTGTGAGCTTCTTTGTGGTTCCCAAGCCAGATGCGCCCCTTGTACCTGATGATGCCATCCTTCAGAGTATACCCCTGGTCATTTTCTCCTGTCAGTGCCAATTCGGACAGCAGCTGTTTTGCCTTGTCATCCTTGGCATACGCACTGACCACTATTGCCAACCATTTGGGTTGCACTGCAGACACTGCACATAGATCCGTGGTATGCAGACGGTGTGACAATGCATCAGCGGCCTTGTTGGTTATACCTTTTTTGTACAAGATCTTGTACTGCAGCCCCCCATCAACTTGAAAAACGCCTTCTGTTGGATCGGTGTATTTAATTTGTGTTCACCCAGATGGATCAGGCTCTTTTGATCTGTGTGAATGGTGAACTTGTTGTGCTGCAAATAGTACTTCCACTTGTCCAAGGCTATGAGGATGGCCAAGCACTCTTTGTCATAAATAGACAAAGTTTGGTTCTTTGCTCCCAGTGCTCGGCTCAGGTAAGCAATGGGATGCCCTTGCTGCATTAGGACTGCACCCACTCCAGTTGCACAAGCATCTGTCTCCAATATGAACTCCTTTTCGAAATCAGGCAGAGCCAATACAGGCGCAGTGACCATTGCATGCTTCAGTGCCAGGAAAGCATCTTGTGCTAGTGGAGTCCACACGAATGGAACATTTTTGCATAAGAGATCAGTGAGCGGTTTGTAGATAATGCCATAGTGCTTAATAAACTTCCTGTAGTATCATGTTAATCCCAAAATCCTTCTCAGATCCTTCAAGTTATGTGGCTGAGGCCACTGCTGCACCGCTGCAATTTTGGAGGGATCTGTGGCCACTCCTGCTTCCCCAATGATATGTCCCAGATATTCCAAAGATTTCTGAGCAAAAGAACACTTAGACTTCTTGATGAAGAGTTTGTTTTCTGCCAGCAATGCAAACACCTCACGCAGATGCTTCTTGTGTTCTTCCAGGGTTTTACTGTATATGAGTATGTCGTCCACGAAAACCAGTACTGTTTTTCTTATGAGGTGTGCAAAGATGGAATTCATCGTTGCTTGAAACGTCGCACGAGCACAGGATAGACCAAACGGCATTACCCTGAACTCATAATGCCCACTGTGAGTTTTGAATGCGGTCTTGTGCTCATCTTCTACCACCATTCTGATCTGATGGTACCCTGAGTGCAAATCTAACTTGGTGAAAAAATTTTGCTCCAGAGAGTTCATCCAGTAATTCATCGACAACTAGCATTGGGTATCTATCTTTGACCGTGACTGCGTTTAAGTGCCTGTAGTCTACACGGAAACGCCAACTCCCATCCTTCTTCTTCACTAACAACACTGGTGATGCGAATGGGCTTTGACTTGGTTTGATCACACCTTGTTTGAGCATTTCTTTGATCTGTTTTTCAATTTCATCATTTTTGCTGTGGCGAATACCTATAAGGTTTCACGTTCACCGGTTGTACTCCTGGGAGCAGAGTTATTTTGTGATCATAAGACCTGGACGGTGGTAGTCTCTGCGGCTTCAAGAAACACTTGTCATTTTACAACAGTATCTCTTCAATGCATTCTGGAACCTTGTTATCCTTCTGGTCCACTACACAGTACAGTTCAACCACGTGAGCAATGGCATGATTTTCTTCCAATTGGAGAATCTCCTCGAGATCGATGAGTGTGCACTCTGATGTTCTGTCCTTAACACCTCTGACAGTGACTCTTTTCCCTTCTTGTTTGATTCTGAAGGTTTTCTTATCCTAGTTTATCTACATCGGTCCCAGAGTTTGCAACCAATCCATGCCCACGATGATATCATAGTGTGGCAAATCGAACACCTTCATGTCAATACAGAACTTAGCCTTCTGACATGGCCATTTGACTTGAGATACACCGGTATTGATTTCAGTTTTCGCACCATTGGCCATGGTCACTGTTAGTACTGGTACCTTGGTGGTCTCCAATACCAGCCTTGTAACGGCATCACTGCTTATGAAGCTGCCGCAGCTACCAGAGTCCAATAGCAATAACACCTCTTTACCATTGATGGTGCCTTGCAAATTGAAACTCTTGTTCTTTGCTGTGCCCGCCATAGCACACTGAGATATGTGCATGAGATCACTGTCAGTGTTGTTACCTTTAGACTCACTGCCAGTTTCTGACCCAGTGGTCTGCAACAACTCCACTAATTCTTGCACAACATTGAGTGGCACATTATCCTTGCATTTGTGCCCTGGCTGATATTTATCCCCACATTTGAAGCACTCCCCTTTGGCACGGTGTTGCGCTGTGAGGTTTTGAAACTTGCTTTCCCACACAGGCTGAGTGTCCACCGCGAGAGAATGATGGTTTATAATATTCCTGCTTGAACTTGCCACTGTGGAATGATCTCGCTTCTTCTAGCATCTCCTCCTGCGTTTCAGCGAGAGATATAGCAGCATCAACTGTTCATGGTTTATGCAACTGAATAGCACGTTGAATTTCTTTCTTCAATCCACTAATGAATTTAGTGACGAAGAAAGCCTCATCATAATGTCTATTATGCACTAAAACTTTGTGTCTTAACTCCTCGAATTTAAAGTAATACTGCTCTACATAACCAACTTGCTTGCATCGTTATAAAGCCTCTAACGCCCTATGGTGTTTATCTCTACCAAACTTGGTGTGAACGGCAACACACAACTCCTCCCAGTTGTCCATGTCTCCCTCAGCTTCCATGTTCTGGAGCCAGAATGTGGCATTGCCAATGAAATGCATTGTCGCGTACCCAGCCCAGGTTTCATGCTCTACTCCATACATGTGAAAATACTTCTCACACATCTTCTTCCCCCACTTAGGATTATCACCATTGAAACGAGGAAAATCATATTTAGGTGGCCTATTAGTGCGTTGCATATTGCGAGAATCATACATGTGAGACTCATACTCCTCACTCCCCTGCCTAGTTGGTTCTCCTAGATCGAAAGTTACTGGCGAATTGCAAAAAACACGTGTACCCTTTGCCAGGGCAGGTGCCAAAGCCGCTTGGGCTAGGGACTCATTGCCCTGAGTAGTTGATGCAGCGCCGTGGCCATTGGCCCCAGGGGTGAGCTCGACGCGCTCGACTTTGAGTACCGCAACTCGTAAGCCGACCTCCTCCACCATCTTGTGCAGGTGACGGAGAGATTCGTCGATGGCGGAAGCCCACTTGTTCAGGCCATGGATGTTCTCCACCACTTGTCCATTGGTGGTGGCCATCGCCTTGACAGAATCGCGCACCGACATGAGCGTCGTGCTGGTTTCATCGCCTTGTTTGGTCACTTGCAAGGCCAATTGCTTCAGTTCCTCCTGGAGTTGATCCATCAGCACCTTGTCGCAGATGCCCCACGTCGCCGCTTCAGGTGCGAGGGTGCGTCGCCGTTGAGTTCCGCCTCTAATAACCGATGGAACACGGCAGACCTCGGGATTTTACCGATCGCAGCAGAGATCCGCGACCAACCGAGAGTCCTTCTAATCCCCTTTCAGAACAGTCTACCGCCGCCAATTCGCCTCCACACCGATGCGCCGCTATGCGCGCACCGCCGCCGCAGCCGCAACCCGGATCAGGGCGAGGGATTTTACTAGGAGAAGCCCCAACCTCAGATCTCAGATCGGATTTGCCCCACGCCACCCATGCTCTCCTTCGCCGAAATTGATGTGGATTTCAGCCGAGAGGTTCAGATCGAGTGGCTACTGATACCATATGTTACACTACGGATCATAGATTACTCTCTCACACACGAATTAGTCTCGAATTCACAGGAAGATCTCGATCCGATACAGGCTTGCGTCACGCGAAGCCGAGAACAGCATGCAGGCCGTGAGTTGAGAGGAGAGGAGAGAGTTTCCCACACGGGACTTGGTTCAGAATAGTCTTCGATGATGCCGTCACCTGGCCAGCGTTTCTTCCTTGTACTGTGCGTTGCCTCCTTTCCCAGGTTGATCCTCCAACAGGTGGGCCCTCCTTGCCAGGAGTTGCTCGTCACGAATACGTCTCTTCGCCTCGGTCCTCTTCTGCGCCTTCAGTGCTTGCACCAGATACAGGTTCGTGACAGAATGGCGGGAGTGATCGGGTCACTGGAATCCGGGAACGTGGTCATCATGCTGTAGGAGGCAGAATGGCGGGAGTGATCGGGCCACCTGGACCATCGGATGGCGCTCCATGGAACGGTCCTGAACGTTTCGGCGCTTCCGAAGCAGTGTTTTGGAGAATGCCTGTTGGGTCTTGGGACACCTCCTAATGGAATTCTATGATATGTAGAAGCACACGTTAAATGCATTTCCTAACGTATGAGATCATCACTTTAGAGATATGATCCGTCTGTCAATTCAGGTTACGAGGTGACCCTGTCTTATGTTCTTGAAGCCTCTTCTCTTACAGAGGACATTTTTCTCCTATGGACAGTATGATTGGTTATGAGGAACGGCGTCTTGCTCGGTGGGAAATTCTGAGCTTTGGGTTTCCCAAGGATGCGGAGAAGGCCTTTGTGGGCATTTTCAAACAAAAATTTAGTTTCGAGAATGTTGTGATCAAGGGACCGATGGAGAATGAAAAGGTAAGGGAAGTCATCGTTGTTTTATGAGGAATATTATTAGAGACTTAGAGTACCAGCCAGATCATACAAGTTTGGTGACTATAATTTCGTATTGACGTTTCGGCTATTTGTTGGTCTATTTGAAATTGTAGGAATAATATTGTGTTTAACAGGAAGGAAAATTTTCATGTCTTACAGGTTATTCACTCGGCGGTGCACTAGATCCAGCTATGGGCTTTCCCGCTTCCTTCGGATCAGCGGGACCTTATGGTGGCTGGGTGCACGCGACTCCTGTTGGTGGCACAGGAGTTTTTCTCTCGACATACGTGGCAACATATTAGTCGACTTCAGTAGTTGAGTTTGTTTCGTTTTGTCGGATGAGGCCTGTCTCAATCCTTTGTGGTTCTTGAGATGTAAACGTGATTTATACTCTTACACTTGGCAATAAATGGCTGTGTGCATCACTCGATGCAGAGGTCGGGACTACCCATTTCTAAAAAAAAGGACTACTCGCTGAAGAGAAATAAATTCATGGATACATAGTCAGAAGAGGTCTTCTCCGTACGGACCGTACCAACAGTGTAGCACTGTAACAAAACAAGCAGAAGCAGCTGTACCGGCACCAAGGCCCGGTACTAAGGCCTTGTGAAGCCGTTGCCGGTGGCGCAACGAGGCGCCGTCAGACCCTCCGTGGATTCGGACGCCTTCACCTCCCCGCGGCGACCTGTGCGCTGCTCCGCCTCTCACAGCTCGACGCCGAGGCCGACGCCACCTTGCGCACAGCACGACAGGCCGATGGGGGCCGCGGCGGAGGGGGAGCTGGTGGTTCCATGATGGGGGAGTTCGTATCAGTGCCGACATGGGCTTCTCGGGCCCGTGGGACTAGCGGAGGATTGGCGGGCCGAGGGACGGCTCCTGGTTTACGGTCTCCACCGCGGCAAAAACCATCGTATGTGTGTAGATTAGTTGGTGGGACGAATTAAATCACTCGGGGTTATACCTGGCCATACCTTGGGCCGGGCCTTGCTTCGGGCCGGGCCGAGAAAAGCCCGACATAGAAAACTCAGGCCCGAGCCAGGCCCAGCCAAAAAGCCCGAAAACCCGTCGGGCCATTGGGCCACGGGCCGCCTTCTTTCTGAAACAGCAAAAACACAAGGCCCGGTCCAGCGCAGTCGTCGGGCCTAGATTTGAGGCCCAAGCCCGAGATTTTCGGGCCGGGCTTCCCATGGCAAGGACTGCTTGGGGTGAAGGATAGGGAAACGAGAGGGAGTGGCAATTTCGAAAAATAGCGCTAAACTGCGTCCCACACCTTACTTTTTAACGAAAAGTTGGAAAAAAATGTACGCCTTTAATCAAAGGACGGAGAGTATTTTATCTTTGTTTATGCTTTTTACCAAAAGGGTACCGTCGCGAGGTAAGAGTCAGGTGATACGTGTATTATATAGTTTTCGTATGATTGATGCTTTATGCTATCGATCAGTTCCATACAACTGGTACCGCATTTACAGGGGAAAGTTTCCTTATCCAAACCCTGTTTTCTGATGCGAGATGGCCTTTTTTGTTTAATGCTATAATTGAAAGCCTCAGTCTAAAGGAATTACAAATGTCGGGAAGACAATATACATGGGCTAGCAGAATGGAGACACCAACATTTGAGAAGTTGGATCGGTTTCTGGCTGGTGTTGAGTGGGAGCAAAAGTTTCCAACTTTCCATTAGTGTCTATTCATGCGATGACTAGAACGGGCTCTGATCATACACCGCTGCTGTTGGACTCGGGGACCGGGCCTATATAGGAAACTCTAGTCACTTTTCATTTGAGCTATCCTGGATGCGCCAGGATGGATTCTCTGAAATGATTAAAAAAGAGTGGAATTCGATTCAAATTGGCAATTCGCCTGTTGAAAGGTGGCAACACAAGATTAGACACTTACGCCAATTCTTGCGAGGATGGGCTAAGAGTCAAAGTGGGGAATATAAAAAATTGTGTGACAAGCTTTCGCTGCTAATAACGCAGCTTGATATTAAAGCTGAAACCATCCCTCTGAATGCCGCAGAGCGTGCTGCAAAAAAGGAGGCCGATGAATATCTAGCAAAACTTAGAAGAGACGAAGAATCTAAATGGGCACAGCGAGCAAAAGTAAAATACATTCAAGAAGGTGGAAGTAATACGAGGTATTTTCATATCATTGCTAATGGAAAACATAGGAAGAAATGGATTTTTCAAGTAGAGCAGGATGAGGGTACTATTGTGGGACAAGAAAATCTCAAATCTTTTATATCCGAATATTATAAAATACTTTTTGGTTCGCCGGTCCCAAATCACTTTTCTATGGTCGAGGGGATGACCCATGATATGCCTCAGATTTCGGCTGAGGAGAATGTCATTTTAACTCAAGCCTTTTCAGAGAAGGAAGTGCTCGATGCTATTAATCAAATGGAACATAATAAAGCCCCAGGACCAGACGGGTTTCCTGCGGAGTTTTACAAAAAATTCTGGAGTACTATAAAAATGATTTAATGGCAATGTTTTCTCAATTGCGAGAGGGAAACCTGCCGTTGTATAAGCTTAACTTTGGGATTATTACGCTGCTGCCCAAGAAGGAGGATGCAAGTCGAATTGAGCAATACAGACCCATCTATTTATTAAACGTAAGTTTCAAACTTTTCACAAAAGTGGGAACAAATAGGGTAACGTCAATAGCAAGTAGGGTTGTGCGTCCGACCCAAACAGCTTTCATACCTGGTAGAAACATTCTTGAAGGTGTCGTTGTGCTACATGAAACTATCCACGAATTACATAGGAAGAAAATGGATGTGGTGCTTTTCAAAATAGACTTTGAGAAGGCCTATGACAAGGTCAAATGGTCGTTCGTTCAACAAGTTTTACGCATGAAAGGTTTCGCCAATCAGTGGTGTGAGTGGATTGCGAGGTTTATCCAGGGAGGGAGTGTTGGCATACGAGTTAATGACGATATCGGTCATTATTTCCAAACTCTAAAGGGTTTAAGACAAGGCGATCCTTTGTCCCCACTCCTTTTTAACTTAGTTGCAGATATGTTGGCAATCCTAATTGTGAGGGCTAAAGAGGATGGCCAGGTTGGAGGATTAATACCGCATCTTGTGGAGGGAGGGGTGTCTATCCTTCAATATGCGGATGATACTATACTATTTATGGAGCACGACACTGCGAAAGCCGTGAACATGAAACTGATTCTGGCCCTTTTTGAACAACTATCGGGATTGAAAATTAATTTTCACAAGAGCGAACTATATTGTTTTGGAAAAGCTAAAGAGTGTCAAGAGGAGTATCGTCACATTTTCGGATGTGAGATCGGTTCTTTGCCTTTTAGATACTTGGGAATTCCAATACACCACAGAAAATTATTGAACAAGGAATGGAAGATGGTGGAGGATCGTTTTGAGAAGAAGTTAGCTTCCTGGATGGCAAAGATGCTCTCATACGGAGACCGTCTTGTGCTTATTAATTCGGTTTTGACAAGTCTCCCAATGTTTCTATTATCCTTCTTCGAAATACCTAAAGGGGTGCGTAAACGATTAGACTTTTATCGATCTAGGTTTTTTTTGGCAAAGTGATCAGCTGAAGCGCAAGTATAGATTAACGAAATGGAATATTTTTTGTAGGCCGAAAGATCAGGGGGGGTCTAGGAATTGCGGTACTAGAAACCAAAAATAAATGTCTTTTAAGCAAATGGTTGTTTAAGTTGATGAATGGAGAGGAGTGTGGCAAGAGTTGTTAGTCAATAAGTATTTAGGGGGTAAAACGTTATCCCAAGTTACATCACAACCTTTTGATTCACCGTTCTGGAAAGGACTAATGAAGGTAAAGAATGAATTCTTTGAGCGAGGAGAGTTCATTCTGGGTGATGGTGAACAAATCCGGTTTTGGGAGGATAGGTGGTTAGGACAAATTTCATTAGTGAATGAATATCCTAACTTATATGCCATTACCTCAAATAAAAATGTGACAGTGAATCAAGTTCTTAGCACGACCCCTATCAGTCTTCCTTTCCGCAGATCTCTAGTTGGAGATAATAGGAATTCTTGGTTTCATCTTATTGAAAGGTTAATGCGTGTCATCCTTTCAGATCAGCGGGATAGTTTTAAATGGAGTTTGACTTCTAATGGTATTTATACTGTAAAATCTTATTATCTAGACTTGCTTAATGGACATACAAGATATTTGCGAAAATACCTGTGAAAATTAAAAATACCTTTGAAGATAAAGATTTTTTTGTGGTTCCTCAATAGAAAAGAGTTATTGACTAAGGATAATCTGGCTAAGCGACATTGGATAGGGTGTAAGAAATGCGTTTTCTGTGATGCAGACGAGTCTGTTCAGCACCTTTTCATTTCATGTACTTTTGCAAGGAATATTTGGAGGCTAGTACACTTCACATTTAATGTCTATCCACCAACGAGTGTAGCGAACATGTTTGGATCATGGCTGAATGGGATAGATAAAGGCACCAAGGCACGAATTAGGATTGGCGTTGCGGCCATTCTTTGGGCTATTTGGAATTGCCGTAATGACATTGTCTTTAACAAAAAAAAATCTTCTCATTACTTGCAGGTTATCAACATGGCTATCTACTGGATCCGTATGTGGTCTTATCTCCTTCCTGCGGATCAGCGTGCACCCATGGAAGCAGGATGTACCCGCATGATGACGGTCGTTCGGGCTATCTTCTGCCGGGCTGGGTGGCAGCATACTAGAAGAATCGATGCTTAGCGTTGCTTTTTTTCAGTGGCTGATTTTCGTGTCCACTTTATGTGATCCATGAACTGTAAACTGTGATACCTTTCAATTATAATAAATGCGGTTGGCTGTGTGCATCATTTTGATGCAGAGGCCGGGGATCCGCACCCCCTTTTCTATAAAAAAAAGTACTAAGTTGCTTCAATTTAATGGTATTTGTATCTAATAATCCCTCCGGTGCACTATAAGTGTCGGGAGAAAACAACTAAACAGGCACAAACTGCTAGCATAAGTGGCGACAGTTTTTTAGGATGAGAGGGAGTAGAAAAGAAACAATAAGAAGTACTTTCTGTATGTTATCATGAGCAAATAAAATAGGTTAACAAATTAATTCGGAGGTTCTGAGCAGAATGACATGATGGTGCAACACTGACCCACATCATGTTCTCATGAGCATAATATCTTAAGATGGATGGATGTCCTAGCAGAAATACGGTATTCCAACAATTGCCTCAAGAAGTTGCTCCTTTTTCCAATTTCCTTCGTGTTCTCCACCAACTACGTAAAAAATACGCTTTGAGCTTCTACTTAAATCGTCTTGTTAAGGTATTTGAATTTAATAAACCGCCCTTTTGTCAACAAAAAAAAGGGCAAAAACATGCCACCCTCAAAACAGGAAATTTGGAGCATTCATATAATCAAGTGACCTAAGATAAGCTGAAATCCATTGAGAACTAATGCACCTTACTAAGGCCGAGTTCCTTTAGCGGCTTCTCCGAGAAGCTATCCCTCCCCCAGCTTTCTGGGGAAGCCGACCCCAAAATTTGAGAGGGCTTCCAAACTCAATGTTAGGTTGCTATTTTGAAAGCTTATCTAAATTTTGGGAACAGCTTCCCCAGTAAGCTGGGGAAGGGGCAGCTTATCGGAGAAGCCGCTAAAAGAACTGGCCTAAGATGGCCTAGCTTGCAACCTAAACAGCAAGACGTGTATATAGAACCACACCACACTCCGGCATAATTTGCAGCTAGTTCTAAGAGAGCAGGAATTTTTTACTGTATGAATTTCCTTAACGGCATCCCTGAACTAGGCAACGTCACTACTTTTTTTTCAGGAACGCGCGAGAGAGCACGCCTTTTTTATATAGAAGAGGAAACACGGTCACAAAGAGGTTTTACAAGGGTCCAGAACAGTGGCGCTAAGGCCAGAACAAGCATCTGAAAACCGATGAACTGCTATTAGGGAACTGGCTGGGAGGTGATCATTCTATCATGGAGCTGCTAGTGCCTTTTGGCAGCGTGGTGCAACTTAGAGGAGGTTGAATGGTTGTGCTTCATCATCGTGCTCATCCTATCCTCCGAATCTCGTGAGCAAAGGTAGCACCCGAGGTCTCCTTGGTGACGTTTGAGCATTGCAGAGCAGACGATATATTCCCGCATATGCATCACATTCCCAGTGTGATGCACGCGCGCATTTAACTATCCTAGTTCTCATGCTATTGCCATTTCTTTCTATTTCCTCCCCTACCTTAGTTCCATTTTTATTGGCTAGGACATGTATCTGTATTCTATAGGAAGAACGCTACACAACGTCTGGACATATATGATATATTGAGCTCCATGTGAAACTATGCACTAATGCCTGTACTACGTCCTTTATAGGTGCACATAATTCTTACAGTATAGAAGGCTAGCGCCCACGTTATCTATACTAACCAAGAGTTAATTTGGAATTGTAGGAATAATATTGTGTTTATCAGGAAGGAAAATTTTCATGTCTTACAGGTTATTCACTCGGCGGTGCACTGGATCCAGCTATGGGCTTTCCTGCTTCCTTCGGATCAGCGGGACCTTATGGTGGCTGGGTGCACGCGACTCCTGTTGGTGGCACAGGAGTTTTTCTCTCGACATACATGGCAACATATTAGTCGACTTCAGTAGTCACTAGTAGAAAAAGGACTTTTGGTCCGGAGTACTGTTTTGCCATTAGCCCCGGTTCAGGCAAAAACCGGGACCAGTGCCTGGCACTGGTCCCGGTTCGAGCTGCCAGGGCCCCGTGGGGCATTGGTCCCGGTTCGGTTGGGGGCATTGGTCCCGGTTCATGCCAAGAACCGGGACCAAAGCTCCAGAGCCGGACCACGTGGCATGCCGCGGAGCTTTGGTCCCGGTTCGTGCCAAGAACCGGGACCAATACCCCTCCCCTGCCTATATATTGTTGCCCCCACCCCCTCTCTCCTCTGTTTTTTTTTCCTGGATTGGTGGGAAGTGGGGGTGCTAGTTTTTTTTCTCTTTGCCACGCACAAGATGTGTTCGATGAAATGCCCGACCCGCACCGAGGTTAGCAACTTTATCCTTTTCGTCTGTAATTGATACAGAAATATTGCACGTGTCGATGTACGGTGGTCATTTCACTATTCAAGATGTTATTGTAATGGTATTTGATAAACTTAATTATATATATGATGCAGATGGATGCACGGATGCGATGGATGTACGGCGAACGACGCAGTTCCGAGTTTATTGCAGGCCTGCATAAATTTCTCGATGTGGCTGAGGCAAACAAAGTGAATAATTTTATGCCTTGTCCATGTGAGAAGTGTCGGAACGTCAGGGAGTACTCTGACCCGAGAACCATTCAAGACCACGTGATTCGGAAAGGTTTCATGCCCAGCTATAATTGTTGGACCAAGCACGGAGAAAGAGGGGTTACGATGGAAGACAATGAAGAAGAGGAGGATGATGACAACTATCCTATGTTCCCTGAGGAATGCGGTGATACTGTTATGGAAGACGTTGAAGAAGAAAGAGGTGAACATCGGGCATCAGATGAGCCCGCTGATGGTCTTGGTGGGGTCATTTCTGATGCAAAGCGAGAATGCGATACAGAAAAGGAGAAGCTAAAGTTGGAGGCCATGCTTGAGGATCACAAAAAGTTGCTGTACCCAAACTGCGAAGATGGCAGCACAAAGCTCGGTACCACACTGGAACTGCTGAAATGGAAGGCAGAGACTGGTTGTTCTGACAAGGGATTTGAGAAGTTACTGAAAATAATGAAGCCGAAGCTTCCAAAGGATAACGAATTGCCCGAGACTACATACGAAGCAAAGAAGGCTATCTGCCCTCTAGGATTAGATGTGCAGAAGATACATGCATGCATTAATGACTGCATCCTGTACCGCGGTGAGTACGAGAACATGGATAAATGCCCGGTATGCAATGCACTGCGGTACAAGATAAGACAAGATGACCCTGGTGATGTTGAGGGCGATGACGAGCCCCCCCGGAAGAGGGTTCCTGCTAAGGTGATGTGGTATGCTCCTATAATACCACGGTTGAAACGTCTGTTCAGAAACAAAGAGCATGCCAGGTTGTTGCGATGGCACAAAGAAGAGCGTAAGAAAGACGGGAAGTTGAGACACCCCGCCGATGGGTCCCAGTGGAGAAAAATCGACAGAGAGTTCCCGACATTTTCAGATGACGCAAGGAACTTAAGATTTGGTCTAAGTACAGATGGCTTTAATCCTTTTGGGGAGCAGAGCTCCAGTCATAGCACTTGGCCCGTGACTCTATGTATCTACAACCTTCCTCCTTGGTTGTGCATGAAGCGGAAGTTCATTATGATGCCAGTGCTCATCCAAGGCCCGAAGCAACCCGGCAACGACATTGATGTGTACCTACGGCCATTAGTTGATGAACTTTTGCAGTTGTGGTCCGAACCAGGTGTACGTGTGTGGGATGAGCACAAACAACAGGAATTTGACCTACGAGCGTTGCTGTTCGTAACCATCAATGATTGGCCTGCTCTTAGTAACATTTCAGGACAGTCAAACAAGGGATACAATGCATGCACGCACTGTTTAGATAAGACTGAAAGTATACATTTGGGAAACAAGAATGTGTACCTGGGGCATCGTCGATTTCTTCCGAACGGTCATGCCGTAAGAAAGCCCGGCAAGCATTTCAACGGTGAGGCAGATCGCCGGAAGAAGCCTAACCTCCCTGATGGTGATGTTATATATGACATGGTCAAGGATTTAGAAGTAATCTTTGGAAAGGGTCCTGGCAGTCTATCTGTTCCGAATGACGCTGACAACCACGTACCCATATGGAAGAAGTGCTCTATATTCTGGGAGCTACCCTATTGGAAAGTCCTAGAGGTCCGGTCTTCAATCGACGTGATGCACGTGACGAAGAATCTTTGCGTGAACCTGCTAGGCTTCCTGGGCGTGTATGGGAAGACAAAAGATACACCGGAAGCACGGGCAGACCAGCAACGTATGAAAGACCCATACAACAAGCAGACGGATAAAGGGCGTAAATACTTAAGCAGATACGCTCTTACCAAAGCAGAGAAGGAAATCTTTTTTGAATGCCTGAGCAGTATCAAGGTCCCGGCTGGCTTCTCGTCAAATATAAAGGGAATAATAAATATGGCAAAGAAAAAATTCCAGAACCTGAAGTCTCATGATTGCCACGTGATTATGACGCAGTTGCTTCCGGTTGCATTGAGGGGGCTTCTACCGGAAAATGTTCGAGTACCCATTGTGAAGCTATGTGCATTCCTCAATGCAATATCTCAGAAGGTCATCGATCCAGTAACTCTACCAAGTTTACAGAAGGCTGTGGTCCAATGTCTTGTCAGCTTCGAGTTGGTGTTCCCCCCATCATTCTTCAATATTATGACGCATCTCCTGGTTCACCTAGTCGACGAGATTGCCATTCTCGGTCCTGTATTTCTACACAATATGTTCCCCTTCGAGAGGTTCATGGGAGTCTTGAAGAAATATGTTCATAACCGTGCTAGGCCAGAAGGAAGCATCTCAAGGGGCTATGGAACAGAAGAGGTCATTGAGTTCTGTGTTGACTTTATTCCTGACCTTAAGCCGATTGGTGTTCCTGAATCGCGGCATGAGGGGAGACTGAGTGGAAAAGGCACGCTAGGAAAGAAAGCACTGATATGTAGGGACGGGCATTCTTTAACTCAAGCACACTACACAGTTCTACAAAGTTCCACCTTCGTGGCTCCGTATATCGAGGAACACAAGAATTATGTACGCTCCAAGAACCCGGGGAAGGATGACTCCTGGATTAAAGAAAAACACATGGAGACCTTCGGCAGTTGGTTGCGATTACAGCTCATGAATGACACCACTGTCGGAGATCAGCTCTACTTGTTGGCCGCGTCACCATCTTCGACTGTATTGAATTTCCAAGGGTACGAGATAAATGGGAATACATTTTACACGATCGCCCAAGATAAAAAGAGCACCAACCAGAACAGTGGTGTCCGCTATGATGCAACAAACGACGATGGGCAAAAGGACACATACTATGGTCGCATAGAGGAGATATGGGAACTTGACTATGGACCTACTTTTAAGGTCCCTTTGTTTCGGTGCAGTTGGGTCAACATGAATGGAGAAGGGATAAAGGTAGACCAGCTGTACGGGATGACAACAGTGGATCTCAAGAATCTTGGTTGTTACAAGAACGAACCATTCGTCCTAGCCAATGATGTGGCTCAGGTTTTCTATGTGAAGGACATGTCCTCCAGACCGAAAAAAAGAAAAAACAAGCAAACGAATACCGAAAAAAAGAAAAAACAAGCAAACGAATACGATGAGCCAAAGCGTCACGTAGTTCTTTCAGGGAAAAGAAACATCGTGGGAGTCGAGGACAAGACAGACATGTCAGCAGATTATGATAAGTTTGATGAAATTCCGCCCTTCACAGTGAGAACTGACCCAAGCATCCCGTTAAATAATGAAGATGCTCCATGGTTACGGCTGAAGCGATCATAGGCCAGGGACATACGCGAAGAAGGGTTCATGGCTTTTATGTAAATCAATGTAATGTA
This sequence comes from Poa pratensis, assembly GCA_947311845.1. Classification (NCBI taxonomy): domain Eukaryota; kingdom Viridiplantae; phylum Streptophyta; class Magnoliopsida; order Poales; family Poaceae; genus Poa; species Poa pratensis. Next base: position 5,430,388 of record CAMZMU010000055.1, read on the forward strand.
TTAAACCTTTATGTGATGTGTAGTAATGTATTAAACCTTTATGTGGTGAAACACGCGTGGTAGGTGGTTGTCGGCTCCCACACCTCCCGTGGGAACCTCTCAAACCTCAGCTTCGACCGTCCAAACACAGTTCCCCCTGCATACAGCCCGACGGTGGCTCGTGAGTTTGAGCGCCACTTCGATCCAAGCAGCGGTAAGACGTCTCTGATGATCTACAACCGTCCGGCAAGACGTCTCTGATGATCTGCAACCGTTTGGAACGGTCGCAGGTCATCAGAGACGTCTTGCCACTGGTTGCCCAAAGATGCCTCTCCGAGTGACGCTGGAATGTTTTGTGTTTGAGCACCACTTCGATCCAAGCAGCGGCAAGACGTCTCTGATGATCTACAACCGTCCGGCAACACATCTCTGATGATCTGCAACCGTTTGGAACGGTCGCAGGTCATCAGAGACGTCTTGCCGCTGGTTGCCCAAAGATGCCTCTCCGAGTGACGCTGGAATGTTTTGTGTGAGTGAGTAACTTGTCTGAGGAGGGCGGTTATATATAGGGTACGTGTGCTTCTTTAGTCCCGGTTGGTAACACCAACCGGGTCATGTGGCTCACGAAGTGGTCGTGATACTGCTGATCCAACAGCTCACAATCCCTCAAAAGAAACACACCCCTGATCCAACGTCTCACAAGCGCTTGAAAGAAACACACGATCCGTGTGCTTCTTTAGTCCCGGTTGGTAACACCAACCGGGTCATGTGGCTCACGAAGTGGTCGTGATACTGCTGATCCAACAGCTCACAATCCCTCAAAAGAAACACACCCCTGATCCAACGGCTCACAAGCGATTGAAAGAAACACACGATCTGTGTGCTTCTTTAGTCCCGGTTGGTAACACCAACCGGGACTAAAGACGGGCTTTGCGGTCACGACACGTGTCCTCCCCCAGCGCTTTCCTGGGCACCTGTCCTCCCCCAGCGCTGCCCTGGAGGTCTTTATATATTGTCGCCGACGGGGTAAACCCTAATCCACCATTCCTAGCCACGAACGCATCGTCTCCACGAGATGGATCCGCCACGCCCGCCGCAGCGCCTTCTGGACGAGGTCGAGCGTGCTCGGCAGAGCGCGCTTGGGCGCAACCGCGGGAGTCTATCCCGCCGTATGCCCACGAGCCCGGCGTGGAGAGGAATGCCCAGCTACCGGCCTCCTGCTCCACCAGGTGCCGCCGCACCTCCACCTGGCGCCGCTGCACCTCCACCAGGCGCCGCCGCTCCTCCCGCGGAGGAGGAGGAGGACGACGACTTCGACTGGAGCGACGACGGGGAAGAAGGTTGTGGGTTGCAGATACAGGAGGCCATGGAAGCCTCCTTCCAGTCTGTCCGCGACTACCCTGTCCAGCGAGCCAAGACTTCCTACCAGCTCAAGGCGAAGGAGGCTTCCGATCTGGATTGGGCGCTGAAAGACTCATCCTCCATGGATCTTGCCCTCCGCCGCAAACGTGCGCGCGAGAACCTGGCTCCTCCCGCCGTTCCCCCTAATCCTACGGCCTTCGAGCCAGCAAGTCCGTTTATGTAGAATAATGTTGGTGATGTTGGATCAGGGGTGTGTTTCTTTCAAGCGCTTGTGAGACGTTGTATCATGTGTAATAATGTATTAAACCTTTTATGTAATGCATTAAGATAAATGAATTAATAATTTTTATCTGCTTTCTTCTGCATTTTACAACACCAAACATTCATCTTACAAATATAGGTTTTCTGAAATTGTTCTGCATTTACTTCTGCTTGCCATGGGATTTTACAACACCAAAAATAGAATTAACTGAATTAATAATTATTATTACTTAATCATAAATCTTACTTAATCAATTTTTATCGATTTATACGTATTATTAGTCGAGTTTCGACTTACGGATTTAAAGATATGAATTTATCCATATTAAATTGAAAATGACAATAATAATGTAAAATTGATTTTGGATTATTTATACAAATTCAAACACTTTTCATGTTGAAAGTTTTGTCAATTCAAAATATGCAATAAAGTTAATGCATTTTTAATTGAAAATGGCAAAATGGTTAATAGTTTGTATAGTTAGAATAATTATTTTAGAAAACAGAAAATGGTTTTGGATTATTTATTCAAATTTAATAACTTTTCATGTTGAAAGTCTTTTCAGATTCAAAACCATTTGAAATTCATATCCAAACACCTAAATAAGAAAAAAAAAGGCGGGAACAAAATTTCAGAACTGAAAAGTTCGAAATAATTTTGAAAAATGACTCTTTGGTCCCGGTTTCTACCAAGAACCGGGACCAATGAGTCCGTGGATCCCGCGCTTGATCTGGCATTAACTGCCCACTCATTGGTCCCGGTTGCTGGCAAGAACCGGGACCAAAGAGGCATTGGTCCCGGTTCTTGCCAGCAACCGGGACCAATGACCCCTACTATAACTCTGCCCCGGCCCCTTCTTCTTCCTCATTCACGCAAAACTGACGAAGGAAGACCGGAGGCGACGCGGAGCGACACTACGCCGTCAGGCTGCCCGACCTCGCCCCTCGACGCTCCCTCGACGCCGGTGCCCTCGACGCCCACGCCGCGCCGCCCGTGCTGCAGAGAGGGAGAGGAGCCCGGCCGCACGTACGCCGGCCTCCACACGCGCCCGTGCACGTCGGGGGACTCGCCGCCAACGCTCCGCCATCCACCGCACTCGCCTCCGCCGTGCGTGGTGAGCATACGCTCCTCCTCATGTACTTCACTTTGTCCAATTTGCGCTGAGGTTGAAGTTCGCCGAACGCCAACTCCGGCCGCCGCGGTTGTGAGTAGCCGGAGCTACTCCGGCGACCTTTCCGGAGCGGCGCCACCACCGTTTGGTTCGCCTAGACTAGCTCTATCTCGTGCACCTTCCAATTTGTCTCAATTCGTTCGAATTCGTCGAATTCGAGTTCGGCCAGGAGCATAGCTCCATTGATGATGTCATCTTGACGTCATCGGGCCAATCCAATAATTTCCTGGATGCTCTAGAACTTCAAATGACTTGATGTCAATTTTGTTAGCTTAGTAATTTAAAATGTTAGTTATCCCTATTTTTCTAGAATTGTTAGAATTTTAGGATTTTAGGATTTTTTTTGTATAGGAAATGTTAGTGTTAGGATTTTTTTATTTTGTATAGGAAAATGTTAGTGTTAGGAAAAAAAATTTAGGAAAATGTTAGTGTTAGGATTTTTTTGGTAGAAATAGCATTTTAGGTTAGTGTTAGAATTTTATTGTATAGGAAATAGCATTTTAGGTTAGTGTTAGGATTTTTTGTATAGGAAAATTTTGTTAGTGTATAGGAAAATTTTGTTAGTGTTAGGATTTTTTGTATAGGAAAATTTTGTTAGTGTTAGGATTTTTTTGTATAGGAAAATTTTGTTAGTCCTAATTTGTGCTTGTCCTAATTCAATAACATTTCAAACATGATTTAGAGTTCCATGTCAATGCATTAAATTGATCATGCATACATATTGCGCATTGCATCAATGCCATGTATTGATTGTGTTCTTGTCCGGTATTTGTTCTTCCCGGTAGATCGTGGTTCGGAAGTTGACCCGGTAAATTGTGTTAGATATGCAAAGATGCAAATTTACGGGTTTACGGGTTTACGATACGAGTTTACGAGTTTACGGGTTTACGATACGAGTTTACGGGTTTACGATACGAGTTTACGAGTTTACGGGTTTACGATACGAGTTTACGGGTTTACGATACGAGTTTACGGGTTTACGATACGAGTTTACGAGTTTACGATACGAGTTTACGGGTTTACGATACGAGTTTACGGGTTTATGATATTGTAGATGTATCTTGACATATGGAACAAGTTACCCAACTAAAGTTTTGTGCATTGTTCTTAATTTGCAGAAACTATGGAACGAGACGAAGATCAGGAAAATATCCTCCAGGATATAATCCGCGGGCCGGAAGATATTGTCGATGTCACCACGGAGTTTTTGAACAACTCCGGTGAGGGAGATGAGTCTCTCAACCGAAGAGACGGCTCCGGTGAGGTAGAACCCGACGGCCGGGGTGAGGGAGAAGTCAGCGAGGGAGAAGCCGACGAGGGAGAAGCCGAAGGCTCCGGTGGAACATTAAACTCCGGCGAGGTGCATATACATATATTAATGAAGCCGAAGATTGTATTAATTAAGTCTCTGATGTCTATATACATATATTAACGCTCTTTCTTCTTTTAGCCCTCCGGATCGAGCAAATCTTCTGTAAGGACAAAACGAGGCCCAGCCAAAAAGTTGGGCGACCAAGAAAGGTACACGATCGAAAGAGTCGCTGAAGACGGCACACCGACTGCTCCCCCTGGTGTTAAAAATAAAATGGTAAAGCAATGCGGAGTTCTTGTTAGGGACTTCATCCCGATCACCGTTCGAGAATGGCATCGGCCAAACGAGAAAGGACAGCTATATGTCAGCGATGAGGGCAAAGAAAGACTTTGGAGAAAGCTCATGGTTAATTTCACCCTGCCGGCGCCAGAGGTGGATTCAGATGAGGAGGATCCAGATGAGGCAGAAAAGATTGCCCGGAAAATCATGGAGCAAAAAGTCAAGGACTGGGCACTTAAGAAGATGGCCGAGCTATTCAAGAACTGGAAGAAAAGATTGAACAAACTGTTTGTCAAGAAAAATAAGACTCCAGACTTCAATAAAGGGTATGAGAAGATAAAGGACTACTGGGAAGAATTTGTGGCGTACAAGAAATCAGAGGAAGCTCTGGAAAAGTCTGCAAAAAATGCGGCAAATGCTGCTCTAAAGATGTACCACCATACTATGGGGCCTGGTGGCTACGCTGGTAGCATGCCTAAGTGGGAGAAACTTGAGGCGGACCTGCTGGCTAATGGGATCACTCCAGAGCCACTCAAGTGGATCGAACGGGCAAGAAATTGGTTTTACGGGCATGGGGGCACGTTGGACGCAGAAGGGAAGTGCATATATAACAGAAGACACAAAGATAATCCCCTACTACCCATCCAAGAAATTAGAAAAGCAGTAAAGGATGTTGAAGAGGGACGGTTCATTCCCGATAGAGAGGATGACGAGCTCACACGCGCCCTTGGGAATAAGGAACACGACGGACGGTTACGAGGCGTACCTGGCTCCAAGCCCAAGACAATTGCGATTCCCGAGCACAGGAAGAAATTTCCTGATAGAAGCCATCAGAGGAGAAAGGAAAGGGAGGCAATGGAAGCACGCGCTGCTGCAGACCGGCTGCTTAATATAGAAGAAGAATTAAAGCGGCAGAAGGAACAAATTGCCGTGCTTAGCCAGCAAGGTACTAGCGGCCAATCTCAACGGCACATGGTAGAAGCTGCATGCGATGGTACCGGTGGCCCATCGAATCGGAAAAGCAGCGTGGCTTCCACGGAGCTCCAGGATGGTAATGATGATGCAGTGGCTCCACTTCGTCGCTACCCAGTGGATGATATCACGGAGAGCACACCTTGTGAGATGCATGTGAAAGTTTTTAACTTAACCGTGAAGGTGGCGGTCGGCTATGTCGTACCAATTGGACCTAATCCAACTTACCATTTCTCTCCGGTTCCAAATGGCTACGCTGTTGTCGCGGTGGATGAAGTGATGAAAGATTATGAGGAGCTGAAGCTGCAACACCCTGCAGGTGAAGATGGGGAGGTGCTTGAACTTGGAGAAGCCAAGAAAGCGACCATTCTATGGCCAAAGGAATTCATCGTGCTTCCGAACTGGCAGCCAAGGCCATCGACTCCTCACCAGTCTCCAGCGCAACAGTCCTCTTCACCGCCTCAGCATTCTCCAGCGCAACAGTCCTCTTCACCGCCTCACCAGTCTCCAGCGCAGCCGTCTCCGCCGCCGCGTCAGCCGTCTCCGCCGCCGCGTCAGCCGTTTCCGCCCACCGCTCGTACTATGAGGGGTAAGCGATCACCGAAACGTAAAAGGTCGCCCCTCCCAACAGTACCTCATAAGAATCTTCCCATTAGACCTTATGACAGGACTGTAGCGGAAAACGCCGCGGAGGTGGCTGCCTACAATAAGGCTTTTTTTGCACCAAAAAAGCCCGAGCAGAAGCCGGTATACGATGAAAAATCCAAAAAGTGGAGAAAGTCCTTCCTTGAGCAGCCATCCCAGATATCGATGAATCTGCCATCTGACTATGGTCGTGAACTTACTAAGCTAGCACGTGCCCAGTCTGAGCAGAACAAGGGAAGAAGTGCAAAAAGCGGGAAACAAATTGCCCAGCTCGGACAGCAGAAAAATCAATCGGTCCCCCCGCTCATAGTGTGTTCCGATGTCGACAAGGACTTCAGAGTCGCTATGGATAAAGACCTGGAATTATTGGACCCCAGAGCCATAGCTGCTGCTAAAGAACTTGGTGTCACTGTATCTCAGGCCAAGGAACAGGCTACCGCCTTGGGTATGAGCCTTGGTCAACTTTTAGGCTATGAACATGCGCCAATGTTAGAGATGGCACGGAAATATGTCCAAGGGGAGCCTATGGTCAGTAATGAGGAGATGACGGGTCTATCAACACATATGCGAAATCTGCATACCTGGTACCTGGTGCACACATCAAAGAAGGACGCGAAAGAGTGGTTTCCGCTGGACGTTAGAGTGGAGCATTTCTTCAAACGTTACACTATACAGGTTCAACTGACTGAACTGTTCCAGTTATTCCAAAAGCGCGCCCTCGACAAATCTATCCTCTCTTGCTATTGTCTGTAAGTGATTTATTTTCGTAATTAAGTCTCTAGCTCAGCTCGTTCATTGCCTGTATTATATTATCCTGCCTATATATATATCCTTTTGTACGCTATTATGCAGAATGAAGATGCTGGAATGCAAAAGATCTAAAGTTTTTGAGGTTGGGTTCGTTGACCCATATATCGTGAATTCACATACGTTAGTCAATCACCCCAAAGACGTGGAGCATGACCTGACCACCTTTTTAACCATGCAACATTTCTGTACGGAAATACTATTTCCTTACAACTTCAGGTGAGTGTTTCTGTCTTGTACATATTTTTATTTGGCTTTCTCGATGTTAAGTGTAATTGATGAGCTATGCATGTCTGCTTTATGTAAACGTCCGCAGGTTCCACTGGATTCTGCTAAGCATTCAACCTGACAAGTCCACAGTTGAAGTCCACGACTCATTAAGTTGGGACCAAGCGTTGTGGTCCGACATGAAAGAAATGCTCAACAAGTAATTTCAATCATTATCGCATTATATCGCCCTCTTTCGTTCGTTCCCTGATGTCAAGTAATTAATAACTCCTTTGTTCATTTTCTTTGCCAAAGCAGGTGTTGGACAATTTTCAAACAGAAGGTAGAAGGTCCATTCAAAGATGAGCTAACTTATAAAACGGTGGAAAGTCCGCAGCAGCCACCGGGGAGTAATTTATGTGGATTCTACGTTTGCGAGTTCATTCGCGAGTTGACCACTGAGCGGAGAACAACTGCTTTCAGCAAAATGCGGGAGAAGATCGACCCAGAACTGCGCGTAGGAGCAATTCAAGAGGAATTGGCGGGATTTCTGCTTAGGGAGGTCATCGATGAAAGGGGAGAACATTATGCTTCGGACGATGAACTACATATGCCTTGATGGCTTGATCTATCTCCATGTAATTAAATAGTTGTATTCTCGCAAGAGATCGAATATTAATTATATATGCATCAACATGTACTGTGTATATAGTAGAGCGTATAATATGCGTACGGAAACGATGGAGAGCACGTCGGCGATGCGAAGAAGGGGGAGACGACGGAGGCACCGGCGAGAGGGAGAGGGGGCACCGGCGAGAGGGAGAGGAGGCACCGGCGAGAAGGAGAGGGGGCACCGGCGAGAGGGGGCACCGGCGAGAAGGAGAGGGGGCACCGGCGAGAGGGGGCACCGGCGAGAGGGAGAGGGGGCACCGGCGGCGAGAGGGAGACCCTAAACCCTAAATACCAAAAAAAAAAAAACACTCATTGGTCCCGGTTCGTAACAAGAACCGGGACCAATGAGTCTCTCCCCACGCCCAGCCAGAACTGGCCACGTGGCCACACATTGGTCCCGGTTCGTGGCCCAACCGGGACTAGCATTAGTCCCGATTGGCCAGTCCCGGTTGGGCAACCGGGACTGATGGCCCAACCGAACCGGGACCATAGGCCCATTTTCTACTAGTGAGTTGAGTTTGTTTCGTTTTGTCGGATGAGGCCTGTCTCAATCCTTTGTGGTTCTTGAGATGTAAACGTGATTTATACTCTTACACTTGGCAATAAATGGATGTGTGCATCAGTCGATGCAGAGGCCAGGACTACCCATTTCTAAAAAAAGGACTACTCGCTGAAGAGAAATAAATTCATGGATACATAGTCAGAAGAGGTCTTCTCCGTACGGACCGTACCAGCAGTGTAGCACTGTAACAAAACAAGCAGAAGCAGCTGTACCAGCACCAAGGCCCGGTACTAAGGCCTTGTGAAGCCGTTGCCGGTGGCGCGACGAGGCGCCGTCAGACCCTCCGTGGATTCGGATGCCTTCACCTCCCCGCGGCGACCTGTGCGCTGCTCCGCCTCTCACAGCTCGACGCCGAGGCCGACGCCACCTTGCGTACAGCACGACAGGCCGATGGGGGCCGCGGCGGAGGGGGAGCTGGTGGTTCCGTGATGGGGGAGTTCGTATCAGTGCCGACATGGGCTTCTCGGGCTCGTGGGAGGATTGGCGGGCCGAGGGACGGCTCCTGGTTTACGGTCTCCACCGCGGCAAAAACCATCGTATGTGTGTAGATTAGTTGGTGGGACGAATTAAATCACTCGGGGTTATACCTGGCCATACCTTGGGCCGGGCCTTGCTTCGGGCCAGGCCGAGAAATGCCCGACATAGAAAACTCAGGCCCGAGCCTGGCTCGGCCAAAAAGCCCGAAAACCCGTCGGGCTGTTGGGCCACGGGCCGCCTTCTTTCTGAAACAGCGAAAACACAAGGCCCGGTCCAGCGCAGTCGTCGGGCCTAGATTTGAGGCCCAAGCCCGAGATTTTCGTGCCGGGCTTCGGGCCGGGCTTCCCATGGCAAGGACTGCTCGGGGTGAAGGATAGGGAAACGAGAGGGAGTGGCAATTTCGAAAAATAGCGCTAAACCGCGTCCCACACCTTACTTTTTAACGAAAAGTTGGAAAAAAATGTACGCCTTTAATCAAAGGACGGAGAGTATTTTATCTTTGTTTATGCCTTTTACCAAAAGGGTACCGTCGCGAGGCAAGAGTCAGGTGATACGTGTATTATATAGTTTTCGTATGATTGATGCTTTATGCTATCAGTTCCATACAACTGGTACTGAATTTACAGGGGAAAGTTTCCTTATCCAAACCCTATTTTCTGATGCACATCAACGTTACACCACCCGCCAGTCGTCTTCCCGCGTTGAGCTCAGTCTCAAGGATCAATGTAGATATAACTTTTACCGATAAACCTCTCATTCCCAACAAGTTTTCACGGCCCAACCCTTCCTACTAATAATACTCCTGGTTTTTCCAAGCCATGAGGTTTCTCTTATTAGGTTGGGTGTGTCTTGTCCTGATATTGAGAATTGCCTAAGGCTATCAAAATAAAACTGCAAAGGTAGTGCGTCCTTTATATGGGGGAGTCTACTCAACGAATGATGGTTGGTGTGCAGTAGTTGAAATATAATAATCTCATCATCCAGGACAAAGGCAATCTCAGTACTAAGATGCTTCAATTTAATGGTGTCTGTATCTAATAATCCCTCCGGTGCACAATAAGTGTCGGGAGAAAACAACTAAACAGGCACAAACAGCTAGCATAAGTGGAGACAGTTTTTTAGGATGAGAGGGAGTAGAAAAGAAACAATAAGAAGTACTTTCTGTATGTTATCATGAGCAAATAAAATAGGTTAACAAATTAATTCGGAGGTTCTGAGCAGAATGACATGATGGTGCAACACTGACCCACATCATGTTCTCATGAGCATAATATCTTAAGATGGATGGATGCCCTAGCAGAAACACGGTATTCCAACAATTGCCTCAAGAAGTTGCTCCTTTTTCCAATTTCCTTCGTGTTCTCCACCAACTACGTAAAAAAATACGCTTTGAGCTTCTACTTAAATCGTCTTGTTAAGGTATTTGAATTTAATAAACCGCCCTTTTGTCAACAAAAAAAAGGGCAAAAACATGCCACCCTCAAAACAGGAAATTTGGAGCATTCATATAATCAAGTGACCTAAGATAAGCTGAAATCCATTGAGAACTAATGCACCTTACTAAGATGGCCTAGCTTGCAACCTAAACAGCAAGACGTGTATATAGAACCACACCACACTCCGGCATAATTTGCAGCTAGTTCTAAGAGAGCAGGAATTTTTTACTGTATGAATTTCCTTAACGGCATCCCTGAACTAGGCAACGTCACTACTTTTTTTTTCAGGAACGCGCGAGAGAGCATGCCTTTTTTATATAGAAGAGGAAACACGGTCACAAAGAGGTTTTACAAGGGTCCAGAACAGTGGCGCTAAGGCCAGAACAAGCATCTGAAAACCGATGAACTGCTATTAGGGAACTGGCTGGGAGGTGATCATTTTATCATGCATGGAGCTGCTAGTGCCTTTTGGCAGCGTGGTACAACTTAGAGGAGGTTGAATGGTTGTGCTTCATCATCGTGCTCATCCTATCCTCCGAATCTCGTGAGCAAAGGTAGCACCCGAGGTCTCCTTGGTGACGTTTGAGCATTGCAGAGCAGACGATATATTCCCGCATATGCATCACATTCCCAGTGTGATGCACGCGCGCATTTAACTATCCTAGTTCTCATGCTATTGCCATTTCTTTCTATTTCCTCCCCTACCTTAGTTCCATTTTTATTGGCTAGGACATGTATCTGTATTCTATAGGAAGAACGCTACACAACGTCTGGACATATATGATATATTGAGCTCCATGTGAAACTATGCACTAATGCCTGTACTACGTCCTTTATAGGTGCACATAATTCTTACAGTAGAGAAGGCTAGCGCCCACGTTATCTATACTAACCAAGAGTTAAGACCTCATATCTTCTAGTACGAAAAATCCTGATTTGCGTGTTCAATGGCATCTTCCTTTGGTAAAAGTAAATGAGAGTTATGTCTTGAATTATTTGCTTTGGGCCCAAAGAAATAATGTTGAGCACAGCTAACATAAAGTGCTACATTAGTACCGCAACAGATCCTCTGCACAGAAGATATCTGAGCTTGCTAATCTCATTTAGTTAGAAAGCAAACTGACGCTCTTCCACTCACAGCTGTATACCACGCCACCGGTGGGGATGTTATCGAAGGGCAAATATCGCAAGCCTACGGCAGTAGCGTTTGAGGCTGGTTCTGTGCCGCGGCAACCGAATGTTGTTGTTTCCGTGCCGTGCCAGCAAGTAGTGGAGGCTCTCTTGGCTGTTCGGTTTTAGCGGCAGGAGGTACCACCGGCTTCTCCCCTCCGATGGTAGGATCATGGTCACGAAGCCGGTTACACCTACTTCTGTTTGCTCGATGGAAAATTTTAGTGCGGACTCGCTGATGCTCCCAGGTGGGGGCGCAGGAGGGCGGCCACTCCTACTCATGTTGCTGGAGGGCGGCAGGAGGGCACTGGAGTTTTTCATGGAGGTCGCTATTCGAGATCAGAGGTGATCCTGTATGGCGGGATTCCCGAGGAGGCGGCTAGGGTGTTCGGTCGAGTAACCGTATTAGAGCCCAACCAAATACCGATGCGAGTCAGATGGAGCCACTAGTAGAGATCGGGCAATTTATGACCCCTTGATCGCACACGGATGCAGGAATTCGTGTGCATTATCCACTATCGCTTACCCTTCAAAATTAAAGCCGTGTGCGAGGCTCCGAACGGTGTCCTCGGGCAAAACATTTGAATATGGTTTTAGTTTCTAAAGTAGCTCGCACACGGATGTATAGAAAAAGATGTGTGCATTGATTGGCAGTATCGCACACCCTTTGTCATAACCTGCCCGTATGAAAAGAAAAAAGAAAGAAGTTATCCATGTACAAATTTGATTATTCATTTTTATCTCACAAATACCTACAGTCAACGCATGTTCGGAATCTAAAAACTTGTTTGCAGCACAACAATATTGGGGTAGAGATTTTATAATTTACCTTGTTGCAACACACCGAATTGTTCGCTAGATCCGCTTTATCGGGGTAGAGTGGTGAAGGAGAGGTGGCCCAATGAATGGACCGATCACCGGCTCGCCATCGAGGTCGAGTCGCTTCAGACGAGACGAAAATAAAGATACAGGGAGACCCAGAGAGGGCATATAATGAAGCCACGTCGCTCCGTTGAGGCGGCCCTCGTGCTCTATTTGGCGCCTGTAGCGAGTCGGTATACACCGATCGCTCCTATGAGTCGGCCCATTTTTGTTTCTTTTCCTTTCTTTTTTCTTTTTTACTTCGTTTGTTTTTCCTTTTTTACTTCTTCTTTTTTGGTAGCATTTTTTAATATCGCCTTTTTTAAAAAAAATCTTCCCTTTTTCATTTTACCAAAAGATTTTGAAAACAAATCGTTTTTGGAAATGGTTCAGATTTAAAAAATATTCATATATTGGAAACGTTCATTTTTTAATTGGTTCAAAAAAATTCAAAATATTTTTTAAAATTTAAATCTAAAAATGTTAATTGGAAAATGTTCATTTTGGAAATGGTCCGGATTTTAAAATTGTTCATATTTAAAAATGATCATTTTTAAATGGTTCAGATTTTCGGTTCATTATTTCCGTTCATCCGAAATTAGTTATTTTCGGTTCGCTGTTCTTTTTGGTTCACTTGCATTGTCGGTTTACTATCATTTTCTGTTCACCTGAATTATTTTTTTTTGGTTCATCAACATTTTTGATTCACTATTATTTTTGTTTCACCGGAATTTATTTTCTTTTTGGTTCATCAGGATTTTTCATTCAAATTATTTTCGCATCACCCGAATTTTAGTTCATCTTCACCTCGTTAATTTCATTTTAAGTTCACTATTATTATGGGTCACCCAATTAGTTGGCCAAATTTTTGTTATTTTTTAATTTTTATTCAAATGTTTTCTTTGGTTCACCTTAATTTATTGGTTGATTATTATTATGGTTCACCCTAATTTTGTGCATTAATTGTGGTTCATTATTTTTATCACGTTTTAATTTTTGCTCTCCCTATGTTTGGTTAAACCTCCCAAACTTACATTTCTTAATTAAATTCAAGCAACAATGCAACAATATGAATTATTCTTATGCTTCATAATTCATTAATTTAAAATTGTAAACATGACTCTCTTCTTACTTTTTATGTTAAATTTATTGACATGGTTCATCTAGTAAGCTCCACCAAGATTGTATTTACAAAAGGAGGATTTGACATTCTGCTTTACCCTATCTAGTTAAATCCTATAACCAACCATGAAGTTACATAAGTATATACACATTCTAATTGAACCAAGGAGCGAATCAACAAATTTGAACTTTTAATGTGTGATTATAACCATGATATTAGAGATTTAATGTATCTCTAACAAAAGGATTCATAAGAGGTGTTATCCATATAAAATTTGGGCAACGTACATAGTATGACAGCACAACACTCAGCTATGACTATGAGTCACTGGATTTATTTCACCAAGACGTTGTCGTTCATGAAACAACAAAATAATCAATAACATATCAGTTTATCATAGCACTAACCATTTGCTATGGTACATGAGCAAATGAACATTGTTAGTTGATTGCATGCCGCAATGGAACGCACAAATGGTGCGTCTTTCTCCAGCTAGCATTTAACTGTCAGAGCCGCTATAGCGTTCTGCTGCCGTATGTCCACATTCACCATCGATGCCTTACCCTCCACTAGCACTCAGTAACACATCCTATCACCTCACTATATCGTCACAAATATCTCTTATTAGTTTTTAACAGAATGTAGACTAAAATGAGTAGAAAGACCTTAATGCTGAGATTTTCAATTCTACTACATGATATATTTGTTTTAGTTTGGGTTTAATGGATGTATAGATAATACGCCCACCAAACTTTCCATGTGTAAACATGACCTGCCCTTATAAAGAGGCATAGCCTCTTTGTGCTCTGTAGCCTCCAGCATATCTTACTGGACAATACCACCGCCAAAACGACCACGAACGGGTTGGAGCTCCAGAGAAGATGGGAACAATGAAAGTTATGATGGGTTGGTACGGTGCAATGCACTGCATTGCGAATGGGAGGCATATGGAAACACATCAACTGGAGAAGGCAACCTTAACGTAGAACCAGCTGGCCGCCACTAATTTCCCAGGAGACTAGATGTGGCAAATTATTGATGTTAGAGCATCTCTAGCAGAACCCGCAAAACATGAACCCGTAAAACAGTTTTGCAGTTCGCGCAACTCGCGTTTTTTGGCTCGAAACGCCGCGCGGCGGAGCAGAACCCGCAAAGCAGAACCGCAAAACGGAATATTCGCAGTATCATTTTTCCCCACGTCTTCTTCTTCCTCTGGCTCCCGCGTGGGATCTATCCAGGAACCTCAAAATTAACCAGGAAGCTAGCTATCTAGGAATCGATACAAACAGTTTGTGGGCGTCCTTGCCATCAAGGAGAGCTGCGCACTGCGTGGCCGTCGTCGAGCTGCGGGCAGAGGAGGCCGAGCCAGGGCAAGGTGAGCAAGGTGAGCGTTGTCCTCGGCGCTGTACACGGCCTGGAGCGCGGAGGCCTGGACACGGCCTTGAGATGCGCAACCCCTGCGCGGGCGCCCTGGCGGCAGCGGCGCCGTGGCCAAGCACACGGATGACCATCTCGAGCAAGGCAGCGGCAGCGGCGTCGTGGCCGAGAGGACCAAGGCAGAGGTGTGAGGCCAAGACGACGATCGATCTATTCAGCTCAAGCTAGCTAGCTAAGCTAGCACCCACACAGCTGAATCAATTCAGCTAGCTCGTGGCCGTCGCGCAAGGTTACGCCTCCGCGCCCAAATTCAGATTGCAGACACTGAATTTCTGCATTCAGTACAGAGCCATCGAACGCCGGCACGCACGGATGCGCTCTCTTCTCCCTGGGCTGGCAACCAGCTCCTGGTGCGCGCTTCAATTTCCGGCGATTCCGGCGAGCGCAGCGGAAGTTTGCCGGATTCCGGCGAGATTCTGGCGATTCCGGCGAAATTCCGGCGAGTTCCACGGTGGAAGGTTCACCGGCGGGTGCTGAATATTCAGCCCGCCAAAGCCTCTCACGGATGCAGGGCCCCCTCAGTTCGGCGGCAAAATCTGCGAATTAACAGTTCTGAGGCGCGGATTCACGGGGCCTGCAAAATCTTTTGCGGGTTGGGCAAATTTGCGGATTCTGTTCTCCGCCATTTTGCGGTTTTCAATCCGCATCGGGCGGTTATTATGCGGGTTTGCCCATTTTGCGGGTTCTGCTAGAGATGCTCTTAGTGGAGCAAACCTATCCTGTAGATAAGGGTAAGGTTGCAGAACATTGAGGTGGCTATTGATGACAGTGCCATAGGGTACAAATACAAAATGGATCAAAGCTCGCACAAATAAAAAATACATATAAACCTCGAAAAGAAAAAGGAAGAAGTTATCCATGTACAGATTTGATTATTCATTTTCATCTCACAAATACCTACAGTCCACGCATGTTCGGAATAAAAACTAGTTTGCAGCACAACAAAATTGGGGAAGAGATTTTATAATTTATCTTGTTGCAACACACTGAATTGTTCGCTAGATCCGCTTTATCGGCTGCTAAGCTAGACATGGTGTAGTTCTATAACGAATCAAGGCAGGTTGGGCCAGGTGCAGAAATAGTATTAGCATGAAAGCTAGGTAGGTTGGTGAAGGAGAGGTGGCGCAATGAATGGAGAGGTCACCGGCTTGTCATCGAGGTCGAGTCGTTTCAGACGAGACTAATTAAAGTAAAGATAGAGGGAGACCCAGAGAGAGCATATAATGAAGCCCACATCTGCTCCGTCGAGGCGGGCCTCGGACTCTATTTAGCGCCTATAGCGAGTCGGTATACACCGATCGCTCCTATGAGTGGGTCCATTTTTGTTTCTTTTTTCCTTTCTTTTTTCTTTTTTACACCGTTACTTTTTCCTTTCTTACTTCTTCTTTTTATAGCATTTTTAATATCGCCTTTCTTAAAAATTGTCTGTCTTCCCTTTTTCAAAAGATTTTGAAAAAATAATTTTTGCTAATAGTTCAGATTTAAAAAATATTCATATATTGAAAATGTTCGTTTTTAAATGGTTCAAATTTTTACAAAATATTTTAATTTATTTTTAGATTTTATAAAATGTTAATTTTGGAAATGGTTTGGATTTTCAAATCGTTCATATTTAAAAAAATCATTTTTTCAATGGTTCAGATTATCGGTTCACTATTTTCGTTCACCTGAAATTAGTTCCTTTTTGGTTCACCGAAATTTTTGGTTTACTATTATTTTCGGTTCATCCGAATTTATTTTTTCGGTTCACCAACATTTGTGGTTCACTATTATTTTTGTTTCACCTGAATTTAGTTTCTTATCGGTTCACCGTCATTTTTCGTTCAATATTATTTTTGGTTCACCCGAATTTTAGTTCCTCTTCACCTTGTTAATTTCATTTTTAGTTCACTGTTATTACGAGTCACCCAATTAGTTTGGCCGAATTTTTATTATATTTAATTTTGCTTCATATGCTTTCTTTGGTTCACCTTAATTTATTGATTCATTATTATTACAATTCACCCTAATTTGGTGCATTAAATTTGGTTCACTATTTGTTGTCACATTTACATTTTTCTCTCCATATGTTTGGTTAACCCCCCACCACCCCCCCCCCCCCCCCCCTATCAATATCAAAGTTTTTCAATTTAGGTCTACGCGTATAAAGAATTCTAGAATTTGTTCTACGGTGAAAGTTTTCAAAATAGATCCGGATTAAATATGTTTTGCTCAGTCTTACTGTATTTCGGATAAATCATTCATATATTCTAAAGAAAATGTAAAAAAGGGGAAAAAAAGAAAGGAACGCACGCGAGCGAGGAGATCAACCATGCAGCAAAACGTGCGCTGGACCAGAAGCCCAGCCTCATGCACCGAGCAAGCGAGGTGCTCCAGTGGGCGAGGCGGCCCCTTCGACTCACAAGGAGCGAGACATAGGGGAATCCTCTCTGCCTTCTTCATGCGCAAAAGAAAGAGATTCTTGTGAGCAATTGGATTAAGTTGGTCTTCGGTGGTTGGACTTGGGCCTTGAATTGACTTATTGATTGGACCAGAAACATTTGCATCTACTCCCTCCGTTTCTAAATATAAAATGTTTTAGCTATTTCAAATGTTGACTAGATGCGAACTAACATGGGTGAACATACGCTAAAAAATGTGTCTAGATACATTTTTTTCCAAAAGGCCAGCCCAGCCTCAGCATCGATTGATGCATGCGGCTTTTATTTCATTTATTCAAGTTCAGGTCTTACAAAAGATTACATCATGGGTCGCACAAGGTTGATACATGTATCAACCATGTAAATAAAACGGACAACATGCAATGACACTGTATCAACATGATATCCTAAGATCAAAACGCCAGCTGAATCAGTTGTACAAATCCCGTGCCACCAATTCCAGCCGGTTGCACCCAGAATCCAGAGCGTTGCGGTGATCCGTGGACTATACACAGGACCACGTACGGATCCAATGGGTAGCCAAAGGTATGAACTGCATAAAGGAAGATGATTTTGCATTGTTAAAGACATAATCATTGCGTATGTTCCATATAGCCCAGAGTAAAGCACTGAAGGAGATATGCCCTAGAGGCAATTAATAAGGTGATTTTATTTGTCATATCTCAATTGTTCATAATATGTTTTTGTACCATGCTATAACTGTATTAAGCGGAAACATTAATACACATGTGGTATGTAAACAACCAAGTTCCTAGTAACCTCTATTTAACTAGTCCGTTGGGTAATAGATGATCAAGGTTTCCTGATCATGGACAATTACGTCAGTTGATAACGGAGTCATGTCATTGGGTGAATGACGTGGTGGACATACCCAAAAGATATAGAAACATAGTGCTCATACCTTCGACTGTGAGATCATATCAAATCGATGCTTCTGGAAGGTGCTTTGATCGCATCAAACAGCATGTTTTATATAGCGTGACAATAAAGGTGACACTTTCGGGTATCCGAAGGAAGCAGTGGAGGCGAGTGATCAAGAGCGGGATTTGCCAATCCACATGGCAGGATAGATACTCTGGGCTCACTCGGTGAGATTACATCAATGAGCTTGCAAGCATGTGACTAGGTCACGGGGATGTAATATCACAGACGAGTTAAAGATAGATTTGTCAATAACGAGATCATGCTCGGTAATCGTGATACCGGAGAACGATGCTCAGACAATCTAAGTATCGCCGGGCAAAAGGCTGAGACTGGACGTCTAAAGGTTCGAACGATAAAAGACTTTCGTGGACGCACAGGGGCTATCATGGGTATCCAGATCCCGCTGTTAGTCATTGATCGGAGAACGTGTCTCGTTCAAGTATGTGTGATCCCGAACCGTAGGGTAACACACTTAAGGGTAGATGACGATTAGATTGGATATAAGAGAGAAAGAAACCGGAGACTCCGGAAGCGTTCCGGGACATGTCCGATGTTGATCGGAGGCAACGAAATATGTTTCAGAGCTCGAATGAATTAAATAATATGTATTTAATATTAATAAGTGTTATTAGAGATTAAATATATTTTTTATTTAATTAATTTCGAATTTTTAAAGGCATTAAACCTAAATGGGCCTTAGAGACCCATTAGGGGAAAACCCCCATTTGGGAAATGGGGGGAGGGCCTAGCCGGCCTAGGGTGGGCCGAATGGGGCCCACCTTGGTGGCCGGCGCACCCCATGTGGGGTTTAGTCCCACATGGGTGAGCCAAGGGGTGTGGCCTCCCTCCTCCACCTATATAAGGAGGTGCCCACATGCTTTGAAATCCATCCCATCTCCTTCTTCTTCTCTCCTACCTTGAGCGTGGTTCCATTTCTGGAGCTGCGTACGAGGAGGGAAGTCTCTCCACTATACGCACACCTCCGTGCTACTAGATCCAATCTTCTGCTTCCGCTGCTCTACTGGATCTGGAACCCGGAGGTCGTCATCTACACCGTACGTGTGTGGAACTACGAGGTGCTACACGGGTGGCACTGGAAGTTGTCTTCTTCCTCTACACAACCTTGAGGTCAGCTTCGTCGGCTTCATCGACAACGTTTGTGCGGGAACGTAATCCCGCTTTCGGTCTACAAGGGTATGTACTCCGTTCTCCTCCCTATAGTATATCTGCATAGTTATAGATCTTGGCTAGTTTCTGGTTATCGTCGGTAGGAATTTTTTTGTTTTCTGTCTACGATCACCTTCAGTGGTATCAGAGCCGGTCTATGCGTAGATATAGCTGTACGGTTAGAACACATGTTGAATGTGGGCATCGATTCTACATTTGTTACCCTCTCGCATGTACTTGTTCATATCGCGGCATTGTTCGATGAAGCGGCCCGGACCGACTTTATGCGTACTCTTACGCGAGACTGGTTCCACACTTGACATGCGGCTTGTACCGTATATGTGGCTGGCGGGTGTCTGTCTCTCCTACAATAGTTGATATAGCATTTGCAATGGAGGGCCCCGAAAGGGGTGTAATAGAGACAATTGCCTTATCGCTGTTGTGGTTGTATTCGTAGGTAAGAAACAGTTCTTGTGCGAAAGCCCTAGCAGCCACGTAAAACATGCAAAAGATAAAGTAGAAAGCGTCTAACTTTATTTTGCAGGGGCAATGTGATATGGTCAAGGTAGGTTTGTTAAATTGTTTATAAACTGTGGGCGCGAAGGAGACCATCGGGGCAAGACCATATCATGTCGCATTACATTTCATTTTAGATGTTATGTAGATTGAGTGCATCTTATATTGTGTGTGTATATATATATATGTCTATATATTAGTTACACGGCGATACTAATATAAGATGATCCCTCCTAAAGTACCATATAGTGTTCTCCCTATAACGTGCACCACCGAAAGTTCTCCGTTACGAGGCAGGCCGTGACGATCGGGTGTCAGACGTATCTGCGTTCGCATAACGTGGGTGTAAGCCACGTTGCACAAGCAATACGCTATAGGTTATTTTGGCGAGCCTAGCATATACAGACATGGCCTCGGAACACAGTGACCGAAAGGTTAAGCATGAATCACATAGTTGTTGTGATTGACATAAACGATGTCTACCTTTGAAGCTATGCTATCGGCCGTGACGATCGGGGATAGTATATCAGATGAGGATCGTGTAATCACTAAAACGAAGAGAGGGATATTCGTTTTGAATGGGAGTTCTGGTAGTTTTATTTTATTAAAACTTGAACCCATATTTTATTATGAACAAAGTCATTATGTTTTGCAAAACCTTTGTAGATAATAACCTGTTTGATAGACCTTTTAAACTTAGGTGCATTCCTGCGATTGAGAAACATAAAAGGTTGGGTCCAAACTTCATAGTTCTATACCATAGCTTGAGGATACTCCTTGTTTCAAACCTTTTAGCTCTACATGATACAAAACCCGCTAGGAGATAAAGCCGGAGATTCCGCTAACAAAAGAATAATTTGGATTATCAAGTTTTGTGCGGATAATTTCATCATAGTCCAGTGTATGCCATGATCTCTCCCATATAGAATGAACTGTGGGTGCGTGTTGACAGATCGTGAACATTTGGAATGGTCGATGAGATTGATGATCTGTGTCCACTGTAAATCGGGTTTTCTTCTCAACCAAGATGGAAGAGAACACTCGCATTAAAGGAGCACGTGACAGTCATACTTGATGACGTTGGTCATACTTGATGACATTAGTCATACTTGATGACATTGGTCAAACTTGATGACATTGAGACGCCTCGCTCAGCTCGATCACTGGATGACAGACAACGTTGCTAGATGCAAATGTTTTGTCATAGACTATGTCATGTAAGGGGAATCGTTCACCTTCGTGAATTATTGGTTGTGTTGAAAAAACCATGGAGATGAAATGAATCACCGGGAAGTCATCAATGATGATAGTGTATATATGATATTCGAGTTGTGAATGTTTTTGCCTAAACAAGTACTTGCAGCAGTGACTAAGTTTTGATACTAGTCATGTTTTATGAAAACGAGATTTTCTGCTTGAGTAGCTTGGAAGGATGAGGAGACAATGTGTGTTGATGATGGCAGGCAATATGTTGTAATGGTCATAGACACTCTCTTTGCATCTACCATTTTGGATTAATTTGGATCTGAACAAATTCAGTTTGATCGCTTGTTAGCATGATCATTATAAGTGTGTCTTGCCTCTAGCGAGACAATTATTCATATTTGTCAGTGACAAAATTGGTGTCCTACATTTATGAGTGATATCTTTAATGATCATACACCGATTATGAATGAAGTGTTCTTATATGAATCCAGATGGTAGTAGCTCCCACAATTATAACATTAGTGCCAAAAGATACAAACTTAATAATGACACCACATTATTGTGGCACTAACACTTTAAGTCATGTCAATGTTATATGCATTAAGAAGCTCCATTCATATGGTCCTCCAAGTCCTTAGATTTTGATCTTTTGACACTTGCAAAATAACTAAGACACCGTTTTCTGGAAACGGGCATTTAACTTATTGATAATCATACATAATGATGTGTGTGGATCAATGAAGTACGTTAACGTGTAGTGGAAATCATTATTTCGTAAACTTCACCAATGATTTGAGTAGATATATGGATATCACTGTTCCAAATATCTGCCGGTACGCCGATATATCGGCCGATATATCGGTTACCGGGGTCAGACCGGTAAGTTAAACGAATATCGCCGACATTTATTGTTCTGGCCGATATATCGGTTGTCAGACCAATATATCGCCGATATATCACCGATATTTGCCGATATTCGCCGGTAATTATGTGAAATTTAACTTATTTAGCTTATGTCTTCTATTTTGGTTGATGTTTTGTAGTCTGGATGCTTTCTATTTGTGTAGATGGCTACTTCCGCTATATCTTAGGTTGCTTAAGAGGAATACATATGACATGTCTTATGAGTTTTCCATGTTGGTTGATACTCATGATACGAATATCTGAGATTTTGAAAAAATCTTGCTGATAAATAGTCGACCGATAAAATCGATAAATCGTCTGATAAGCCGATTATCTCTTATCTTGGGTCGACCGATAAGTTAACGAGAAGCGATATCTTGAACATTGATGGATATCCACTTAATGAAATGCTGGTCTGAAAAGTTTGATCAGATCAAACAAGATCAGAGTGAAGAAAGAAATATAAACTTAACAAGAAAATCAAATTCCTGCGATAAAGATCGAGGAAACAAGGATTTGAGTTATGAGTTTGGCATATCATTGGAAGACTTGTGAAAAGAGTTCCACAAATTATGTCGCATGGAACACCACAAAGTTACGGTGTGTTAAGACGTCGTAGTCACACTCTATTGAATAGTATGTAGTGAATAAAATCTCTTAACGAATTATTGTGATCATTGAAGACATATGGTAGAAACAAAACATTCACGTTAGATAATAGAGAAACCATCTAAATCCGTGGAGGCAATACCATATGAGTTATGGCATGGCTTTTAGCCTAGATTGTCGTTTCGATATTTTAGTGTTTTGACATGATCAAACCTAAAATGGATAAATCTTTGTAGTGTACCTAAAGAATTAGTTGGGTACGTGTCTCACGACAAAAAGGGTAAAATTGTTGCCGAAATATACCTTACTCAAGAAATAGTTTCTTGTGCGAAGATATAAGTGGGAAAGAAAGTAGAGCAAGACGGAGTTAATGAACTTCCTCTTCAGACATCAGAGTGACGCAACGGAAACTGTTCCGATACCGTAAATTGTTCCGATATCGTCCTCCACAGATGAAAGAAAGTTAATGATAATGATCAGGACGCTATAAGCTCGTACTAAGATCGTAGGCATACGAGAATGGTTTCCGCACTATGTGCTATGACTATCTTGTTATGAAACGTCATGTTAATGGAACATGAAAATACCTAAGAACTACAAAGAAATGATGGTGGACCTAAGTCCGAAAATTGGCTATGAGCCATATATAATCCGAGATAAAATCCATGTATAAAGGCTAAGTAATGACTTGGATGAATCTTCTTGATGGGCTCCAGGTCGTTGAGAGTAAATGGAATTTTATGACAAAATAGACACTGACGGAAAGGCAACCGTCTATAAGGATCGATTTGTCATAAAACAGTTTTGACAAATTCAAAAGTTGACCACAACGAGATTTTGTCTCAAGGGGCGATGCCTAAGTCTGTTTAGGATTGTTCTAGCAATTATTTTCAATTAAGAAAAATTGATGGATGGATAAAGAAACCGTGTTCCCTAATGGCAACATTAAGGATGAGTTGTAATTGGTACAACAAGTAGGTTTGTTGATCCTAAGGATGTTGGACACGTATGCAAACTTCAGCTGACCATTCATGGGCTGAAGCAAGCATATCGGAGCTGGAATCTTCGCTTTGATAATGTGATCAAAGGATTTTGGAGTTGTCCAAAATACTTGAAGAAACCTGCATTTACAAAGAAGTGAGTGGGAGCTAAGTGGCTTTCTTGATCTTATATGTGAATGGCATATTTGAGTGGGAGCTAAAAGAAATTCCCTGGTCTTATATATGGATGGCGTATTTAAGTGGGAGCTAGGTCTCATTCCTGATTTTATATGTAATGACATATTAAGAATGATACAGATCCTCTAGTAAAGTATAAATGATTATTTAAGTGATTAAAATTTCTATGAATGAAGTTAAAAGTATTAGGCTTTAGATTTATAATTTGTATAGATCAAAAGGGGCTTAATAACATTAGGTCAGAATATTTTCCTAGGTTAAGATTCTGAAATGTTTCAGAATAGAACAAGCGAAGAAAAGGTTCTTACTTGTATGACTAGGTAAAATATTAAGTTTATCTTGGCGTTTCAGCAATAGTTATTGAAAGAAACGGATGTCCGACATCCTCTATGACTGAGCCATAGATTCTATCATACTCAAAGCTCGACTTGGTGTGACCCAAGTTCTTGGTTGAAGAACGGGTTCTAGAGTGATGCGTGGATGGATCAATGAATAAACGTTAAGTATATCCTTCAGTGTCTAAAGAGAACTGAAGATATGTTTTCTGGTATGGGGTGAAAGTGAAAAGACAACTTGCCGTAAAAGGTTACGATGATGCAAGTTATGACACTGACCCATACGATTAGAAATCTCATACAGGAGAAGTCCTTTGTGTTGAAGAAAGACAGGGTTAGCTTGCAAAGCTGCATATGAATGCACTGTCACATAAT
The DNA here is from genome assembly GCA_947311845.1 of Poa pratensis. Classification (NCBI taxonomy): domain Eukaryota; kingdom Viridiplantae; phylum Streptophyta; class Magnoliopsida; order Poales; family Poaceae; genus Poa; species Poa pratensis. Next base: position 5,454,776 of record CAMZMU010000055.1, read on the forward strand.
CTACATAGGTATAGGAATATGTGTCTACTTCAGAAGTAGCAAGTGTGATTGGACTGAGCGGTTTTCCTGAGCATGCGTGGTTTCCCTTAATAGATCTCTTAGACTTTTAAGGTCCATGCTGCGCGAAGTTTCGAGTCTCACTCCATCGACAAACATGTATTTCACCGTTATCATAAGATACGAGATGATGTCAAACTAGGTGACATAGAAGTGTTGCAAAGCACATAGAGATCTCAATGTGGGAGATTTGTTGACTGAATTCCTCTTCCACGAGACAAGCATGCACCATACTGCTATAGGTGTTAAGCTTTTACCAAGTTGTAAACTAGATTAAATTGTACTCTAGTGCAAGTGGGAGACGGAAGGAGATATTCCCTAGAGGCAATTAATAAAGTGATTTTATTTGTCATATCTCAATTGTTCATAATATGTTTTTGTACACATGTGGTATGTAAACAACCAGGTTCCTAGTAGCCTCTATTTAACTAGTCCGTTGGGTAACAGATGATCAAGGTTTCCTGATCATGGACAATTACGTCAGTTGACAACGGAGTCATGTCATTGGGTGAATGACGTGGTGGACATACCCAAAAGATATAGAAACGTAGTGCTCATACCTTCGACTGTGAGATCATATCAAATCACTGCTTCTGCAAGGTGCTTCGATCGCATCAAATGTCATGTCTTATATAGCGTAACAATAAAGGTGACACTTTCGGGTATCCGAAGGAAGCAGTGGAGGTGAGTGATCAAGAGCGGGATTTGCCAATCCACATAGCCGGATAGATACTCTGGGCCCACTCGGTGAGACTACATCAATGAGCTTGCAAGCATGTGACTAGGTCACGGGGATGTAATATCACAGACGAGTTAAAGATGGATTTGTCAATAACGAGATCATGCTCGGTAATCGTGATACCGGAGAACGATGCTCGGACAATCTAAGTATCGCCAGGCAAAAGGTTGAGACTGGACGTCTAAAGGTTCGAACGATAAAAGACTTTCGTGGACACACAGGGCTATCATGGGTATCCAGATCCCGCTGTTAGTCATTGATCGGAGAACGTGTCTCGTGCATGTCTGTGTGATCCCGAACCGTAGGGTAACACACTTAAGGGTAGATGACGATAAGATTGGATATAAGAGAGAAAGAAACCGGGGACTCCGGAAACGTTCCGGGACATGTCCGATGTTGATCGGAGGCAACGAAATATGTTTCAGAGCTCGAATGAATTAAATAATATGTATTTAATATTAATAAGTGTTATTAGTGATTAAATATATTTTTATTTAATTAATTTCGAATTTTTAGAGGCATTAAACCTAAATGGGCCTTAGAGGCCCATTAGGGGGAAAACCCCATTTGGGAAATGGGGGAGGGCCTAGCCGGCCTAGGGTGGGCCGAATGGAGCCCACCTAGGTGGCCGGCGTACCCCAAGGTCGGCGCACCCCATGTGGGGTTTAGTCCCACATGGGTGAGCCAAGGGGTGTGGCCTCCCTCCTCCACCTATATAAGGAGGTGCCCCCATGCCTTGAAATCCATCCCATCTCCTTCTTCTTCTCTCCTACCTTGAGCGTGGTTCTGTTTCTGGAGCTGCGTACGAGGAGGGAAGTCTCTCCACTATACGCACACCGCCGTGCTACTAGATCCAATCTTCTGCTTCCGCTGCTCTGCTGGATCTGGAGCCCGGAGGTCGTCATCTACACCGTACGTGTGTGGAACTACGAGGTGCTACACGGGTGGCACTGGAAGTTGTCTTCTTCCTCTACACGACCTTGAGGTCGGCTTCGTCGGCTTCATCGACAAAGTTTGTGCGGGAACGTAATCCCACTTTCGGTCTACAAGGGTATGTACTCCGTTCTCTTCCGTATAGTATATCTACATAGTTATAGATCTTGGCTAGTTTCTGGTTATCGTCGGTAGGAATTTTTTGTTTTCAGTCTACGATCCCCTTCAAGCACATCACCCACTCGGATTTGAACTTTCTCTTTTCTATCCACTCCCCTCAACCAGTTACCAAACAAGTTATCTATATTATTAGGGGGATGTAGGTTGAAAGCCATGAAAACAATACGCCACACTACCTTAGCTAAGAGACATGAAATAAATAAATGCTGAATTGTCTCATCTTGATCACAAAAGCAACATTTTATAGAGTCATCCCAGTTCCGCTTAGCAAGGTTATCTTTAGTTAAAATCTCTTTACGCATAAGAAACCACATAAAGATCTTAATTTTTAGTGGCACTTTCATCTTCCAAATATGTTTACGGAGGAACCTAGTGATACGTCTAAAACGTATCTATATTTTTGGATGTTCCATGCTTGTTTTATATCAAATGTCACATGTTTATTCTAAAGTTTATATCATTTTATGACATTTATTGGACTAACCTATTAACCTAGTGCCCAATGCCAGTTTCTGTCTGTTTTGTCTGTTTATTGCAGAAAAGGCCCAAAAATGAAAGTGCTCAGAATTGGACAAAAATTTACCTGAATTATTTCCAGCACTAATAAGCCACGGAGCCAGAAGACCACCTGGAGGCGGGCCCCACAGCCAGCACGCGGTCTAGGGGCGTGGCCAGGTACTACCCCGCGCCGTGGGCCCGCCTGCCCCACCAGAGCACCGCCTCACGTCGAGTCTTCGCCTATAAATTCACGCGTGACCTAAAAACCCCAGAAGACCGAAGACCTTTTACAGAAACGCGTTCGAGCTTCGCCGCCATCACAAACCCTAGTTTCGGGGGTCAGCAGTTCCTGTTTCGGCACCCTGCCGGGATGGGGATTGACCCTCGGAGCCGTCTCCATCAACCACGCCGCCTCTACTTCGCCTCCATGATGGTTTGTGAGTAGTTCCCCCATGGACTACGGGTTCTAGCAGTAGCTAGTTGGTACTCTCTCTCCCATGTACTTCAATACAATGATCTCATGAGCTGTCTTACATGATTGAGATCCATCTGATGTAATTGGTGTTGTGTTTGTTGGGATCCGATGAATTGTGAATTATGATCAGTTGTTCATCTTGTTATCATACTTATGTTTTATTTAAGATCTTGCATGCTCTCTGGTACTTGTAGTTACCTTGATCAAGTAGTTCTTGTATCTCCAAGAGAGGGTATTTATGCTAGATAGTGGGTTCATGCCTCTAGAAGCCTGGGCTTGATTGACAGAAACGACTAAGGCTGTAGATGTGCTGTTGCTACTAGGGATAAAATAACCGATGCTTAGCTTAAGGGTACTGTTGTTAAGTCTAATGTGTTTGTTTACATTACACACTTTGCTTAATGCTATAATCTGTTGCTTGCAACTTAATACTCATGGGAGACCCGGAAGCTATCCTGTGAGTGGATTATGAGTCATAGATGCAGCTAGTAAGCGGTCTATGTATATTGTTGTAATGCCCAATTAAATACTACAGTGAACTTTATCTTATCATAATGTGCATTTTCATGCCCTCACAATTTTATCAATTGCCCAACTGTAATTTGTTCACCCAACACATGTTCTTTGTTTGGAGAGTTACCTCTAGTGTAGATAGCTGAGAACCCCGGTCCATCTGAAATCATTATTGCTTTCCCGTCAACTCCACGCCAGCAACTATTTTCTGTGCCATCGCTTCTGTGTTACTGCTACTATTGCTCTCATATTACTGCTGCTTTCACATCACCCTGTTACTAGTGCTTTTCCAGGTGTGGCTGAACTGACAACTCAGCTGCTAAGGCTTATAAGTATTCTTTGGCTCCCTTGTGTCGAATCAATAAATTTGGGTTTTACTTCCCTCGAAGACTGTTGCGATCCCCTATACTTGTGGGTCATCAAGACTATTTTTTGGCGCCGTTGCCGGGGAGCATAGCTCTACTTATAAGTTCACTTGGGGAGTACACTCTACCTCTCTCTCTGTTTTGTTTTTATTTTGTTTTGTTTAGTTTACTTTTGTCTAGTTTTATTGTGCTTTGTTTACTTCTGTTTAGTTGTGTTTTGTTTAGTTTACTTTTGTTTAGTTTATTTTTGTTTAGTTTTATTTTTCTTATATATTCAAAATCCATAAAAATTTAAAAAACTGAAAAATCTATAAAAAAATGTTGCTATGGTTAACTTCTATGAAACTGTATCTTATTGGCAAGGTGGGTTCACGGAGGATGAACAAAAATATTATAAGGAATACCGCTTGTCTCAAAAAGGGAAATATTTATGGGGACAAATAAATACATTGAATGGTTTTGCTAGAAACTTGTGCTCTACATATGATGAATCTTGGTGCTTTAATGAATATTTTTTTGTAGAAGGCATAAACACCTCCCATTCCAATGTGATTATAATGATAATGAAACCTTGGCTGCTTATGTTAAAGGAAATTATGACTTGGATAATCTTGAACAAATTGAAGAATTTGTTGCCTTTATGGGAGCTTATGAAATTGCTGCTTTGCTTAAAAATAGAGACGATGCTCCTTATAAAACTGAGAATTTTTCTATACTTGGATATTGCCTTGAATATTATAATGATAATCATTATATTACTGAATTTCTTGAGAAAATTTATTCTCAAGAAGAACTTGTTGCCTTTCAGGAACCTGTGGAAGAAGAAATTACTGAAGCTGAAAGCTCATTGGATGAAAAAGAGGAAGAGAGTGATGAACAAAAGGAGGAAGAGTGGATTAACCCATGCCTACCTTCTAATGAGAGTAACTCTTTATCTCTTACACTATTTGATTGCCCTCCATGCTTACCAAAGGAGGATGAATGTTATGTTCCTATGGATTCTATTGAAATATCCCCTATGAATGAAACTTGTGCAAATGATTATGCTACTGTTGTTTATGATAATCCATGCTATTTTGATAAGTCTTATGATAATCCTCTATTTATGCCTAAATTCGAAATGCATGGTAATGAGAAAGTTTGCCTAGAAAATGTTTATGATAAAGCTCTAGATGATGGTCCTATGTTGCTTGATAATGTTAATTGTACTACTACTGAAAATGGGATTGGAGAGGACTTGACTTTATCTAGATGGAGTCCCATACCTCTTGAGAATGATCAATCATCTTGTTATAATATTATTAAAAGTGGGTTTGAAATTTTTGATTCCACTATTTTGGAGCTTGATAAAAATTATATGTTTGTAGATCATGAAAAGCATGCTTTATGCGATAGTTATATTGTTGAGTTTATTCATGATGCTACTGGAAATTATTATGAGAGAGGAAAATATGATTGTAGAAATTTTCATGTTACTAAAACACCTCTCTTTATGTTGAAAGTTCTGAAGTTGTTCTTGTTTTACCTTTCTATGCTTGTCACTATGTTCTTCATGAATTTATTTGTTTACAAGATTCCTATGCATAGGAAGTGGGTTAGACTTAAATGTGTTTCGTATTTGCTTCTTGATGCTCCCTTTTGCTTCATTTTATATTCTTATGTGAGCATCATTAAAACTATCAATAAGCCTAGCTAAAAGGCATTAAAGAAAAGCGCTTTTGGGAGACAACCCAAATTTATTTTTGTTTTTTATTTTTTGTTTTCTTGAGTCAAGGATGTTGCTTACTTCTGTAACAACTCCTTTGTATCCTTTATTTTTCGTTTTGTTGTGCCAAGAAGAACCTCTAATGGCAAGAAAGTGTTAAAGTTGGGTTTGCTCTCCGGAAACAGATTTTGTGCCTCACGGTAACAATTCGTGAAAAATCACGGAATATTATTTTAATCTGCAAATTTTTGAGCAGAAGCCTGAGCTTTATATCTATCTTTCGTTAGTTTCGAGTTTTCTGATTTGAGTTACGTAAGTGTCTCGAAAAAATTCGTCTTTACTGGCTGTTCTGTTTTTGACAGATTATGTCTCTGTTTTTTGCATTGTCTCTTCGCGGACTTTATGCGAGGTTCTCCATACATGGAGGCTGTAGCTAATGTTTCATTGAGTTCTTGCAATGTGTCTCTACAGAACCAAAGTGGATTAATGTTTTTGAGTACTAACCCTCTAATGAAGTTTATGAGAAATTATGTGTGAAGGAAGTTTTCAAGTATTAAGAGAGGAGGATGATACAAGAAGATCAAGAAGAGATAAAAGCTTAAGCTTGGGGAAGCTCCCATGGACCTTCCCTGCATATATCAAGAAGACTCAAGCGTCTAAGCTTGGGGATGCCCAAGGCATCCCCTTCTTCATCAACAAATTATCAGGTCATCTCTAGTGAGACTATATTTTTATTTCTTCACATGTTGTGTGTTGTCTTGGAGCGTCTGTGTGTTTTTATTTTTGTTTTGTTTTTGTTTAGTTCTCTGATCATATCAATGTTGGATCCTAACTATCTTGTTTGGGAGAGAGACACGCTCCGCTTATTCATATAATACTCATGTGCTTCACTTATATCTGTTGAGTATTCTGTTTTTGCTCTGTTTAGCTTCTAGCTCTTGGTTTTCATGTATCTCTTATTCAGAGCTATTAGTTCTTTTATAGAAAGTACTCTCTTGCTTCACTTATATTTGTTTGGAGAGTTGCTTGGTTAATATGTTGGTTCAGGAAATGTTATGCATGTGGTAGTGGTATAATGAAAAACCTGCATAGTCTTGTAGATCATTGAACTTTGATAACTTGATTCCTTGCAAATGTTTTGAGATATTAAGAAGCTAGATGTTAAACGCTTGCTGGTTACTTAAGTTAAAATTTGATTAGTGGATGTGTTATTAAAGCTTGTTCCGTACTACAAACTCCTAAAATTGCTGAAGGTGTAGTTGGACTTGATAGCTTCTCATGTTTGAAGGTAGTTGGAAACAACATAGTTGCGTGCTAAGGTCGGGGATCTAACGGGGTACTTGTGCCACCGTGAACGGCCCCTCTTGGGTAAATTTAATCATGCTCTTAATGTTGAACCTGCTAGTTGTTTGCAATAAACTTGTGAGTTCTTTTTGACTAATGTTGAGCTACGGTTTTTGGCACTTCCACCATCCATATTTTGCTAGCCTCTTCGGTGTTGTGCATTGCCTTCTGCTCACATTGAGAGTTGTGCATACTTCGCCAGTACATCCAACCCCGTGGGAGAACTTCATCTTGTTCTCCTACACATAAGCCAAACATCTTCCTCAAAACAGCCACCATAACTACCTATCACAGCATTTCCATAGCTGTTCCGAGATATATTGCCATGCAACTTCCACCTTACATTACATGACTTGTTGTCATTCATCATTGTTATATATTGCTTTGCATGATTCTATACAGCTGATGTGTGGTTTTACCCATGTTACGCTAGATCATTGCACATCCTGCTACACTGGCAGAGGCATACAGTTTTATACATCATGTTTTGTTCATTATGAGTTATTTGTACCAAAAAGTGTGTTGTCATATTAGAGTGTTGCCCCTACAGTGAGGGAGAGAAAAGTGAAAAAGCCACGGAGGCCATTGAAAAGAGAAACAGAAAAAGAAAAAAAGAAAAAAAGAAGAAAAAAAGGAGAGGGGGCAACATTACTATCCTTTATCCACACTTGTGCTCATGTTTAGCACCAGTTTTATAGTCATCATTTGTGCTAGTAGCACCTATGCTTCATATGAGAGAGTTCTCATGTTTCATTAGTATAACTATGTGGGGAATTTACGTTATAGAACTTGGGTTGTATATTCCAATGATGAGCCTCCTCAAAAGTGCTCTAGGTCTTCGTGAGCAACCAAGTTGGATGCACCCCCACTAGTTCCATTGGAGAGCTTTCATACACTTATAGCTCTATGTGCATCCGTTGCATGGCAATCACTACTCCTTGCATAGCTTCGATTATAAGACTTCCTCTTGTCTAATGATCACTTACAGCTTTGTGAGCCTTTCTTCCATTGGCCTTCCAAACCCCCATTATTATTCTCTTTGCCATAACATCCTGGTGCCAATACCAAATGCTTACGCTCACCGGTTGAGTAAAACTTCTAAACAGTTGATTCATTACGTTTGTGATACTTTTACTTGACTGGATCCTTTCTATGCTTGTGAAAGATTGCTTGATGCTTGAGTAGAAGGATGGAACTTCTACACTGAATGCTTAAATCATCTATAATGAACTTTGTACGGTTTCATGTCTTTATAGCATCATCCATGAAAAGTTTTGACTTGTTTAATTGTCTTGCTTTATCATCTGTTTGTTTAATATCAATTATAGACATTTGTTTTGAATGATTTGATCTCAGTTCACATGCCTTACATTACTATTGGATCAAGATTATGTTGGTAGCATGTCACTTCAAAAATTATCTTTTTTATCGTTTACCTACTCGAGGACGAGCAGGAACTAAGCTTGGGGATGCTTGATACGTCTAAAACGTATCTATAATTTTTTATGTTCCATGCTTGTTTTATATCAAATGCCACATGTTTATTCTAAAGTTTATATCATTTTATGACATTTATTGGACTAACCTATTAACCTAGTGCCCAGTGCCAGTTCTGTCTGTTTTGTCTGTTTATTGCAGAAAAGGCCAAAAATGAAAGTGCTCGGAATTGGACGAAAATTTACCTGAATTATTTCCAACACAAATAAGCCACAGAGCCAGAAGACCACCTGGAGGCGGGCCCCACAGCCAGCACGCGGCCTAGGGGCGCGGCCAGGTACTACCCCGCGCCGTGGGCCCGCCTGCCCCACCAGAGCACCGCCTCGCGTCGAGTCTTCGCCTATAAATTCACGCGTGACCTAAAAACCCCAGAAGACCGAAGACCTTTTACAGAAACGCGTCCGAGCTCGCCGCCATCACAAACCCTAGTTTCGGGGGTCAGCAGTTCCTGTTTCGGCACCCTGCCGGGACGGGGATTGACCCCCGGAGTCGTCTGCATCAACCACGCCGCCTCTACTTCGCCTCCATGATGGTTTGTGAGTAGTTCCCCCATGGACTACGGGTTCTAGCAGTAGCTAGTTGGTACTCTCTCTCCCATGTACTTCGATACAATTATCTCATGAGCTGTCTTACATGACTGAGATCCATCTGATGTAATTGGTGTTGTGTTTGTTGAGATCCGATGAATTGTGAAATTATGATCAGTATGTTCATCTTGTTATCATACTTATGTTTTATTTAAGATCTTGCATGCTCTCCGGTACTTTGTGGCGCCCCGACCCGACTGTTATACAGTGATACTGTGTCTCCGGTTATCCGATACCACCAGACACACTATCAAAGCATAATAGAGAGATCAAGACTTGTAGAACAACTGGCACATCACAGACTCTACGACACAAATCAATATAGCTCAACTCTTATAATAGAGAAAGATAGCAAATGACAACCAGAGGTCACAGACCCAACATTGCAACAAGCGGAAGCAAAATATGTTGTTCTAAACAACAAGAACCAGATTATGGCCTAAGAGGCCTACAAATAAACATCACAGCGCCAGCTGTTCCGGGATGTCCCAAGCTGCCACCTGGGAACCCCAGACTACTCGTCTACGTCCACAAAGAACCCACCTTCGAGGTCGGTGAAGTCCTCTCCTGAAAATAAGCAAACGACGTTGAGTTCGACGAACTCGCAAGATTAAGAGCTAATATATGCTCGATGATTGGCTTTCAAGGTTTTATGGCTGTTTTGCATAAAGCTGATTTTATTATAAAAGACATAACTCCATGGCATCGACTAATCAGATTATTTTGAAAAAGGGGTAAGAAGTAACTCTTTTCTTTCATCACCTTCATCATCATCAACCACCATCATCAATCACAGTACCTGTGTCACCAAGGCACCTCCCCGAATCACCCTCGAGGAAGTCACCCTTACAATCTTGAGTGGTACCTCTAGTACCCAGTTTTTAATCATTCCGTTCAAGTTTTCTATGGTCTCTGAATCCGTCACCAAGTCGTCCGTAACCGTGGACACGGCTTTTCAAAAAGATTTACCCTGCAGGGGTGTACAATGTTTGCCACGCGTACCGTCCGGCCCATTACCTGTACAATTAGCTCTCTTCCTTGGAAAGCCGGCTGGGTGGGAGCGGTGTCGACTTCTCCCTCGTTAAGGACTAACCCAGGATCATCAGTGGCGGTAGGACTGCCAGGATCACATCACCCCGCCCTACGGCCACTCACTTTCCTAACACCACCATCCTCATCTCAGTCTTGGCCACCATCCCAACGCACGCGCAAATGGAAGCCCGAACTAGAGGACCCTGGCTAGCCCCGCCCGAGTTATTTAGTCTAAGAGGCTTCCTGCACTGCGAATGCATAGGCCCCACGCATGGTAGCACGCTCGGTCTTGGTTCGAAGGCGAGAACTCGCACTCAGGCGACGAGAACGAGACAACCCACCACATCCACTGTGGCCTCTCATCCCCGCCTTTAAGCAATTTATTATCCATCACCACCATTTTCCATCACATCCGGCCATTCCATCAACTGTTCCAACCATGAAACAACCACCGGACATCTAAGCAATAAACTAAGCATGGCTAAGCATATACATAGCAAGTATCCTTATCTCGGGCCAACACTTCAATCCTATGGATATTAGGAAGGATACAGGTAATGGCAACAGATTTCTAATGCAACTAGTAGGATACTCTAATCCAGGCAAAAGACATTTGGAACCAAATGCAATATTATAGTGGGTGGTTAGCAGGCTGGTAATACGGGTGGTCAGGGTATTGCGGTGGAACCCCGACTCCTTGATCTATCGATGTATAAGAGCACCGGAAAGCACAATCAAATACCACACCATATAAAACAAGTGCAATGCACAATCACATGATGATATGACATTTTAAATGCACCATAAAAGTATTAAACCTGACCAACAAGTTAAATGGGGTCCCAATTCTATTGATTGCATTATTTGGAATAATCCCCATATTTAAACTTAATGGAATTAGTCATTTTTGCAAAGGTACAGTACTGAAATATGATGCAAACATGCAGTAATTTGAGGTTACTGGTTAGTTCATAATTTTATGAGCATTTTGACATATTACACACATTTTTCTGATTATCCAATAAAAAGTTATTGCATTTTCAATATTAGATTTAGTGCTGCCATTTTAGTAGTTCATTTTAAACAACACTAAAACTATTTATCCATACTTGAAAATGAAGTGAAACTTGAAGTACTTTTGTTGCTGAACATTTTGGTATATCACACTTAATTTTTGGATCAACTTTTATAAAGTTATGAATTTTACAAAATCCAATTCATTTCTGCCATTTTACAAAAAGGCAAGAAACAATTATTTCCAAAATTTTATTTCAACATGAAATTGACATGAAAATTGTAAAGTTTCTTCCCCTGGTCATTTAGAGACCAAGTTTGCATTTTTCTGATCTAGCAATAAAAAGATAAGGATTTTCCAAGATTCATTTCTTTTCTGCCCTTTTCTTCTATTTAATAAAACATCAATTAAACTAATTCATTTGGATGTGTGAGTTGTACCATTAGACAGGTTTCACTTTTCTGAGCATTTTGATACCTTGTTTGTGAATTTTGGACAAGTATTCCCAAAGTTATTGATTTTAGAAGTTTAAATGATTTTCGGTCTTTTCTTTTCTTTTCCAGAAAAACTGTTTGAACCCTTTTTGCACCGAGCCAGTGGCTAGCCCAGGTCACTGACTAGTGGGCCATGTGCCACGTAGGCAGGCCACGCAAGCACGCGGGCCCAGTGGCCGTTTGACCACGGCGAAGGCGCGGAACGGCAGGCTCGCGACGGTGATCACCGGCGACCACGCGCACGGCGACGAAGAACGAGCACGCACGGGAACCCGAGAGGAAGCGCATCTAGCGCGGGGTGTTGAACAGGCCCTAGTGGCGGCGGATAAGACCTTATGGTCGCCGGCAAGCGCGACGGCGAGTACCACGGCGGCGGTGAGCCACGGCTACGGTGGCGACGACGATTTCAGAGCAAGGGGGAGGGCATGGAGATGTCTAACAGGACGGCGAGCTCACCCTCGTTGCGTGCGGAGCGACGTCGAGGCCGGAGATGGACCACAGCGACGGCGAGCTTCCTCGACAGGCGGCGGCCGGAGAGGAAGAAGACAAGCAAGTCGGCGGCGATCCCGGGCTCCCCTCTTCGATTCCTTTGGCGGGGAGGGAGAAGAGGACGCGGCGAAGACGGTGGCGCTCGTCGATCTGCTCCAGGCGTCCTAGAACGGCGGCAATGTGCGGCGGCGTTTCGGCTATGGCTCGGCCATGGAGGGAAAAGAAACGCGGAGGGGGAAGTGGACAGGGGCTAGGGTTAGGGTTTTCGGGTGCTCCTCTTATCCATGTCCAGGGTGCAGGGATGCTCGACAGCGAGGCGGGGCGCAGTGGAGGGCACGGCGGCGAGCAGGTGCGGCTCAAGCAGCTCGCCGTCGGTCGCTACAGAAGAAGACGAAGACAGTTTTCCAGAAAACCCCCTAGGCTTATTTTCTCATTTACCAAAAGGTCCTTTTCAGCTCTGTTTTAAAATAAACAGTACTGTATTTGAATTAATTGAGGCACTTGAACTTTTTAGAAAAATATGAGAAAAATCAGGTAGCCTCCCCACAACATATTGAAGCTCCACAAAATTTGGGGTGTCAAACAAAAATGTTTTGAACCACATTTGTTTTACATGTTGGTTTATGGCATTTTTGGGTTAATTTCATTTGCCATTACTTTAGAAATTTTTAAGCAAGTGGAAAATATTAATTTGAACCCTTGGAACTTTCTTGACAGATATGGAAGTTTATTTGAATTGGTTTTGTCACAACAACTCATTTGGATTTAAATTGTTTGGAAACAATTGTTGCTTTTGTTTCCATTTGTTTTTAATTTGTTTTCCAAATCTTTGTTTCAACTTGAGCACTTAAGCAATTAATGCCATGATGCATGAATGAAATGCAAAAGTGGAAATTTTACTCACAAAATTTCAGTTCACAAACTTGGGGCTGTTACATACTTGAAGTTAACTTGATCAAGTAGTTCTTGTATCTCCAAGAGAGGTTATTTATGCTAGATAGTGGGTTCATGCCTATAGAAGCCTGGGCTTGATTGACAGAAACGACTAAGGCTGTAGATGTGCTGTTGCTACTAGGGATAAAATAACCGATGCTTAGCTTAAGGGTACTGTTGTTAAGTCTAATGCGTTTGTTTACATTACACACTTTTCTTAATGCTATAACCTGTTGCTTGCAACTTAATACTCATGGGAGACCTAGAAGCTATCCTGTGAGTGGATTATGAGTCATAGATGCAGCTAGTAAGCGGTCTATGTATATTGTTGTAATGCTCAATTAAATACTACAGTGAACTTTATCTTATCATAATGTGCATTTTCATGCCCTCACAATTTTATCAATTGCCCAACTGTAATTTGTTCACCCAACACATGTTCTTTGTTTGGAGAGTTACCTCTAGTGTAGATAGCTGAGAACCCCGGTCCATCTGAAATCATTATTGCTTTCCCGTCAACTCCACGCCAGCAACTATTTTCTGGTGTCATCGCTTCCATGTTAATGCTACTATTGCTCTCATATTACTGCTGCTTTCACATCACCCCTGTTACTAGTGCTTTTCCAAGTGTGGCTGAACTGACAACTCAGCTGCTAAGGCTTATAAGTATTCTTTGGCTCCCCTTGTGTCGAATCAATAAATTTGGGTTTTACTTCCCTCGAAGACTGTTGCGATCCCCTATACTTGTGGGTCATCACCTAGTATGATCGCTCAAATAATCAAGATACATAGATTTAACAATAAACTTTCCCGATTTAGTTAAACCCCATGTAAATTTATCCGGTTCATCCGAAAGTTGAATGCCCATTAACCGGTTAACAAGGTGCAGCCATCTATCCCACTTGCCCCCCCCCCCCCCGGTTAGAGCTCTCCTAAAACTTAGATTAGGAGGAGGCGCATTCCCCAAAACAGAAGATACTAAGACCTCTTTTCGATGAACTATGTTATAAAGGGAGGGATATTGGCTAGATAGGGGCTTGTCCCCCAACCACGTATCCTCCCAGAACCGAATACTTTCGCCTTTACCAATAGCAAAAGAGCCTCTGACAAAAAAACTCATTTTTGACTTTCATGAGGCCCTTCTAGAAGGGTGAGTCATTAGGTTTCACTTTAACCTATGATAGAGATTTCGAATGTAGATATTTATTGTGTATTAGCTCATGCCAAACACCGTCCCCAGTCACAAGTTTGAAAAGCCATTTGCATAACAAACTTTTATTTTTTAATTCTAAATCCTCAATACCGAGACCCCCCTGATCTTTTGGTCGACAAATGATGTTCCGTCTAGTTAGTCTATACTTTCTTTTATGGCCATCATTTTGCCAAAAATAATCTTGATCTAAAATAATCCATTCTTTTGCGTACCCCTTTAGGTACCTCAAAAAATGATAACATAAACATGGGTAAGCTAGTTAGAACCGAATTAATTAGAATCAACCGGTCTCCATAAGACAACAGTTTTCCGACCCAGCTAGCTAACTTCTTTTCGAACCTATCTTCTAAAGGTTTCCACTCCCCATTTTTCAGCTTTCTGAAATGAATGGGAATACCCAGGTATCTAAAAGGGAAGGAGCCAGATTCGCATCCAAAGATACTTCTATACTGTTCTTCTACCTCCCTAGCTTTACCAAAACAAAATAGTTCACTCTTGTGAAAGTTCATTTTCAACCCCGATAGTTGTTCAAACATACACAAAATAAGCTTCATATTCAATGCCTTTTCTAGGTCGTGAATCATAAATAGGATAGTATCATCAGCGTATTGTAAAATTGACACCCCTCCCTCTACAAGGTGCGGTATCAATCCATCTAGCTGACCATCCTCCTTGGCCCTCGAAATTAAGATGGCCAACATATCCGCTACGATATTAAATAAAATAGGAGATAGCGGATCTCCCTGTCTCAAACCTTTTTTAGTCTGGAAATAATGACCTAGATCGTCATTGACCTTAATCCAACACTTCCACGACTAACAAATTTTTCGATCCAGTTACACCATTTAGGATTAAAGCCTTTCATACGCAAAACTTGTTGCAGAAAAGGCCACTGGACCTTGGCATATGCTTTTTCAAAATCTATTTTTAACAACACACCATCCAATTTCTTCCTTTGAAGTTCCTGAATGGTCTCATGTAGAATCAACACTCCCTCTAAAATGTGACTCCCCGGCATAAAAGCAGATTGAGTTGGTCGGATCACCTTTTGTGCCACTCCCATTACTCTATTAGTGCCAACTTAAGTAAAAAAAATTAAAACTAACATTTAGGAGACAAATAGGTCTATATTGTTGGATTTGAACGGCATTCTCTTTTTTGGGCAGAAGAATAATATTACCATAGTTTAGATGAAACAATGGAAGTTCCCCTTTTTGGAAGCTTACAAACAATTTCATCAAATCCGGTTTTAGAATATCCCAAAAAAATTGGTAGAATTCAGCTGGAAACCCATCTGGTCCCGGTACTTTATTCTTTTCCATTTGCATTATAGCCTCATACACTTCTTTCTCGGAGAAATCAGCTGTAAGAAGCGCATTCTCCACTGCTGAAATTTGTGGAATATCTGAAATTTCAGTTTCCACCAAAGAGAAATTATTTTGGGCCGGTGCCCCAAATAGTCTCTTGTAGAAAGTTGTGATGTAATTTTTAATGTTCTCTTGTCCTACAATAGTTCCTTCATCTTGTTCCAATTGAAAAATCTTCTTCCTTCTATGTTTGCCATTAGCAATCAAATGAAAGTACTTTGTATTATTTCCCCCTTCCTGGACATGCTTGACTTTGGCCCTCTGAGCCCACTTGGACTCCTCATCACGCCTAAGTTTCGCCACCTTTTCATTTGCATCTCTCATTGCCTCTCTCTCAGAAGCGCTTAATGGAGATGACTCAGCTTTGATGTCAAGTGAGTTAATGAGTTCCAGGAGGCGCGCTTTCTCAATCTTATAAACGCTACTAAGATTTTTTGCCCATCCTCTCAGGAAAGCACGAAGGTGGCGAATCTTATTTTGCCACACCTCCAGAGGGGTATTACCATGGGAAATAGTTGTCCATTCCCTAGTAACTAGCTCAAGAAAACCTTCTTGGCGGAGCCAGGACAACTCAAATGAAAAGTTTGCTTTATTACCTAGGTAAGCTTGTTCACCCAAATCAATAAGCAACGGAGTGTGATCCGAACCTGCTCTAGTTAGAGCCCTAACACTTACTAGAGGAAATTTTTGCTCCCACGGAATACTTGCAAGAAACCTATCCAACTTCTCATAAGTTGGTGTCGGTCTGCGACTAGCCCAAGTATATTGTCTACCCGAAAGATCTAAAACACGTGTCTAGATACATACATGCATGTAAATACATATGAATCTACAAAAAGGCTAAAACATCTTATATCTAGAAACGGAGGGAAACACTTTGGAGAGAGAGGCTCCAAACTCACCACCTCCCACCATCTTAGCAAATCTGGTACTGAGCGCAGAGGCCGGACGGTGAGCTAGAAACAATGGAGCAGAGCACACAAATGTAGCCACGTCCCCTTTCTTTGGAGAGAGGGCAATTGATCGATCGCGTGCGACTGAGATTCAAGTACGTTGCCACATAATTAATGGATGAGCTAATGCCCTCACCAACCTTCACCTGTCTAAGGATGAACGCGCTCCTATAAAGAAGGCACTGCCTTTCTAGTCTTCTTCATGTACCTCCTAGCTAAGTAGCAAGGTGGTACTATCAGCTAAACTAACACGGCCGGCGTCGAAATGCCATGGGCGAGTGAGAGAGCAGAGAGACAGCTATATATGTCGGATTGGGGTTGGGGTGCAGTGTGTTGCGAATGAGAGGCATAGAGGAACACATCTTCTGGAGGACAAGATCTTCTAGTACAATAGGCTCAAAGCTGCGGATTTTCAACAAAAGAGTGTAGAGCTACACTGAGGTCAGCAGGCAGAAGTACTCGGGGGCTCTTTTGCCGTACTGAAGCGATGCTCTGGCATGAAGATCGGCGTTGCCAAGGAATTGGTGTACAAGGTGGGTCTAACGACTCCAGGAGGCTGGGAATTGCACAGCCGCTGCTACTTGCGTGTAGAGCGTAAGATCAATCCTTCCAGTTCAAGCGAAAGGGGAGGACGGGGTGTTTTAAATCACTGCAGGCCACTGCATCCGTCGTGGGGCACGAGGGTGTGTGACGATGTTCCTGAGTAAGGATGCGCCAGGTCCGGTCCGGTTTGGCCCTAGCGCTGGACCTCCAAACCTGTTAGAATATTGCAGGTCCAAGGTTCGGACCGATCCTACCATTGTAGGGTAAAGGGTACCCAAGGTTTGCCCCTAGCTAGCTAGCACGACGGTACTATTCTACTATGGCTGCACAGCACTAGTGTGGTGGTGGAGCGTCCAAGGACAGGAGCCGCGCGGATGATGAACATCCCACAACCTGGCAGATTCATCAACCGAGAACTCCTTGTCGACAAGAGTTGTTAGCGTAAAACCACCACTTTACAAACTCAATTGCGAAAAACCACCACTTTTGCTCGAAATCGCAGAAAACCACCACATTTTGGTGCAGCCGTTGCGAAATGCACTGATTCTTCGCTGAACGCGAATTGACACCGAATCAGACAGGTGGGACCCAGCTATCAGGGCTGACATGGCAAGAATTACTGAGCTGGATTGGGACCCACATGACAGCGGAATAAAAAAATCCATACATCGAATTTTATATTAAAAAAAGTAAAAAAGTTGGCCGTGCAGTCTTCCTCTCCTTCACCGGCTGTCCCGACGCGGGGCTCGGACGGCGCCATGCCCGCCCGGCACCGGCGCGAGGCTCGAGGGGAACGGAGCTCCTCTTGGCGGCGGCGCGGCGAGCAGTGGCCTCGGCAGCGAGCAGAGGCGGCGGCGGGCGGCGGCACGGCCGCCAGCGCGGTGAGCAGGGGCGGTGGCCGAGCTTGCCGCCGGCGTCCAGGCTGCACGCCGTGGTGGCGCACGAGGACGGCGCCATCCGGCAGGCCGCGGCGGACTGAGAGGCCGCGCCCAGGTGCTTCCCGCTGGGCAACCCGAACGGCGTAGCGGCCGGGGCGGGCGGCGGCGCGGCGAGCAGGGGCTGCGGCGGGCGAGCGGCGGCGCGGCGAGCAGGGGCAGTCGTGGGCGAGGGCGCGGCGGCCGGGGCGGGCGGCAGCAGCGGTGAGCAGCCGGCAGGTTGGAGTCGTTCCCGTGGAAGAAGAGGATGACCCTTGTCTTTGACTTTATTTTAGGAATTTTGATATACAGTTTTTATTGGGCTGCCAAGTGGGTCCCAGTCCAGCTCAACCCATATCCTGCCACCTCAGCCCTGAGACTGGTGGGGACACCTTGTCATTTTTCTTGTCAATTCGAGTTCAACCAAGAATCAGTGCATTTCGCAACGGCTGCACCAAAATGTGGTGGTTTTCTGAGATTGAAACCAAAAGTGGTGGTTTTTCGCAATTGAATTTGTAGAGTGGTGGTTTTATGCTAACAACTCTGTCGACAATGGCCGCGGCGTGGAGCCTGCGCTGACGGCGGTGAGCGGCCTGACTAGGTGCACGGAGAAGACGGCGGCGGCACTTCTCCAGGCCACCACGAAGTTTCAGTGGTCGTCCCTCCGACGCACGCGTGCCATGACGCGTTAGATGACCTCGTTGAAGCCTGACTTGGACACTCACGCGATGGCCTCCTCCCAGCACCCGTGCTCGCCAAGCCGGCGCAGTGGCGCTTGCTCCCGGCCGAGCCGATCTCCCACTTGGCGTTGTCGTCGGGGCAGAGCACCACCTCCACACGCACCCCGTCGCCGGGCTGTACCCCACGGCCGTGCCGAAGCTCGTGCGCAGCAACGCCGTCCCGCCGGCCGCCACGCCCGACACGGCGACAAGCCTGGCGTCCGCGAACCGCCAGGCACCCGTCCAAGACGTGAACACCTGCTTTCAGGCGCAAGAGACCGACGCGCACTCTGTGGCACAGACGGGGGTGTAGTCGCCGCGGAATTGTACGGCGTCGCGTCGAAGAACAAGATGATGGCTAGGCGTCGGCGCGCGGCCAGGTCCGGCATGACAGACCAGGACGCGGTGGCCGGGTTGCAGACGAAGAGCACATCGTCGGCGTGGGAGAAGCAGCACGCGAGGCCGTACGACGAGGAGAGCACGGTGACGTCCGACGACGCGGGCGAGAAGGAGAGGGACGGGGCGTGCCCGGCCATGGCGCAAACCTTGGAGACGGCCGGCGGCTTCTCGTTTAGGAGTAGCGGTTCGACCCATGGGTCATTAGGGTCTGACCCTGTTGGACCCTCAATTTTTACGGGTCTACCCTGTAACCTAATGGTAACAAAACGAAGGTGCGGTGCGGAGGGCCAACGGGCCGACCCGGACCAGTCGCATCTTTATTCCTGAGCAACGGTGGAGAAGGATGGGGGCGTGGACGTCAGCTCGCTGTAGTCGCCCTTGGGGTGGTCTGGGGACTGAGTATTTTTTGCCAAATCTGGCCTCTTGGCCGAACTAATCTCGTATCTGGCCCCTCCGGAAAACTATTCTCGGATCTGGCCCCTCGGATCGGCGCCAATGGACATGGCGCCGAAGTTGTACAGGTCGGCGCCAACAATTTGCATCGTTTTGAAAATCCATGGGTTCGGCGCCATCCCACTTGGCGCCGACCTAGCTCGGCCAATTTTTTTCCTGGCGCCGACCTGTACAAGGTCGGCGCCATCCTCGTTGGCGCCGACCTCGGGGGCCAGATCTGAGAATAGTTTCTCAGAGGGGCCAGATACGAGATTAGTTCGGCCAAAGGGCCAGATTTGGCAAAAAATACGGGGACTGAGGATAGTGGAACACGGGGAGAAGCGCTCGTGTGTGATTGTGCGAGCCATGCTAGACTTTTTTCTGTGTAATAATCACGCAAGTTCTAGTGCAAACAGAAAATTCAAAATCGATTGTGAATTTGTAATTTCACAAACATGTTTCAAAGTCGATTGTGATTTCACAAATTTGCAGGCGACTATCTTCTGGGCAGTCCCATAATTTTCAGATATTTGCTTCCTGCGATTTGAGAAACAGTCTGGAGCCGCTGCTCCTGGCACCACGCCGGACCAAAAGTGTGTCGAGCACCCTCTCCACCCGAGCGGCGGCAGGCCCTGCCTAAGTATGTGGATAACTGATTTATATACCAGGCCAGGGTGAGCTAGGGACAATAAAGCATTCATAGCATAATAATTAATAAACGAGAGGAGATTTTGTCCTCCCGAGCACCAGTGATCCTGCTGTATTAAAAAAATTGAAATAAATATTTATGAGTTGTTAAAACTTCTGGGAAAAAATACGGAGATAAACAACGATGTATCCCACAAACATGCAAAAAATCAACTTCAAATACTTTGTATTGTGGGCTAAATAAAAATGACAAAATTGTGGGTCTGAATATGTATATTTTCAAATCTCCAGTTTTATCAGATTTTGTCATTTTTGTGTAGAGCAGAATACAAAGTATTTGAAGATGATATTTTACACTTTTGGAGGATATATCATTGACGACATCCTTGATTTTTTTTTAGATTTTTTTGAAAACCCTAAATATTTTTCTAGAATTTTTTAAAACACCGGGATCAGTGTTGCTCGGGAGCAAATAACAATTTCCGTTAATAAACTAGACAAAACCCGTGTGGAAACGCAATTAAGGTTGTGATATAGATTCCAATGCGTTGACGCAAAATTAAAAAAATGATAAAGGGTATATATTAATATCGCAAAGATACTAATTACATACAGCCTCTGCACTAGCATGGATGCACACAGCCAAATAAAAACAAAGACCCCGCCGCAGTGAAGAAACACTCACAACAACAACACTCTAACCACCACCAAAGACAATAGTCGGACCGCAAAAGAGGTTCTCCAAAAACAGCGCCTCTAAGGAAACAGTGCAGAATAGTTTTCATAGTTTTCATCCTGGAGAAAGACCGGAATCTCAAATTAATGCCTTCAGCAAAATTAATGGATAAGTAGGTAATGCGCTCACCAACCTTTGGTAGCCAAAGTATGACCCGCCCTTATAAAGAACGTGTTGCCTTTGTAGTCTTCTTCTCGTAACCTCCTAACTACATTAGCTGAGTACTACTAGCCGCCAACCAACACGATCGAAGAAGCCGAAGCTTTTGAGTGAGAGAGCAGTGACAATTACGACGGGTTGGAGCGGCGCAATACGTTACGAGTGGGAGGCATACAGAAACACATCATTTGAAGGTGATATCAAGTCAGTAAAAAATGCTCAAACCCGTTGATTTCCGACAAGGGAAACTAGAGCACCATCTAAGGGGACTGCGGACGAGCCAACAGAAGATACCAACACGATCGGGAGGTAAAAAAAGCTTTCGGGCGATTCTACTAAAAAGACTGAAAGCTTGGAGCCGGGCTGAGACGATGCTCGACCATGGAGATCGACTTTGGCTTTGACCGACTGCACTCCTGGACACCGGCTGCTGTCGATATGCAAGCAGTCAGGAGTTTGCAGCTCGACTATGGTGATTGTTTTTTTCACGTTCTCATTCTTAGCGTGAGATCAAACCCTTTAGACTCTCCAAGTGTTGTGCTTTCGTTTTGAATGAAAGTTTTATTCACCTCCTATTGATCTTAAAAGAAAACGGGGGAGGGCGTCTTCTCAAAATTTGGGATCCATTTTGTACCTCCCAACACCCTGAATCGCAGCCTATTTCCATCTCATTGGGACCATTGATGCAGATTCGGAATCGAAACCTAGGCTTACGGACTTATGGTACAAGCGAAGGCGAAGAACGTAGTTTTACCTCACTGCAGGCCACGGGGGACGCACGCGATTTGCACATGCTATGTTGCAAATTACACTTGTTTACAGAATCGACTGTGATTTCAAGTTAATGGTTTCAATATCAACTGGGATTTCTCATGAACTGGTAGGCGACATGTTTTAGGCATTGCGATCAAGCCGATGTTAACAAAAAAGAAACGGAAAACTAGAGTGACAAGTTGGCATGTGGCATAAGCCCAACTTTTTCAGTGATATTCCTCCTGTGGCCTACCCAATGTTAACAAAGACGAATCCTAAAAGAAAATAGGTGACAAGCCCAAATTTTGTCAGATACCAGAACATAATTAGGGTACGTTTTGGTCACCAGCCAAACAAAATGCCCTAAAACTCAAAAGATATAACAGGATACGGTCTCGAAACACATCGCAGCATGCATCGGGAACAAAATAGGCACAGCCGATTCAGATCAGATTCCCATAAATTGCAGTCTGAGGACCCTCAGAGGTCAAATGCCCAGGAATAATACGTGTCGATAGTCTGAAGAGAGACACGAACAGAACCTCCAGTTCTGCGACTGCAACATTCAAGATGACATACCCAAAAAGAGACGACTACCCACCCGCTATTATCAGGGTCAAAGGTCCACCTCCCAGTGCCTAGTTGGTCAGCTCCATGATGGCGCTGACTATGTCCCCATCACAAGCCTTGAGCGCCTTCACGGCCCTGGATCTCGGCACGGAGGCCTGCGTCATCACAAGCTCGATGTCCTTCTTGTCGACGTCAGACTCGTCTTCCTCCTCGTCATCGTCCTGGGGCGCTGCCACGGATGGCTCGCCCTTCGAGGGGACGCTGCTCGCACCGGGCGCCTTGAACTGCGCCGCGGCTTGCGTCTGCAGCTGGTTGCTCAGGTCCTCGATCTTGGCCTCCCCGAAGATGACGTAGGTGTCTGAATGCGGGCTCTTGAACACATCTGGTTTGGAGATGACAAACATAACCTGCGATTGTGGGGCAGGAAAGTTAAGAAAATGCAACATCTCAACAACAACACTACCATATAATGATGCTACAGGGAAGAATGGCATGAAATGATTAGGATGCTCACGGTCTTGCTCTTCTTGACAGTTACACGGCTCACACCAGTTATGGCATTCATGCCAAGTTTCTGCATGGCTTTCCTGCTCTTCTTCTCACTCCTGCTCTGCTTAGATTTCCCACTAACATCACCTCCTAGTGTAGGAAAGCACAGAGGCATATTGTCAGAACTTCAAAGTATTGCATAAGACCAGAAATATACAACTAGACATAGTTCACTCCAAGCTCCAAGGATTTAAAATAGTTCACTGTTCTCAAGCAACATTGAATAGATTTACAACATTTTGCATACGACTAGACATCGGCACTTCATGGATTATTATTTGTAGTCATTAGAAATAGAAAGTGTAACATTCTTACCACTTCACTGTTCTCAAGCAAGACTGAAGAAAAAATATAATCTTATATCAATTTTTGAATTCTGAACATATATACCTCTTTGTTTTGCCTCTAAGGGTAAGATACAAACGATTATTTCATATAATGGAAAATTCCAGTATCAATTCATAATAAATGCATTGAAATGATTCACCTACCAAGATTACACTTGCAAAAGCAAGATTTTACATTCAGGATTTGCTCCTATCAAACTAAATGCTATGAATGAACATCCACTTATATGTCAATGCAGATGGACGATGATAAAAGGTGCTGCCTCAGTACAGAAGTGAAGATATTACATACAAATGGCAAGCAGTACTAAAGAATACTATAAATTATGTACATTAACTCATTAAGCAAAACTCAATATTTCAGAAATAAGTGAGCACGAGACAGTTCCGAGAGATGAAGAACAGAAGCTACAAAGGCATAGCTATGGTACGGAAAGAACAAAATATTGGGGACTACAAACTAGTCTGTGTCTATTCTTCACATGGTTCAAAAAAGCGGAATTAAGCGGTCGCTTAAGCGCGCTTAAGCGCTGAGCAGAAGGCAACCGCTCAGGCCGCTTAAGCGCTTAATTGCGCTTTAAGCGTGCGCTTAGCGCTTAAGCCTTCGTTGTGTGAAAAAGCGGCAGAAAAACGCTCGCTCAGCGCTCAGCGCTTTTTTGAACCTTGATTCTTCAAATAAAATAACATGTCAGAATGACTCGATATAGGTAAACAGTGTATGTATCAATTGCGCAACAGATCAGATAACAACTTCTTAATTACGAAATGCCTAACTTTAGCTCAATAAAACAGAAAAAGGTCAATTATTCAGCAGTGGTATAAGGAACGTTTAATTTAGAAAATGGGTACAGGAAATAACTCGAGGTATTTAAATTTACGTTCAAACATGTACCTCAACAAGAAATAGTTTGGTATTCTAACTAAAACGCAGCGACATGAAATGAACAGAAAGACCTAAAGAATTTCAACATACCCTCAACATCATCATCATCTTTTTCATCCTCATCATCATCATCGTCTTCATCATCATCATCCTCAAGGATGGGCTCATCTCCCTGAGTATGCATTAAAAAGATCATATTGCTTGACCGTCGTAACCAGTAGACAGCAAACATCAACATTTCAAAACAGGTCATATACAGAATAAAAAACCTTAGCCATATGCACAAAAAACAGTCTAGCCACAGTATTATCTTCCCAGCATGAAGATGCAAGTCATGAGCGGCGTCAGGTTGACGAAAAGGTATACATTCCATCATTTTTTGCAAAAACATTATATTCAAGCGGAACAAAAAAATATACTGAAGCAAACCAACTAAAGACCCAAAGTGGTCGGACCCTTCCCCGGACCCTGCGCAAGCGGGAGCTACTGCACCGGGGCTGCCCTTTTATTTGCATACCCACACTTGAAATCGTAGCTCTGCCACTGATGTGAACACATACTAAATAGCATCAGCAGAGTATAAAAGAAAATGAAATGACATTCCAAAGGAAAAAAACAGAAGAGTTTGTACATAACAAGGAACTGCATTTCTGCTGAGAACAGAAAGCTATGCTCGCAAATTTATATTGTTGCTCCAGGAAATGTACCATGCAGCATATAACCTAATATGCATGTTCACAAAACATAAAAACATGGCATATGCAGCAGAAAAAACACAGGCCTGGTCATATGCAGAAGTGAGAAAACAGTAAACAGTCTAGCCACAGTATGATCTTCCCAGCATGAAATGTCAGTATGTACTAGGTAACATCAGCAGATTATAAAAGGAAATGAAACCCCAAAAGCAAAAGAAAAAGGAAGAGATTATAACAGGAAGCTATGCTCACACATTTACATTGTTGCTGCAGGAAATACGCCATACAGCACACACGCATATGCACAAGATACTTAGGTCCTAACTGACTTCCAAGGCTAACCAACATGTAAAGCCATATTGCCACCGCACCAATCAGCAAAGGTCAATGCTTGCAAACTAGCATCAGCACACTCAAAACTCCTTCCAAACTTGAATCCATAAGACAAACATCACCATTTCAGTTTGCATAACTACAGATCAAGTGAATCACAAACCGTACAAAATTAGGACAACTGACAAACAAGCCGAGAACCACAGGGCCCGTAAAGATCAAACAACAGCATCAGCAATCGTTGTGCGTGGGAACTGAACCCCTAGCTGAACAAGCCTGCAAGGTCCCCGGCCGCACCCCCAAACTACCTCGCCCTCAGTTCCCACGGCGGAGCTCCATGGAGGCAAGGCCCGGGTCTCGCTCGCTTTCTCCATAAGAAAGCACCGATATTTTTAGCAAATACTCATCAGTAGATGCCCAGAAAGGTAGGTTTTTTCCATTCATAACAAAGGACAGATGCACAACGACGCAGTTCCCCAGCCAAGGGTGTTTGCAGCCTAGGCCGACAACGAGATCTGGCGGCTTACAGCCATGGCCTTGACCGAGACAGACACCGATCTAAAGGCGACGCGAGGAGAGGGGGCGGGGAATGGACGGTCACCTCGATCTTCTGCTCCTCGAGCTGGGCGCGGAGCAGCTGCTCCTGCAGCTCGGCGGCCGTCATGGTGGGTGGCGCGCGGGGGTAAAACCTTGGCGGATGGAGGGGGAGGGTAAAACCCTAGAGGCGGAGGCGGAGAGCGGCGAGGCGAGACTGCGACGGGAGGAGGAAGAGACTGCGGCGTTGGACTCGTGCGGCTCTGTGGTGGTCGGTCTTGAAGGAGCGTAGACTGGGCCGAGACCGGGCGGATTGGGCCAGCCATGGTAGAAGTCCTAATCCAGCCCGTTTTAGCCTGCCTCGGGTGGGGATGACGACGATGATGATCCGAGGGCACGGGATAAAAACATTGTTTTTTTTAAACATAAACCACACCACTGTCATTAGACATTGCAACAGGTTACATCACAGTGATTACAACTTCCATCCCAAGGATAAAACTTGCCTAGTTGGACACAGAAAAGTACTGACGAAACATGATGACAATGCTGAAGAGTACAACCGGAGCCTATCAGGGGGTCCGTCGAGAACTCGGACTCAACAAACCTGCAATCATACTCTTCTAGGGTCTCTTGCAATCTAGCCAACCGTAGAGTCAGCGGCTCAACCAGCAATCGCGTTGGCAGATGACTATGAGGTAGGGGATTGAGCTATAGATCTATAATGGCCAACACCGAGCTCAAATCAGGAGGTTCTTGACTGTTAAACCTGAGAAACCGCAGCAGAGACGCTCTCACCCGCCTCCGGCATGTCCCGAACAGCAAGAACGCATCTTCATCATGCACATCAGCTCTCAATGGATGCAATGCACAACAACCAGACATATAGCAGTAAAGCTCATAGGAAGAACTGGTGCCAGCAAACCAAAGATTATCGCAGCAGGCCGGCAAGTAAAGTTCACCAGGCTGCACCAGCAACGGACCTGAATCTCCTGCATCCTCCCAGGCAACCGCATCACACATGTCGATCCCCTCGCCGCCACGGCCGGCCGGATCGAGTAGGGACACAGCACACCGGAGGAAGAACGAGCTCAAGTCCAACGCGGCAAGGCCATCCATGTGGCCTAAGATAGCCATGGCCACACAATGCCATAGCTCTGGAACCGCCGCATCAACTGCAGAAACGATGCCTGCCCGCAGCAGGCCTCCCCACCACACTCCACCACACAGCAACAGCATGCCGCCCTCTTCCTCCCCCTCGCCACCAAGGCCGGCCAGGAGAAACAGAGAGACCTCAAGATCGAAGGCATGGAGGGGAACTTTCACATCCTGGGGCTCCCACAACACAGATCGAAGATCACATTCGGAAACGTCTTCTCCAAGTCCACCATCCCCACGATGGCAGCGTATAGGAGAGGAACCGACCGAGCCCTTCAGATCTAGGCCGCAGAGCAAAGCTGCAGCCATGAATCCACCTCCAGCAAGTCTCACTCCGGCCACCATGGACGCAGCAGCGCAAACAAAGAGGGGGATCACACGACCAGCAACAAGATTATTAGAAAGAAGGGAAAAGCTAGCCGGAGGCGCCGCAGTGGCTCCGTCTCGTGCGGCGGCATGACGCGCGCAAGTCGTGGCAAAGCGTGGGCCCTCCTCCTGCGGCCACGGATCGGCCCATCGCGCGTATGTTTGGAGTTTGGACCGGTTGGCTGCCATGCTACAGTTAATTCACATGCACACTATTGACGGAGTATACAGTACCAACTACCAAGGCTGCTACAGTATACGTGTGTTACTTTACATGCGGCGTCCGCACCACATAGGATAGACGCGTCAGTTTTTTTTTCTCCGCACTATAATACTGTAGGACAGTGCTTCGTGCTACCGTGCCAATGCATGAACACTCTTCTGCTACAGTGCGAGCATAAGAGTAATGCGACAACGTTGAAACCTCTGCTACTCATATACCTGGCCATTTCTCGGCCGAGCCGGAAAAAAGCCCGTCGCAGAAAATCCAGACTCGACTCTATCCTGGCCCGATTATTGGGTCATAGAAATTGGGCCTAAGCTTGAAAAAGCCCGGCTAGGCCTGACCGGCCCGGCCCGATACCGGGTAAAATCTTGTTTTTGTTAAGCTCGATCCTAGCCCCGACACAGCTATCGGGCCCAAAAATCAGGTCCGAACCTGACCTGATGTGCAAACCTGACCCGGCGTGGCCTGAGATTGTCGAGTCGGGTCGTCCGGGTCGGGCTGCCCATGGCCAGGTATAGCTGCTAACCACGACTAATTAATCTGGTGAGCCCGACTAGTTAATCTGGTATGGCTACGAGGTCACATGTAAAATAATGAGATGGTCAAGTGTATCTGATGACCACGACTAATTAATCTGGTGAGCACCGCCAGTTCATATGGTTATTGTTATCAGGTTAACCGATAAGTGTAAATAATGTGATAATTAAGTGTATCTGATGATCATGGCTAATTAATCTTGTGAGCACGGCTAATTAATTTGGTAACTGCTACTAGGTTATCCCTTAAGCGTAAGTAATGTGATGATTAAGTGTGTCTGGTGACCACGACTAATTAATCTGGTGACCACGGCTAATTAATCTGGTGAGCACGGTTAATTAATCTGGTAACTGCTACCAGGTTATCCTTAAGTGTAAGTAATGTGATGATTAAATCTCCCTGGTGATCACCGCTAATTAATCTGATGACCCCGACTAATTAATCTGGTGAGCACGGCTGTTTAATCCGGTAACTGCTACCAGGTTAACCAGTAGTTAATTACAATAGCCCGCATTTGGATAGTGAATTATGCAAGATTCCCGCGTGAGATATTAGGTGATGCAAACGTTTTATAAAAATGACAGCACTATTAAAAGTCAATGTCACATAGGGCTAGTGCACAAGCTAGTGCTAGCTTGAGTATAACCACAGTTGCATGCACCTTTTTTTTGCAATTGATGCGCTTGGTAATTCACTGTTGCATGCGAGCGGTGTGTGCTTCGCTAAGGGCCAGCGCGGCCGGATCAGCTTTTGCATGCATGCTCGCTCGGACCAGCGGAAAAGAGGTTTGCCTGCTGCAGCCGCGCTCGCCACGTAACAGGGTAGGTGCGGGACTAGGGTCAACAGCAGCCGCCGCACGGATTGACGTATATGCGGCGCCGCCCTGTAGTCTTGTCCTAGAAAGAAATGGGGGAAAATGAATAGGGAGCGGCGACAGACGAGTCAAACCGTCGCCATGGATCTGGCGGAGCAGCGAAGGCATAAGCACCTCCACCTTCGTTCCCACATCTCCTCACTTCAACGTCATCACCATGATCTAGAGGGAGAGAAGAGTAGTAGGAATTAGGAGAGACACCAGATCCAGTCGCTGGTTTATTGGCCAAGAGGGAGCTACAAGAAAGAAAACCTACGGCTAGAGACCACCAGACCCCCCTACCACTCGACGCCGGCCACCATGACCGCCGACGGCAGGGGGGAGAGAGGCCGGCGAGGGGATCTACGGTGAGAGCACTCAAGGAGAGCAAGTCGCCACAGGGGACCCGAAGAAAGAAGCGTCCGAGAGACTGGGGTAAAAACATTCGACGAGACGCTCCGGGTGAGAGGGCGTCACCGGTATGGTCGGTTGCGATCGTACCAGTGGTCAAACTTTTGTTCCGCAAAATTTTCTTCTCCCCTTGTCCCCCATATTAACCGTTTAGGTGCTGGCTAACCCTGAAGAAGTCACATAGTTGAATCTATGCATATTTTATGCCCACGGGTACCTGTGACAATGTATAGATTGCCGCCTTCGATCTACACATGATCACACGTATTGATGGATACTACGAGTACTTGTCAACGACAATGTAATGAATGAATGAATGAACGATGACGAGCGACAATCTAAATCACAAGTGCTGGAGTTCGTACGGAGTAGTACCCCCATCGCACGGTGCTCATTATTGCATTGCACTAACTACTAATTATCCCAACCTTAATCAGCCATCATCACAACAACAAAATTAAGAAGAGCCGACGACGTTTCAACAGCGTACACTGTACGTGAGCTGGCTAATCGATATCAAATCGTAAGTGGGGACGGGCGCCCCGAAGCCCATCACAATTAATTCACTAATTGGACTCCCACGGACACAAATAAAATCATGACGGACAGTCACGGCGCGACCGTCGCCACGCCCGATCGATAGCTCCAT
Source organism: Poa pratensis (assembly GCA_947311845.1). Lineage (NCBI taxonomy): Eukaryota > Viridiplantae > Streptophyta > Magnoliopsida > Poales > Poaceae > Poa > Poa pratensis. The sequence continues at coordinate 5,484,579 of CAMZMU010000055.1, forward strand.
GGCGATCACGGCCGGCAGCATGGCCGGCGGCCCGGAACTCCCTGCTCTTGCCGATCTAACCGTCCCCTGCCACCTCCCCCTCCATTCCCCTTCTCCGGCCGCATCATCCCGCAGCAGAGGTCCGGCGAGATCCATGGGGAGAAGTCGGCGGCCGGCGAGGTCCTTGGGGATCCGCACGCATCGCCGAGTAAGAGGGCGCCGTCGCGGAGGAGGAAGCCAGCGACCTCCCCGTCTGTCACGTCCAGAGGTAGCGGCGGGAGGGCGAGCTTCGCGTCCAAGTTCTCCAGCTTCGGTGACTCAGACTCGGACTCGAGCGGCAGCGACGGGTACTCGGTGAAGGAGCTCGTCGTCGACTCCGACAGCGACTGGTTCCTCTCGGAAAAGGACTTCCCGGCGCCGGCGCACGACGCCGCCAGGCGCAGACTCCGGAGCTGCAAGGCGAAGCTGCTCAAGGCAAGAAGTGTTCAGGCGAGAAGAGTTGGCTCATCGCCGAGGCAGGCCTGCGCACGACGCCGTCGAGCTGGAATTAGCGCCATGTCCATGGGAAGAAGCAGGGCGGCAACGAGGTTCAGCAGAAGAATAAGAAGGAAATCATATCGGTTTTGCTAAGTCTCAGCTAGCTGAGAAATAGCTTATGTCTCAGTCATCTCCTCCACCCTCCGATCTGCCTCGTGATTCGTGCGAACTAATAGGTCTTCTTCTTCCTCGCGCGTCCATGGCGGCAAGCCTAGCCGGAGCCGCCGCAGCCGCGGCTGGCCATGGCGGAGGCGGCGGAGGCGAGGAGCAAACTTTGGTTGGGGGGTGCGGGGTGCAGGTTCGCCGGCGCCGGAGAAGAAGGGGCGGGGTTTAGAGGGAGGGTCGGGGCGGCGGCGAACCGGCGGAGGAGGAGCTCGGGGCAGGGCGGGGCGGCGAGGCGTCGCGGCAGCGCGCCGGCCGCGGGCGGGGAGGTCGGCGGTTAGGCCGGCGCTTGCTGCGGGGGAGGCGAGCTCGCCGGAGTTGAGGAAGGTCGCCGGAGTTGCAGAAGAAAAAATGACGTCAGCCGACTGAGACATAAGCTAAGTCTCAGTCGACTGCGCCCTAGAGAGACCCAAATCATATTGATCCATATGGTGTCCCGGTCTCCGGCCGCGTCTCCGCTCCTCTGAATTTCTCGTCTCCACTCCTGCGCCTAGGGCTGAAGCACCGAGGTGGGCAAGTAGCGGCGTCCCGTTTAATTAGTTGGGAATAATCGGCACGCTAACAGCTGTTCACGAGCATGCCCACTTACAGCCTGAAACAAAACCCACGTACGGACGTAGCTAGGTGTCTAGGACGAACACTACTGCAGTGCAAACCAACTGGAACAGCTACGCCACGCTCTTATATACCGATCGATATCCTGTTTGGCGTTTGTCTGCGGCTTAAATTTTCTAGCTCCTGTACATGCGTGACTCTGATCGATTGATCGAGATCGAGATGGGAGTAACCGCCGGCGCCAACATGTGGGATCTCCTCGGTGAAAACGACCCGGCCACGACGCTGCCGTCGATGACGACGACCGGAAGCACGAGAAAGCCCCTGAAGCCGATGCCCCCGAACTGGTAGAGTTGGTGGCCGATAACTTTGTCGACGGTGGTGCTGGCGCCAAGCCGGCGAAACGCGGCAAGAAGACCAAGAAGAAGAAAGGCGGCGGGGACACGAAAACCAATGAAGCCATGCCGCCGAGTAATGAAGAAGAAGAAAAGCAGATGAACGGAGCCAGCCGCTGCCGGGCGGTGGCCAGCCGGATATGCAGGGCGGCTGTCGTGGGGGCGCTCTTGGCTCTGTGGTGCCACCTCACGTCCGCGCCTCCGTCGCCGCCGGCCGCTTCGTCTGATGCCATGCACAAGCCAAACGGAATTGTACATGCATCCTATACACAAGGACAGATTGCCTTTCAATTTTTAAAATTGTTTTTGCATGCAGTTTATGCATAGTACATTAACACATTCTACACCTATGAGAGATTTACATCATTCACCTTTGTACTTCGGAAGAAATCAAAGCTATTCTGAATATTGATCGAGGATCATGCTTATCAATTTTTTATCATCTTTATTCCTTATATTTTTCTGAATTTTGTGCAATAGTTGATAAATTAACCGTGGTAATAACTTGCTAAATTGATTTATGGTCTATAGTTTCTTGCTTGGATCGTTGTTTTGTGGATTTGTTCATAGTCTCAATTGTGCTCTCTCGCGATTAGACGCCAATCAAAACCCTATTCTAAATAGCCAGGGTTTTTAGAGATACTTATAGTACGTAGTTATTTTTTCCGTAAAAACAATAGGAGTAATTATTCTCTAGAAGGGTCTGAAAGTGCATGTGTTGCCCCATGCGTGGTTTTGGTAATTAATGACAATCCTTATGGACTAATATTTGCATTGAGATATCTTTATAGATCTTGTCCATGAAGAAGATTGGAGTTCATGTGTTGAACTCTATAAGATTATATGATGACCAAGATTCTATCCAATGGGTTCATATGAAGAATGATCATCTAAAGTTGAGTTTATTGCAAGCATCGTTTGGAAAAGAAGATTGAGTGAACATTCATATTTATCTCTAAGCCATCATCTATATCAACAGAAGAATATGAAGCGCAAATGGATACATGAAGACGGAGCTAAGCAATGCTCTCCCATAATGGTGTATGGGGGAGTATTTGGAGAAGTCTTCATCAAGCATGTGCTAGCAAGCACAATCAAGAAAGGTGTTCCAACTTGAGAGAGTCAAGATCGTCATCATCTAGCTCAAGTGGAATGCGCAAGGCAAAGGTATGATTCTGATAGGGTTTCTATTTTACCGGTCTCGTGGTGTTAGTGGGAGACTGAGTTATAAGATAGACGGCGTACTATCAAGAGGGGCTCTCAAGTGAGTAACTTGATCGCATCTTTGTGGAGAGCTCAAACCTTTACATACTTGGCATATCATCTTTCTTGGTTCTTATTTGGCTTTTATCCATGTGAGTATTTAGAGCTTGTGTTCATCTCCATACCAAGGTCTAGTTCATCAAAAACGGATTTCATATGAATATCTTATTACGTTGTTGATGTTCGAGGTTTCACCGGTTTGTCTTTTCTAAGAGAGGTCAAACTCTCCACTTGTGGTTTCCTCCTCACATGATGGACTATGATGTGTATATGCATAATCTTGTTGTGCTTGTGATTATCTTCGAAACAACCCCAAGATCATTGAAAACGGAGTCCGGATGAAAAACATATTGCGGTTTTGGTTTGGAGGTTTTATCGGTTGTTCTTTTATCGAGAGGTCTAACCTTTCCCCATTTGGTTTTATCCTCCATCTTTGGACTATGATATTTCTCTGCATAATTTTGTCATGCTCGTTGCGGTGATTCTAACGAGCCCAAGAACATCGAAAACGGAGTTCGTATGCGAAAGATATTGTGTTTTCCGTACCAGTGTTTTTCCTGTTTTGTCTATCCGGATTCAGATCCGGAATTTTCCGGGTCTGGCACCGGATGGGTCCGGAATTCATTCCGGATCTGGCACCGGGTCGGTCTGATAATCCCCAAGAGCAAGGAATCACTGTAGCACAATTCGATAAGTATTTGAGTGTCGAACCCACGAGGAGCTGAAGGTAAACTATCTATTCTCTAAAGCCCTATAACCCTCTTATATGGCCTTTTATGCAAAGCAATAAATTTAAATATGAAAGGAACTAACTAATGGAAGCAAGTGATGTGGAATGGGTTTATCTAGTAACAAGTTTCTCAATCAAGTTTCAAACGCAAGTTTCTTAGAGCAAGTTTCTCTCAGCAGTTTTCTCAAGCAAGTTTCTCAAAGTAGCAAGTATCAAATATCTCAAGTAGCAAATATCTCAAGGGAGCAAATGTTCTAGCAATTGTTATTTCATTCGTGTGGTTGTCACAATTAGTGAAGCACATGTTTCAGTCTTAATTGTTTCTTCTAGGAAGGAGCCATAAATAGGTGTAGCCAAGTAAATGAGCAAATTACACAACTCTTATGATGGATCTCATGGCCAAGTAAATGTGCAGCACAAGAATTATTAAGACATAATTGTCCCACCATAGCCTTAAGTTCTAGGGTCCCCCAAATATATCCCCCATAAAGTAACTTCAAGTCTCAGACCACGGTTTCTGTCTACTCCGTCCCGTCCTACTCAATCCATTACACTACGGTGATCACCTTACATGCATTCCCCAACATATGCGTGCACTCATACATTGTACATCAAGACAATCATAAAAGATAACAAAACTTGTATGCAACCAATCAACGAACTATTTCACTATTGCCATGAACAAATCACTTCTCAAACATAGATGGGGAGACACAATAGATCAAGGGAATAGTATATTGCATCATATATCATGTTTGCCAAGAGTTTACAGTGGAGAGATGGAGATGATCTTGCTGTAGATGTTGATGATGAACACGCCGGAGGGGGGTGGAGCCCTCCGGAGGTGATTCCGGCGGCGTTTCCCCCCTCCGATCTTCTCCGGCGGCAGCCTTCTGACTCTCTGTTTCGTGGTTTTGTGTTTCTCCGCCGCCTCCTCGCGAAACTCCTGGGGGACTATTTTTATAGTCGTTTTTAGGTCAAGACGAAGCCACGGAGACGAAAACGGACGGCATCGGAGCCACGAGGAAAAGGAGGTGCCCACGCGGCCAAGGAATCTGGCCGCGTGGGACCACCTATTTCTCCTCGGACTTCCTTTTTCGCTTCCTTGGCTCGTACGTCTTCTTCCTTCCAAATATTGGGCCCCGTAAAATATTAGGTCATTTGGACGTCGTTTGGTCCCTGAAAGTCAAAAACATGGAAAAAGGGGTTTTCTGGTTCTGCAGGGTTAATTCCAAATAAATGGGGAAACTGTGAAATATTCCCAAAATCATATAAAACATGATATAACCCTTATATGATGCAAATATGATTGGAATATAAGTAATAAATGCAAAGTTCATGTATGCATTTTACATGCATCAACATCCCCAAGCTTAACCTATACTCGTCCTCGAGTATGAAGGTGATAAAACTAACATGGACTTTGCATTTTAATACTATCAATGGATATCAAAGATGATTACTATTGCTACATAGAGTCAAATGATTCATTCTTCAAAGGAGTAGCAATATGCAAGATAGATTATGAAGTGATATCAAATATCAATGTAAAGATGTTCAATGATAATTCACAAAGTGTAACATAGAAGAAAGTACTATGGACCAATGTATGCATAATGAAAAGTAAAACATCCTATAATGGTCATAGAGTATTCTTATGAAAATCTGAATATAAAAGGTGGACACTTTGGATAGATAAATAAGTAGAGGTAAAGCATGAATAAGTTTCATCTAACTTCCAAACACTTCTACTTAAGTTAATGATTGCAATGTGGTATCATTGGTGTGGAGCTCTCATTACCCCTATCATAGCATCTTGAATGATTAATGTTTAAAGTGAAAGCAAATATGAGTAGTGTGCTTGACAAAGTATTGGTTGAATGTCTCATGCCCCTTGAATACAAGTACCTACACCATGTGTTACTCAACTTGGGAAACAAAGTAAGTTCAAGTTAAAGGTCATTGTAAGTAATAATAGTATCATCAAGAGCTCAACTGGGGTACCTCTTGTCCCAGGACATGAACAAGCCCATGTCAAAACAACAAGACAAACAACAATGAACAATCTCAGCACTTTTTATTTACTATGGGTATAGCTTTTTATTATGAGGTGCATCACTGAATGAACATTATGGTATGTGTAAATTTCCACCATGAATGATGCATGGCTTAGATTAGCGGCCCAGTCTCTCTAACCATTTATACAAACTCTTTAAACTTACTAAGTCTCCACATTTATTTCACCCATGATAAGCATCCATAAACAAAAGTACATGATATCAACTAAATATAAATAAGTGCATGTTGAAAGCTTGCCATGTGACAGCACATATGAGCTAACTCCAACCAAAACTTTGTCAAGCCCACAACTTCATAATTTTAATCACAATGGTTCATGTTTATTAATGCAATAAAAGTAAAGTGTGCATCAAGTTCGTGAGAGCTTTTAACCAACTTTTCCCATGACAATCAATAACATAAGCATTTTCATTCAGAAATGTAGATAACACAATAACATGATAAACATACTTGGAATAGCATAAAGCTAATAGGTAGATATGGTGGACTCACTGGAAAAACTTTGGTTGAAGGTGTTGGAAACAAGTTTTTACTTGTTGGAATTTTTGGGCTAGCAAGAGGGAGAAAGTTGACCGTCTAAATGCATGCATGAGTGTCCATAGAACTAACCAATCCATGTTAAACAAAGTAAAGTAACATTCAGCATCAAAACATGAATAAAAGATAGCTCTTGAAAACACTTGCAAATTAACACTCATTCAAAGCATATGAATCATGCAACTATATGTATCTTTTTGAATCAACTTAAACATCCCTTTCCCAATCTTTTAATAGCATCCAACTTAATTCAACCCAAATTTCCAGTAGCTCTCTCATATATAAATGATGGTGGTGGTCTCACAAAATAAAAATCAAACCAAAAAAACAAAAAGACGCTCCAAGTTTATGCGATAAGGTGCATTGATCGAAAAACAGAAGTTAGACGTGTGCAAACCGAGAGTGTGTAGGTCCAGTGGGGTTGTCTTCACATCCCCAAGCTTATGGTCTTCACCATCCTTGGATAGCTCTTGGTGCATCTCCTCTAATCCCTGTGAAAAAACTTCAAAACACCGTTTCTCCCATTTCTTTTCTGTGGGGTGACATTAGTAGTGATAGACAAATAGATTTCTTGCTGCATATAATCCTTAGACAAAAATTCATATGAATGTCCAGAAAGTGTATAATGTTGTATGCCTACTTATAAACTCAATTGGATAAAAAGATTCAAGTTAAAAGTTCAAAAATGCATCAAACAAAATGGGACAGAATCTGTCCAGAAAAACAGCAGCAGCAAAACGTATTTTTCTACCCTACTTAACTTTGTCGAAAAATTCCGAAAAATTCATGCATACAGAGGATGAAAAGTTGCAACTACAGTTCAAATATCAGCTCATTCGGAGTTACAGAATAAGAATTAAAAATCATACCGTGCACAGATTCGTGCAGGAATAAAATCTCCGAATGCTATAAGCAACTTTTTCAAACCAAAATGGGTAAAACTTGGCACTTTATTAAAAATTCCAGAAACTAAACTAAAAACTAAGTCTCTTGTTACAGCAAGAGGACACAAAGAAAATCACAAATAAAAACAACCGGGTTGCCTCCCGTAAAGCGCTTTCTTTATAGCCATATAGCTAGGCTTCTTACTTGGTATCAAGATGGTTGGAGTGAGGTGGCTTGGCATCCCCAAGCTTAAATTCTTGTACTTATTTGATATATGTAGGGTGAGCCTAGGGGTAACATCCCCAAGCTTGAGTGTTTGTCCCTCTTGATATTTGTTCATCACCCTCAACTCTTCCACTTGAAAATTCTCTTTACACAAAACTCATCATAAAACTTGATTAGAGGGGTTAGTGTCTCCATAAATTAAATCCACATAAGTACAGAAAAGACATATCATGAGTTGATTCTAAACATTAACTAATGTTACTATGGTTGTGTATTGTTCTTTGATCCAAAGAACCACACAAAACACAAGTAATGAGAGTAATGCAAAATAAAGACAGAATCTGTCAAAAACTGGACAGCCCGTAAAGAGTGAATTTTCAGAGGCACTTACGTTGCTCAAATCAGAAAACTTTGAACTAATGAAATGTGTAATAATAACTGAATATTGCTGACGTGAAATTTCAGGTCAAAATTCCTTTTCTGTGATTTTTAACATTTTTCGCAGTAAAGCTTAGGAATCTGTTTTCTGGACAGCAAATTACTATTGTTTGATCCTACCTCTCAAAAGAGGTTATTCTTTCCATAAATATGAAAAATAAGATACAAAGGTGATGTTACAGTAGTAAACAAGCACCTTGACTCAAAAACCGAAAATCAAACTGAAGAAATCAAAAAGAAGCAAAACCAAGAAAGGTTCAAGAGAAACAAACAAAGAAGAAAGAAAATATTTTTGTTGTTTTTGATTTAGCAAAAAGGCAAAAGAAGAAGCAAATATATACAACATAAACACTCTTTTTATTTGGTTTTAGCTTTGGGAAAAGTTTTAATGATAGAGACTTTGCAACGGTTCCATTGGCATGAACAACACATGTTCAAGGTCGACCCCAACTTCTCCATTACTCATCCTTCTCATTTACTTTCCCAAATTTTATATAAAATGAAAATCTTAAACTAATTGTCACAAAACAGTAGGTAAAGATATTTTACATGTTGTAAAGATATAAAGGTGTGTTCAAACCGAATAGGAAGTTAAAGCATAAGGAACACACCACAGAATATTAAACAATTTACTTTTAAGTCTAACTCTCTTCCTATGCATTGGAATTTTATATATGAATAAATAACAACAAATTTGAGGTAACCAATGCATATAATAATCAATAGCTTGCATTTTAAATAACATAGAAACATAAAGGGGATTCTTATCTCTCCTCTCTCATAATAGTTGCAAGCATTAAAGTTAAACATAACCACATAGTTTTGAATAGAATCACCACATAAAGACTTATCATCTAATGAGCATAATGGATCATCAAACTCAATTAAATCACTTTCATCCTCAATAGTAGGGGGACTAAAAATACCATATTCATCAAAACAAACTTCCCCAAGCTTAAGGTTTTCCTTAGCATTAGCAATAAAGGTGTTCAAAGAATTAGTACTACCACAAACATGATTGTTATGCAAATAAAATTTAATTTTCTCCTCAAACACTTCATGTCCTAACTCAAGATAGATATTATACAATTCTATAATTGTTTGGTTGTTTTCCATTTTATAATTTTTTTGTGTTTTAGATTTATATGTTAGTATGCAATGCAAACAAGAATAAAAGCTTAGCACAACGCTCCCCGGCAACGGCGCCAGAAAAGTGCTTGATAATCCCCAAGAGCAAGGAATCACTGTAGCACAATTCGATAAGTATTTGAGTGTCGAACCCACGAGGAGCTGAAGGTAAACTATCTATTCTCTAAAGCCCTATAACCCTCTTATATGGCCTTTTATGCAAAGCAATAAATTTAAATATGAAAGGAACTAACTAATGGAAGCAAGTGATGTGGAATGGGTTTATCTAGTAACAAGTTTCTCAATCAAGTTTCAAACGCAAGTTTCTTAGAGCAAGTTTCTCTCAGCAGTTTTCTCAAGCAAGTTTCTCAAAGTAGCAAGTATCAAATATCTCAAGTAGCAAATATCTCAAGGGAGCAAATGTTCTAGCAATTGTTATTTCATTCGTGTGGTTGTCACAATTAGTGAAGCACATGTTTCAGTCTTAATTGTTTCTTCTAGGAAGGAGCCATAAATAGGTGTAGCCAAGTAAATGAGCAAATTACACAACTCTTATGATGGATCTCATGGCCAAGTAAATGTGCAGCACAAGAATTATTAAGACATAATTGTCCCACCATAGCCTTAAGTTCTAGGGTCCCCCATATATATCCCCCATAATGTAACTTCAAGTCTCAGACCACGGTTTCTGTCTACTCCGACCCGTCCTACTCAATCCATTACACTACGGTGATCACCTTACATGCATTCCCCAACATATGCGTGCACTCATACATTGTACATCAAGACAATCATAAAAGATAACAAAACTTGTATGCAACCAATCAACGAACTATTTCACTATTGCCATGAACAAATCACTTCTCAAACATAGATGGGGAGACACAATAGATCAAGGGAATAGTATATTGCATCATATATCATGTTTGCCAAGAGTTTACAGTGGAGAGATGGAGATGATCTTGCTGTAGATGTTGATGATGAACACGCCGGAGGGGGGTGGAGCCCTCCGGAGGTGATTCCGGCGGCGTTTCCCCCCTCCGATCTTCTCCGGCGGCAGCCTTCTGACTCTCTGTTTCGTGGTTTTGTGTTTCTCCGCCGCCTCCTCGCGAAACTCCTCGGGGGACTATTTTTATAGACGTTTTTAGGTCAAGACGAAGCCACGGAGACGAAAACGGACGGCATCGGAGCCACGAGGAAAAGGAGGTGCCCCACGGCCAAGGAATCTGGCCGCGTGGGCCCACCTATTTCTCCTCGGACTTCCTTTTTCGCTTCCTTGGCTCGTACGTCTTCTTTTCCAAATATTGGGCCCCGTAAAATATTAGGTCATTTGGACGTCGTTTGGTCCCTGAAAGTCAAAAACATGGAAAAAGGGGTTTTCTGGTTCTGCAGGGTTAATTCCAAATAAATGGGGAAACTGTGAAATATTCCCAAAATCAATATAAAACAATGATATAACCCTTATATGTTGCAAATATGATTGAAATATAAGTAATATAATGCAAAGTTCATGTATGCATTTTACATGCATCACGGTCCCGAAATATTTCCGGGTTAGAACCGGGTGTTTCCAGGCGGATCCAGTAGCGTTTTCTTAACCCGGAATTGGTTCCGGAATTTTCCGGATCTGGTACCGGAAAGTGCGAAAACTGTGTAACGGGCAGATCTTATCTTGACCTATAAATAGGTCTTCTTCCCAACGGTTTTCCTAGCTCTTGAGCACGAAAAAAACCCCATTGTTGACCTTCTTGAGCTTGGATTTCTCTCTATTCCTCCATGATTCTTGCCTCAAATTAGAGGGAAAAAGAGAAGAGATCTAGATCCACCATTCCACCAATCATTCTCTCATCTAAGTGAGGGGAAGTCTTTGGATCTAGATCTTGGAGGGATTTGGTGTTCTTCCTTTGTTCTTCCTCTCTTCTCCCCCATAAGCATTAGTTGTTTTTGGTGGGATTTGAGAGTGAAGGATTTGAGCACTTGTGCTCTTGCCATTGCTTCGTTGCATCGGTTTGTGCTCTCCACGAGGATTCGTGGAAGTTGAAAGCTTGTGAACTTGTTACTCTTGGGTCTTTGGACCCTTGGGTCTTTGGACCCTAGACGCCCGTGTGGTGGTTGAGACCCTTGGTGGTCACTTGTAGCTGTTCGGGAGCCCCCAATCCCGTTGTGGGTTGTGCCCCGGATCGTTGTTGTAAAGGCTCCGGATTCCGCCTCGAAGGAATTCCGATAGTGGAAGGTGAACCAAAACTTTGTGGTGCGGTTCATCGGAGAAGAAGGTGAAACCTTTGTGGTTGTTGAACCATTGTGTTGGTTCACACCTCTCCAACGAGACGTACTCCCCTAAAAAGGAGGAACTCGGGAATACATATTCGTCTCCGCGTGCCTCGGTTATTTCTATACCCGAGCTCTTTACTTATGCACTTTACATTGTGATAGCCTTCGTGCTTGAAATATTCTATATTGATATCACCTTGTTGCTTGTCTTGCTTAGCATAAGTTGTTGGTGCACATAGGTGAGCCTAGTTTATTTAGGTTGCTGGCTTGTTAATTTAAACACATAGTTTTATTCCGCAATTATTAAGCCTAAATCGGAAAAGTTTTAATCGCCTATTCACCCCCCTCTAGGCGACATCCTTGTCCTTTCAGGGTCTCTAACTAAACATTGCATAAGCCGCACACTCTCATTTCCCCCATTCGTCTCTCTCTCCTCTAGCCCCTTTCCTTGAGAGACCGCCTGCCGCCCCTGGCTCCTCCCTCCCCTCATCGTTGGCGTCGGTGGGGGTGAGGGGAGGAGGCCGGCTCCTGTATATAGTAGCACCCTAGTTTTTTTAGGGTTTGGTCCCTCGGGGCGAACTGTAGTAGGATGATCCTTATTTTTAAAAAATTGGAAAAGTTCATGTTCAGGCCTCCAAAAGTTCTGAAAATATAACATACAAGTTCTGAATTTATATCGAAATATTTTTTCATATGTGCTTTGCACAAAAAAAATGTTGGAAGAAAGATGTAGTAGTTATTTGTTTGCCTTTTCAGATCCACGTTTTTTGTGTAGGCTAAAATAGAATCGTATTATCTAGCAAAATTCTACAGATATGTAGATAACATGTGTACAGCGTACGTATACACGTAATTTTTCTTTAGACCTTTTAAAACTTCAAAAATACTATTTTCGAAAATTTTGAATTATTGAGAGCACTGGAACTCAAAGGCGCCTTCACTCCTACCTACGGATCACCAGAGCTGACGGGATTTGCTACGTGACGAGCGCGCGAGCAGTCGCTCAGTCTCGCGTGCACGCGAGCACGTGCGTGGGACGCGTGGGTGGGTCCCACCCACGTGGGTTTCTTCTTCATTTTTTCCTTTCTTTCTTCTTCCTCCTTTCCTTGCGCGCTCCCGTGCCAAATTCTCCACCGATTCGGATGGGGCCAGGCCGAGCCGGAGCCGCCCTGGCCGCGGCGGAGCGAGGAAAAAAACTTAACGGTGGGGGTGGGGTTAGCCGACGACGAGATGGGGGGGGGGGGGCTTAGAGGGATGGTCGGGGGCGGCGGCGGACCGGCGGAGGTGGTGATTTGAGTAGGGCGGGACGGCGAGGCGGTCGCGGTAGCGCCGCCGGCCGCGGGTGGCGGGGCAGGCGGTTAGGCCAGCATCGACGGCGGGGGTGAGCTCCTCTTCCTCCTTCCTGTCGCTGTCGGAACGACCACGTGGGCGCACGTGCGCTGGTCGGAGACCGCAAGCTAACCTCGCCCAGAGCTGACTTATCAACTCGGACGCCGACAACGTCATCATAAATGAAACGATTGTGAGCCCAACACTAGATGCTGTAATTGCTTCATCATCATCATCAGTGCGGGAGTACCCATCGTTGCCAGTCCCTGATCCTTGCATTAACTAATCCGAACCTTAATCAGGCATCGGAACAACAAGATTTAACGAGAAGTTCAAACATCATCATAGGGCACAACAACCGAAGTACATACAGTACGGCACTGGTCGCGCGTGCGTACACGTGTGCGTGCAATAGTTGATGAATTAACTGTGATAACTTGCTAAATTGATTTATGGTCTATAGTTTGTTGTCTGGATCGTTGTTTTGTGGATTTGTTCATAGTCGCGGTTGTTCTCTCTCGCGTTAGAAGCCTATCAAAGCCATATTGTAAATAGCCAGGGTTTTTAGAGACACTTGTTCTTTTTTCCGTTAAAACAATTTTTTTTTTTGAAGCGGTCACCGGGGTGGAGAGAGTCCCCACCTGAATATTATTGCATCAAAAAGAGCTTACAAGACCAGGCTCCTGCCCACCCTTGCGGGTTGACATCGGTCAGGATACATAAGAGAGTTACAGAGTGAAAGATGGGTCTCGCCAACAAGAGGCGGCCACCTGATGTTGATCATCTCTAAAAAGAAAAGGAAAATGAAAGAAAAAAGTGAACGGCAAGAGCCACCTGACAAAACACTACTAAGCAGACAAAAACATGAACCCATCACCTAAGATAGCTAGCAGGCAAAAGATCCATCACCATGAGAGGCACAAGTTGAGGGGTGCTGTCTAAGGATCACAATACCAAGATTCAACAAAGAGCCCAACGCCACACCGGCGTGCGTATCGAAACCCACGGCACAACTGAGGAGCTTCAACAATCAACGAGTGCCAAAGCCTAGCACCTAGCACGAACCTTGACTGGGAGCTCCGCCACGGGAGGTCGAGACGATTAGCAGGTTGGGGAGGCATCATTGCGTCGTCAATGAGCAAAGATGAGCCGAGACGACACCAAGAGCCTAAAGCTCCCGCAACATAACAACAACCATGGCAGGGTCTTGAGCAAGTACATCAAGGAGAAGCAGCACAAGGGCAGCTGCCATCGCCAAAAGACGGAGCCAAACATGTTTGAGCAGTAGCAAAAGTCAAGTGTCGCCGCACATGCTTTCACAGCAGACCGAGAAGAGGAACATGGCACAAAATGGCAGTACTGCGAGGTCAGATGCCTCGCCGCCGGATACGCCACCAGCCAAGCACACAACAGCAAAACGCACCAGCACGGCGACCTGAAGCCTCTCAAGCCCCTAGAGCAGTCTGGGAGCACTTCGGGGTTCCATCGCGACTCCTTCAAGAAGGAAGAAACGACGCCTGCGACGCCGTCGTCGCTGAGCTTTTGCCCGGAACCACCGCAGTCGCCGTACCGAAGCCAGGGGTGTTCGCACTGGAGTAGCTCTAGAAACCACGCCTCCAGAGAGGTTAGCGGCACCAGGAGAAGGCGCCGACGTGGTCTGCCCACGCAAACAGCATGAGCACAGGTTTCCCCGAGAGCAGGCAACCAGTTCCCGAGCCTCACCTGAATAGTTTTGCCTCCGCCGCCAGGCTGCGGTGGAGCGCAGGAGGAGGGGAGGAGCAACAGGCACCAAGGCGACCGGAGAAACTGCAGCGCGTCGAAGGCGTGGAGGTCCTGGTGGCCTAGACGCGCGGGCAGCACCGCCAGGTTACGTGCGAGCGCAGCAGCGGCCGACGAGGCGGCCGGCGAACTGCTGCGTGCCGAGGGCGTGGAGGCCCTGATGGCCTTGGCACGCGGGTGCCACAGAGAACCAGGGCCGCTTGCCGCGTCGGAGGAGGCCAGCTCGTCGCGGCCGTTGGACGGCGCGGAGGCCATGGAGGCCGGGCCTCGAGCTCACGGGACACCATGGCGCAGAGCAACGGCCAGATCTTGAGCATCTTGTGGTGGGGATTTGGATTTTTTGGGGAGGGGAACGAACGGAGGAGACTCCCCGCTGCCGCCGTCCGCCGTGGGACGGTCTCCTCCGGCGGCAGCGGGGCAATGGGCGTGGTGGGGTCGCCTGGGAGCGACCCGGAGGCGGCTAGGGTTTTCCCAGTGGCCTCCGTTAAAACAATAGGATTACTTATTTCTCTAACAGGGTGTCTAACTAAACATTGCAGAATCTGCATGCTCTCTCTCTCTCTCTCTCTCTCTCTCTCTCTCCTTTAGCCTCTTTCCTTGAGAGCCCGCCTGCTGCCCCTGGCTCCTCCCTCCCTTCTCGTCGGCGGATCCGCCTGGTGTCGGCGTCGATGGAGTGGAGGAGGCCGCCACCTGTATATAGTAGCACCCTAGGTTTTTTAGGGTTTGGTCCCTCGAGGCGAATAGGAGTTGGGTTATCCTTCTTTTTTTTTTTTTTGAAAAGTTCATGTTTAGGTCTCCAAAAAATAAAACATACATGTATGTATACATGTCTAGTGTGTCGACCAAATCTATATCGAAATAGTTTTTTCGTATGTGCTCTGCACACAAAAAAATGTTGGATGAAAGATGTAGTTTTTTTTTGCCTTTTTCAGATCCACGATTTTATGAGTTCTGTGTAGGCTAAAATAGAGCATATTGTCTACAAAAATTCTACAATATGTAGGTAACATGTGTATGTATACACACGGTTTTTTTTTAGAATTTTTAAAACTTAAAAAATACTACAAGTATTATTGATTTTTGGAAATTATTTAGAACACTGGAACTCGGGAGACCTACCTACGGATCATCAGAGCTGACTTATCAACTATGAAGCCGATCGGCAAGCATCTCTGTCCGCTTTCCCCTCCCCTCCCCTCCCCTCTCGTCCTCTCCGTCTCTCTCTCCCTTGAGGGTCGCCTCTAGATCCCCGGCTCGCTCGGCTCGCCTCTCCGGCGGCTTTGCCGTCCGGCGTGGTGGAGAGAGTGGAGCGCGGGTTGTACAGAGTAGACTAGGGAGTAGTTTAGGTTTTCTAGTTTTTGCAGTGTTGCGTCTCGTGGCGGATGTCCCGTCCTTCCTTTCCTCGAGGTGTACAGCTCCGGCGTTCGAGCACGGCGTCGAGCTCGTCGTGGATCTGATCTTCGTCAAGCTTCCATGGTGGAAGATGCGCGGAGGCGAGTTCGCGGCAGTCCTCTTCAATAAGTGCTTCTGGCTCCTTGATCTGTGGATTTCTCTTCTGTTCCTGGCCGGCCTCGGTGGCGAGGGGGAGGAGGTGAGGGGTGCATGGCTGAGGGACCGCTGCGGCTATCCTGGCGTTGAGGTGGGCGCATCGCCGGAGTGCAAGTTCTTGGCGCTTCCTGGAGTTCCATGGTGGAGATCCTTGGCGTCAGGTACGATGCGTCGCGTTTCTATGTTGGCGTCCTCTGTTTTGCTGGTGGTGGAGGTGGTTTTCTTCGGTGGCTTTGCTCCGGCCGGCCGTGGAGGCGAGGGGAGTGGCTGCCTGGAGATTGGGAGTGCGGCTGGTGGGCCTGGGCGGCGCTGCGTCGGCGGGAAGATGGGTGGAGCTGTGGAGATGGTGCTTTGGCCGTGTCCTTTCATCGAGTTCAGATTCCGTCGCTGGCGGCGGATGGTTTTTGTGGCCGTCTACAATGCGTGGTAGCGCCTCCTCCCCGGCGGCGAGTGGTACGGCGACGCCGGCGTCAACTAGGTTTCTTGGGAGAGCGGAGGAGGATCTGATTGTGTTTCTCCCAGGATGCTCAGGGTGCTTCGTACAAGTTGCAGGTCCCTTCTGTAATTTTCTTTCTTTCTTGGGCTGGCTTGTAATTTGTACCGAGTTTCTGAATATATGGATCGGATCCTTGTTCAAAAAAAAAAAAAAAAATTATGAAGCCGATCGACAAGGTCATCATAAATGAAACGATTGTGAGCCCAACACTAGATACTCAGTGCGGGTGTACCCATCATTGCATTAACTAATCCGATCGAACCTTAATCAGGCATCATCGCAACAAGAAGATTTAACGAGAGAAGTTCAAACATCATCGATCATAGGGCAACAACCGAAGTACAGTACAGTACGGCACTGGTGGCACACTCCGATCTTCTAGAGAGGCCGGCCGAGCGTGCGGTGCGGTGAGCTCAGCTCAGCGGCTGGTGGCTAGCTAGGTTGGTTGCGGTGCATGGTCATGGTCGATCGCGACGGCGGCATGGCGTCTCCCCTCGTCAATCCCCGACAGCGAGTTCCCAACCGGACCGAGTGACCGCGAACGACTTGACCCCCTGCCTGCCCGCTGACGGATGGGTCCCGGCGAGCCGTGGCCCACGGGGCAGTATCAGCGTGTAGTGCTGCCTGTAAGAGCATGGTGCGCCTGCGCCGATGGCCGCGCCGCCCGGGCACGGCGGCCAACCTTGGGCGCCGCCGGCGTCCGGTTCTCATGCGCGTGCTGCCGGGGGAGCGTTCGGGAATTCCGCGGGTCCGCCCACCTTCGCGCCAAGGGTGCATGGTGCGGTGCAGCAAGGGCAGCCGACGGCGGCCGGTCCCCTTCCTCCGCCAGGGTTTGTTAACAATTAATCTAGTTGTCGTTTTTAGTTTCTTTTATTTTCTGTAACATAGTTCAGACCTGTTGGTTGTGTCGTAGCAGTAGTATTAAACCTGGTATAAAAGGCAAGCGCCGGAAATAAAGAAGATAGCGCATAGCAAAACTCTGTTTCTCTCCTGTGTACGCGTTCTTATCTGTTCGTAGTCAGGCAGGGGAATAGTTGAGAGCGGAGCGCTCCAGTAAAATTCCACCCAAATCATCCACCAGATCGCGTTGCGTTTTAGCTTAGGACCTGTCATTTGGTATCAGAGCCCTAGGGCTGGAGGCGATTTGGTGGCGGAGCAGTTGGTGGCGTTGCAGCAGCGGGTCGGAGTGCTATGTCGAAGATCGGCGAGAAGCAGTCCCCGTCAAAGAAGGCGGACGATCCTGACGCAGATACGAGCGATGGTGCGCTCGTCGTCAGGGCTCCGTCGCGCGGTGGGGTGCCGGTGCACTATCCGCAGCTCACCGAGACCAACTACAGCGTGTGGGCTGTCAAGATGCGCATCATTATGCGCACCCTCGGTTGCTGGTCAGCGGTCGACGGAAAATCGGAGTTCAACCAGACCAGGGACGAGGACGCGTTCGCCGCGCTCTCGCAGTCTCTCCCTGATGACATGGTCATGGCCATCGCGGAATACGAGACCGCGGCAGAGGCCTGGGAAGCGATCCGGCGGATGCGGGTCGGCGAGGACCGTGTGAAGAAGGCGCGAGTCAAGCAGCTGAAGCGTGAGCTGGATCGGCTGCAGATGAACGACGGTGAGACCGTCGTGGCGTTCGGGCAGAAATTGACAACGCTCGTCGCCGAGATTCGATCACTAGGTGAGAAAATCGAGGATGAATATGTCATCGAAGTTCTTTTCAATGCTGTGCCCGACAGATTTGCAGACGTGGTGAACACCATAGAGCAGTGGGGCGATCTGTCAAAGATGCCTGTATCAGAGGCCATCGGGAGGCTGTCTGCTTATGAGAGCGGGCAGCGCGGTCGGCGACGCAGTAGCGCCGGCAGGGATGACCAGCTCATGCTCGTGACACGAGCACTGGAGCAACTGATGGAGGGCAAGAAAGGGCACGGTGGTGCAAGCAGTTCTGGTAGTGCTACCGGACAGAAATCGGGGGGCAAAACTGATCGCATCAATGCAGGGAAGAAGTCTGACAGTGATCGTGGGAAGCGGAAGAAAAAGGGGAAGTTTGACATTGCAAAGGTGCGTTGCTACAACTGCAATGAAAAGGGCCATTTCCAGTCAGATTGTCCCGATGCCAAGAAGGGGAAAGCTAATCTTGTTCAGAAGGAAGATGAAGATGCGGATCTCCTCATGCTGGAAACATGTGAGCTGACGGAACAGAGTGACACTCTGTCAGAACAAGTCTTCCTGAACGAGGAGAACATCGTGCCCAAGCTCTCGGGTACTCGCGATTTTTCGTGGTATCTAGATACGGGAGCCAGCAATCATATGACGGGAGATCCTGATAAATTTGCAGAATTAGACATGTCTGTGAAAGGCAAGGTTCGGTTCGGTGATGGATCAGCAGTGGAAATCCGTGGACGTGGCTCAGTACTAATGCAGTGCCTCACCGGAGAACATCGTGTGCTGTCAGAGGTGTACTTCATTCCGAGATTGAAGAATAATATCATCAGTCTCGGGCAGCTGGAGGAGAATGGCTGCAAGTACGCTGGAGAAGATGGAGTGATGACACTGTGGGATAGGCAGAGGAAAGTTCTAGCCCGTGTGCCCAGGACATGCAACCGGATGTATATCCTGAATATTCAGAAAACTGAACCTGTTTGCCTGCTGGTTCACGCGAAGGAAACATCCTGGCTGTGGCACATGAGATACGGGCATGTCAACTTCCGTTCTCTCAAGACACTTGCAACAGAAGGCATGGTTGAAGGAATGCCAGTCTTGGAGCAAGTTGAGCAGGTGTGTGATGGCTGTATGGTCGCAAAACAGCGTCGCCTTCCTTTTCCTGCTCAGACAGGCTACCGTGCAACTCAACAGCTGCAGCTTGTTCATGGTGATCTATGTGGGCCTATCGAACCAGCTACACCTGGAGGGAAGCGATACTTTTTCCTCCTTGTTGATGACTACTCACGTTTCATGTGGGTGGCCCTGCTCAGTACAAAGGATGAAGCTCTCGGTGCACTCAGGAAAATTCAGGCCGCAGCAGAGACAGAAAAGAATCTGAAACTTGCAGCCATAAGAACTGATCGTGGTGGGGAGTTCACCTCAAATTCCTTTGTCAGCTACTGTGAAGATCGAGGAATCAAACACTATCTCACGGCACCATATACACCACAGCAGAATGGTGTGGTGGAGAGGAGGAATCAGACAGTGGTCGGGATGGCTAGGAGTTTGCTAAAAAGCATGGGTATGCCTGCAAAATTCTGGGGGAGGCTGTTGCTACTGCAGTCTACCTATTGAATCGATCTCTGACCAAGAGTGTGCGTGGAATGACGCCCTATCAAGCCTGGCACGGGAGGAAACCGAATGTGCAACACCTGCGCACGTTTGGATGCGTAGCTCATGTGAAGCGCACCGGTCCAGGAATGAACAAGCTCTCTGACAGAAGTTCACAGATGATTTTTATCGGGTACGAACAGGGGTCAAAAGCTTACCGTTTGTATGACCCATCAAAGAGGAAGCTTGTTGTGTCTCGAGACGTGGTCTTTGAAGAGGACAGGTGCTGGGATTGGCAAGAAGGTGCAGCCACTGCTAGCAGCGAGGAAGCCACGTTCACTGTTCATTATCCGGCATGGGGTGCAGACGTTGAAGCGAGTCCTATCACTGAGGAAGGTGAAGTGGCAGTAACACCCACAACACCTCAGACTGCAGTGAGGACATGTCAAGCCAGAGACACTGAGGAGGACACACCCTCGATTGGTACACCGGTGCAGCAAACACCGGTATCCATGGACACTTCTGAAAGTCCTTGGACTGAACCATCTGAAGGGCCACAAGGAAAAAGGTCTCTGAATGACATCTATGATGATTCATCAGAGATTGACATGCCCTATTCTGGGCTCTGCTTGCTTGGCACCGGGGAGCCAAGTACATTTGCTGAAGCTGAGAAACAAGCATGTTGGCAGAGAGCTATGAAGGAAGAGATGGATTCTATTGTCAGTAACAATACATGGAAGATGTGTGAGTTGCCGAAAGGACAAAAACCAATTGGGTTAAAATGGGTCTATAAGCTTAAGAAGGACTCATCTGGAAATGTGGTGAAACACAAAGCTCGGCTAGTTGCGAAGGGGTACGTGCAGCGTCAAGGAATTGATTTTGACGAAGTTTTCGCACCTGTTGCAAGGATGGAAACCGTGAGACTGCTCCTAGCACTAGCAGCAAATGAGGGCTGGGAAATTCACCACATGGATGTAAAATCTGCATTTCTCAACGGTGAACTCGAGGAAGAGGTATATGTTGCACAGCCGTCAGGTTTCGTTGTTAAGGGAGAGGAGCACAAGGTGCTTAAGCTGCATAAGGCCTTATATGGGCTCAGACAGGCACCTAGGGCATGGAATGCTAAACTAGATAGGACACTAATCAATTTCGGTTTTGAGAAGTGTCCATCAGAGCCAGCTCTCTACAAGCGAAACAAAAGGGGTGCAGCACTGTTAGTCGGTGTGTACGTGGATGATTTAGTTATTACTGGAAGAAATGTTGCTGACATTGAAGCCTTCAAGGTTCAGATGAAATCATTGTTCAGTATGAGCGATCTCGGGCTACTGAGTTATTACCTGGGAATTGAGGTAAAGCAAACTCCTCAAGGTATTTATCTGAATCAATCCGCCTATGCATCAAGAATTTTGGAGAAATGTGGAATGAAAGATTGCAACTCAAGTCAAACTCCAATGGAACCTCGTCTGAAGTTGAGCAAGATGAGCAAGGCCCCAGCAGTTGATTGCACTAACTTTCGAAGTGTGGTGGGCAGTCTCAGATATCTGCTGCACACAAGGCCTGACCTGTGCTACTCTGTTGGTCTTGTAAGTAGGTACATGGAGCAACCAACAGCAGAGCATATGACTGCAGTAAAACACATCCTCAGATACATCAAGGGGACACTGAAGTTTGGGTGTTTCTATGAGAAGGGAAGGAAACTGCAGTTAGTTGGCTACTGTGATAGTGACCATGCAGGAGATGTGGACGACAGGAAGAGCACCACAGGTCTGTTGTTCTACCTTGGTTCAAGTCCAATTTCATGGGTATCACAGAAGCAAAAGGTGGTTGCCATCTCGTCTTGTGAGGCTGAATATATGGCAGCTACTTCAGGTGCTTGTCAGGGTATTTGGTTGGCAAGATTGCTGGCAGAGATACTAGACTCGGAGCCAGCCAAAGTGGAACTGAAGGTGGACAATCAATCTGCTATTTCACTCAGTAAGAACCCAGTTTTTCATGACCGCAGTAAACACATTGACATCAGATATCATTTCGTGCGGGAGTGTGTGGAGGCTGGGAAAGTGAACACCAGTCATGTCAGTACAGATGATCAATTGGCAGACATCCTAACCAAGTCGCTCGGGAGGGCAAAGTTTCAGGAGCTGAGGAGTGCCATTGGTGTGAAGGAAGTGACCTGATGACAACAAGATTAAGGGAGAGAATGTTAACAATTAATCTAGTTGTCGTTTTTAGTTTCTTTTATTTTCTGTAACATAGTTCAGACCTGTTGGTTGTGTCGTAGCAGTAGTATTAAACCTGGTATAAAAGGCAAGCGCCGGAAATAAAGAAGATAGCGCATAGCAAAACTCTGTTTCTCTCCTGTGTACGCGTTCTTATCTGTTCGTAGTCAGGCAGGGGAATAGTTGAGAGCGGAGCGCTCCAGTAAAATTCCACCCAAATCATCCACCAGATCGCGTTGCGTTTTAGCTTAGGACCTGTCAGGGTTCGCCTTTGGGGCTGTGGCCCAAGCTCCGAAAAGAAAGAAGAAGCAGAAGAAGAAGGGCTCGGGGAGTTCGAACCAGCAGCAGCAAGGCATGATGCCTGTCGGCGGTCCGCAGCTGGCAGTGACCAACGTGGTCGGGATGCAGCAGCCGGTGATTCATGCGGGTGTGCTGCAGCCGCAGACCGTAGCTTCAAACTTGGCTCAAGGTGCGGGGCTGCCGATTGCCGGGGTGACATTGCCCATGCAAAATGCGATGGAAGGGGTACCGGCTGAAGCGTGTGTGCAAACGATCAAGAAGCCAAAGGCCTGGTGTTGGAAGTGTGCGGTTAATGAGCACGCGACTAAGGACTGTCCCGTTAAACACTACTGCGGCATCTGTGACAACGCAAGGCATCCCACTCCGATGTGCCCGACGCTTAAGTTCCCAAGACCGATGGTGCTGGTGGTTGGTCAGGGGCACAGAGATACTATGTTCTTGCAGTTCCCGGACAGTTTATACAAAGCGGATTCGGTGCCGAATGATACTCCAGTTGCGCTTGTCAAGGTTCATGGTACGGCGGCCACTGCAAAACAGGTGGAAGACCAGGTGGCCCGGCTGTGTCCCGTTCGGTCCTGGCGTTGGGAGGCAATCCCTAATGGGGTGGACGCTTTCACGGTGAACTTTCCGACCAAGGAAGATCTAACGAGGTTTGATGGCATCGAGTTGGGTGTTCCCTCACAGTCTACCAAACTAGTTTTCAGCAAGTGGACGCCGATTGATGTGTCGCACAAGATGGAGCTACATCAGACCTAGGTCCATGTTACTGGGGTTCCAAACCCGCTGAGACACTTCTGGGGTTTGTGGGCTGTTGGTACCCTCATTGGCACCACAATCGACGTCGATATGATCTCTCTTCGTCGTCGAGGTGTGGTTCGTATTTTGGTGGGAATGATGTCTGATGGCTTATTCAACAAAGCGGACGTGCTGGGGCCGTATATTAAGACGGACGGGTACTACGGCTGAAGGGATATGACTTCACTTTCCGGCCTGAGCTGCGGATTATATTCCGGAGGCAGACTTCGTCCCGTTCATGTGGCAGCGCAAGGACAAGCAGGATCCGGATGACGATGGCTAGAGGAGGACATCCTGGTGATCAACCGGGGCAAGGTGGTTCTTCTACCACCGAGATGGGTGCTACTAGCATGGTTCTCGACCCAAGTCCGACGGCGGTGGGGACATAGTCACGGAACTACGAGATCGCAGGTGTTTAGTGGATAGCGTGACACCCTTTAACCCAAATCCACAGACACCGAGAGGAAAGGAGATCCTAGCTCAGCTATCTACTTCACCATCGGTCGGCACTCCTGCAGCGAGTGCAGCACCAAATGCGGAGGCTCCCGTGCTACACACGGTGCAGCTCACCGCGCAGGGGCTGCTGCACAACAAGCTGACCGTCTCTCAGCCTCCGATCAAGGGCTGCTCGCTGGAGGATGCGCAGCAGGACCAGCTCCAGCGGCCCAGCCTGTGTCGAGGCCGCACACGACTCATGGGCTGTCGTCACCATGCTCACCACCGCCCAGTGCAGGCGAGGATCAGGTGGGTAACGTGCAGCCCGAGCTGGTGGGCTTGGGCCGGCAGGCCGATGGGGCTCCTGCTTGCACGCCTCCACGCGCTGCTGCTACTGGTCTGCTGTTTGGCGACGACGCACCGGCGGGTGTGGATGCAGCAGTGGACGCGGAAGGCAGCGCCGGACGCGCGTCGTTGTTGGTGGGCTCTCTCGGCTGCCCTTTACGGGGTGGTAGCGAGAGCTAACTGACGGAGACTTCACAGTGGAGGGGGTTACTACATCGACAATGCCCTTTCCAACGGCATCTCCGCCTACTTCGGCGCCTCAGGCTTCTTTCACCGTGGTTGAGAGGGCTGCTACTCATCTCCGCCCTCTCCCACTGTGACTTCTCCGGTTGGGGAACGTGCGATGCCTAAGGTACTACCTAGGCGCAGTGCATGTCACCTGACTGGGAAGGATGGGGCATCGCCACGGACGAGGATACGATGGCCAAGGCTATGCGGCGCAAGGCCGCGTCGTTCTCTACTCCGGTCGCTGGTACGTCCAAAAATGCAAATTCATTTATGTCCTTTTCAACGTCTACTTTATCTACTAAGTTGTCAGCGGTAGGCGTCAGTTTAGGCAAGAATGAAAAGGAAGTGGTGCTTTCGGCTAACGTTTTGAAACATGTGGAGTATGACCGTCGTAGAGTGTCTCCTAGTGTTTTAAGTAGGCCGGTTACCTCACCTTTAGATGATGATGATGCGAATGCCACAGTAGATGGACAGCTTCTATCACATCTTGTAGGAGAGGTTACTGAAGTGGGTATGGATGAGGCCGACCTTGGTTCTTTTGATGACCTGTATGCGTCAGGCCGGAAATCCAAATCCGCTAAAGGTAAAAATAAAAAGAATCAATCATCGCGAAACAACGCGAAAAAGACAAAATCCACAACTGTTTCCCGATGAATGGCATATTTGAAAATAGCAGAGGTCTAGGTGACTTGGCTAAACATTTGAATATTGCGCATCATGTGAGGGATCATAAGTTGGATTTTTTTGGCTATTTCGGAAACGGGTAGACGAGATTTTCCAAGTACTATTCTAGATCGCCTATCAGGTGGAGTGGATTTTACTTGGCACTCTTGTCCTCCTCGCGGTAGATCGGGGGGCATGCTACTCGGCATTAGATCAGATACCATGGAGTTATTGGATGTTTCGGATGGTGATTTTCATATCAAGTTTCACATCTGCAACAAGACCGATAACTTTATTTGGAGTTTGGTCGTCGTGTACGGTGCTGCCCAAGAGGAATATAAGGCTGCTTTTCTTCGAGAGTTGGTTAACCTAGCTAAGGATAACCCTTACCCTATTCTCATAGGCGGGGACTTCAACATGCTTAGATACCGACACGAGAAAAGTAGGGGTAGATTCGATGGTCATTGGCCTCACTTGTTCAATGCTGTCATTGATAGCTTGTCTTTGAGAGAGGTCCATATGACGGGGAGACAATTTACTTGGGCAAATAGTCTTCCCGAGCCGACATACGAGAAGCTAGACCGGGTTCTGATGGACTCCCGTTGGGAGGATAAGTATCCATTAGTAACGGTACGTGCTTTGGAGCGTATGAGGCTTTTTCGGATCACGCCCCCATACTCTTATCGACCGGAACATCGACATCGCCCGTTAAGCCTCAATTCAAATTTGAATTAGGTTGGCTGTTGCGGGATGGTTTTGATGATTTGGTTAAAAAGATATGGTCTCAACCGGTTGCAGGCGTCAGTGCTATCCAACGGTGGAATAATAAGATGCGTAATACGCGTAAATTCCTTCGTGGGTGGGCAAGACACACAACTGGTATGCTTAAAAAAAAAAAGAGCGCCTGTGTTCCATTATTGATGAGCTTGATAAACTAGCAGAATTACGCCCCTTATCAGCAAGTGAGAGTGACCTAAAACGGCACTCGAATGAGCAGGTGGGTCGTATGTTGCGGGAAGAAGAGCTCAAATGGTACCAAAGATCTAAGGCTCAATTTATCCTACAAGGGGATTCGAATACGAAGTACTTCCATAATGTTGCTAATGGCAGACATAGGAAGAAACGTATTCATTCTCTTCATCAGGATGAGGGTTTGATCGAAGGACAGGATCAGCTCAAGGAATATATCACGAGCTACTATAAAGGTTTGTTCGGGGCTCCCGAGGAAGGAAACTTTACTCTAGATGAGTCTCGAACGGATGATATTACCCAAGTAACTCCGGAGGAAAACAACTTTCTTACTGATCCCTTCTCTGAAGAGGAGATAAGCAAGGCGGTTTTCCAGATGGAGCACAACAAGGCGCCTGGACCCGATGGTTTCCCGGCTGAGTTTTACCAGCATTTTTGGGAACTCATCAAGTCTGACTTGCTTGAGTTATTTGGCTGCTTACACGCCGGACAACTGGAGCTGTTTCGCCTTAACTTTGGGGAAATCGTTTTGTTACCTAAGATTCAGAATGCCGAAAAGATACTACAGTATTGGCCTATTTGTCTTCTGAATGTTAGTTTCAAAATCTTTACAAAAGTGGCGACCATTAGGTTAAACTCTGTGGCTGATCATGTGGTAAAACCTACCCAAACAGCTTTTATGCAAGGGAGGAATATCCTAGATGGGGTCGTGGTTCTACACGAGACCGTCCATGAGATGCATACGAGAAAACTAAATGGGGTGATATTCAAAATTGACTTCGAAAAGGCTTATGATAAGGTCAAATGGCCGTTCCTCCTACAGACTCTGAGAATGAAAGGCTTCTCGGACGAGTGGTGTGCTTTGATTCATAATTTTGTTTTTGGGGGGTAGCGTGGCGATAAAAGTCAACGATGACGTCGGCCGCTACTTCCAAACAAAAAAGGGATTAAGGCAAGGTGATCCTCTATCGTCCATACTATTTAATATAGTGGCGGATATGTTGACGATCATGATTGAACGTGCAAAGGCGGATGGCCAAATTGAAGGTGTAGTTCCTCATCTAGTCGATGGTGGATTATCTATCCTTCAATATGCAGACGACACAATCCTCTTTATGGAACATGATCTAGATAAAGCAGTGAATCTGAAATTGAATATCATCATTCGAGCAATTATCGGGATTAAAAATTAATTTTCACAAGAGTGAATTGTTTTGCTTCGGCGAGGCTCAGGATGCAGCTGCTCAGTATGCCGATATATTTGGCTGTGAGCAAGGTCAATTTCCAATAATGTATCTGGGAATTCCAATACATTATCGGAAACTGACTAATGCAGAATGGCGATACGTTGAGGAACGTCTTCAAGCAAGGCTATCTAGTTGGAAAGGAAAATTGCTATCTCTTGGTGGGAGGCTGGTTCTCATTAATTCGTACTCACAAACATGGTACTGTATATGATATCCTTCTTCCAAATTCCAAAAGGGGTCTTACATAAATTGGATTACTTCCGATCAAGATTCTTTTGGCAAGGAGATGGGGAGAAAAAGAAATATCGACTGGCTAAATGGAATGTGGTTTGTCGACCTAAAGATCAGGGAGGGCTGGGTATTCATGACCTTAATGTCAAGAATTCAGCCCTCCTAGGTAAATGGCTTTTTAAGCTGCTTACCGAAGATGGGATATGGCAAACACTCCTTAAGAGAAAATACATTGGTACAAAGGCGGTATCACAGGTATACTGGAAACCTGGTGATTCTCACTTTTGGGCCGGACTGATGGCGACAAAGAAACATTTCTTTCGCTTCGGGGTATTCAATATTAAGGATGGTACGAGATTAGATTCTGGGAGGACAAATGGTTAGGTAATACTACCCTCCGGGATCAATATCCGGCCCTATACAACATTGTGCGTCATAAAGGGGATACCATTGCCACTGTCATGCAGTGCTCTCCTCCTAATGTGACGTTCAGACGTGATTTAATTGGGCCCAGACTAACGTCTTGGAACTCCTTGTTGGCACGGTTGACTTCGGTTCAACTCACAAGGTCCTGATGAATTTCGTTGGAATCTATGTGCGAATAGAAAATTCTCCGTGGATTCTATGTATAGGGCGTTAGTACATTCCGATGTACCAGTCGATGATAATAAAAAAGTATGGCAAATAAAGATCCCACTTAAAATAAAAGTATTTACGTGGTATCTTCGTAGGGGTGTCATTCTAACTAAGGATAACCTTGTTAAACGGAATTGGCATGGAAGTACGAAGTGTATGTTTTGTCCACATCAAGAGACAATTAAACACTTATTCTTCGAATGTAGTTTCGCACGTTCTATATGGTCATCCATCCAGATAGCGTCTAACTTATATCAACCAAAGTCTGTTGCTAATGTTTTTGGCAACTGGCTACATGGGATTGATAAAAAGTATAAAACCGTTATTAGGGTGGGAGCGATAGCCGTCATATGGTCGCTTTGGCTTAGTAGAAATGACAAGGTTTTCAATGATAAAGATGTTTCTCGTTTACAGGTTCTCTACAGATGCACAAGTATTCTCCGTTCGTGGTCCACCTTACAACGGGAGGGTCATCGAGGCCTCTTTACGGAGGCATGTGCACGTTTGGAAGAGGTGGCGAGGGATATTTTTACCCAACATGGATGGTCGCTTGATCGCCGGATTGGTCCGCCATAGGTGTTTGCGTTCATCTTCATTGCTGGCATTTTACTTTATTCACTTCGTGATTGTAATCCTAGTGCTATACTTTCTCTTTATTTGCCACTTGGATTGCGGCTGTGTGCATTGATATGCAGAGGCCGGGTGTAATGCTTAAACTTTAAGTATAAAGCCCTTTATCTAAAAAAAAAAGCATCTCTAGCAGAGCCCGCAAAACTGGTCAAACCTGTAAGTTTACAGTTTTTGCTGGAAAAACGTCCCGAATAGAATCCGCAAAACTGGTCAAACCGCAAAAAGTTTTGCGGGGGCCGTGTATTCGTAGCCCAAACCTGCAAACATGAAGATTTGGAGGTAATTTGAGGGTCCGTTTCAGGGGGCCTGGAAACTGGTCAACGCTCGTGAGATGGGATCCCCACCGTGCGCTCCCCATCCTACGGCCGCCGTTCACCAGCCGGAGTTCGCTGCCCGCCGGCTGCCGGTCGCCGGCCACCGGCCATCGGCTTCATCCGCCCAACTAGCTAGTTGCACATCGATCGATCCATCCCCGCATGAGCTAGCTAGTACGAGGCTACCTAGCTAGCTGCACATCGATCGATCCATCCCCGCATGAGCTAGCTAGTACGAGGCTACCTAGCTAGCAGCACTTCGATGAGCTAGCTAGTACGAGCTGCCGGACGCGTTGGCTGCCTAGCTAGCTGAGCTGAGCTAGATTGATCTGCACCGGCTGGCCGCGTTGGCTAGCTAGCTAGTTGAGCTGAGCTCGATCGATGGCTAAAATGGGGCGAGGAAGAAGAAGGAGGAATATTCTACAGCATATTCCGTTTTGCAGTTTGGTTTTGAGGTTTCTGCTCTACGCGGCGTCGTTTTGAGGCAAAAAATGTGCGTTCCGCGACCTGCAAAACAGTTTTGCGGTTCCGCGTTTTGCAGACTCTGCTAGAGATGCTCTAATTCCATCTCCCCCGCGCGCTTGTTCCAGGCTTCATGGCGCTGTGCCGCCGGTCGCTGTCGGGCCCGTGATCACATCAGTGTTCGCTCTCGGACGCGCGTCCCGTGCCCCGACGGCCAGGCCAGCGACAGAGAAGCCTAGATCACTCCCGTGCACCTTCGTGATTTACCCAAGCCTAGAGCTCGGCAAACAAAACGCGGAGTAACCGTACCCGTCCGTCCGTGCGTGCAACTGGCACCGTGGACCCGTCCCAATGGCAGTGGATCATGCGAACTGGCGTCGGTACGGTCCGAGACGCCGGTGCACCGGACCGGGCGCATGAACCGCCAGCTAGGTCGTGGGCGGCCGGGCCCCTCCGCGAGCGAGCACGGGTCCAAGTCCGGCGCTCGCTCACCCATCCAGCTACACGTAAGCCCACCAGCAGCACGACGGATCCCCTGTGGCCTGTGCCACCGCATCGGTGCCTCGTGCTTGATCGCTGTCCAGTATTCTTTGTTGGTCGATGGATAAGCACAGCTACCCCGAAAGCGGGGCCCCACGTAGTGCAACTTTTATTTGCCACAATTTACATATAAGGGCACCTCGAACGGGGCTGGCGCAAACGGATACCAAAATGTGTTCGATTTGATCCGTTTGGGTTGGGGTGTCCCCAACGAGCTGGCGCAAACGGAGACAACAAAAAAACAGAAATTACTTAAAATATATAACATAGGTTGCAGGGCCCCATGGGCCAGTGACACAAAATATACACTAAAAAAAAACCTAGTGCTACTGGGTTTGGGGGAGCTGGCGCCGCCGTGGCCTCCTACTCGTCGTCATCCGAGAGGATGATGTACGGCGGCGCGGCGTAGAGGTGCGCCGGCGGCCCTGCAGACGGAGGCGTCTGCGGCGCCTCAGGGTCCTGCGGCCACGCGGGTGCGGGCGCCCACGCCTAGCCCGCCTCGCGTTGTGGCCACGGCACCTGCCAGCGCGTGCGCTCTAGCGCGCCGCTTCCTCCTACTGGCGGGCCCGCTCTGCGGCCTCCTCCGCCGACTGCCAGAGCGCGACCGCGATATCTAGCCACTGGGCCAGCTCCTCCAGCTTGGAGGCGTCGATGTCGGCCTGGAGGGCGGCTTCGTCGTCGACAGGCGGCGCGGCCTCCTCGTCCCCCATCTTCACAACGCCGTCCTCGTCCTCCCTCCAGTCGAAGTCGGAGGAGGAGCCGTCGGCCTCCTCGTCCTCCACGGGCTGGTACCCCTCCGGCGCCTCGGCCGCGAAGGCCGACCGTCGGCGCGCGTCGTGCTCGACCTCGAACCAACGGTCCCACAGCGGCTAGTTAATCGTGTACGCTGGGTCGTTGACGAGGTCGGCCGGGACGAAGCTGCGGCGGCGGAGGATCTCCTCCGTACGCGCCCTGCCGGCGCGAGGGATCCGCGGCACTGGAACGCGGCGGCTGCTCAGATGCCAGCTGTCCGGCAGGTGCACGTCACCCCACGGAAGGGGCGCCGCGACCTCCCAATAGATCTGCTATGGTGTTGTAAGTTTAGGGTTTATCTAGAGGTTGCTATGGTGTTAGGCGTTATGCTAACGGGGATTTCGTCGCCGAGACAAGCGATCTGTTGCTAGTCGCCGGTGGTGGTGTTCTTGTATCCATGGTGCTCCTAAGGTGGGGCCGGATATGGGTCACGGTGGCTTCTCTTCTCCCCCTTCAAATAAAATCGTTGGTGACTCAAATCTGAGGATTTTGGCTCGCTTCTCTTCTCGGCATGACCATCTCGGTGATGGATGTCGCGGGGAAGATGGCTTCTTGCCTTCTCTCCGATCTGTGCTGCAAAAATCTTAGGAGGCTACTTCACCCAGGAGCTCCTTTGTAGTGGACTCGCGATGGTTGGTGACGTCTTACATCTACTTGATTGTGGTCTATGCCATTTCTATGGATCTTTGACTCCGACCGGATGAAGCACAACGATTCCCTCCCAAGTGGACCGTCCCCAACGACCAGGGGCGGAGCTGCTTGGGCTATCCCTGATGCACATGCATAAGCGTCCAAGATTTTTTTTGCATGGCTTACTACTTAAAAAGGCATTACGCATCAGGTTAGGCCACCAAGTGTGCATCGGGCAGTCCATTTTCCACAACCCACAAGCTCATTTGAACAGTACTATGTCACTATACTTGATCACTGTTTCAGAGGGCATCAGGGTTGTTGTTACTCCAGCTCCGCCCTTGCCAAGGACGACATCATTGGTTCGGGCCCGGAGTTCATGTCTTGTCGTAGTGGAGAAGGACCCGATCACATTTTCCAGTTCACTTTTAGGGTCCATGTTGTAAAATTATAGTTCTCAGGTGTAAATTTGTTTTGTTTCTGGACTCTTATGTAATTTGTAAGCCCACTGCTGAAATACAATGCAATTTCTTGGTCCTTGGGGACCCATCCTTATTCATAAAAAGACCGCACATTTCAAGTACTAGATTTGGAAGAGTAATTTCGGATATAAAGTACATAATGTTTTCTTCAGTAGTCAGGTATGAATAAAGGCCACCGTTTGATTTCCTTCACCCACTGCTGCCCTTGATATCGAGGTCGGGAGCCAACACCTCAATAAAGCTTCCCTCGCACATCCTCCTTCACCATCTATTTTCATCCCAGGAACGGAGACACACGATGGCCTAATATATAGGTGTTGTGACTATTTCTATGCTAAATGACCTCCTCGCCCCTTCTCAAAACACTGTATTTTAGTGCATTGCCCAAGAGTGAAGATTCGTTATGTTCTTCAATTCAAAATCATATTTATAAATTTCTAAAAAACTGAAAAAAGTACATGTTCCAGGGATGCAACATTAACTACAATCAGACTTTCTTGAACCGTTAACTTTTCTTTTGAATTTTTTAAAATGAAGAGATCACTAAAACTCGGGAGTTAAAATGACTTTTCACCCAACAATCAGTACAATTATCTTCGGTTTTGCTACGGCCCAGTCGACTGAGAACTTGCTTAGTTCTCAGTCGGCTGACGTCATCGCCTTCCTCGCTCATCCACCGTTCATCAACGCACCAAGATTCGTGCTAACCCTAACCCTAGGGTCTTCTTCTTCCTCGAGGCGGCGGAGGCGAGGAGTGACTTAACTGGGGGGGGGGGGGTGCAGGGGTGCGGGGTCGCCGGAGAAGAAGGGGCGGGGCTTAGAGGGACGGCCGGGGCGGCGGCGGACCGGCGGAGGACGAGATCGGGGCAGGGCGGGGCGGGGAGGCGTCACGGCAGCGCGTCGGCCGCGGGCGGGGAGGTCGGCGGTTAGGCCGGCAGTGGCTGCGGGGGAGGGAACTCGCTGGAGTCGTCGGAGAAGAAGGGCTGACGTGAGCCAACTGAGAACTAAGTTAGTTCTCAGTCCTCGAGACACCCAATTATCTTTGATATACAATATTCTTCGTGCCTTGGGCCCTACTTCCTCCTCTCCTTCCTCATCCTAACTTCTACTGTAATGAACAATCTCATGCTAAAACAAGTGTGAGCATAAAGAATATCTGCAGTGGACAATATTGTATTCCATATGCACCTGTGGCCATGTGCAAACGTGCTACTCCTACCGTGAAGTGTACCAACAGTCCAACAGTGTCATGCACACATAAGTCGACGCCCACACGCCACCTAACATGCATCCACCCTCTCACCACAGACCCATCCGTCACACGAGATCCCCTCCTAGGCCGGAAAAAGTTCAAAACAAATCCTGAACTTATAGGAAAAAGATAAATCGAAACCTGAACTTTGAATCCCGTGAATTGGCACTCTGAACTTGTCAATCCCGGTCTATTTTGGACCCAGCACCTGTTTGGAGTACCGGGAATAGTAAAATCCGACTAGGATAATCTGTGTACTCTCACTGACAACTCGGGTCCGCATGTCATATCCATCCCCTTCTTGATTTTCTCAGATTCACTGCTTGTGCCTTGACCCTGCTGGTCGTCGCCGGCTACGCATAGCCGAGCTCCGGCAAGCCACCGCTATACACGCCCCCTCATAGTCAAGCTCGCCTCGTTCTTGCGCGTGTCCTGGCCGTGTCTCTGGTTGCGCATCTCCATGCTCTCAGATGCGTCGTGCCTCCTGCCATGGCTCCGGACGCCGGCATGGGCGTGTACGGCGTCCTCCAGGTCGCGTACGTGGAGGGCGACGGCGGCGCACTGCCGGTCACACAGAAGACATCGGCGTTACCGGAGGACCCCTGCACAGAAGGAATCGACCACGTCCCTCTCGTGTCCTTGTCGCCATCGTCCTGTCAAGAAGTCCGCCTCATCGCTCGCTGCTGCTCCCGCTCAGGCTCCTCCACAAGCAAACTAGCTAGTTTGATTTGCAATCCATCCGCTGACTCCGCAAGCAAACTCCGTTGTGGTGAGCCGCAGCTGTCGCTTGTTCCTCTGCTTGGGGCGGACCTGGCAGCTATGTTCTGTTTTTCGAGCGATGACAGAAAGCTCAGGTTGATCGATGCAGGGATCGATTTGGGAGTGAAGGTGAAAAAATATTGAGGAAGAGGATTACGAGATTCACTCGGGAGAGAGAAACGGGAGGTGGAAGATGTACATGACAGGTGGGACTTTTTTGTCAGTGAGAGAAACAAATTATTTAAATAAGAATTTTTTTATTTTTAATTTAACAAGCAGATCCAGGGTTTAAAATAGACCGGGATTTGATAGTTCAGAGTGCCAATTTCCGGGATTCAAAGTTCAGGGTTCCATTTAACTTTCACCTACAAGTTCAAGGTTTGTTTTAGACTTTTTCCTCCTAGGCCTTTTGCCTCCTCCCCAAATTCAAAATCCACAAACCATCAACCCACAACAAAAACCCAGGTAGAAACAAAACTAGACGACAAATCCTACGCTAGCACCTCATGAAACCACAAAATAAAAAGCACAAAAGGAAACGAGCAATTAGTCCCGCACTAAATAACGCAGCGCAAAGCGCGAATCAATCCGATCCGGTCGCGCTTTTACCGGCTATAGTCACGCTCCACTACCATTACCATACCAAGCTGCAGCAGCTCATCACAGTAGCTTCTCAACCGCCGCTGCCCACCAGCAGCGCTTGCTCTCTCTTCTCCGATTCACCTCGCCCTAATCGCTGCGGTTTACCTCTCCCTTTCTCGCACCTTCCTCGCCCACCGCCTCGCATCGCCTCCTTAAGCAAACCAGCCAGCGACCCAGCAGCGGCGGCCGCAGCGGACCTAGAATCTACCGTCACCCACCCAACGACCGACCGACAGACCAGGCAAGCGGCAGAGACTGGCGGCAATGGCGGGGCGGCTCCTCCACTCCACGGCGAAGGCCGGCCGGGATGCGTGAGATCGCGCATGGGCAAGGAGACAGGGGACGGGCGCCAGCGGCCGCCCGACGGGGCCGGCGGCGGCGCAGGCGGCGAGGAGGGTAACGGCGGGCGCTTCTGCGGGAAAGGCGTGGTAAGGCTGCAATGCGTGGCGGCGCTCGTGCTGGGCGCGGCCGTGCTGCTCTCGGCGATCTTCTGGCTGCCCCCGCTCGCGGGCCGCGGGAGGGGGGCCGGGGACGAGCAGGCGCCGGATCTGTTACGAGGTGAGTAGTGGTGACTGGCGGCATTGCGAGATCTCGTCTTGGATTTCGGCTTAGGTTCCCCTGGTTCCCTGGCTGTCGGCTCGATTTCCTTGTTAGTCCGTATTTCTGGATCTGGGTGTACGGACCCAACCCCCGTAGCTTGCTTTGAGTGGAGTTTTGAACAAGCGGCGAGGAGAGTGGTCAAGGCGCTGTATGGTTCGGTTAGAGCATGGGCTTGATTTCATTCACCTAGTACTACTGATTTAGAGTATCGCCTGCTGCTGATTTAGTCACAATGATCCGCATGTGTCGGTGCTATTTCTGGAAAATTAGTAGGTTGAGGAAAACGTCTACTGCCAAATTGCGGCTACCTCAGTATGGATTGCTTGCCGTCCCAAAACAGTGTCTAATTTGGTTAATTGTTAGTGATGTCTTGGTTTTGATTCTGTATGTGAGGCGAGGCTGATCTTGCCCTCATTGCTATTCGAGTTAGTTTTTATCATCCGGCTGTAGAATTATCGGTCGAAAGCTACGTGAGCTGCTAAAAGGGATGGAGTTGCTGTCACTTCATGTTTCATGTTGTCGCAACAGCTGGGACAAAGGGATTGAGCCGTAGTGGATTACTAGTCATGACTTGAGGTGTGATCTAATCCCAAACGATGCACGAATCCTTTCCAGAGGTCTAAAGAGAAAACTTAATAAAACATTGGTTTGTTTAGTCACATTGATCCGCATGTGCCAGTGCTATTCCTGGAAAATTAGCAGGTTCACAAAAAACGTCTACTGCCAATTTGTGGCAACTATATTACTAACCCGCAATATAGATTGCTTGTATTCCCAAAACAGTGTCTAGTTCAGTTAATCGTCAGTGATGTCTTGGTTTTGATTCTGCGTGCTAGTCGAGGATGATCTTGCCCCCCGTTGCTATTTGAGTTAGCTTTTCATCCGGCTGTAGAACCATGGGTGGAAAGCTACGTGAGCCGATAAAGGGACGGAGTTGCTGTCAATTCCTGTTTTGTGTTGTTGTAACAGCTGTGATAAAGCCTTGAGCCGTAATAGATCACTGTCGACGTATTTTAGGTCTGATCTAATCCCCAACTATAAATGAATCCTTTCCTGAGGCTGAAGAGATAATTTACTAAAGTGGCAACTTTGGAGTGCTGTGGTTCTGGTTTGCCAATTTATTTTAAGCAATTGCGCCGATCACCATCCTTTGCTATATTGTATAAGAGTGTTAGATGTATTGATAACTCATGTGTCTAATGAAACCATGTTTTTTTTCAGATGATATAGTGGCAAGTTTTAGGCTGCAGAAGACGGTTCCCGAGCTTGAAGGAAATAAATCTAAGCTCGAATTGGACATATATGCGGAAATTGGCATCCCTAACTCCATTGTATGCCCTGTCGCCATCTCTTATTTCACTTCATGGTATGTGCTTTCCACATGCGTTGACTGATGCTTGAATACATATGCAGGTGGCTGTAGATTTGCTACATCCATTAGCTGGATCGAACTGGACAAATGTCGTCTTCAGCATTGTGCCTTATCCGAAGAACTTGACTATATCATCGACATATTTGAGCATTCTTAGGTCCTCTTTTATGTCCTTGGTTGTGCGGCAGTCAACGCTCCACTTGACTGAGTCCCTGTTTGGGAATTCATCGTCCTTTGAAGTGCTTCAGTTCCCTGGAGGAATAACAATAATTCCTGTGCAAAGTGCTTTTCTCCCTCAGAAACCCCATGCAACTTTTAATTTCTCTCTGAATTTCCCAATCTACAAAGTGCTAGACAGAACAGATGAGTTAAAGGATCAAATGAAGACAGCACTACTGCTCAATTCTAACGAGGTTAGTGCTACCTTCTCGCCTTGTTCTCTCTTTGCCCATCGCAATCATTGTTGAACATGCCTGAAGTATTTAGGTATTTGTTTATTTCTGTTAGATTTCAGGCATATTCGTTTTTATGTGGTAGAATCCACTTGTACAACCTTCTAGACATGTGACATATTGCATTCTGTCTTTAATTTCTGGGATTATATAAGAATGCCTCCATTGGCGTCGTTTTTCCCATATTACTTTGTAGGGGCACGTGTGCAAATGTAGGTCGATGAGTAGGAGAGAGCATGTGTTTATTGGATTAGTAAGAATGCCTCCATTGGCGTTGTTTTTCTCATAGTACTTGACGGGCACGTGTGCAAATGTAGGTCGTTCAGTAGGAGAGAGAGCATGTGGTCTAGAACAATTGGTTTATCCGATAAATTATCATAGCATGCATCACATGGATTGGCAACGTTTATTATACTTAGTTTAGTGCAGTAGTGTGGTT
This sequence comes from Poa pratensis, assembly GCA_947311845.1. Lineage (NCBI taxonomy): Eukaryota > Viridiplantae > Streptophyta > Magnoliopsida > Poales > Poaceae > Poa > Poa pratensis. Next base: position 5,521,598 of record CAMZMU010000055.1, read on the forward strand.
CTGCAAAGAAAAAATAGCAAGTATATAGTTGCCGACTTAACACAAGCTACCTCATTCTCTAATGTTCAAATGCATTTCTCCCATTCTCCTGTACTATTCTGTTAGCCATGACTGGAAATACGAACAGGACTGGGACTTCAATCCATATTAGAAATTTGCACTGTTGGTGTGTAATAGTGTTCATAGCCCTCCTCTTCTTCTTTAATTGAATTTTGATTGTTGTGCATTGCAGAATCTTTTCATCAAATTGGGAAATCTGCAAGGTTCAACAATTCTTCCTCCAACTATTGTTGAGACCTACATTGTTCGTGTTGTTGGGAATCCCCAGCCATCTGTGCCAAGGATGAAGCAGTTAGCGCAAAAAATTACTCATTCAACTTCAGGGAACCTTGGTCTGAACCATACCGTGTTTGGCAAAGTAAAGCAGATAAGACTCTCCTCCTATCTTAGACATTCGTTACATAGCAGGGGCAGTTCTGATGGACCTAGTCCAGCTCCCATGCAACATCATGGTCATCACGGCCATCATCACCGTCATCATGGTCATGAAGACAACAGACATTTGGCTCCTCCTGCTGCTGCTCCTATAAATTTCCCTGTGCATACACCCAAATATGTTGCTCCACCTCCATCTGGGTGTCCATATGGTAAAAAGGCAAATAATAAGGTTCCTATAACGCCAGCTGCTGAGCCGGTGGCCAATGATCCTGCAGCTTCGCCGCTTCATCCAGTGTCGCCCTCTGTTCGTCATCCTCCGCGTGATCCCAGTATGCACAGTCGATCGCCTGTTCCATCCCCTCCTGTTCTTCCGCAATCACCTTTGCCCACTGTTTCTTTTGGTGATGCACATCCTCCAAGTGAGCGTCCAACAAGCACAAGTCCTTCTGCTGGAATGTCGCATATGGCCCCTGCACCGCATTCATGTGAGCTCTCTTTCCTTTTTATTTCCATAATTGGCGTTGATTGTTACTAAAAAAATATTCACTTTAGAATGTCTGAAAGTGATTGAAACAAGTAAAATGTTGTCCAAAAAAAGTAGTTGCTATTCAACTGTGGTACATAGAGGAGGATTTTGACAATTCATCGGAGTTTTAGTTTTTCGAGTCCCTGTTACTGCTCCTGAGGATTAAAAGATAAATCCAGTTCATTTGGTTGGTAACTTGGCAATATTGATCTTAGGATCCATTTCAGTGTTTTCTTTCTGGAGATGTTTTATTGCCCATTTGTGTATGTTATAGTTCTGTCAGGTAAGTCTGAGTTGAACATGAGCTGAGTCAATTGAGATCAACATTGCTAGGTTGGCAAAGGTTAAGTTTAGTTGTTATAACATGACAGCATTAGGCCAATGATAACGGTCAAATTGAGCAATTCACTTCTGGATTATGGTAAGTTGAGTTGAACATGAGCTCAGTCAATTGAGATCAACATCACTAGGTTGGCAAGACCAAGTTTAGTTGTCATATGATGAAAGCATTAGGCAAAGATAACAGTCAGATCGAGGAATTTGCTTCTGGATATATAGTTGTCCGTCTGTTTCAGTCTCGTGTGCATGTCTAAACCTGTTTGGCCTCTACCGTGCCATTTATGGCATGTTTGTTACTAGTTATGAGTGGGTATTTTTGTTAGGTAATGTGACATAAGATGCCATTGTTCAGTCTAGGCTTGCAATATGTTTTCTGGACCTGCCGGTCAGTCTTTTGTTTTTTGCATTCTTTACCTCACGCAGCATTTTTATTTTACTGAAGAAATCTTTGCACCACTTTCACCAACTATCTTGTGACATTTGGCTATTGCAGCTAATGCCAGCCGGAGGCACTCCTGTCACTGGATCCTGGTACCCCTTATATGGTGTACCCTGCTGAGGAGCCTGCTATGACGAAGGAGAGAACACACGGCTGATTAAAAAGATGATTCGAAGTAGAGATTTTCCAAACAGAGGCCGAGGCTCAGCGGTTTTTTTCTTACATCTGTTTTATTATAGCTGGCTTGACGGGTGGTGAAGCGCACAACTCAGCGTCGTCCCCCCTGCCTCAGGCTGGTGTTGCTGCTAGCATGTTATACTTGTTAGTGGGTTTGTAAATACGGATGGTTATAAGTGAAGCAAGTAAAGGCGCTGCTGGTCGTAGTGGTCAAAGCCACAGCGGTGGCAGGCCCCTTCTCTGGAGCACGCATGCTTGGCCGGGTTTTGCTTGCCGTATGCTGTTCAGAAGAGGATCTTCAAGTGTAAACACTTTTTACATGAGAAGGCATAGCATTTTCTCTCTCACGTCTTCGGGGTGCTTGTTCTTGTTTGAGCTGCTCGAGTCTATGCATCTGTTTATTTGGCGTTCCTACTTTCGTGCTGCTGCCTGGGAAGTACCTGTAGATGGAAAGTTGAGAAAACTGTACTAGTGAATCGGTCGATGGTGCCACCACGTTTCGGCTGAAGGGTCGCCGTTAATCCATCGCCGCTGCCGCTGAAGGAGGCGAACCACCAGCGACGCCTTGCCTGTAGTACCATCGGCTGCTGTTTAGTTTAGCGGGCACTAAAAGTGGGCAGCAGTGCGGCGGCCACATCAATGCAAGCATCACACAGCAGTTAGCCGCCAACCAAACCAACGGCGTCCTGCTCAACTAAACAACACCGTCCTGTCGTGTCCATCCCTACCATCGCCCCAACCACATCTACGCCCTCCTTAACTACGCCGTTCCCGATCACCAACCAAGCTCAATCTTGCACTGACGTTACAGATTGGGAGCCAAATCCAGATAGCGGCGTGAGCCAAGTTGTGGATCGACTTGCGTCGTCATCTATCATGCTAACTAGCTTTGCCAGCATATTTTGCGCTAAAACAAATTCAAGTACAGAGTACTATTCTGATCATCAACAAAACACAAGGGTTATCTAGCTAGTAGTTCACGCAAAGATTATGTGGCGTGTTTCAAGTAAGTAGGGCTGTCAGCTGGTCGGTAATGCTAGGGCCGCCCGCCTAGGAGGGGTCCCGATCGACGAATGCACGGACCCCTTGCACAGGAACGTGTAACCAGCGCCCGACACACTTGTTGACACTACTACTAGTATGTATAGTATACACGTTGAGCGAGCCTCCTCCCTCACCACCCACCTAGCTAGCTGCACTCTCCTCTTCATTGTCCTACCGATCACCATGAGCAGCTTCCCCTACCAGAAGCTCAAGAAGCTCCCACCCGCACCACCACCTCTCACCACCGCAACCTCTCACCCCGACGGCCAAGAAGACGCGCACTACGCCGTCGCTGCATCACTCGACCACTACTACCGCCATGCGGCCGCCGCGATCGTCGCCAGCAGGCGGACGTCGTGGCGCCGTTGGCGTGCGTCATCGTCCACCTCAGGCCACGGCTACGGGAGGCGGCGCAGGCCTCTGAGGATCTCGAGCTTGGCGAGGGCGCTCCGGCGGAAGGCGGCGGCGGTGGGTGGCCGGGTGCGGGCCAAGGTGGCCAAGGTGGTGGGCAGGCTCCGGGAGGGCGGGCCCTTGGTCGGGGAACTCTTCGCCGGCAACTACATGTTCCTGCAGGTCACGCCGTCCGCGCCCATGGACAGGGGCTCCTTCCTGCCATACTACCTCGCCGTCAAGGGCAAGGGCGCCGGAGCCGGTGCTGCTGCTGACGTGATCCGTGCCTAGTTCTCTCTGTCTGGTGATCAAGGTAGGTAGGTGGTTCGGCTGTGTAATCGTGATCGAATCACCCACACTGTCCAAATAATGTGCTAAGGAAATTTACCCCAATGTTCTTTGTGTAACGCATGCTGGAGTATTTGGGATGTTCTTTGTATTTATTTACTTTTCTTTTCACTAAAGAATCTGTGTAAATCCATCCCCATGTTGGCGAATTATGATTGTGAAAGGTTCATGTTGAGTGTAACCGTGTAGGAACCAGCAGTTGAGTTGTAATGTACTTAGAGCATCTCCAGTCGGGGCGCCCAATCGGCCGCCCAAAGCCCTTTGGGGCGTGCCGGACAAGTTTTCGCTCCCACTCGCGCCGTCCAAACGCGTTTTGTGTCTGGCGTGTCCCAGTTTTGTGTCCGGCACGCCCAGCCCACGCCATCAATTTGGGGAGGCTTCGGGCGGCCCCGGACGGAACGAAACACGACGCCACGTCTGCCTCCGACGCGCGGGCCACGCCTGTCAGTGAGACGCGACTTCAACCGGCGGTAGTCAAAGCCGTCGTCAAAGGCGCGTGCCGCGTGGCGACGCCTCGTTTTCACTGCCGGCGGACGCCAGTGAGCCGTCGCATCCCACTGCTCGTCGGCGTGAATGCGGCGCGTCTTTTCGAGACAGCGGCGTTAATGCCACCGTCTCCGGCGGCCATAAAAGGCGTACGCCGGCCCGTGCTCGCCACTCTCACCACCGCTCTCTTCTCTTCCTTCTATGCCCGCCACCGCGAACCGCACCGCCACCAAATAATGTGCTAGGGAAATTTACCCCAATGTTCTTTGTGTAACGCATGCTAGAGTATTTGGGATGTTCTTTGTATTTATTTACTTTTCTTTTCACTAAAGAATCTGTGTAAATCCATCCCCATGTTAGCGAATTACGATTGTGAGAGGTCGATGTTGAGTGTAACCTTGTAGGAACCAGCAGTTGAGTTGTTATGTACTGTATATGCGTTTACCAAGAGAAATAATATAGTACATGGGTGTTCACAAGCAGGGGTCGCATGGACCTACTTGCACACAGTTTACTGGAGTACATCTGAGTACTGCGTTTTGGTACTTGGTGGTAGTTGGTAGGCCGCTCCGATCGAAGCTCTGGCAGCCAGGATCTATTTATGAGCGATATGCAGTTATGCACGTACGCATCGACCGGCTGTTACCGAGTTTTACAGTGTGTAAGTGCACCTCACTGACAACCAACCCAGAAACAGAGAGGGAGAGAGATGTATATGAGTATTTTTTGTCAAATCTGACACTTTTACGAAACTAATGAAGAATATGGCCCCTCTACGAAACTATTGTCAAATCTAGCTCCTGATGTCGGCTCCAGATAGGATGGCGCCGACCTTGTACATGTCGGCTCCATCCTTGTTGGCGCCGACCCCTCGTTTTAATTTTTTTAAGTCCTTGCGAAAATTGTGGGACTTTCTGGATGGCGCCGAACTGAACAAGTTCGGCTCCATCTTCTTTGGCGCCGACCTGAAGAGGCCAGATTTGAAAATAGTTTTGAGAAGAGGCCATATATGTGTTTAGTTACTCAAAAATGCCAGATTTGTCAAAAAATACTGTACATGAGCTCTCGCACGATTTTTTTTAGATTTATAAAGTGGTCGTATCCGCCATCCGATTAGATAGAATATAATGTTATTTACAGAATTTTGGACTAGGAAAAAATCACTTTACAGGTAAAGCAAAACTACAAGTCTCCCGGATCATACGTGTGGGCGAAGGCCCGCATCGCCACCTCTTTCCACACCAAAGCCGCCACCTTCATAGCCGAGCTCGCCCCATTGAGGGAGGTTCTTCTGTTTCTCTCCTTCCAGAACCACCACATCGAGCGGATGATGGCCCTGTTAGCCGACCTCCTAGATTTGGGTGGAATGCCCGCAAGTGCTCGCCAAGACAGCAGCCTTCCCCGATCGACGACGCGCTGACACCCCATCCTATCAATTGCGCGGTGCACTGGTTTGGAAGGGCATAACCGAAGCCCACCGACACAACCGGGACCTCCTTGCCACTTCGGCAAGGAAGAGAGCCCGGTCATCAGAAACAACATCTAGGCCACCACGAGCGGCATCTGCCGCTCCATCTTGGTCTCTGACTTCTTCTTCTTGGGTTTCTTCATGGAGAGGACGAGGTCATCGATGGCAGCCACCGCCTGGTCCGAGAGAGGTCCGTCAAGCAGGGACATGAAGTTCTGCCGCCGGCGCTCCGAGGGGCAGGCCTCCTAGGCAGCGAGCCGAGACGGCGCGCCACGGCCTCCTTGGCCAGCTGCTCGATGTTGGCGCCTTTCGGGTCCAGCTTGGCGAACCTCTCACTCCTCCGCACTGACGGCGCTTCCACCTCCATCTCGTGGACCAACGTCGTGGCCGGCGTGCCCAAAACGGAGGCCTCGAGCGGCGCCGATATCCGGGCGATGAAGCTCGACAAGGGGCACCTGAGTGTACCCACCTCCGATTCCTGCAGCCTAGAGCCAGATGGTGTGCCGAAGGACCCCTCGGATTGCTGCCCGTCCTCCATCCCTGCGGCATGCTGCCCAGCTCGGCACCCATCTCCTCGTCGACCGGCAACACCATATGCTCGCACGGCGCGTCGACTGGGGAGAACAGCACCATGGCGAGGCCCTCACCCAGAGAAGGCGACCCGCCGCGATCAGCTAGAAGTGGCGAGCACGGTGAGGCCGGACGCGACACCCGCGCCGAGGTCTCGCCAAGTAACTCCTGCCCTGCCGGAGAGAGCTGCTCCTGCAGCCCCTGCATAATTGCCTCGCCGGGTCGTCGTCCTTTTCTTGCGAAAGCAGCAGCATCTGGCCGCCGCGCTCGTTCTCCTCAGATAGAGCTCCATCCACGCCTCCCTTGTAGCACCGCTCACAGGCCAGCAACACCTCCTCCGCCTTGGTGTTGCACTCGTCCAGCTCCGGGCACGCCTTGAGCACCTCCGCGAATGAGCGAAAAGGGCTGACCGGCGACGAGCGATGTCGAGGAAGCCTCCTCCGCCTTGGTGTCGCACGATTTATTAAGAAGCTTGCGAATTAAGGAGCTTTATTGATTAGTCGACATGATTACAATCATTCGACAGAATGTTTTGCAGGAATGCTAGGTTATACTGTAGTTCACAGACATCTCCTCCTATCAGAACTAGCTTGACTACTACAATCATGGGCTGCACACTTTGCTTCCCCGCTCAACAGAAACAATGCTAAATCTAATAAAAGCTCCTCTGAATTCTCTAATTTCCTGACAAACTGCAGCAGTTTTCGATCGGTCATGACCTTCCCCACTGCACATAGTAACCACATCTTTTGAATTGTTATATGTATGCAGTGCTTCATCCAGTAACATTGTCGATCACCAGTAATCACGACCAGTTTTGCTAGCAATGTATAGTAATAGCTCGATCGATGGAAGACGATTAATCATGACTCGGGCTAATAATGTAGTATCCACATTGACGCTGGCAGGTGAGATACCCTTTCCGCGAGATCATCTCGTCTGCCAGTTGCACATTCTTTTTCAAGTGAACAAGACGAAAATGTTGTGGAGAGAACGAAGCCTCGGGGGCCCATCGCGGTGCCCACAGGCCCAGCTGCTGCCAACCATCCAGGGCCCACATTGTTCTCCTGTGGACCCGCCGACCCGGTAACTCTCCAAGACATGGAACTTTCGGCCCACCATGAAGCAAGACTATTTCACACAAAGGAAAATTGTACCTTCAATTTTCATAACTAGAAATACTTCACCAATTTCAAAATAGTCTTAACTCTTGGCCCTTCATGGCCCCCTATCTGAAGTTCTGAACTTTGGCTCACAAATCTAATAGTAATACCATTTCAATTTTAACCAGCTAAGTATTTAGACTGCTCAACAATCTTCCACCAAAAAGAATTTGCAAACAGAATCATACTATTTGCTTGCATGGATAAGCGAGTCTGAAGCCATTTGCTAGGAGATAAAAGTACCAATTGAATGAATCTGAATTTCTGATGTGTACAAGGGGGGTTCTAACGGTACAAATGCTACGGCTACGCTGAGATGAAATTACACAGGCAACGGTCTTTTCAGGAATGTGAACTGAACAAAGAAGATACATTGGGGCTCCGTGGTAGATTCTGTGGACGGACCAAGGGGAAACAATCAGTGTCACGGTCAGCTATCTGACAAATATGTACCAAGAACATGGACACGCGGTCATCACGAGACGATTCGTCAGTAAGGTTTACTGTGCTTGTTGTTGTCCCTCTTGAGTTGTACTTTGAGCTTCTTGCCGCCTAGCTGGAAACCGTTCATCATAGCTATGGCCGACTGCGCGGAGACAGGAGAGTCGTAGCTTACGAAACCTGCAATCAGATTGTGAACGGATTAACGGACTGACTGTGTGATACTGATACCTGGGAGAGTTTGCGGGTGAGAGACTGTACCGAAACATTTACTGGCGCCCGTCGCTTTGTCTACAAACACCTTGGCACTTAGTACTCTGCCGAACCTCTGGAAGGCTTCAGAAAGTTCTTGGTCTCCAAATTCCTGTGGGATGTGGTAGATAAATATATTGGCTCCAGGAGGACCTGTACACATTGTAGTTAGTTTTATAATGAAACAGATATGCAATAAAAGTTATGAAAATGGTAAATCAATAAAGGCATTACAAGAAGGATATCCATAATAAAATGGTTTGCGCAAGTACGATACGATACGGATTAGCGAAGTAGTTAGTAGAAGTAAACATGTGACACTTGACACGCAATCAGGGTTGTCAATCTGGCTTAAATATTCATGATGTATTATTGTAGGCATATTTTAATAGCTTTATATAGTGTTGCTACCACATGTATGTATTGTTCATTTTTCAGAAATATTACAGGAAATGTTCATGGTGTGGAAATAAAATGCACATAGCATGTTGGCGGAGATTACATGTTAACTAACAGGATCAGCTACACTCGGAAAGAATATGGTATTTTCCCTTGCACAGTTACTAAATTCAGATATAAGCATCGGATGTTGCTGACCTTCTGTTTGTGTATGGCCACCACCATTGCTACCTGGACTAAATGGAGTAGAATTGACGTTTACACTTGGAACTTTAAGCGAATTGTGAGAATTCCCAAAAGGGCGATTGTTCATGAGACCACCAGGATAGGATCCAGTATATGGCATACCAGGCACAGCTGGATAAGGGCTTCCTAACTGCATTGCATTAAATGATCTAGGAACTGAATTAGGGGACAGTTCATGATTGACGCCTCGTATAGGGTTTCCTTGATTAACAGGCTGAGCCATATTCTGAAAGGCAGCTTGATTTTGCATAGGAGATAAAGGGTACTGCATAAGTCCGTATGTCCCTGGAGGCTGCACAGAAAATGGAGAATTATATTCCATATCCGATGAGTGCACGTAAAAAAGAGTATTTATTGGTTAAGGCATAAATTGCAATCTCTTGAAGCTCCACATATAACACTTGAGTATTTAAAGTACAAGTAGCATATTCAAGAGTGAATCTGATAAAATTTGGCAGTTCAGCTGAATAAATATTTTTTTTCCAATGCATATGATAAACACCACCCAAAGTACGAAACAATCAGAGTCACAACAGAGATAAGTTTTGAGGATGACTTTTGGTATCCAAAGAAGAAAATTCGGCAAATAACATAGTCTAGGTAAGAACTTTTCTCTAACAAGTTATAAAGAACACTGTCTTGAAACCAAACTAGGAACAGTACGCTTGAGGTATTAAATATCTAAAATTCCATGTGATATAATAGTGTATAGTGCAAACAAGGTTTAAAGAATAGCACAAATCACCTGATAACCAAATCCATTATACTGAGGCATATATCCCATCGGTAAAGCTCCAAATGCTGAAGAATGTGGCATTGGACCTCCATTCGGCATATTTGGTGGTTGCAGTTGAGCTTTCTGTGCTTTCCTGGCCTGCCTTTCCTTTTCCGTGTCAGCCCATTTGACAACCAACGGCACACTAGAACCCTACCAAATAGACACTTCCAAGGTATCAAAGAGTAGGCTAAAAGGGCAATAACAGGAAATATATTTAATTGACTATTGTATACAATAACAAATATAATGATAAAATGCATATCATTTAGGTTGCTGCACCGTCAGCAATGTACCATTTAGGTAAACAGGTTTAGACATATTTCCTTGCTCCCCTGTTTGTTTCCTTATGGACGAAAACAGTTTACAAGGTTACCAATTTGTAGTGTGTGCATGTCACCAACAGTTAGTTGCTAACGTCAGCGCCATATGTGGGATATACTAGCAAGATAACAATCAATATATCCTACAGATGTGCAAACACTTGTTTGCACGTCTTTACTTTCTTTTAGTCATTTAAGCCATGTTGTGGTTTGGCTGGGGAAATTCAGGACAAATGTGATGAATCTAGGTGAAGTCTGATCATACATGAACATGTAACAAAAGTATCAAACTATCTTAACTATTCAGGAAAAGTAACACATTGGACCAGATGTATGACTGGACAAAGGCTTTGCACTGTCAGCCAGGAAACAAATTATTAGATAATATAACAGGGATAATGCCAATCAATGGGAAATACACAATAGCGGGACAATTAAGTGAATGTTTTGTGTATAAACTGGGATAGAAGTATACAGTTCACTGAGAATCGTGACATCTATGCTATGTACAGTGTTAACCAGAGTAAATTTCAACAAGTAAACGGTGTCTTGCTATCATAACTCGTTTTGGACAAACCTCTATTTTGTGCTTCCCATTTACAGCCTCAATAGCTGCCACTGCTTGCTCCTTTGTTTCATATTTAAGGAAGGCGCAGCCAGCTGCAGTAACCAAAGTTATTTAACAATATTCAGAGTCAAGTGATGTTTCTAGTTCGATTGACAAGGAAAGCAACTTCTCCACAAGAACTTACCTTTACTTGTCTGCTGTGAACCCCTCAAAATTTGTAAGTCCTTAATATTTCCATATTTGGAAAACAAATCAGTCAATTCAGTATCTGATACATTTTTTGGAAGCATTCCAATGAAAAGCTTGTGCTCTGCAGGTCATGGCAAGTGTATACATGAGTGTACTATTCACATGCCAGTAGAAAATAGGGACCACAAGCAAAGACTCATGTACAAAAGGTAAAGACATCAGATATACATAAATAGCAACCATACCCAGCCTCTCCAACTCTCCATCAGCATATTTTACTTGCAAAGGACTTGACGCCTGCATTAAACAAAGAAAATTGTCATCAACGAGCCAAGTAAGTAGCAACAGGCCTGTAAAATCTGTAATTTTTTTCAGGAGTCCTGAAGAAAATGTATGTCAACTATATCCAAACAGGGTGTCATGACAGTAGCACTGTAGCAGTAACACTAAAACAAAATACTAGCCATGCACATGTGTCTAACTGGCTCCACAAGCAAGTGAGTGATTATCAACTAACTTAACCTGAGCATTCCAGTTTTTGTCCAACATTAGAATACGGGTCTTTTGTTGAAGTGTATATGGTGGATTGCCTAGCCCTTTCCATCAGTTCGGACTTTTGGTTGCGGACTTTTGGTTGCGTTGGCTAGTGCATTAAACATGACATCTTTAACTGCCAGGAGACATCACGGTATGATTTGTATCATGTCTGGTGAGCTTTTCGTTGTTAGTTACATAAATGATGTAACAGTATATTTCAATAATACCCATCTAAGTGGGTAACTAGATACTCAGTCTCTCTCTCACCTGGTCACTATGTGGTTGTTTCATGAAGACAACTCAAGAATGAAAGACTATCCACTCAAAATTTCAAGGTCTAGTGCAATCATGAAGATCTGTATGATTCTGAAAAAGGGAAGTTTGTCCCGCCACAGCCAATGTACATTAGCTGCAGTTCAAGCTAGCTGAACCAAAGCATGACATCGACCAAAAAATGAACTTTAGTTGCAACTCAAGCTACTTGAGAGCAAAGCATGCACTTTATGAGATTTCGCATTAGTCCAACAGAACCAACTGTTTCATCCACACAAACATTTTTTCTGCGTTCGAGCCAGGCCACAACTAGCCACACTTGAGTTAGGTTTGGTGGGACCTCAGTTAGGTGTGCCACAAAACTGAAGCCATAATCAGTTTATGTTCCGTACAAAATGGCAACTTGGCAAGTGTAGTGGCTAAATTGCTGATTGAACTTTTGTTAGGTGTGTCTGATAGGGACAAGCCTTGTCCGACGTGTGGTTGGCAACCATAAGTCAAATTTTACCATGGACCCAAATTTGAGGCAGTTAAACACGAACACACCCACTATTTGCACCATCATATGGTAGGTCCACTAGTCTAGCTCTTGTCAAACGTTAACTTTAACCTTGTGTCCTTGTTGCTGTGACCCCTTGACAAGCCTACAACAGTTTGTGCGACCTCTTGACAAGCCTACACCAGTTCATGGGACCCACTGACAAGCTAAAAATGGTTATCCGCATTAAATCTCATGGAATCCACATGTGTTCAACATAAACAGTTCTAAATTATAGACTACGCACAAAGTAACTAAATCAAAATTTCCCAAGAGTGCCCATACAAAGATTTTATTGGTCACACCCAACATCTGAAGACTTTCTTAGCTTCCAGTGCGTCCCCGCCAATCAAATTGTGGAATGTTCATGAACCACTCATGATTTGCCACCCATAGAGCTAAGGAATCCTACTCAGTTTGTAACAATGCCACCTAGGCAGATGGCATAAAAAGCACTCTAATAGGTTAGGGATGCTCACATACCCCCGGGAGCGTGTGCTTATTGTGGAACTCGTTTACGGCCTTGTCAGCCTCATCCCTTGAGGGGCATATCAGGAAACAGCATCCTGCATTTGGGTTAACATGATCCAAAGGTCAAATTAAGAGGAAAATGTACAAAAATACGAATCATCAGGCAACCGAAAAGCACTAGCAGGGGGAAATCTGGCGTGCAACGTGCGAATTAACTAACAGCTTAGGTAAAAAAACAAGTTTCTAATTCTTGGAAGCAAGGTTCAGCAGTCAGAGTAAATCTCCACAGGCATCGGAGCACTGGAAGCCTAGGATTATGTGGCGAGAATTTGCAATGCCAGTTCAAACTGAATACTAAAGCAAGCACATATCACTATTTTCCGACGCCAATTTGAACCAACTAGCTAGATATCTGAGTTCCAATCCCTAAATTACCCAAAAGTCCACGCAGACGGAGCACATTTCCGCCTGCATTGGTTCTGACTGAGGTCAAGCCAAAAAGCCCACGCCCCACGGGAAATAGAAATAGTATATACGGACAAAACCTGAACTTTGGAAAATAGAGCGCTAAAAATCCAAAATTGCCAGCAGCATTGGAGCAAATCTGCTAGCCTAGCGCAAGCTCAGACGGACAGAACTCGAATTCGAGCTCAAACGCGCAGTACTCTGGATAATTCTACACGAGATCTCCCTGGAGCGTGGGAAAAGAAACCCGAATCAGTTCAAATTCGCCGCTGCCCGGACCGCTCCAGCTCCTCCTCCGGCGGCGGCATTGCGCCCGAAAAACCGCCGCAAAACACGGAGGAAGGAGAACCCCGAAAAGGAAATCGCAGCTTAGTTCGAAAACTTTTGGCGCGAGGGGGAGCGCAGCTTGAAAAAAAACCCGATTTTTTTCCCCGGCGGTGGCATTGCCCCGAAACCGAGCCGGGAGACCAGATCCGGGCGCAGGGATCCGCACCTCGTGAGGCCTTGGTGGCCTTGTCCTTGATGACGGTGACCTCGTCGACGAGGGCCACCTCCTGGAACATGGCGGCCAGCTCCGCCTCCGTCATGTGCTTGGGCACCTGCCCGACGAACAGCTTCACGCTCTCCACCGCCTCCTGCTCCTCTCCCCCTCCCGCCCCTCCACCACCACCTCCCTCGCCGGCGGCGGTACCAGATTCTCGCCGTCCTCCGCCATTGGCCGCTCGGGTTCCCGCCGGAGACAACCTCTTCGCCGGTGCGCTCGCTCGGGTGTCGGGTCGGCTGTCTCCGCCTGGCACTGGCGTCGCCGCTCCGCCGAAAATATTTGTTTTTTGGGGGCGTGGTGGAGGTGATGGAGGAGAGGAGTTGGAGTCGGGAGTTTTGCAATAAATAATTGGCAATGGATATGTATGCACGTAGACGGAGGGGTAGTTGCAGTTGTGTCTGTGATGTTGATGAGAGCAGTTGATCTTTTGTGGGGAGGCGAGGGAGCTGTCCCTGTGATCTCCTTTTGTTGCCGCAACGGTTTTCTTGCAGCCTCTTTTCCAAATTTTGATTTTTTTTCCCCTCCTTGTTTCTCTTATGCACTTGAACATAGAGAAACAACTTCTTTTCAAAAAAATATTATTTTTTCCTTGTTTCTCTTATGTAGTTGATCATAGAAAACAACTCCGGACGGACTGGATATTCGCATGAAGCGCTGCGTTGTGACCATCGCAGTGAAACTGACTTGCAAAATTGCCGAATCGGCCGTTTCTGTGGAGTCAAATTTCAGCGATGCAAAAGGCGAGGTCGGCGTGTGTGCGGGAGCATGCACGGGCGCGAGATGGGGGACGATGCCAAAATACTAGGTTAGTTCACGACAAAGCTAGTCTCATCTCCTTCTCTATCCGGCCACCTCCTGACATAGGCGCAAAAGAAAAATCCCCATTTTTCCATTCCACGCAGTCGACGGCCATGTAGATCTAGCCAGCAGCTGATGTCTTCTACTCCGGCACAGGAGAATCGCCCTAATCTCTCGCAACAACTCGTCTCCTTTGGATTTGGCATGGGATCTACGGGGTCATCCCACCGATGGGACGGGCTCTTCTCCTTCTTATCCGACCCCAGCTCCTCTCAAGCGTCTCCCATGAAGCAGGTACCAGCCTAGATGTCCCCAACTTTAGTGGATAACAAGTAGGATCGATTAACCATTACCCATGTTAGATTGAATTTGTTCGGACGACCGGATGAATCTCACTCCAGAGGTGTGGAGGCGGTTGAGGCATCGGTTTGTTGGAGAAGTGATCAGGCAAAAAGAGTTATGGTTCTTAGAATCCTTCCCCCGACCGAACTGTTATGGGCTCCAAATATGTTGTCCAGAATGAGTTCAGATTTCCAGATCATCCAGAATTTTATGGACGATTTCGAACTGATTTCAAAGGCAAAAACCTTCTGTCATTAACCCGGAAGCATTCCAGATGCATGTAAAAAATTCCTACTATTCAAAATTGAGCCCGAAATTTCGGACCAATTCCAGACCTCAGCAGAAACCACTAAGTGGAGTTTTAAAGAATGTCATGTGATGATAGATGTATAGACAAGCTAGGTATAACAACATAAACACTAGATAACAAGTTTATATTGTTCTAGGCATGGTCGAGAAACACGGAAAGAGCTATGATTTGAACTTGTAAAGATCATGAGACTCGTGAATAACAAGTAAAGCATAAGAAGCAAATTTGCGGGAAATCTTCCCAAATGCGCAAATGTCATGGCACCACGAAGAAACATGTTTGGGTCTGTCAGACATTAGATTTTATGATGTAGCACACCCATATATGCATCATGAAGTATCTTCTTATGTCTGTGGCAAAGCTTCCTCCTTTCTTCATGAAGTATCTTTCGTACTCCTTAGAAAAGAAAGCTAGATCCACACCTAACTCACTCGTTGATCTCATTTCTTGTTCTTCTTATTCTTGGACTCTTACACATCTTGGACTTGAACAATCTTTGCCTTCAAAGTAAGAGTAAACTTGTTCATAGCCTGTGTAATCTCCTCGGTTTTCTTGGTGGAGGTAATTATGTCATAATGTGCAACAGAATAACCAACAATTTGGTCTGGGGTCATTTGGCACAAAGGGGCCAGGAAATTGACATTGAAGGCCAACTCATGGTAGTGAAGGGAGATGACATGGATGAACTTTCTTTTGATGAACTCATCCTTCACTTCAAATCCATCCTTGAATTTCTCACAACTAATACCTCGAATCTTCTCCCTTAGAGCTATGATCCTAGCATAGGCATTTGTAAGCGACTCTCCATCTGGAACAAAAAACATAAGCATGTCATTCCTGTAGGCTTCATATCTTTGCCTTTGGATCGTCGTGGTGCCCTCGAACAAGGTTGAAAGCTTTTCCCTAAGCTATTTGGCAGACTCAATGTTGATAACTTGATCATAGATGATATCACACTTCAAGCATTGACGAATCTTGTCGACCACGGCGGAGTTGAGTTGAAAATTTATCTTCTCGAGAGGTCATGCCCCTTTCATCAACAAACTGAAAGTGCATGTGCCCTCATGTGTGGTTTTGGTAATTAATGACAATCTCTATGGACAAATGGTTGTGTTAGCACCCGTTTTTGGCAGATTGCCAGTTTCAGGTTCAAAGAAGATTTGGCGGCTTAAAGAAGGCAGCAAAGAAGGCTACAATGGTGATCTGAGAAACTTTCCAGGAAAAGACGGCCGGAAGAAGGCCGCCAATAATCCAGCAACCGGAACAAGGCGGAAGCTGGATTCGGGAGTGCAAAGTTGCCTGAAGACATAGCCAACTTTGTCAAAACAAGGTGGCAAAAAGGAAGTCAACGTTGTCAAGACAAGGCGGCACAAAAGAAGCCAACTGTGTCAATACAAGCCGGCAAGTCAACTTTCCACCGATCAAGGCAGAAAAAGAGAAGACAACTTTTCAAGATCAAGGCTGGAAAATGGAAGGCAACTTTCTAAAAGAAGCCGGACAGATGCTGAAGTCCGGGTCTAATACGAAGCCGATCAAGATATCACGTCTCTAAGGAAGAAGGCAAGTTTGAAGCCAATACGGAAGAAAAAGGCAACTTTCCAAGTAGCCAGCAAGTTGGAAGCCAACGCGGAAGGCAAAAGGCAACTTTCCGAAGTAGCCAGCAAGTTTGAAGCCAACGTTGCCGGCCAAAAGTTGCCTATTTTAGAGATGGATTCGACTTAGACTATGATTTGTAAGCCTTGTAGAAGTCCAATACTTGTACGGGAAGTCCAGCCGCCTCATATATATGTGAGAGGTGACGGCCGATTGAAATTAAGCAAACAATCGACAACCTATCAATACAACCTACTTTTATCTCCTCAAACCCTTGTTTATGCTTCCGTTGTTCGGCGACTTCGCCTAGATTTCGCCGGGATCGAAAACCGAGCTAAGAGCGGCCAAGTCCGGCTTAGTTCAGCCAATCGTCGCCGGCTTCCTCAGACGGGGCTTCCCGAGGGGCTGGGGCGTCTGGTCTAAAAAGAGCCTGCTTGCTGTCTTGCGTATCGCGCTGGAAGCAGGCCTCCCGCGGGGCGAGTTGCGGAGTATCTCCCCCGGCACCGCGGGTACACGAGGACGTGTTCGTGTGACGCGTTTCGAGCGCAACACACTTTTTGGCGACTCCGCTGGGGACGATTCGATCTGAAAATTGGACAGCAATGACCAATTCCAAGACCGACGCTGCCAGCATCAGTGCCACAACATCATCAAGCCAACTCTCGAGAAGTTGTCGGAAGAACAACGCCAAGGTCTGGAGGCGTGGAAGAAGAAAGAGATGAGGAGTTCGAGGCGCTGCGAGCCAAGCGGGATCAAGAAGATCCAGACTGTACTTATCCAGCTTCAAGGTAGATCGGCAAGGAGTAATCTCGCCGATCAAGGAGCCGGAATTTGTACCCTGGACGTCAACATTGACAAACCCGCTGTAAGCAATAGCCTTTTTTCCTCTGAACAGATAGCCGAAATTCAATTTCATGTTTCGCAAGGCACTGCCAATGTTTACGATCTTATGCTAGAACATGAAAAGGCTAAGAAAAACACGCTCCATGATCAACCATCGGACAAACAGCCGATCGGTCAAAGCAGGGAAAACCAACTTGTGCCTACGCTGCCATGTCCAACTCCTATCCAGAGTATGCCTAATCCGGCAAGCCAGCCGGTCAACAAGGCGGATTTGGGTCATGAGTCAATGCCGAATCAAAATTCGGCTACTTGGGTGCAAGCTGGCCCTGCCGCCAATTCTTCTCTCGTGCCGGCTCAATCGGCCATTATGGACGATTCCTTAGCCGAATTCAGGAGAAGATTGGACCAGATAGCTTTTGACAAACTCGGGGTGATGCCAAAACATAGAACTTACACTAAGCCTTACCCCGATTATTTGATCTGCAACCTTATCCACCTGGTTATAGAGTCCCTGAATTTGCCAAATTTAATGGGGTGGATAGTAAAACAACATGGGAACATATTAGTCAGTATTTGGCTCAATTAGGCGAAGCTAATCATGATCACATTAAAGTTCGCCTGTTCTCATTGTCTTTAACCGGCATTGCGTTTTCTTGGTTTTCGGCTTTAGCTCCTAATTCTATACATACATGGTTTCATTAGAGCAAAAGTTCCATGAACACTTCTTTGCCGGCGAAATAGAGCTAAAGTTGTCCCACCTTACATCGGTTAAGCAAAAACAGATGAATCGGTATCCGATTACGTCAAGAGATTTAGAAACACAGAAACCGATGTTATAGTTGGTGATAACTGAAAGAGACATGGCTGACTTGGTTTTCAATGGTTAAGGTCCTACCTGAAAGAGAGGTTAGAAGGACATGAATTCTTGTCTGTTGGCCAAGTCCAGGAGAGAGCTTGGCTCAAGAGAGCCGGGTCAATGAGTCAAAAGACTCGCATCGGATGAGCAGGAGCCGGCTTAATATTGTTGACAACGATGCCGACTCCGGTGATGAAGCCGATGTTTATTCCGCTGAGTTTGTTTGGCCCAGCAAGGCCAAACCATACATGTGTGATGATCTAAAGCCGATTCGTAAAAATCGGGATGACGAAATAAAATGCAGCTTTGACGTAGGCAAGTGTGATAGAATATTTGATGCCTTGTTGAAGGATAAAGTGATAAGGATCAATCATGTTATACCATCGCCTGATGAATTAAGGCGGCGGGCTTATTGCAAGTATCACAATTCTTTCTCTCATGCTACTAATGATTGCAATGTCTTTCGTAAACAGATCCAATCGGCCCTCAATGACGGACGATTGAGCTTTGCCGGCATGGCAATTGACACACAGCCGTTTCCAGTAAACGTGCTAGACTTGGAGGGAAAGAAAGTTCTACTTCGGCCAGAGGCAGCCGAAGCCGCTAATAAATCTAATGTTGTTGTTGGTGAACCCAGGAAGGTGCCAGCAGCAAGGCGGCAGGAAGACAAGTTATAGTGAGCCGGCAACCCGATGGAGGCGAAGTCATCAAGATTACCATCAACAACCCTACACTCGGGGGGCAAGGACCACGGTCAGACAAGTCGCCGCCTAGATTTATCAAGCCCAAGAGCCCGAAGTTGGCAGATGGAAGACAAACCAGGTTGAATATAGACCAAGGAAGACAAAGCCAACTTTTGACATGCTGCTGAACAAGTACGTGCGCCAGGCCGGGTCAAGGTCGCGCCAGTGGCAGTATGGGAAACGACCAAGGTCACCATCCGAGGAAAGCCGGCACCAGAGGCCGGCTGACGAGGTCAAACGCAGGGCAATCCGGCCATCTATGCAAAGCCGGCTTGTGTATCCCGGAGACTGTCATATTGGCGGATCAAGGCGCAAGGTTCTAAAAAGGCGGAGCCAGAAGGCGGATTAGTCTCAGACAACTTATTGGTTGTTGGAACTCATGTGCTAAAGTTGAAGGACCCGGTTACAGAGCCGGCAAACAGTGAGCCGATACTTGCTATCGCGCCAAAGCCAGCAACCAATGATCATGAAGCTAGCTCCAGTCAAGCCATGAAAGCTCAACCCCGGGATCCAAAATATACTCAGCCAAAGTGGTGCCCGCCAGGTATAACAAAGACACAAAAGCGGAAACTGCAAAGGGCAAGGAACCGGGAGAAGGCAGAAGAAGGAGCTGAGCGATCTAGGGACGTCAAATTCAATGCTGAGCGACCAATGTTGCCGGCGCAAAAGTGGATTCCTAGGCCAGTCCTTATGGCGGCTTCCGCACCAACTACCATGAGTCCTGCTGTCGATAGTGAAATAGAGCCGGCAGCTACGCCGGCTATCACCTATTCTTCATGGGCTGACGAAGTCGAAGCAGCAGACTTGGCGATGGCAAGTTTGGCAAAGGAGCTGGCAATCAAGATCCGGCTACAGAGAAGCCGGCAAGTGAAGACCTCGCAATGGAGAAAAAGCAGAAGAAGAACCAGCAATGTCAGAGTCGGCAATGGATGAGTCAGGCAATTTGACAGATGAAGATCTGCTGATTATGAAGAATCGCCGGCTCGAACGGGCGTGGATATCAACATGGTGTACTATTGCCGGCTGAGTTCCGTGCTGTCGAAGAAGGCGAGGTTGCGCAAATCAACTTTGGACCCAAAAATGTTGTCTTCGAAAAACCTGACAAGCCGGTGAAACACCTCAAGCCTCTGTATGTCAGAGGACACATTGATGGCAAGCCGGTCACCAGGATGATGGTGGATGGCGGCGCTGTGGTAAACTTGATGCCATATTCTGTCTTCAAGAAGCTACAACTAGATGATGGCGACCTGATGAAGACAAACATGGTGTTAAATGGGTTCGAAGGAGGAGAAGGAGTAGAAGCCAAAGGCGTTATCAGCTTGGAGCTCACAGTAGGAAGCAAGACTTTGGCTACCGCCTTCTTTGTTGCTGAGGTGCAGGGAAACTACAATGTGCTGCTGGGACGAGATTGGCTTCATGCCAACCAGTGTGTTCCGTCTACTATGCACCAGCAGCTCTACAATGGGTTGACGACGAAGTTGAAGTCATCCATGCTGACGAATCGGCGTGCATTGCATTAGCCGAGTCGATTGTTGACTGGCAACATTCTAATGTCACATGCCTTTCTGGGCGTGATCTATCCGGGTTCGACTTCCTGAGTGCTACCAGGGACGGATTCGTGCCAGTATCTCTAAAGCCGATTGGTGGTAATCGGCTGCTTCTCAAGTAGATGGATCAAAACGACGAGTGGCTGCAGAAGCGTCTGGAAGTATCGGGCCGAAAGGAACGATATGTACGAAGCAATTGAAGAACCAGACGACATGGATAAGTTGGGACAAGGCTTTACATCGGCTGACTTGCTGGAAGAAGTTGACATTGGGGATGGCACTGTCCCTAGACCGACATTTGTAAAGCAAAAGTTGGCGGCCGATTATAAGTCTGAATTAATCGCGCTAGTCAAAGAATACGTGGATTGCTTTGCATGGGAATACCACGAGATGCCTGGGTTAAGCCGAGAGTTGGTCGAACATCGGTTGCCTATCAAAGCCGGCTTCAGACCATACAAGCAGCCGGCTCGCAAATTTAATCCACTATCTATGATCGGATAAAGGCGGAAATTGACCGGCTTTTGAAAGCCAACTTTATTCGGCCCTGTAAGTATGCCGAATGGTTATCCAACATTGTGCCGGTCGAAAAGAAAGGATCCGACAAGATCAGGGCGTGTATTGATTTCAGGGATTTGAATCGAGCCACGCCAAAGGATGAGTACCCTATGCCAATAGCCGACATGCTTATCAACGAAGCCTCAGGTCACAAAGTTATCAGCTTCTTGGATGGCAACGCAGGTTACAACCAAATATTTATGGCCGAAGAAGATTCGGCTAAGACGGCGTTTCGCTGCCCAGGCTTTGTTGGCTTGTTCGAATGGACCGTGATGACTTTTGGATTGAAGAATGCCGGAGCCACCTATCAAAGAGCGATGAACCTGATATTCCATGATCTTCTGGGAGTCGTACTGGAAGTATATATTGACGACGTGGTGGTTAAGTCGGACGGCATTTGAAAGAATGAGGAAGTACGGGCTCAAGATGAATCCTTTGAAGTGTGCCTTTGGCGTGTCGGCTGGGAGATTCCTTGGTTTCATCATACATGAACATGGCATAGAAGTTGATCCGGCAAAGATTGAAGCCATCCAGAAGTACAGGCGCCGGGTTGCAAAAAGGACATGCAGAAATTTCTGGGCAAGGTAAACTATTTGAGAAGATTCATTGCTAACTTGTCTGGAAAAGTTGATGCATTTACACAGATCCTTCGGCTCAAGAACGATGATGAATTCACCTGGGGGGCAAAGCAGCAAGAGGCGTTTGACAAGATAAAAACTTGCCTGTCTACTCCTCCAGTTCTCAGGAAGCCGGCTCATGGTCAGCCTTTCCGGCTTTACATTGCTGCTGAGGACAAAGTATCGGAGCTGCCTTAACTCGGAAGCCGAAGGACAAGAATGTCATCACATATCTGAGTAGACGTTTGCTGGATGCCGAGTCAAGGTACAGCTTTGTAGAAAGGTTGTGTTTGTCTCTTTACTTTGCCTGCACCAAATTGCGCCATTATCTGCTGTCCAGTGAATGCAAAGTCTTTGGTCAGACCGATGTTCTCAAACACATGATACAAAGGCCGATTCTCAGTGGACGAATCGGCAAGTGGGCGTACGGGTTGATTGAATATGATTTGGCTTATGAACCACTAAAACTATGAAAGGCCAAATTGTAGCTGACTTTATTGTTGAACATCGGATTGACCTGGAGCAAGAAGCCGACTAAATATTGTGTCGGCTGTACCGTGGAAGCTTTATTTTGACGGCTCAGTCTGCAGCAGCGGACAAGGAGTTGGCATTGTGTATATTTCACCACACGGTACTATTTTCGAAGCCTCTTGTCGTCTTGACTATTTATGTACTAACAATGAAGCCGAATACGAAGCACTTTTATTCGGGCTAGAAATCTTAGTTGACGCAGGGGTAACTCATGTCGAGGCATATGGAGATTCGTTGCTTATTGTCCAGCAAGTGGCCAAGATTTGTTAATGCAACAGCGGGTCTCTCAACATTTACCTTGATAGATGCCTGAATATGATTTCAACGTTGGATTATTTCCACATATCTCATGTTCCTAGGCAAGACAATTGGCTTGCGAATGAGTTGGCACAACAGGCATCTGGCTATCACGTCAGTCGTGGTTTATTCTTTATCAAGGAACAGCCAACAACTCATGTTGCCAACTTGGAGGAAGCCAGTCAGGAAGCCGGCTTGTTGGAGCCGGCTAAGGAGAAAGCCAAACAGGAAGCCGGCTTGTTGGAGCCGGCTAAGGAGGAGTCAAGTGACAACTTGGCAGACGACTGGAGACAACCTTACATTGACTATTTACAGGATCCAAGTCGAAAAACAGACAGAGCAATTCGGCACCTATCTCTCAAGTATACATTGCTGGATGCCGCCTTATATCGCCGAACAGCTGATGGTCTTCTTCTAAAGTGCTTGAATGAAGACGAAGCTAGAGTTGCCATGGGAGAGGTACATGATGGTTTATGTGGAACACATCAGTCGGCCTACAAGATGAAGTGGATGCTCAGGCGAGCGGGATTTTATTGGCCGACAATGATCAATGACTGCTTCAGATATTACGGGGGATGCGAAACTTGCCAGAAGGTTGGAGACATTCAGTTGGTACCGGCTTCACCTCTTAATCCAATTATAAAACCGTGGCCTTTCCGGGGTTGGGCGCTTGACTTTGTTGGCATGATCCATCCGCCTTCATCCAAGGGGCATCGGTTCGTGTTGGTTGCCACTGATTATTTCACCAAGTGGTTTGAAGCAGTACCTCTCAGGAACATGACCCACAAGGAGGTGATTCAGTTTATTACAGAACATATTATCCATCGATTCGGCATTCCGCAGACTCTTACCACAGATCAAGGTACTTCCTTCATGGCTAAGGAGGTGAAGCAATTTGCCGAATCACTTGGAATCAAGATGCTCAGTTCATCTCCCTACTATGCACAAGCCAATGGACAAGCCGAGTCAAGCAATAAAATCTTGATCAAGCTGATCAAGAAGAAGGTACAGGACCATCCAAGGAGGTGGCATGAAGTACTGTCCGAAGCATTGTGGGCTCACAGGATCTCAAGGCATGTAGCAACAAAGGCAACTCCTTTTGAGTTAGTATATGGGCAAGAAGCCGTTTTGCCAGTAGAAGTAAATCTGGCTGCCTTGAGGTTTGCTAAGCAAGATGACTTGTCGGCTGAAGACTACTGCAGCTTGATGATGGACAATGTTGATGAAGTAGCCGACAAGCGTGTTATTGCCTTGAGAGAAATCGAGAAGGAAAAGTTGCGGGTGGCAAAAACTTACAATAAGAAGGTCCGGCTGAAAGACTTTCAAATTGGCGACTTGGTCTGGAAAGTTATATTGCCAGTTGGCTCTAGAAGCCGGAAATTTGGCAAATGGTCCCCAAACTGGGAAGGGCCGCTGCGAGTCGCGAGAATAGTACCCGGCAACTCTTATCTGGTGGAGACATTAGAGGGCAGCATGTTGCCTCGAGCTATCAATGGGAAATACTTGAAGAAATTCCACCCGAGCGTGTGGCAAATTGCACGAGTTGCACGTATGGCCGATATACATATATCGCCCTTAGCATATGGCCGATGAGCTTAAGCATCGCCCTTAGACAAAAACTTCTACATTGAATATTTTCTAGTACGCAAGCTCTACTAGAAAACAGGGGGGCATATGTTAGCACCCGTTTTTGGCAGATTGCCAGTTTCAGGTTCAAGGAAGATTTGGCGGCTTAAAGAAGGCAGCAAAGAAGGCTACAATGGTGATCTGGGAAACTTTCCAGGAAAAGACGGCCGGAAGAAGGCCGCCAATAATCTGGCAACCGGAACAAGGCGGAAGCTGGATTCGGGAGTGCAAAGTTGCCTGAAGACATAGCCAACTTTGTCAAAACAAGGTGGCAAAAAGGAAGTCAACGTTGTCAAGACAAGGCGGCACAAAAGAAGCCAACTGTGTCAATACAAGCCGGCAAGTCAACTTTCCACCGATCAAGGCAGAAAAAGAGAAGACAACTTTTCAAGATCAAGGCTGGAAAATGGAAGGCAACTTTCTAAAAGAAGCCGGACAGATACTGAAGTCCGGGTCCAATACGAAAGCCGATCAAGATATCACGTCTCTAAGGAAGAAGGCAAGTTTGAAGGCAATATGGAAGACAAAAGGCAACTTTCCAAAGTAGCCGGCAAGTTTGAAGCCAACGCGGAAGGACAAAAGGCAACTTTCCAAAAGTAGCCAGCAAGTTTGAAGCCAACGTTGCCGGCCAAGAAGTTGCCTATTTTAGAGATGGATTCGACTTAGACTATGATTTGTAAGCCTTGTAGAAGTCCAATACTTGTACGGAAAGTCCAGCCGCCTCATATATATGTGAGAGGTGACGGCCGATTGAAATTAAGCAAACAATCGACAACCTATCAATACAACCTACTTTTATCTCCTCAAACCCTTGTTTATGCTTCCGTTGTTCGGCGACTTCGCCTAGATTTCGCCGGAGATCGAAAACCGAGCTAAGAGCGGCCAAGTCCGGCTTAGTTCAGCCAATCGTCGCCGGCTTCCTCAGACGGGGCTTCCCGAGGGGCTGGGGCGTCTGGTCTAAAAAGAGCCTGTTTGCTGTCTTGCGTATCGCGCTGTAAGCAGGCCTCCCGCGGGGCGAGTTGTGGAGTATCTCCCCCGGCGCCGCGGGTACACGAGGACGTGTTCGTGTGACGCGTTTCGAGCGCAACAGGTTGCATTGAGCTATCCTTGTAGGGCTTGTCCATTGGCAATGCTTGAACACCATGTGTTGGTATCAAGATTGAAAGAAGAAGATAAAGTGATGACCAAAGCAATATTTATGTCATCATATATATTAAGAGAAGAAGATGAAGTGCAAGGTTGATCAAGTTAATGTGCAAATATGAAGTCAAGATTGATCAACACAATTAGAAGATTATGAAGTGCAAGTTCAATATGATCCATCCCAGAAGATATCATTTGATTGAAGCATGAAATGGATACATAAAGATGGAGCTTAGCGAGGCTCTCCCATAATGGAGTACGGGGGAGTATTTGGAGAAGTCTTTATCAAGCATGTGCTAGCAAGCACAATCAAGAAAGGTGTTCCAACTTGAGGAAGTCAAGATCGTCATCATCTAGCTCAAGTGGAATGCTCAAGGCAAAGGTATGATCTTGATAGGGTTTCTGAAAGGACATTTCTATCCCTATATGTTTTTATGTTTGTTGACAACACAATAAGCGGACATCTTATTTATTCACACAATTTGTCCGCTTATTGTGTTGTCAACAAACATCAAAACATATAGGGATAGAAATGTCCTTTCAATCTCCCCCTTTTTGGTGTTTGATGACAACACAATGTTTAGCGACAAAAGATTTGCAAAATACAAGCGGGCTCACCCTGAATGTGTGCATTATTTGTAATTTGCGTTTGAATGCAAAACACACCATATTCATGTGGGATGAGCACCCCTTATATTTTACCAACCTAGCAAGTTAAACTAAATAGGCATATGAAAAAGAACTTGCCAAAACGCGTAAGACATAACCAATGATAGATAGCTAAATAAGTCTATTACATAGCACCACATAGTTTTAAACACATAGGTTCATGCATGTCTTACACCACGTGTAATGAAGTTCATAAACCAAATAAGATGGAACACAAGCGGTAAAGAGTCAAAGAAAGAGCAAGCTTGTGTCCCTCCCATGCAAATCCCCTCGATAAGTCCTACTAGAACACATTCTCCCCCTTTGTCATCGAAATGCCAAAAAGGGGAAGCGCGATGCTAAGAAACGTCCCATGGAGAGTCACTCTCCACCCATGCCGCGGTGGACAGGGGTACGAGCCGGATCTTCAGTCTCGGGGGCGTCTTCTTCACTCCAATAACCATGCTTGGAGATCCACTCTTCCTTGGGGGTGATGACCAAGTCACGAGGGTGTTCGGGAGAGTGATCAATCTCCAACTTCCTCATCATTGCTTTCTGTCTCATGGCAGCCTTCTTGTGAAAGACATGAGCCTCATACATGCGGTCTTGAATGTCCAACTTGAAGCAAAACGCTCTCTTGGCCTTGATTTGAAATTTCTTGAACCATGAAGGTTCATCGTCAAGAGGCGGTGCACTAGAACTAGCCCCAATCTCTGGAGCGCCTGAAGGAGCACTAGTTGAGCCTCTAGCAGTTTTGGAGCCCTTTCTGTCCTTGGGTAGAGTGTGTGCCTTCTTTGGAGTTGTTTGACATTGTGCTTGATCACGGGCAAACCATCCTTCAAAAGGTCTTCACCTGTCTTTGCACTCCATTTGTCACAGATGAGGGCCATGATAAATGGTGCATAAATAGGAACTCTCTTGTCAATAGTATTCAGCCACATCTCTTGATATATGAACTCCATGACATCAAGTTTGTTCCCTTTTCCTTTATTGCCTTTGAATTAGCCATGAGATCAATAGTATAAGAGTGCACTTGATCCCAATTCCCAATCCGAGGAGCAAGAGTCTCACGATAGATGCGGTGAAGAATCTCAAAAGGTGGTATGAGATCCTCGGTTTGACCCGGACTTCCACCTTCCATAGTAATGGGAGCAAGCAACTCCTTGCCACCGGATTCATCATTTGAGTGGCATCTCCATCCAGAAGGGGACCTTGGACCTCCATCACGATAACCACCCAAGATAGCCCCAAAATCATTCATTGTGGCTTCAAGCATTGTGTCTTTGGTCATCCATTTGAGGGTCCGAGCATTGTCATTGCCAAAGTGAACTGTTGAATAGAATTGAAGAATATAGTACTCAATGTATGGATGGTTGAAGGTCATAATGTCCATGAGACCAAATTCTTCACACATAGCAAGAGTTTCGGCAAAATAGGATCTAAGCTTATCCTTCTTCATGTGTCCAACATCAATGGAGTGTTGAGTGACCACTTTGTGTTTATTGGTTGAACCCAAGTAAATTTCTTGATAAACTCGTTCTTGCTCATTGGTGTGGAAGTGAGGGTTCCTCACTCTAGGGTTCCTCTCCGTGTCATAAGGATTGATCTCCTGGTAGGTGCGATACTCAAGAAGACGATATTTGGTGAATGGCCTTGGAATGGCTTGCTTTTGGACGGGCTGACGGCCTTGAGTTCTAGCCGTGGATCTTGTTGGCAATATCTCTTCTTCATACTCTTCTTCACTTTCTTCTTCACTTGACTCAATGATCCGAGGTCTCTTGTCTTTACGACCGTAAACCCCCTTTCCACCACGGCTACCTGTGAAATAGCATATATAGGTGTAGAGGGAACAGGTAAGTGCACAAGTTCATGAATTTGTAAAACAAACTAGTTGCTAAGTGTAGAAATAAGTCGAAATTTCCAGGTTCCGGTAGTACCGGTGGAAACCGTCGGTAGTACCGGCCGATGTCCAGGACGGACATTGACCACGGGGAGATCACGAATCCGAGGCAAATCGACACAATGGCTACACTTAGCAACTAGCTAGAGCTATCCCAGACCTAGGAAGTCTCCCCCACGAATTTAACCAACAAAAGTGGAGCTACCGGTGATTTGCCCTAGCACATTTAGGTTTCAAATAGAGACCAAAAAGGAGCATGGAAAGGGCAAGTACCGGAGGCCATCGGAGGGGAGAGGAGTGGGAACAACTCCCACGGAGCAGATCCGGCCGGGGACGGCAGGGGAGAGTCGCCGGAGGCGGCGGCTGCCGGAGCTTGAGAGAGGCGGCGGAGGAGAGAGAGTGAGTGGGGGTGCGGTTTGGGGAAGAAGAGTTCTTCCCCGAGCCGCACCGTATATGGCTCTCCTCCGCACGCCCGGTAGTACCGGCCGCTCGGGAAATTGCAGTTTTGAAACTGAACTTCCCAGGCGTCGGTAGTACCGGACCGTGGCACCCGGTAGTACCGGGACCTGGAACAACCAAGCTCCAATTTTTTTTAAATGAACTTGTGCAGGGAATTTCAGAGGGTTTTATGAGATGAGATTTTGGCATAGGTTAAGATAAGTCACTGTAGGCTGTGAATAAACACTTGGAGTTGCAAGACACAACAAGGAAAACCCAACATCCAAGAGTTTCTTCAAAAGATAGAGCAAGGTCTAAAAATACCCAAATAATTCAATTAAACCAACTCCTCAAGAAAAGAGGAGGGCGGTGGCCGTAGCCACCATGTTTGAGTATGTATGACTTGTAGCCGCGAAGATATATCTTGGGCTCAAAATCACAACTCATCTTTGAAGCACATTTTAGTCACACGAGTGACAATTATGCAAGATTTGTCTATTTGCGCATAATGGGGGGAGTGATGACTCATGAATTGAGCTACACTCCCCCTATGTCCATGCCTACATCCAAACCAAATAACTATTGTCTAATATGGGTAGGTATGCAAGAAGTCCACTAAATCCAATTGCTTATGTCCACCACATTAAGTTCTCCTCTCAACTCCTTGAATCTTGCTTCACCAAGAGGCTTTGTGAACATATCGGCGAGTTGAAGCTTGGTGTTGACATACTTGATTGCAATATCACCCTTCTCAACATGATCTCGAATAAAATGATACCGGATCTCAATATGCTTGGTCTTCCCATGAAGAACCGGATTGTGAGCAATTTTGATGGCACTTTCATTATCACATAAAAGAGGCACTTTGTCACAAATGACACCATAATCCTTTAAAGTTTGCCTCATCCATAATAGTTGTGCACAACAACTTCCGGCGGCAATGTATTCGGCTTCGGTGGAGGACGAGGCCACACAATTTTGCTTCTTAGAAGACCAACTCACAAGGGACCTACCAAGGAATTGGCAAGTACCCGAAGTTGATTTTCTATCCATTTTGCAACCCGCCCAATCCGCATCCGAATAACCTACAAGATCAAAGCTTGTGCCATGGGGATACCAAAGACCAAAGTTAGGAGTATCCATCAAGTATCTTAGAATCCTTTTAACCGCGGTTTCATGACTTTCCCTAGGACTTGATTGGAATCTTGCACACATACCCACACTAAACATAATATCCGGTCTAGATGCACAAAGGTAAAGCAAAGATCCAATCATAGAACGATAAAGCTTTTGATCAACTTCCTTACCATCCGGATCTAAGTGAAGATCCGCCTTGGAGTCCATGGGAAACTTATATGGCTTGGCATTGTTCATGTCAAATTTCTTGAGCATGTCCTTAATATACTTGGCTTGACATAAGAATGTTCCTTCTCGAAATTGGTGGATTTCAAAGCCAAGAAAATAATTCAACTTTCCCATCATGGACATCTCAAATTCCTTGGTCATTAGCTTGCCAAATTGATCACTAAATTCACGGTTAGTGGAACCAAAGATAATATCATCAACATATATTTGGCATACGAAAAATCTCCATTTACCCTTTTTGTAAAAAGAGTGGGATCTATTACCCCAATTTCAAAGCCACGGTCTACTAAGAACTCCTTGAGATGATCATACCAAGCACGTGGAGCTTGCTTGAGCCCATAAAGAGCCTTATGTAGTAAGTAGACGTGGTTAGGAAATTTAGGGTCTTCGAAACCCGGAGGTTGTTTAACATACACCAACTCATTTAGTGGACCATTTAAGAAAGCACTTTTAACATCCATTTGATATAAGACAATATTATGAGTAGATGCATAAGCAATTAGTAAGCGAATGGATTCAAGTCTAGCAACGGGGGCATAGGTTTCACCGTAGTCGACTCCTTCGATTTGGGTGTAGCCTTGTGCAACCAATCTTGCTTTGTTGCGGATGACTTGACCATGTGAGTCTTGCTTGTTCTTAAATATCCACTTGGTTCCAATGACATTATGGCATGTGTCTTTGGGTTTTTCAACTAATGACCATACTTTGTTGCGCTCGAAGTTGTTCAACTCTTCATGCATAGCCGCAACCCAATCCATATCTTCAAGAGCATCATATACCTTGAGAGGTTCTAAGCTAGACAAACAAGAGACATGACCACAAAAGTTAGATAATTGTTTGCGTGTGGACACACCCCTACGAATACTCCCAAGGATATTTTCTTTGAAGTGGGAAAGATGATCCAATTTTGATGCACGCCGGATGACCCGGCGTTCCATGGCTTGACCAATTGTTTCACCAACACAAATATCTTCATCATTGCCTTCATCTTGCTCATGGTCAACCCTAAGTGGAGTTCTTGGGTTGTGGGTTCATTATGTTCTCGTTCACCACTAGAGTTGGGTGGGTCTTGACCATCTTCTTGATCATGTGAATGAATATCATGTTCTTGTTCTTGGATAGTTTCTTGATCAACTATTGAGGTGGATGGCTCAACTTGAGTAGAACTTGTTCCTTCTTCTTGAGTATCATCAATAGGTCCTTCAATAGGAATAAGTTCTCCAATCCCCATAGTTCTTATGGCTTGAGATGGAGCATCATCACCTACATCATCATGATCAATATGCTCCGCTTGGGAGCCATTATCCTCGACAAACTCCACGTTCATAGATTCTTCAACACACCCGGTGGATATGTTGTAGACCCTATAAGCATGAGACTTTGCGGCATATCCAACAAGTATACCATCAAAAGATCTAGATTCAAATTTAGCAATTTTGCAACCTTTAATGTAAACATGGCATTTGCAACCAAAGACTCGAAAGTAAGATACATTTGGCTTTTTACCGGTGAGGAGTTCATATGGTGTCTTTTCCATGAGAGGACGGAAGAAGAGCCGGTTTGAGTAGTGACAAGCGGTGTTGATGGCTTCGGCCCAAAAGTTGTATGGGGAATGAAATTCGGCCATCATAGTTCTTGCCATATCAATAAGAGTGCGGTTCTTCCTTTCGGCGACACCATTTTGTTGGGGAGTATATGCAGCGGAATATTGGTGTTGAATGCCCTCCCCACTTAGGAAATCATCCATAGTGTAATTCTTGAACTCCGTACCATTGTCACTTCTAATTGCCAAAATCTTGGAGTCATATTGGCGTTGAACTAGGGTTGCAAAGTCAATGAATATCTTTTGAGTTTCACTCTTCTTCTTGATGTAGAAAGTCCAACAATATCTTGAATAATCATCCACAATCACCAAACAATATTTCTTGCCACCAAGACTATCATATGTGGGAGGCCCAAAAGATCCATATGAAGGAGCTCCAAAGGCCTCTTAGTGGAGATAATGGTCTTCTTGGGGTGATTCTTTTCATGCATCTTTCCGGCTATGCAAGCACTACAAGGACGATCTTTGGAAAAATTAACATCGGTTAGTCCTACCACGTGTCCACCCTTTACAAGAGTTTGTAAATTTCTCATACCGACATGGCCTAGCCGGCGATGCCAAAGCCAACCCTTGTCGGATTTAGCCATTAGACACGTGGCAATTTGAGTGGTCTCTTTCGAGAAATCGACCACATACAAACCGTTCTCACGAAATCCAACAAAGGCTACTTTAAGAGATTTTGTGAAAAGGATGGTCACGTGGTATTTATTAAAGATAACGGTGTAACCGGCATCGCATAATTGACCAACGGAAAGTAGATTATATGAAAGGGATTCAACAAGGAGGACCTTCTCAATTGATAACTCCGGTGTGATCACCACCTTGCCATATCCCAATACCTTAAGTCTTGTATTGTTCCCAATGGTGACATGAGAGAATGAGAGTAATTGTTTCAATAAGCCCTTTACTACTTCTTTGCTTCCGGTCATGTGAGATGAACACCCACTATCAATGAGCCATGAAGATCCACCGGAAGAAAAGCCCTACAATAAATCAAGTCTTTGATTTAGGTACCCATTTTGGAATGGGTCCTCTTTTGTTAGTCACAAGGGTCTTTGGAACCCAAATAGCATAGTGATAATCATCTCCATATGAGGTACCAACATATTTAGCAAAAACATAACCATTTCTAGATTTCATAAGCACATATGAGGGGTTATATTTTCCGGCAAAGTCATTGTGAGTGGCATTGCCCCTTGTGGCTTACCACCCACAATGGGTTCAACATTCTTCTTGCCCAACTCCCCCTCCTTCACAAAAATATCTTTTGAAGGGGAGGTAGGCATCTTCTTGTTTGCCTTCTTGGACTTGGGAGCAAACCCAAGCCCTTCCTTGCCAACCACTCCCTTTTGATTGGTCAAAAGATCATTGAGGTTCTTTTCCCCTTGGATGCAAGTGGCTAGGCCCTTTTCAAGTTGGGCCTTCAACCTAGTGTTCTCCTCCATGAGAGATGCTTTAAGACATAAGGGTTAGTAGCACAAGCATTGGCATCTTTATCATTATGAGGAGTGGTGAAGCTAGCATATATAAATTGAGCTTGTAATTTAGCATGTGACCCCTTGAGCTTGGTGAGCTCACTTGAGGTCACCTTGTGGGTTTCCCTAAGTTGCTCAAAATTCTCAAGGAGTTTGTTATGACTCTCTACAAGCTCATCATTTTTAATTTTTAGATCACTAGCAACTTGAATAGAGGTTTCACGGGTTTCTTTTGCCTTGGATAAATCCTTGGCTTGGGTCTCCTCAAGTTGCTCCCGGAACACTTGTTCCTCAACAAGTTGATCTTCTAGCTCACCAATTTTATCGGCATGATCACGTGCATGCCCCTCAAGCTCATAAATCCTATTCTCCTTCTCCTCAAGGAGGTGTTTGGCTTCTCCATATTGGTACATGAGAGCCTCAACCATTTTCTTGGTTGGACCTTGGAGCTTGTTTATAAAGAGGGTAATTGTATCCTCTTTCTCTCATTTTTCCCTACATCCTCAACACAATCCAAGAGAGATGGTTTAGAGGAGATAGTAATTTTAGGTGGGGAATTCACCTTGGTTTCCTTGGCCATGAGGCACATAGGCTTGGGATCTTGTTGTCATTTGGAGCGGAGAAAAGGGGTGCCAATGAAGGAGGAAGGTTGCCCATTGCAAGAGCCGCCATCCCCACTTCCTCACTTGTATCATCATCCTCTCTCGCCACCGGACTCATACTCTTCTTCATGTGTTGCGATGACAAGAGCCTTTTGAGGCTCTCTTGATGAGGCTTGATGGGCTTGGTGAAGAACTTCTTCTTCTTTAAGATGAGTTGGCCTCCAATCTTCTCTTCTCTCATAGGGGCAATCCTTCACAAGGTGATTCTCCTTTCCACAATTAAAGCACATTCTTTTCATTGTGGGGAGAAGTTGCTCTTGATATTCTTTTTGTTCCAATACTTGGTGGCGGCAAGAGCAAGCACCTCATTGAGTTCACCCACAAAATCTTCTTCATGATGACCACTTGTGCTTTCTTCATATCTTGGATGTTCTTCCACATGAGCCTTCAAGGCAAGGTTCTTTGTGCCACGAATTTGGTTGATGGAAGACTTGGAAGTGGCCTTCAAGGTATCATAAGTGACGAATTGTGCCAATATGTCATTGGGAGACATTGTTTTGTAGTCCGCTCTCGTATGGAGATTCATCACCATATTTTCATTGTATGGAACAATGGTCTTGAGGAACTTGGCTTTGACCCATTCATCATCCATATCTTTCCATTTTCCCTACATGCACAACAAGCTTGGTGAGTCTTCGGAAGAGATCCGATGGTGTCTCTTCTTCTAGCATGATGAAGTTGTCCACTTGATGTTGAAGGATGGCGTCGTTGGAGCGTTGAAGGCCCTCATTTCCTTCATATACCGATGCGAGAAAATCCCAAGCCTCCTTGGTGGTTTTGAGATTCCGCACTTGATCTTCATCATGGGCGGTCATGGCACTCTCAAGGATGTACTTGGCGTTTGCATCAAGTTGTTCATCAATCTCTTCTTGCCTTGTCAAGTTGGGGGATCAACCGGTTGTAACCATTTAGAACCACCCTCCAAAGATGCACCGATGAGCTGCGAAAATAAGACTCCATAGATTTCTTCCAAGTGAAATAACGAGTATTATCAAGCTTAGGAGGTGGCCTACTTAGGTTGGTTATATGAGGTTGAGTGGTGGAACTTGAGTGAGATATGAAGTAGGTGGAGCAAAGTTATGAGGAGGCTTCTCACTAGTTTTAGGTTGCTCTTTGTTATCCTTAACAACCAAGGCCTCAACGTTAGAACACCGGTTGATGAGGAGGCATTTTGATTATTAATGACCCGAGTAAACACCTCGTCCACCATTTTGCCTTTCATGAACCCAAAGAGTTCAATCATGGCTTTCATGGTGACCGGGGCATTATCATCGGGGGGTTATCCCCGCTTCACTTAGTTCTTTCTCAAGTTGTTCTTATCATTTTTCTCTTGTTGTTCCTTAGCAAGTTTTAACTCCTCCTCGCTAGTCATCCTCCTCTTTAGGCTGTTAAGCCCTTAATAAAGAGACCTTGCTCTGATACCAATTGAAAGGATCGAGTAGGTTGACTAGAGGGGGGGGGGTGAATAGGCAACTACAAATTTTCTTTTTCTTTTAATCAAATTTGGGAATTGCTCAAATATAAGTTCTCTAGATATGCAACTAGGTGAACAATCCTATATGATGAGCAATAAAGCTAGCAAGATATTCTAAACAAGTTAAGCTAGCAATACAAGTAAAGGAAGGTTAAGAGATAACCACACGGTGACGCGGAGATGTTCCCGAAGTTCACTTCCCAATGGAAGCTACGTCTCGTTGGAGCGGTGCGGGGTCACAAGTGAGCCCGAATAGCCTTGATATGGCACACCGTATCTCCCTCGTGTTATCCTCCGATGAGGAGTTCCACGAGCCACTATATGATGCCCTCGAGGTCGGCAACAAACCTTTACAAGGATGAGGCACACTCCACAACCGAATTGGAGGCTCTCACCAAATTCCCGCGGCTCCCAAAGCCACAGAATCACAAGGCCAAGGCACGCATCCACAACTCAATTGGAGGCTCTTGGCTTTTCCCCGCGGCTCCCAAAGCCACGAAGAACACAACTTCCGTCTAGGGTTCAACGAACCCAAGAGGTAACAAGATCCGCTAGGGATTAGTGGGGGAATCAAAATTGCTTTGGTGGAAGTGTGGATCTAGACCTCCTTCGCCACT
Organism: Poa pratensis; assembly: GCA_947311845.1. Classification (NCBI taxonomy): domain Eukaryota; kingdom Viridiplantae; phylum Streptophyta; class Magnoliopsida; order Poales; family Poaceae; genus Poa; species Poa pratensis. The sequence continues at coordinate 5,556,990 of CAMZMU010000055.1, forward strand.
CCTCAAAGTATGAGGGTGTTTGAGCCGATGGAGTGGGAGATCTAGGAGGTTGAAGCTTTGTAACAATGGTGGAGAGAGTATTTTAGAAAGCTTAGCTTCTTAGGAAGAAGAAGACTAGTATATATAGCTCCACACGAAAAGTGGCCGTTGGCCAGATTTTTGCACGCGCGCGGTACTACCAGACCAGAAGGCCCGGTACTACCGGACGGCAGAATGCAGTAGTCAAACAGTTATTTTGACCAGGCGACGCGTGCGCCCGGTAGTACCGGAGATTTCACTGGTACTACCGGAAGGGCGCACGATCGGTAGTACCAGAAAAGTTCCGGTACTACCGCTTAGGAATTTACACCCAAAACATAAGCATTTTGGCGCTCGGCGGTACCTGGCTCGGTACCCAGGCCGGTACTACCGAGCTCATTTCATCCGGTACTACCAGAGCCAGGAAAATGTGCCAAACACATTGGATTTCAGTGAATAGGATGGTTGTGGAGTGCATTTGGTTTGTGCAAAATATGTAAACACGATTGATTCCGCCCAAACCTCCACAGCGGATCCCCCTCTTGATAGTACGGTTTTCCTATAAGGTAAAACCCTAGGAAAGGACATTTCTATCCTATATGTTTTGATGTTTGTTGGCAACACAATAAGCGGACTAATTGTGTGCTAAAAGAGTTTCAGTTTCTATTTTACCGGTCTCATGGTGTTAGTGGGGGACCGGGTTATAGGATATATGGCGTACTATCAAGAGGGGCTCTCAAGTGAGTAACGTGATCGCATCTTCGTGGAGAGCTCAAACCTTTGCATACTTGACATATCATCTTTCTTTGTTTATATTGGCTTTTATCCATGTAAGAATTTAGAGATTGCGTTCATCTCCATACCAAGCCCTAGTTCATCAAAAACAGATTTCATATGCATATCTTGTTGCGTTTTTTATGTTGGAGGTTTTACCGGTTTGTCTTTTCTAAGAGAGGTCAAACTCTCTCCTTGTGGCTTCCTCCTCACATGATGGACTATGATGTTTCTCTACATGATCTTGAAGAGCTCTTCGTTGCGACTCCAACGAGCCCAAGATCATCCTAATCGGAGTCTGGATGAAAAAGTTATTGCAGTTTTCGTTTTGCTGTTTCTGTCAGTTTTCAGAAAACCGGATATTCCGGTCCTTCTGGAAATATCCGGTTGGAAATATCCGGTGACCATCAGAAGGTTTCAACAGTTGTGCGACTCTCTGGTTTGGGGCGGAAATTCTGGCCCAAACTTGAACGAGAATATCCGGTCCCCTGTTTTCCTGCAACGACTCTATTTCGTGGGGTCCTATAAAAGTCATCCTTCTTCCCCAAAGAGACAAGCTCTTGAGCACGAAAAAGCCCCCATTGTTGACCTTGTTGAGCTTGGATTTCTCTCTATTCCTCCATGATTCTTGCCTCCAATTAGAGGGAAAAGAGAGAGGAGATCTAGATCTACATTTTCACCAATCCATCTCTCCTCTAAGTGAGGGAACCCTTTGGATCTAGATCTTGGAGTTCCATTTGTTGAGTTCTTCTTTGTCCTTCCTCTCTTCTCACCCCATAAGCATTAGTTGCTTTTGGTGGGATTTGAGAGTGAAGGATTTGAGCACTTGTGCTCTTGCCATTGCATTTGGTGCATTGGTTTGCTCTCTCCACGAGGATTCGTGGAAGTGAAAGTTGTGAGCTTGTTACTCTTAGGTCTTTGGACCCTAGACGCCTTGTGGTGGTTGTGACCTCTTGTGGTCATTCGGGAGCCCCCAATTCAGTTGTGGGTGTGTGCCCCGGTTTGGTGTTGTAAAGGCTCCAGATTCCGCCTCGAACGATTCCGATAGTGGAAGGTGAACCAAGCCTTGGCAAGGTTCATCGGAGAATAGGGTGAGGCCAGTTGTGGCGCTTGAGCTTTGAAAGCTCACACCCTCCAACGAGACGTACTCCCCTAAAAAGAGGAACTCGGGAATACATCATCGTCTCCGTGTGTCTCGGTTATTTCTATACCCGAGCTCTTTACTTATGCAATTTACATTGTGATAGCCTTCGTGCTTGAAGTCCATATATTGCTATCACCTTGTTGCTTGACTTGCTTAGCTTAATTTGTTGGTGCACATAGGTGAGCCTAATTTATTTAGATTGTTGGCTTGTTAACTTAAACACCTAGTTTTATTCCGCAAGTTGTCGGGGAATACTTTCTGAATTAACCCGCGGCCCAGTGCGACTTACTTTACTCGCACGAACAAAGGCCCACTTGGGAGCAAGCCCAATATTGAACCGCCATAAGGGAAAGATCTAGAAGACATATCCCGGAGGACGTGAAGACCAAGTAGTCTCCGAGTAGGCCTCTGTGGACGTATTCCTTATGGGGGAAGTTTCCTTTGTAACCTAGCGAGCCTCTGTGTATATAAAGAGGACTCGCAGGACTTAGACGGGTCAAGCTATCAAGCCCTAAACCCTAGCTCATACGGCGAGTACCAGATCGGATCGCCTCCATTGTAACACCTCGATTATCATATCAATACCAATCTAGGGTAGGCAGGAAGTAGGTCTTTTACCTCACATTGAGGGGGCCGAACCTGGGTAAATCTGTGTTGATCTTTGTTCCTGCGATCCCAAGCTCGGAGATGCTTGACTCGCGTAATCCCACACCTACGAAGTCATCTATGACACCTGACGTGACAAACCCACGACAGTTGGCGCCCACCGTGGGGCCTGCGGTCAAGAGCGTCACGTTCCGCGCAGGATCCATGAAGGGAGCTGAAGATCTTGTTGTTGGCCGTATCATCACGGTCAATGGCACACCCCTCATCGACGATTCAAGCTGGGGGCCGGAAGCAGATTACTTGGAGACCGGCCACGTCATCCCGTTTGGATCCATCAACGTCTTCGTTGGCTTCATCGGTGGCAGGTCCATTAGATCGGTCCAAGAAGGCGATTCAGTAGAAGAAGTCGCCGATGATGGGGAAGAATCCGTGGAAAGCATGGACTCGCAAGAGTTTGGGTCCATATACCTGCCTTTGAAGAAAGTTGCTGGGGTTACCCACCAGAAATCGCATTATCACCAGATCAAGAGACGGCGCAAGTCGCGGTTTACACGACCGGAGGAGCAGGCGCATCAGGAACTGCTGGAGAAACCGAGGCATCGGCACCCCCAAGCAACCCACTTCTTGTCCCGTGTCAGCCACGAACGCCGCCCTCCGTGCAACAGAAATTGAGGCCGCCAGGGCCGAGCTCCTGTATGAGGTTCGAAGGATGGAAGAAGAGCGCCGCAGGCTCGATCAGATAAACCAAGGAATCCAACAGGAGCGGCAGAGAGTAGCCGCGCTGGCTGCGACTCAACGACAGGTTGACCCGCAAACACAACTGCGCGCGACTCAACCAACAGTGGAAATCCCGCTCACTCCAGCCGCGGGAACGGGAATCCAGACGACTGCGGAAGGAAGGGTACCAACAAATCAAGAGACCCAGCAACAACCAAGGAGGTTTCACACCCCGCAGGGCCATTACCAGAACCCTGTCGATAATATGTATGCTGCGGCTAATATCTTGACTCAGATGGTACCAACAGGCGATGACCCGGTCAATGCTGAGGCGCGGCGCGCGATTCAGATGCTAAGTACGGCAGTCCTGCAACAAGCCAATAGGGCGGAAGCCGAAGCACAGCTGCCCCTCGTACCAGCCAATCACAGGATTGCAGCAGAAAGAAGCGTCCAAAGCAGGCCACCAGAGAACGTATCAGGAGTCGCACAGAGGCAGCAGGAGCAAGTCGCAGAAGCGCAGGCGAATATGCCAGTGGTGCAAACGCGGCCCGCAGATAACCCCGGGCGCGCCCACAGCCCTGTCCTCGCGACTCAAGGGACCGGCGTGTTTCACTGAAAGGATCAGATCGGAACCTTTTCCTGAAGATTTCAAAGGGCCACGCAAGGTGGCAAACTACAACGCCAGCATGGATCCAACCACCTGGCTGAACAATTACGAGATGGGGATGAGCATTTTGAACGCCTCAGAGGAAATATGTGCAAGGTACCTCAACATGATGCTAGAAGGTGCAGCGCACATATGGCTGCAAAATTTGCCTCCCAACTCTATAAATACTTGGGAGGAACTGAAGGATGCCTTCGTTAAGAACTTCCAAGGAACTTGCAAACGACTCTGCAATATAGAAGATCTAGAGCGTTGTGTCCAGAAGGAAGGCGAGTCAAGTCGCCATTGGATGAAAAGGGTGGCAGAAATAATACACTCCTCAGATAATATACCACCAAGCTCAGCCGTCCTGGTATGGAGAAAAACTGCAAGTTTGAGCCGCTGATTCATAAGCTGGGTCGCATGAAGGATAAAGTCAAGAGCCTCAGCGAGGTGATGGCTGCGGCTAACAAATATGCCGCTCAGATAAAACCAGAGACGCGTCAGACGGAGAAGAAGAGGAGGTTGCTGCAAAGGAAAGAAAAACTCCAACAAGCCCCAGCAGCAGCAAACAAGCCACAACAACGCGAATCAAAACAAACGCAAAAACGAAGATGGTCACTCAGGGCTCGTCGCCAATGCGCGTGGAGGATTCAGAGGCCAGCGTGGAAGGGGTCGAGGATACGGCTCCCGTCCAATCAATATGCAAGAAGTTTTCAACCGGCCATGCGACCTTCATGCGACAGGTGATGGACGGCCAGCGGACCATACCAAGGCGCAATGCCACTATTACAAGAAGTGGAAAGAAGAGAGCCAACACAACGGGGGGAATTCCCATGAAGGAAACCCTAGTGCGGCTCATAACACAAATATTGGGCAGCACGGCGCGAGTAACCCCAGGCAACGGGGCAGTATCACACAATAGTTATCGATACCTCCAAAAGGGAAGAGAAATTGAGCCGCAGAAGTCAGCAGGTGAACGCCGTGATACCAGCAACACCCAATTGGTTAAGGTGGTCAGAATACGCGTAACCTGGAGTCGCGACGATCACCCGCCACAAGTACGGGAACCTGGCAAGTTGGCGCTGGTTGTGGCACCGTACGTTGCAGGATACAAGCTGACCAAAGTGCTTATGGATGGAGGAAGCAGCATTAATATCTTGTACTACGATACGTTCCAGCGTCTAGGACTCAAGGATTCCAGCCTGCAGCCCACGTCAACAGTATTTCACGGCATTGTCCCAGGAAGGTCCGCACGGCCAGTGGGGAAAATAACCCTAGGGGTAACTTTTGGACAGAAGAGAACTTTAGAAGCGAATTCCTATGCTTCGAAGTGGTAAAATTCCAAAGCCCATATCACGCCTTGTTTGGAAGAACGGCCTTTGCTAAGTTTATGGCCAGGCCATGCTACGTGTACCTACAGTTGAAGATACCAGGACCAAAAGGGGTCATCACAGTGTACGGAGATAGAGAAAAAGCGATAGAATGTGAAAAGGGAGATGCGGCCTTCGCAGAATCCGCCTGTGCCGCGGAAGAGCTAAAAGGTTATAAGTCGCAGGTGGACCCAAACGACATGAGTGTGGTTACCACGCCATCTGCCGAGCCACCAATGAAATTCAAAGCGGCCCAGGACACTAAGCAGATAAATCTTGTTCCTGGCGACTCATCCAAGCAAACCAGCATTGGAGCACACATGGAAGAAGAGCAGGAGAAGGCCCTCGTCGCTTTTCTCCAGGAAAATAAGGACATCTTCGCATGGAAGCCGTCAGATATGCCAGGGGTACCAAGAGAATTAGCAGAACATAGCCTCAAAGTGAACCCTGCGGCTAAACCAGTGAAGCAGCCACTACGGCGTTTCCACGATGACAGGAGAAAGGCAATAGGAGAGGAAATAGCTCGCTTGCTGGCTGCAGGATTCATCACGAGGTATACCATCCGGAATGGGTGGCAAACCCAGTATTGGTTATGAAAAAGAACGGTACGTGGCGAATGTGCGTTGATTACACCAGTCTTAACAAAGCTTGTCCAAAGGATCCATTTGCTTTGCCGCGAATCGACCAAGTAATTGATTCAACTGCTGGGTGCGAGCTGTTATGCTTTTTGGACGCCTATTCAGGCTACCATCAAATCAAGATGAAGAGGGAGGACCAAGAAAAGACGTCCTTCATCACACCCTTCGGAGCTTTTTGTTATGTCAGCATGCCCTTTGGGTTGAAGAACGCAGGTGCGACTTACCAAAGATGCATTCAGAATTGCTACATGAGCAAATAGGTCGCAACGTTCACGCCTACGTGGATGATATTGTGGTTAAGTCGCAAGTTAGCCAGGATCTTATTAGTGATCTGGCAGAGACATTCACAAATCTCAGAAAATACAACATGAAGCTCAACCCCACAAAGTGCGTCTTCGGAGTACCAGCAGGAAAGCTATTGGGATTCATAGTATCAGAAAGAGGCATTGAGGCCAATCCTGACAAGATAAAGGCCGTGATGGATCTCCAAAAGCCAGAAAAGATAAAAGATGTGCAGCGACTTACTGGTTGCGTAGCAGCTTTGAGTCGCTTTATATCAAGATTGGGAGAGAAAGCACTACCTTTGTACAGACTGTTGAAAAAATCAGACACCTTCGTTTGGGACGCAGAGGCCGACGAAGCTCTGACAGCCTTGAAACATCAATTGACAAATGCTCCAGTTCTGGCGGCTCCAAAGGATAAAGAGCCAATGCTACTATACATAGCGGCAAATTCCCGCGCTGTGAGCGCTGTCATGGTTGTGGAGAGACAAGAACGGAAAGGAATACCCTGTCCAGAGACCAGTATACTACGTGAGCGAAGTCCTCACAGCTTCCAAACAGCGTTACCCACAGTGGCAGAAGTTGGTGTTTGGAGTGTTCATGGCGAGTCGCAAGCTGAAGCACTACTTCCAAGAGCATCCAATAACTGTGGTTAGTTCAGCACCATTGGCAGATATCATTCGTAATCGAGAAGCTACTGGAAGAGTCGCTAAGTGGGCGATCGAGTTGGGACCACATCACATCAGCTACGAGCCGCGCACATCAATTAAGTCGCAAGCCCTTGCAGATTTTATTAACGATTGGACAGAAATCCAAGTCGCTCCTAGCATGGCAGAAACCAAATACTGGACCATGCATTTTGATGGGTCAAGACAGTTGCAAGGCTCGGGGGCTGGAGTTGTTCTAACATCTCCCAAGGGAGACAAGCTGCGGTATGTGCTACAGATACACTTCAACTGCACAAATAACGTGGCGGAGTACGAGGCACTGCTTCATGGTCTACGTATAGCAAAGGAGATGAACATCAGTCGCATACGCTGTTTTGGCGATTCAGACTTGGTGGCACAGCAGGTCTCGGAACGTGGGACAGCAAGGATGCGAACATGGCTGCATATAGAGAGAGGTGGACAGAATTGCTGGACATTTCACTGGATACCAAGTTGAACATATTGATCGGAGACAAAATGAAGCTGCAGATGCCCTGTCTCGGCTTGGATCCAACAGACAGTCAGTCCCACCCAATGTTTTCCTGGATGAACTGCACAATCCATCAGTCAAACCTCCAGCAGAGATTGACATTGCAGAGCCAGAGGATGATTCAACTTTAGTCGCAGCCCTGCATGAACAGCCAGGATGGACAGAGCCATACATGGCATATTTAAGTCGCGGAGTGCTGCCGGACGATGAAATTGAGGCGCGCAAAATCATACGACGATCAAAGGCCTATACAATCATCAACAACGAATTATACAAGCGCAGCGTGTCAGGAGCATTCCAAAGATGTGTCTCACCAGAAGAGGGACGAAAAATCTTGCACGAAATTCATTCAGGCGATTGTGGCCATCATGCTTCGTCAAGATCTTTGGTGGCAAAGGCGTTCCGACATGGATTCTTCTGGTTAACAGCATTAGCAGATGCAGAGCAAATTGTCAGAGTGTGCGATGGATGTCAAAGATACGCTAGGCAAGATCATATGCCAGCCAAGCACTTCGCACAATACCCATCACATGGCCTTTTGCCGTATGGGGTTTTGACATGGTAGGGCCTTCAGACGGTCTTCAAACGGAAAAACTCACCTCTTAGTCATGGTGGACAAATTCACAAAGTGGATAGAAGCAGAACCTGTGGGAGATTGCGAGGCTGAAACAGCAGTCAAGTTCTTGAAGAAGGTCATATTCCGCTTCGGTTACCCCCATAGTATCATTACAGACAATGGGAGCAACACCTCTGAAGGGGCTACACAGATATTTTGCGCAGACAATGGGATAAGATTGGACCTCACGTCAGTAGCACACCCGCAGAGCAATGGACAAGCTGAGCGAGCTAACCAGGAAATTCTCCATGGAATTAAGCCGCGCCTTATTGAAAAGGTCGAAGCATCTCCAGGATGTTGGGTGGAAGAACTGCCAGCAGTACTGTGGAGCTTAAGAACAACCCCTAACAGATCCACAGGATTTACACCATATTTCATGGTCTATGGAGCAGAAGCAGTCATGCCCAGCGATATCATACATGATTCACCAAGAGTTGCGGCTTACATCGAGACAGATAATGAGATAGCTCGGCAAGACTCGGTGGACACATTAGAAGAGGTTAGAGACTTGGCAGCATCAAGGTCAGCGTATATCAACAAGACTTGCGACGCTATCATGCCAGACGCATCAAAACCCGCACCTTTCAAGAAGGCGACCTAGTACTGCGACTTAAACAAGATCACAAGGGAATGCATAAGCTGTCCTCTCCATGGGAAGGACCCTACATCATCAGCAAGAAGCTAAACAATGGGTCGTACTACCTGCTGGATGTAAGGGAAGAAAGCAGCGAACGCCATGATTTCGAGGATCGTCTCGAGGCACCTCGCCCTTGGAACGTCGCACACCTGCGACCGTACTATACATAAGAAAAGGCTAATCAGAGCCAAGCATCATCCTTTCCAGCTTTATAGCTGAGTATCATCACAGCCACTCAGGGCTAGAACTTCAACTTTGGTCGCCACCTAGGCGCGACCTATGCAACATCTGATCGCCACCCAGGCGCGATCGACCCTTGTATCAGAAACCGGCTGCCACCTAGGCGCGGCCGTAAACTTTGTATCATCTCTGGTCGCCACCTAGGCGCGACCGACCCCATGTATCACCATGGATCGCCACCTACGCGCGATCCAACCCTATGTATAACACTCGGTTGCCACCTAGGCGCGACCTTATGTGTCATCATAATCAAAGCTTATCATAGCTTAGCCTATCATGGCAATATCATTATGTTTCTTGGGGTCTTTGTTACCCTGAAACAGCCATTTATTGGCAATTATCAAATTTACCTTAAGTTGGATTGCTACTCGCATTATGTGGCCAAAGTACTGGGGTGTGGCGTCAATCGAGCTTGATTGCCTATCATGGCCGCTCTCGACCCTGAACACACATGTTCCTAGGAAATACTGAGTCGCGCGAGTGCCCACTTAAGGATTCAGATGGCCTAACTAGAGGTCGATGTACTGCTTATAGTACGGCAACACCAATTACAATTACTTGTACTTAACAATTGTTTTATTCATGATATCAAGTTACAGGTGATGACCTTCAGAGTTCTCTGAGAAGAATTGAGATGATTACCACATACATCCTCTCAATCCTTGGGGGCTACATCATATTATCATCAAAAATTTGAAGATAGATCGTCATCAAGTTCTGAAGCTATCAGGATACTCTAACAAAGAAGCTCACGAAGTCAGATGATCTTCCAGGTGCGAGTCAAGGCCAACTGCACAATTATAAGTCGCGAAACAAGGAAAAGCGCGGCCTAAACATTCAAGATCAAGAAATACTATGAAGTTCAGGCCACGCTTGGGGGCTAATGTCGGGGGAATACTTTCTGGATTAACCCGCGGCCCAGTGCGACTTAACTTACTCGCACGGACAAAGGCCCACTTGGGAGCAAGCCCAATATTGAACCGCCATAAGGGGAAAGATCTAGAAGACATATCCCGGAGGACGTGAAGACCAAGTAGTCTCCGAGTAGGCCTCTGTGGATGTATTCCTTATGGGGAAGTTTCCTTTTGTAACCTAGCGAGCCTCTGTGTATATAAAGAGGACTCGCAGGACTTAGAGCGGGTCAAGCTATCAAGCCCTAAACCCTAGCTCATACGGCGAGTACCAGATCGGATCGCCTCCATTGTAACACCTCGATTATCATATCAATACCAATCTAGGGTAGGCAGGAAGTAGGTCTTTTACCTCACATTGAGGGGGCCGAACCTGGGTAAATCTGTGTTGATCTTTGTTCCTGCGATCCCAAGCTCGGAGATGCTTGACTCGCGTAATCCCACACCTACGAAGTCATCTATGACACCTGACGTGACAAACCCACGACACAAGCCTAAACGAGAAAAGTTTTAATTCACCTATTCACCCCCCTCTAGGCGACATCCTTGTCCTTTCACAAACAGCTTCAAATGCTCCACCACACCCCAAAGCTCGAGAGGTGAATGTCGTTTTGGTCAAGGGATTAGTTTTTGTCACATATTATATACATTTTTTTCTCTCGGTATAAGTTACAACCACAACCACAAATAGTTGGTTTCCTTTATTGTTGTAGTTAGATCATAATAATGGCTCATAACACATGTCTTTATCAATGGGGAATCGATAACATCAGACTCATATATGACAAAATTAGGTTGGATGACTAATTACTGTTAGAGATATGCCCAAAAGGCAATCATAGAGATGATGATATTTCAATATATCTAGGATTTATTATATGTTTCTTGGATAATATCTTTGTATTGATTGGCAAGTGCTTGACTTGTTCGTGAAACTCATTACTTGTACGGTTAGTCTAAACATTTCACTAGTCGGAGTTGATGTGAGGACACACATAAATATTAGACTAGCACATGTATTGGTTGATGACTATATTTCACAAGTCATAGACATGTCAAACTAACAATGTCAAGGCATGTTATGAACATGGGGTTTGACTGACCCACCTTGAGACAATGCAATAACATTCATAGTTCTCTTTACAGGATGTGTATATTTTGTCCTTGGACCTGTGATTGTCATATGTATTCGAGATGTGAATCGACCTAATATGGATCTATCAAACACTACACTATAACTGGGCAGTTGTAAAAGTAGCTTTCAGATTTTGTCACGAATCATGTTGCGAGGCATGGTCAGTGAAGATGGGATTTGCCATTCTCTACATGAGAGAGATATCTCTCAGCCCCTCGAGTAATTAGATCCACAAATGCATGGTCGTGCTACATAAGGTTAAGAGCTAACCTAGGAAAGAGATTCCGAATCATAGGATCAGAAAGGGTGGTCAGCTTGGAGCTCGACAAAATATCGTGAGGCAAAGGGAATATCATGTACTTAACAATGTGATGGTTTGTCTGATACGATGTTTATATACGTTTGGGAGTTGACACATTTTATAGAAGCCGCTACCAACTATTGATCTAGTATGTATACTCGCATCATGTCTAAACGTGCATGAACCTATAGGGTCACACACTTAAGTTGTTGAAAGCCTAATTCTGATTTGATCCGAATTGAACTCCTAATGTGTTTCTAACGTAGCAACCTATTATGAGGAATTCTATATAAAGGGGGATTGTTGGACGTTTGAGGGTTTGCTCTTTCCCCAACACCTCCACCGCAGCCATACTCTCCCACGGCCTAGCCATCCGTTGCGGACCTAGTAGCCCGGCGTGCAACACTTTCACTCTGAACATGTGGACACCTTAGAGGTGATACATCTGCAGCGCTTGGACGAGCCACACGAGGGAGCTATTCGCGGGAGCAACTTGCATTGCGAAGATTGTAATACCCGTCAACAATTAGTGTGATCATTTAGGTGACCTTTGGGACATGAAATTATCATAGTATATGTCGAACTATTATGTTATGTTACGTTGCTGTCATTACTCTTATAAGGTTGGTGAAATGCCGTTAAACTATTGCTGAAATACAGTTGCAGAAATGTTGCTAGAATGTTATCAAAATGTCGCTGAAGTTATGTTAAAATGCTCTTAGGCACCAACGATCGTCGTCATAAACGTGACAACAACGTCCCAACATATGGTGCATAAAACGGAAACCATGGGAAAACCCTAAATTTGCTCAGTTATGCACAAAAACATTAGATGCCGAATGTGTGCGGTTTTAGTGGGTAAATAGATGTTGATGTTGGATGGCTTCATCACCTCTAAGGCCCCGTTTGGATTGACCGTAATTTAAGCAATACCGGTGGAGATTTTCACGGACATGTGGAGGTTCTGCAAAAAAATACTACGCAAGGACACGAAATGTTACGGCTCCGTAAATGCTCCCGACATACCAAGCAGGGCCTAAAAGAGAAAAGAACCCAATTAACATTACAAGTTAGGCACTTGGTCTGCTACACAGTTATGTCTGAATGATTTGAGGCACTGCTACATAGTTACATAGCCAAAGCGCTCTCATCGCACGACGATGCCGTTCTCTCGAGCTTTCGGGTCTATAGGCGGCGACTGTCATTCTCTCGGGCCGGGTCTCGGGGCGTGACATATTCGATATGTGAATCGACCTAATTTGGATCTATCAAACACGACACTGTAACTGCGTAGTTGTAAAAGTAGGTTTCGGGTTTTGTCTCGAATCATGCTGCTGGTGAGGCATGGTCAGTGAAGATACGATTTGTTTTTCTCTGCATGAGAGATATATCTCTTAAGTTGTTGGAAGCCTAATTCGAATTTGATCCTAACTGGACTAGGAATGGACTCTTTCTAATCGTAGCAACCTGTTATGGGGAAGTCTATATAAAGGGGTGTTGTTGGGCGTTTCAGGGTTGCCCTTTCCCCAACACCCTCCACCGCAACCACCACTCTCCCACACCCTAGCCATCCGTGCGGACCTAGCAGTCCGGCGTGCAACACTTCCACTATGAACATGTTGATACCTTATAGGCGATGCATCTGTTATCTGTAGCGCTTGGACGAGCCGCATGAGGGAGCTGTTCGCGGGAGCAACTTGGATTGCGATGTAATACCCACCAAGAATTAGTGTGATCATTTAGGTGACCTTTGGGACATGAAATTATCATAGTATATGTCGAACTATTATGTTATGTTACGTTGTTTTCATTACTCTTATAATGCTGGTGAAATGCCGTTAAACTGTTGCTGAAATACAGTTGCAGAAAGGTTGCTAGAATGTTATCAACATGTCGCTAAAGTTATGTTAAAATGCTCTTAGGCACCAACGATCGTCGTCATAAACGTGACAACAACGTCCCAACATATGGTGCATAAAACCGTAAACCATGGGAAAACCCTAAATTTGCTCAGTCATGCACAAAAACTTTATATGCCAAATGTGTGTGGCTTCACTGGGCAAAGAGATGTTGATGCTGGATGGCTTCATCACCTCTAAGGCCCCGCTTGGATTGACCGTAATTTAAGCAATACCGGTGGAGATTTTCACGGAATTGTGGAGGTCCTACAGAAAATACTGCGCGAGGACACGAAATGTTACGGCTCCGTAAATGCTCCCGACATACCAAGCGGGACTAAAAGAGAAAAGAAACCTAATTAACATTACAAGTTAGGCACTTGGTCTGCTTTTAATAATGATACACAGTATATGTCTAAATGATTTGAGGCACTGCTACGTAGTTACATAGCCAAAGCGCTCTCATCGCACGACGATGCCTCCCCTTTCATGATACAAACATCTTTAACAAAGTTAGCAAATTTAACCACTCGTAAACATTTCAGGCAGGTTCGGATAACCCAAATTAGCCACACCATCCATGACAATTAATCAATTTCCGTACTACCACATCGTAGGTACATTAATCTGTAATAATTCCTCGAGACTATAAACATTCTATATGCTCCCTTCTTTTTTTGGGTAAACTGATCCAGGTAGCAGCTTCCTATACTCTGCAAAGAAACTAAAATCAACCTGCAGACACAGGTGCCATGTATATATATTCTCTCCTGCACTGCACAGAGCCAGCAGTTGTCTTTCCAGAAAGCAATTGTCTTTATCAGATGTGCTGTATCAATTATCATCATATAGGGCAGAGGAAGAATCACACAGCCATGGAATAAACCAATCTAGGCCAGAAGAGCTGGGGTGTGCAACTACTGCTGTACTAGTCTATTGCCCCTAGCTACCTATAGCCCGTAGTTTCGTACATGTCCATGTGCCCAACGTAACTGGAGAATGCGTACCAGTGACAACAAAACTTACCCAAAGAAGGACTGTGCAGTGTGCCCAAACTCCCAAGCCGACAAAAGCTTTAGTGATTAGAGAGAGATCCTGGCAGCGGCAGCAAGTTGGAGTTTTGTAGAGAGAATGGCGATTAATTGCTGTCAGTGGTAGTATTTCTAGGCTGGCTTCCAGTGCGGCCACATGCTCCATGTCTGCCTGCGGCGGAACACAACCCCCAAACCCGTGATGCACAACACAACGGATGGAACTGCCCCCCAGGTTAAGGCGTTAAGCCGAGTCAGTCAGTCTCACCTACTTGGAACCACCACCCAATCTGATCTGGCTGCCCCTCCAGTTATCATTGCAGCATTTTCTACAGTTCGATCTTGCTTTTCCTTGGCTCTCGAGTGCGTTGCCGTACAGACAAACCTCTGCTCAGCATCTTCCAAAAGAATGTAATAACATCAGAAAAGGAACTAACCACAGGGACACCCATGATGCCTCCATGGCACAGCCCAGTGTCAAGCATCAAGCTTACCGGCATCACATGGTGGATCGGCTTCTGGGACCGGCGCTGCAGGGAGATCCTGCTAAAGGAGAAGTGCAGGCCCTGACACGGGCCACCTGGTGAACCTGGAAAACGGTGTCAAGCGCCGGAATGTCAGGTTCAGAATGGTCCCTGTAAGGTCATCAGCTGAAATTGCATTTATCATGCAATGTTGGCTTCTCGTAAGATTACCTCTATGCATACTGGATACCGGTGCACGAGTCATATTCCCTGAAATTCAGATACTGATGCAAATTCTGAATTCGAACATGAGAACAGCGAGGAAAAGAAAAAACGGGGCACAGCAGTGTGTCGCTCTACCATCATTGCAGCATTTTGTACAGTTCGATCTTGCTTTTCCTTGGCTCTCGAGTGCGTCGCTGTACAGACAAACCTCCGCTCAGCATCTTCTAAGAGAAAGTAATAACGCCAGAAAAGAACCGTAGCTCCTCACCAAATGCCCCTGCGTTGGGGCCCGGTCTTGGATAGAATAGGCTAACAAAGGACAACCTGACAAGGGATTTTTCATAATTTTGGGATTAAACAGCATTAACCACAGGGGACACCCATGATGACTCCATGGCACAGCCCAGTGTCCTGTACAAGGGTGTCAAACACCGGAATGTAGGTTCAGAATGGTCCCTGTAAGGTCATCCCTGTTATGCAATGTTGGCTTTGCCGCAAAATCGCCTCTATGCATGATGGATATCCATACATACGTGCACGAGCCACATTCCCTGAAATTGAGATATACAGATGCAAAGTCTGAATTCGAACATGAAAACAGCCAGGACATGCGCTGTCAGATCAGCAAATGTCAGCGATGGAAAAAACTGGTATTATTGAATGAGTGACATGATAGTGTTCGCCACACATCTATTTGAGTATTGAGTAATCTAAACAGGGCATAGAAGGATGCCGAGAAATTATACGACATATTAGCAATTGAGCTGTTTCAGACACCGTCATCTTGCCCTGAATAACAGTACAAGTGGCTTCGGGAACCCTGAGAGTCTGAGGCGCCAATTGTGTCACAGATTTGTGTCGACTGCTCAGCGAGAAGGTTTTGCTCGCCCCAGTTTTGTATAGGCATATGCAACTATGCTTCTGGCATGGACCCAGGACTTTAGCACTCTTGGATGTCAGTTAGGCAGGTTTTTACCCTCGGTTTGACAGTTCTTTCTCAGACGCATAAGATTGTTTTGCTCAGATGAGCAATAGAATAATATGATATATGACTGCTTGCTCTCCCCATTTATTCTTATTTAATTTAACATTGCTCAAAGAAGTAAAAGATTTGGTGTACAAAATCTGATGTTGCCATATCACCTGTTATATACTTGCATAATTAGTTCAAGACCAAACAACGATAAACTGCATAAGAAATTTTAAGACTTCCCAAACTGAACCAAAAAAAAGGCATACCATATGTCACGCAAATATGTTCAATCATTTCGTTTCGATTCAAGGAAACTACGTGAACACAAAGAGTGGAGCCAATGATCAGATACCCTTTTACCTGTGAGCCTCGCCATGGTTCTTTTGCCACCCTTTATGCAACAAAGCTGTGACCACGGGGCTTCATCAGTCCTTTATCTTGCAAAGTGTCTCTAACCTGGACTGCACCACCCCACATGTCTTGATATGCATACAGGTTAGAAATAGTCACATAGTAACCACTATTTTCAGGCTCCAGGCAAAGCAAATGCTTGGCAATGGACTCGCCCATCTTGAGGTCAGGCGTGTTACTGCAAGCACTTAACAGTGCACCCCAAACTCCATGTGCTTCCTTGGATGGCAAACTCTCCACAAATTTATGTGCTTCCTGCAGCCGACCAGCACGTCCAAGCATGTCTACGACGCATACATGATGTTCGGGTGTTGGAGTAATCCCAAATTTCTCTGACATAAGGTTGTAATACTTCCATCCTTCATCAGTAAGTCCAGAGTGACTGCAGGCTGACAAAAGAGCAATAAAAGTACTTCTTGTGGCTTTCATTTCAGACTGATTCATCTTATGGAAAAGCTCTATCGACTGCAACCCATGACCATGAAATCCTAAAGCTGATATCATGG
The DNA here is from genome assembly GCA_947311845.1 of Poa pratensis. Classification (NCBI taxonomy): domain Eukaryota; kingdom Viridiplantae; phylum Streptophyta; class Magnoliopsida; order Poales; family Poaceae; genus Poa; species Poa pratensis. The sequence goes on from CAMZMU010000055.1 coordinate 5,573,729, forward strand.
AGTTCCAGCAAGCAATTGATTTTTCAGCAGAGGATTCAAATATTGTGACAGCACTGTCGAGTCTTCCACACTTACTATACATATCAACTAGAGATGCTGAAACAAAAACATTATTTTGAAGATCAGACTTGACCACATGCCCATGTATGCTCTTTCCATGTCTAAGATCCCCGAGTTGAGTGCAAGCACAGATAATACCGACCGTAGACATCTCATTAGGCACAAAATCTTCAATCTCCTGATAGAATTGTAACGCTCTCGAACCTTCGTTATTCTGTGCAAAACCAGAGATCATACAATTCCAGGAGCACAAATTTCTACCTTCGATACTACAGAAGATTAACTCTGCACTTTCAGTATCTACAAACCGGAAATACATGGTTAACAGCGCGTTCTTCACCCTCAAATTGCATGCAAGCAAGTGCTTCAGTGACATGCAGTGAATGGACTTTCCTAGGGATTGCAGTTTAAGAGTTCCACATGCTGATAAAACACTAACCAGCGTAATGCTGTCAGGATTTACTGGCAAAGATGAATGCATGACCCGAAAGGCTTCCAACGCGTCTCCGTGTAGTCCATTCTGTACACAGCCTACTATGGCTGTATTCCATGAAATAATATCTGATACCAACATTATACTGTCCAACAGTGCGAAGGCAGCCAATGAGTCCTTGCAGCATATGTACATGTGCATCAAAGCATTAACAACTGAAACTGCACTCCCAAATCCATACTTCAGGATAAAAGAGTGAACTGCTTTGCCAAAGCTTAGGTCTTCTGCATAAGAGCATGAAGGTATAACTGCTAGTATAGTGGTCAAAGTGCATCCTAAACCTTCAGAAAGCAGCTCTTTGAACATAGCTTGAGCTTCTATTCCCAGCGAGTCATCTCTTGAGTAACAAGAAAGCATCGTGTTCCATGAGATCACGTCTCTTATTGGCATTGTCCTGAACAAAAGGTTGGCAGCAGATGGGTGATCACATTTCATATACAAACCAAGTAAGCTGTTTCCTGTAGAAGAATCCTCATACAGTAGGCCTTTTCTGACAATGTATCCATGGATTTCTTTCCCTTCGTAGAGTAGTCCTTGATCAGCACAGCCCGAAATAACAGTCACCAAAGTGGCAAGGTCTGGCTGGTACTTTGACATGATTTCTCGGAACCGAACTAGGGCTTCGCTCACCTTTTCATTCTCCACAAATCCCTTGATCATAGCATTCCATGACACCAAATTTCTGTTTAAAATTCTCAAGAAGACCTTCTCTGCATCCTCGGGAAACGCATGCTCGGAATAAAATGTTACCAGGGAATTCTCCACTGAGCAAGACGCAGTGTCCTGAAAACCAATCTTAATGACACAGCTATGGACAGACTCCCCAAAGGAGAGAAGATCCTCGGCACGAGAAGACACCGAAAGGACAGAAGACAATGTCACCTCATCTGCTTGAATTGCCAGAAGCATCATTTCTCTGAAGTACCAAGCTGAAACGCCAAAAAGTCCATTGAACGTGCTTCCACCTATCATAGAATTCCAAGAGGTGGTGTCCCAACACGGCATCCTCCAGAACACAGCCTCTGAAGCACAGAAACTTCCGCACTTCGCATACATGTCGATGAGAGCATTGCAAAGGTTCAGGTCAGTGTCGAGGCGTCTCTTCACGGCGGCAGCATGGAGCGCAATCCCAAGGTTCAGGTCTCCGGCGCGAGGCACCTGACAGCATGACGACCAAGGTCGTGGAGTCGAATGTCCCAAGCACGCTCACCATCCGCCGGAAAAGGACGACGGCATCGTCGAGACGGCAGCTCCGCGTCAGTGCACTGATCGTGGCATTCCACAAGATCAAGTCCGGGTCGGTGGCCTCGTGAAACAGCACCAGAGCGGCGCCCACGTCGGCGCCCCTCCGGGCGTAGGCCGCGAGGAGGGAGGTGCGGACGGGCGGGTCCAGCACGGCGCCAGACTTGAGGGACGCGCAGTGGAGGGCCGAGACGGCGTCCGAGTCGAGGGGCGCGCCGTCCCTGAGCGCGCGCACGATGGAGCCGGCCCGTGTTCCGCGGGGCGTTCCGTCGAGCAGGTGGCGGGCACCCACGTCGGCGGGCGCATGGTGGAGGAAGGCGAGGAGGAGGTGCGGGCTGGGAAGCACGGTGGTTTGGAGGAGGAGGTTGGTTGCGGCGGCGAGGTTGGATTTCACGGCGGCGAGCAGCCTGGGAGCTCGGCGTAGCATCCACCGTCGCGGCGCGGTTTGGCTTTCAATGAGCTCGGCGGAGCACTCTCGATGCAAAGGAGACAGAGAATTGAAGAGAAGAGAACCCCTTTGAATGGCAAAGTAAAACTTTATCAAGTTCCACAAAGAATAAGAAAATATCAATAATACCAAATGCATATAATATGAAAATATTCTTTATTATGATTCCAATACTATAGTATTTTACATTGTAGGTTTTGATTTTTTTTCTTCTAAATATCAGATCAAACTTAATAAAGTTGGATTTTAACTAAAACCAGAAAAATCGCTTCCCGTACGACCTATCACCGATATGTATTCATCATCCAGCAGTCCAAACCTTTGCACCAGCCAGATTTAGGAAGCACTTGGGGTGTTCTTCGGTGCCTTCCATTTCAAGCATCAAGCAACATTGCACATATCCAACTACTCATCAATGGAAGCACCGTATGGCACTGTGAACCATCTAAAGTATTTCCTGATATCTCATATTCCAAGCAGCAACATGATGTTAAGAGAATCCAACTCATTGTAACTAGGATTTTCATCTTTTTCTATTTAGAGTTTATTTCATATATGCAAACTTGTCCGACACAAGACCTATTTGTAAAACTAGAGCTACCGTGAGTAGTGTGTGTTGCAAGCATAATATATGCATGTAAAGCATATATATATTGAGACGGTGCAGGAGTCCGGAGTATGCTTTTGAAAAGGAAGGCTGGTCATTGGATATCCAACTACCACACATAACTGTATTCTTTCCCAGTCTTAAAAGAAAGAAATCAAATCTCCCCATCAATGTGCTTTACTTCAAAGACAACAAACATTATGGTCTATTTGGATGATATCTTTCCAAGAACACATGGATACAAAAAATACGCAGGATTATGATGTCGGTTCCATTTGAATCCAGTTTTTTAGCCCGCAATGCAATTCTTGAACTTTGCAGGACATGCTGAGATTAAGAAAGGGGGCAAGTGTTAATTACAAACAACTGGAAACATACAAGAGCAACTTCTTGACAAATGTGAGGAATATATGTTTGTAAAGAATTACCATGCTCTAGAGCACTCCAAACGACCATACAATCTCTGCTACAAAAATATGCAGTGTCCTGTCTCGGCTCATGACGGACGAAATCCGACGATCCATAGCGATGACGGACGAAATCGGACGCGCGACGCGCCATCCATCGCTAATCGCTTCATCCCACCGTCGCCCGGCGCATCCGCCCGCCAGCTCCTGCCCTGATTTCCTCCTCTGCCCCTCGCGCATGTCGCCGCCGCCTTTATGCCAGCACCGCTCGTGCCGTCCCCCACCGCCGCTGGCGCCGCCGCGCGAGCCCACCGCCGCCGCTAATCAATTGCCTATCCACGCCGGTCGGGCGCCGCCAAGACATCCGCCCTGCAACGTTGCCCACCCCAGCGCCTCCCTGCCCCAATCTGTCGTCTCCCTGCCAACGTCGTGCCGCCCTCCACTGCTTCGACGCCTACACGTGCTAGCGTTGGTGCTCTGATCCGTCCTTCTGCCCCTCGCCTTCCTCCTCGGCCTCCGCCGCACTGGTAAGCCATCACCTGCCCTCACATCTGGTTCTTCTCTCCCGTGTATTTCAGCAGCCATCCTCTCTCTCTCTCTTTGCTCTCTGGCCATAACCCAGGATCTGACCCCTCTCTGTGGATGTATCAAGAGCGGGCAAAAATTGGAAGGAAAACGGATCCATCTCTCCCCGTCCTCTCTCCTCCCCCTTTCCTCTCTCTCTCAATCTCACATCTGCCTATCTCTGCAGCACGCGGCGAGAAACGGGAAGCCGCCGGACAGGACTGGTAGCAACGGTGGGAGTAGTCGGCTAGCATGGGGTGAGAATTGAGATGAGCAGCGCATAAGTGGCAAGATGACCAATCCAGATTTTGAAGATAAGGTTTGAATTCCACGTTCCTGTCTGTTGATCTGCACGAGTTTTCAGTGAACTTCTATTGGCCTTTTCCAGAGAGTTCACACAGCATGCATGTGTTTCAGTGAATATCAAACATATTTCTCCATATGCTGGCAGAAAATATTCAGGATGCGTACGGTGAGGTAGCAAGCATTGCTTAACAGGTATATTTTTATTTCATTGTGAACCAATAGGAAAATAAAACATGACACATTGCCATGTTGGCATGGGGCAATTCAGTTGCAAAATAAGCAAAATAAATCATGGCTAGCTCTAAATGTTAAGTGAAGTCGTGTGTCCCGAGCAGTGTTTATTTTGCAGGCAATAATATACAGTATGACTGTACTCATTTGTGTCCTGAGCAATGTTTATTCATGCTGGTTGGGGTTATTGGGCGAAATTGGGTTTTCCTTTTTCGTTTTCATGCAAAAATTAGAATCTTATGCTCATTTTGATCGGGGATATTTGATGAATTTTAAGTTTTACTGTTATTTGGGATTTAGGGTTTCATTCCTAAGCGTATTTACTTATTTACATTGAGGTGAGCCAGGTTAACTTGGTACACTCATATTGATTTTGTTGTTGTTAGTTTGCATAGACGAGCCGATGATATTTCTAATAGCTCACATGGTTCAATGCTACTGACTCCCTAGGTTTGAGTTCTTGTTGTTTTTATCTGTATTCAGGCGACTGCCGAAAATAATATACACACAGAGATTCCTTCTTATACACAAGTTGTGGGTAATCTCTACTACAAAAAATATTCAGGATGCGTACGGTGAGGTAGCAAGCATTGCTTAACAGGTATATTTTTATTTCATTGTGAATCAATAAGAAAATAAAACATGACACATTGCCATGTTGGCATGGGGCAATTCAGTTGCAAAATAAGCAAAATAAATCATGGCTAGCTCTAAATATTAAGTGAAGTCGTGTGTCCCGAGCAGTGTTTATTTTGCAGGCAATAATATACAGTATGACTGTACTCATTTGTGTCCTGAGCAATGTTTATTCATGCTGGTTGGGGTTATTGGGCGAAATTGGGGGTTTCCTTTTTCGTTTTCATGCAAAAATTAGAATCTTATGCTCATGTTGATCGGGGATATTTGATGAATTTTAAGGTTTACTGTTATTTGGGATTTAGGGTTTCATTCCTAAGCGTATTTACTTATTTACATTGAGGTGAGCCAGGTTAACTTGGTACACTCATATTGATTTTGTTGTTGTTAGTTTGCATAGACGAGCCGATGATATTTCTAATGGCTCACATGGTTCAATGCTACTGACTCCCTAGGTTTGAGTTCTTGTTGTTTTTATCTGTATTCAGGCGACTGCCGAAAATAATATACACACAAAGATTCCTTCTTATACACAAGTTGTGGGTAATCTTAGCATCTGAGATTTTAGTTTCTGTAGATTCTTGCATCAAGTTGTGGTTCTCCCATAATCACACTTTGATGACATATCCGTGGTACTTGATCCAGATATGTTCCAAACTTGACACTTGATGGGATGGATATAAAGATGGCTGCGAACAATCTCATTGATAATTTCCTAGCAGGCTATACTCTTATCTTGGGATCAAACTGACAAGTTGATGTATTTACGAGGTGAAAGGGTATTATCAAGCACTTTTATGTTGAATAATGTTACTCAGTTGCATTGCAGTATATGTTTGGAGAAAATGCAAGAGTTACTGGAATCAGCTTGAGCAAAATACCTCAATATGGAGGAGTTTTGTACGGACAACTTGGTAAGGGTTGGAATATGCATTTTCTCTTTACAGAACTAAGGTACCCAGATTCGAGTTGAATATCTATTATAACCTGGTGATACCTTATGTGGTTGCTCAATTGGTTCAAGGGACCTGCTTTGGCTTGACATAAATGGATAAAGAATGGCTCAATGGACCTTCTTTTGCTAAAAAACAAGTCAAGATTCTACAGGTTCAGTTTCTCGGTTTGAGCTAAATGTTCTTTGTAAGATAATGTTTTGACTCGTCCTGTTTAAAGCCCGGAAGTGATCTATATTGATAGATTTTGCTATGTTCCATCAGTATGTGAAATTATTACTCAACTAATAGTAGTGTTTGATCAACTTTTAGCAATGGGAATATTCAAGAAACTAGATGGTGTAGCGTTCTTTCATAGGAAAATAGTTACTCGGTGCTTCATGTACCTTTTAGCAATGGGAATATTCAAGGAACTACATGGTGTAGGGTTCTTTTATAGCAATGGGAATATTTCAGAGATGATTTCGTCAATTTTGTTTCTTCACCGGCTGTGGGAGTTGACCAAATGGAAGTATGGAACACCTAGCTATATGGAACAATTTTGGTTTTGTTCAGGATATGTAAATGTAGGTCTCGAAGAGGATTTCCCAGGATTGAATGTGTCCATCCTGCAACTTCATGTACCTGTTTTCCATAGTTAGATTCTATTCGACTGTGTCGAAGTTGCACGGCGATTTATCTTGTTATCTTTTTTTATGGCCGTCCGGCTTCATGCTCTTGCTGCGATGCCGCTTCTTCTGTCAATCCAAACCTCGCCAGCCATCGTTTTGATACTGCGAATTTCGGGGCACAGCGGTCACGGTACCATCATTGCAGCATTTTGTACAGTTCGATCTTGCTTTTCCTTGGCTCTCGAGTGCGTTGCCGTACAGACAAACCTCCGCTCAGCATCTTCCAAAAGAATGTAATAACGTCAGAAAAGGAACTAACCACAGGGACACCCATGATGCCTCCGCCCAGTGTCAAGCATCAAGCTTACCGGCATCACATGGTGGATCGGCTTCTGGGACCGGCGCTGCAGGGAGATCCTGCTAAAGGAGAAGTGCAGGCTCTGACACGGGCCACCTGGTAAACCTGGAAAACGGTGTCAAGCGCCGGAATGTCGGTTCAGAATGGTCCCTGTAAGGTCATCAGCTGAAATTGCAATTATCATGCAATGTTGGCTTCTCCCAAGATTGCCTCTATGCATGCACGAGCCATATTCCCTGAAATTCAGATATACTGATGCAAATTCTGAATTCGAACATGAGAACAGCCAGGAAATATATGTTGATTCGATACTAAGAATTTCGGGGCACAGCAGTGTGTCGCTCTACCATCATTGCAGCACTTTGTACAGTTCGATCTTGCTTTTCCTTGGCTCTCGAGTGCGTCGCCGTACAGACAAATCTCCGCCCAGCATCTTCTAAGAGAATGTAATAACGCCAGAAAAGAACCGTAGCTCCTCACCAAATGCTCCTGCATTGGGGCCCGGTCTTGGATAGAATAGACGAAGAAAGGACAACCTGACAAGCGATTTCTCATAATTTTAGGATTAAACAGCATCAACCACAGGGGACACCCATGATGACTCCATGGCACATCCCAGTGTCAACCATCAAACTTACCGGCATCGCATGATGGATCGGCTTCTGGGACCAACACTGCAGGGAGATGCCGCCCAAGGAGAAGTGCAGGCTCAGGCATGGGCCACCTGATGAGCCTGGACAACGGTGCCAAGCACCAGAATGTAAGGTTCAGAATGGTCCCCGTAAGGTCATCAGCTGGAATTGCACTATCATGATGGATATCGATGCATACGTGCACGAGCCATATTCCCTGAAATTGAGATATACAGATGCAAAGTCTGAATTCGAACATGAAAACAGCCAGGACACATATGTTGCACTGTCAGATCAGCAAATTGCCACACATCTATTGCGTACTGAGAAATCTAAAAGGGGAATAGAAGGATGCCGAGAAAATTATATGACATATTAGCAATTGAGCTGTTTCAGATACTTCGGTTTGACTGTTCTTTCTCACATGCATAAGCTTGTTTTGCTCAGATGAGCAACAGAATAATATGATATATGACGAGTGCAGCGTTTTGGAGGCCGAGCTACACGTAGCTCTTTATTTTGAAAAAAATGAAAATCATATTTTGGAGTTTCAAAAAAATGTGAAACAAATCCTGGATGTAGATTATGTTGTCTTCTACCAACGTGTAAAATATCAAATAGAAAAATGATGTATTTTGGGCTGTGCAAAAATGACAAAAATCTGAAATCTGAAAGTAGTGAATAGTGCAAATTGAACCCTCCAAAATCTGTCAGATTTCGTTATTTTTGTGTAGCACAAAATATGAATTAGTTTGAGTTGAGATTTTGCAAGTCGGTAGAATGCACTATTGTCTATGTCCGGGATGTTTTTCAAAAAAAAATGGAACTTCAAACAATGATTTTTTTTGAATTTTTCTATATATAGAGCTACATGTAGCTCGCCTCCATTTTGACTTTCTGGATATATGACTGCTTGCCCTCCCCATTTATTCTTATTTAACTTAACATTGCTCAAAGGAGGAAAAGTTTTGGTGTACAAAATTTGATGTTGCCATATCACCTGTCACATACTTGCATAATTAGTTCAAGACCAAACAATCGAGAAACTGCATAAGAGTTTTTAGGACTCCCAAACTGAACCAAAAAAAGGCATACCAGATGTCACGCAAATAGGTTCAATCATTTCGTTCCTATTCAAGGAAACTATGTAAACAGAAAGAGTGGAGCCAACGATCAGATACCTCTTACTTGTGTGCCTCGCCATGGTTCTTTTGCCACCCTCTATGCAACAAAGCTGTGACCACGGGGCTTCATCAGTCCTTTATCTTGCAAAGTGTCTCTAACCTGGACTGCACCACCCCACATGTCTTGATATGCATACAGGTTAGAAATAGTCACATAGTAACCACTATTTTCAGGCTCCAGGCAAAGCAAATGCTTGGCAATGGACTCGCCCATCTTGAGGTCAGGCGTGTTACTGCAAGCACTTAACAGTGCACCCCAAACTCCATGTGCTTCCTTGGATGGCAAACTCTCCACAAATTTATGTGCTTCCTGCAGCCGACCAGCACGTCCAAGCATGTCTACGACGCATACATGATGTTCAGGCGTTGGAGTAATCCCAAATTTCTCTGACATAAGGTGGTAATACTTCCATCCTTCATCAGTAAGTCCAGAGTGACTGCAAGCTGACAAAAGAGCAATAAAAGTACTTCTCGTGGCTTTCATTCCAGACTGATTCATCTTATGGAAAAGCTCTATTGACTGCAACCCATGACCATGAAATCCTAAAGCTGATATCATGGAGTTCCAGCAAGCAATTGATTTTTCAGCAGAGGATTCAAATACTCTCACAGCACTGTCGAGTCTTCCACACTTACTATACATATCAACTAGAGATGCTGACACAAAAACATTATTTTGAAGATCAGACTTGACCACATGCCCATGTATGCTCTTTCCATGTCTAAGATCCCCGAGTTGAGTGCAAGCACAGATAATACCGACCGTAGACATCTCATTAGGCACAAAATCATCCATCTTCTGATAGAACTGTAACGCTCTCCAACCTTCGTTATTCTGTGCCAAACCAGAGATCATACAATTCCAGGAGCACAAATTTCTACCTTCGATACTATAGAAGATTAACTCGGCACTTTCAGTATCTGCAAACCGGAAATACATGGTTAACAGCGCGTTCTTCACCCTCAAATTGCATGAAAGCAAGTGCTTCAGTGACATGCAGTGGATGGACTTTCCTAGGGATTGCAGTTTAAGAGTTCCACATGCTGATAAAACACTAACTAGCGTAATGCTGTCAGGATTTACTGACAAAGATGAATGCATGAACCGAAAGGCTTCCAACGCGTTTCCATGTAGTCCATTCTGTACACAGCCTACTATGGCTGTATTCCATGAAATAATATCTGATACCAACATTATACTGTCCAACAGTGCGAAGGCAGCCAATGAGTCCCTGCAGCATATGTACATGTGCATCAAAGCATTAACAACTGAAACTGCACTCCCAAATCCATACTTCAGGATAAAAGAGTGAACTGCTTTGCCAAAGCTTAGGTCTTCTGAACCAGAGCATGAAGGTATAACTGCTAATATAGTGGCCAAAGTGCATCTTAAACCTTCAGAAAGAAGCTCTTTGAACATAGCTTGAGCCTCTATTCCCAGGGAGCCATCTCTTGAATAACCAGAAAGCATCGTGTTCCATGATATCACGTCTCTTATTGGCATTGTCCTGAACAAAAAGTTAGCAGTAGATGAGTCATCACATTTCATATACAAACCAAGTAAGCTGTTTCCTACAGAAGAATCGTCATAGAGTAGGCCTTTTCTGACTATGTATCCATGGATTTCTTTCCCTTCGCAGAGTAGTCCTTGATCAGCACAGCCTGAAATTACAGTCACCAAAGTGGCAAGGTCTGGCTGACACTTTGACATCATTTCTCGGAACAGAACTAGGGCTTCGCTGACCTTTTCATTCTCCACAAATCCCTTGATCATAGCATTCCATGACACCAAATTTCTGTTAAAAATTCTCAAGAAGACCTTCTCTGCATCATCGGGAAACCCATGCTCGGAATAAAATGTTATCAGGGAATTCGCTACGGAGCAAGACGCAGTTGCCTCATAACCAAGCTTGATCACACAGCCATGGACAGACACCCCAAAGGAGAAAAGATCCTCTGCACGAGAAGAGGCTGAAAGGACAGAAGACAGGGTCACCTCATCTGACTGAATTGCCAGACACATCATTTCTCTGAAGTACCAAGCTGAAACGCCAAAAAGTCCATTGAACGTGCCACCACCTATCATAGAATTCCACGAGGTGGTGTCCCAACACGGCATCCTCCAAAAAACAGCCTCGGAAGCGCAGAAACTTCTGCACTTCGCGTACATGTCGACGAGGGCATTGCAAAAGTTCACGTCAGTGTCAAGGCGTCTCTTCATAGTGGCGGCATGGAGCGCCATGCCAAGTTTCAGGTCTCCGGCACGCGAGGCCCCTGACAGCATGACGACCACGGTGGTTGAGTCGAACGTCCCAAGCATGCTCACCATGCGCCGGAAAAGGACCACGGCGTCGTCGAGGCAGCTACGTGTCAGTGCTCCGATCACGGCGTTCCACAGGAATGCATCCGGGTCGGCGGCCTCGTGGAACAGCGCCAGAGCGGCCCGCACGTCGCCGTTCGGCGCGCTCCACCTGGCATAGGCACCGAGGAGAGATGTGCGCACTGGCGGGTCCAGCACGGCGCCGGACTTGAGGGACGCGCAGTGGAGGGCTGAAACGGCGTCCGCGTCGAGGGGAACGCCGCCCCTGAGCGCGCGCACGATGTAGCTGGCCCGTGTTCCGCGGGGCGTTCCGTTGAGCAGGTGGCGGGCGTCCACGTCGGTGGGCGCATGGAGGAGGTGCAGGCTGGGAGGCGTGGGGGTTTGGATGAGGAAGTTGGTTGCGGCGTGGAGGCCGGGCTTCACGGCGGCGAGCAGTCTGGGAGCTCGGCGTAGCATCCACCGGCGCAGCGCGGTGTGGCTTTCAATGAGCTCGGCGGAGCACTCTCGATGCGAAGGAGAGGAAGAGAATGGAAGAGAAGCCCTTTGAATCTTGGATGGCAAATTCAAACTTTATCAAGTTTGACAAAGAATAAAAAAATATCAATCTATATACCTAATAATAAAAAAAGATGGCTTTTATGGTACGTCATTAAAACTGCCCCCGAAGTTGGTAAAAATTACCCACCATGCCACGCATAAGTGAAAACAACGATTCGTTTTGGAGAAGCCAAAGCATCTTCCCCGACCCGAGCACCCAGCGCCGCCCCGACGAAATTCGATCCGGACCATGCGCAGTAGCTGCACGCGTCGCCGGCCGTGCTCATCCGCCCGCCATCCTCACGCGCCGTCGGTCCGTACACCATCACGCGACGCTGGTAGTAACCTCATGCGGCCGTGAGCCTCCCATCCTTGCGCGCCGTGAGGATGTCTCCAACGGGGCGACGCATCGAGTCCGCGCCTCCGTTCCTGTCCGCGGGGGCAAAAAACACGGCCCAACGGGGCGACGCAAACGGATCGCGGTCTGTTTTTTGGTCCGCCACGACCCATTCCTGGCCCAAATTTGGGCCACCGAAGCGTCGGGCGCGGACGCGAGCGGAGCGCTATTGTGTCCTCCTCTGGTCCGCCCCTGGCCCAACCGTCACGCCATTCCCCACCCCAATCTCCTCCGCCTCTCTCGCCCCTCCCGCCGCCACCCCGCCGTCGCTCCCTCGATTTGGCACTGCAGGCCATTCCCGGGACACCATCTCCTGCTCCTCTTCCTCCCCGTCACCGGAGCTGCTTCCTCCCGCCACGGTCGGTGAATCTTGCGGCCACATCTGTCGGAGCGCCCGCGACACCAACAACGCCCACAAGGTGTTCGGCCGTCAGCCCCGGCACCAACTCAGGTACGAACTCGGCCATGGATAGCTCCGATGAATGGTACTACAAGAACTACATCCTGTGCGCGCCATCATCGGATGATTCCTCGGACGATGAGAGTGACGGCCTGGTTGCCACCCTCATCGTCAATGAGTACATTGAGAGGATGCGGCCGGTGTTCCGAGGCTCGTTGCCGGGCCGTTCTCCTGCATTGGACCGGAACCGGAGAGCTGGCCAACTCCAGCTCTGGGGGGACTACTTTCGTCCCCACAGACCCACGTATCCTCCCAAGATTTTTCGGCGCCGTTTCCGGATGAGAAGATCTTTGTTCAACCGTATCCGGTTGGGGGTGATGCATTTTGATGACTATTTCATATGTAAGCCAGATGCATGTGGTGCCCTCGGTTTCTCATCATACCAGAAGTGCACCGCCGCTGTTCGCATGCTTGCATATGGAATTGCAGGTGATCTTGTGGACGAGTACGTGCGGATGAGCGAGTCCACGTGCCTAGAAGTAATGTACAAGTTTTGCAAGGCCGTGGTGCAGGTGTTCGGCCCCGAGTACTTGAGGGAGCCCAATGTTGCCGACATGACCCGACTCTTGGCCATCAACGAGGCCAGAGGGTTCCCTGAGATGCTTGGCAGCATAGATTGTATGCACTGGGAGTGGAGGAACTGCCCATTTGCTTGGCAGGGGCAGTACAAGGGCCATGTTGGGGCGTGCATGGTCGTGCTTGAGGCCGTGGCATCACAAGATTTGTGGATTTGGCACTCGTTTTTTGGCATGGCCGGCTCGTACAATGACATCAACGTGCTGCAGCGGTCTCCGGTGTTCAACAGGCTTGCCAATGGCCTCGCACCCCAGGTGACATATGAGATCAATGGTCACGAGTATGACAAGCCTTATTATCTTGCTGATGGGATTTGTCCTACATGGACTACTTTTGTGAAGACCATCTCCAATCCCAGTGATGAGAAGAAGAAGAGGTTCACCAAGGAACAAGAGAGTGCTAGAAAGGATGTAGAATGTGCATTCGGTGCCCTCCAGTCACGGTGGGCTATTGTTCGCCACCCCGCTAGGACATGGGACAAGGACCAACTCTGGGAGGTGATGACAGCTTGTGTGATCATGCACAACATGATTGTGGAGGACGAACGCGACGAGGGTATGCATGATCAGGCTTGGCAGTTTCATGGTCAGTTGGTACAGCCCCAGGGACCGTCCACATTTGATCAGTTCCTCGACTTCCACCGTGACATTCGTGAGAAGGTGTCTCATAACCAGCTCCAAAATGATTTGGTGGAGCATGTCTGGCAGCACTACGGTAACCAGTAGTTTCATTTGATGAACTATTGGTCTTATTTTTATTTGGTTTGTAAGACTATGCATGAAACAATTTGTTATTTGTGAAATAATTTGTATTATTTGCTGAATTATTTAGATTGTAATAACTATGTGATGAACCATTTGGATTGTATTATTTGGATTGTATAATTTATTTTATTTCCTATATACTTGTTTTGTATGGATTGATAAAAAATGATCAAAAACTCTGGCCGGACGGACTCGATGCGTCGGCCTACCCCCCTATATATGAATGAAAATGGCCCATATATGACCTATTTAACTAAAAAAACATGCGGGCGGATTTGATGCGTCGTCCCGTTGGGGGCACTGGCCTGAAAGGGGCGGACATGGTCCGGACGCGCGTCCGTTCCCCGACCCAAACGGACAAAACGCGGACCAAACGCGCATCCGTTTGGGTCGCCCCGTTGGAGTCATCCTGAGGGCCAGCCCCGCCCGTCCCCCATCGCCACGAGCGTCATGACTTCCATGTGCGCTGTTGACTCGTCGCCCGTGATGCTCTGTTGACAAGAGTATTTGCTGGCGGCACCTTGTGCTGTGCAATAAATGATCCACTTTCTCTATCTACGGATTGAATTTAGCCACGACGTTTTGCCTCAGCTTATGTTGTTTGCGTACGTCCTGTTCTTCGTTTATTTCTCGTTTGTCACGGCTGGAAGCCCGGAACAACTGTCTCGATGCAAATCCCTGACCAAACCGAAAAGCAATCTGCCAATATGTTTATATGTTCAATGCCTAATAGTCTAACATGTGAGAATTGTAGAATCCCTAATTTTTGTTGTATTGATCTGGACCCTCGTGGGGGGTTTATACATGAGTACAAGGGGGTAGGAGACTTGGAGTACAAGATGATCTAACCCTAATCAATCCTAACCGTACATATACTCTAACATCCTCCCTCAGTCGTAGCGGGAGTGAAGCGGACGATTGCGACTAGAGAAGTCCTATGCGTCCGTCACCTCCTCCACCTTGTCATCATCGTCGTCCCCTTCTGGTTCCTTCTCTTCCCTCCCGCAGTCACAACGGGAGTGTCATGGACGCAAGGGATGACGCGGATGCTGTCGACTGGAGCTCTTGAGTTGCTTTTTTTTTGTGTGGGAAGAGCTCTTGAGTTGCTGTAGACGTGTGTATGATGTTGATGTCGAGGTAGCCGTACATATACTTAACATAACACACTAGCGTCACCTAACATGACTGCTATACTATTGCAGTGAGATGATTTCGATAATGAATTGGTGCTATTCAGTAAAGGCAGAGATGGACAACTGCGTTTGTTGTTTGGTCCAGGTATTGTGCTTTCCATGTAACAGCCCTAGAAACAAATTAGAATGCGACTTGCAGGAAGAAAGGAACAAGGGCATGGTATTTCCATCCTTGCTCCAAGACAATACATGGTTAGAAGAAATGCACTCTCTTCTATGCACTTAAAGGCAGCAACTAACAAAGAGAATGATACATCAGCCAGCAGAGCTCATCTTGGAGACTTGGATGAAGCAGTCTAACTTCGTCAAGTTGACGGTGCAGGCAGGCGCCGGTGCCGGCGGTGAGATGGACGAACTGGTCGAAGCCATAAACACGAAGTTCACATTGTAAAAGACTACTACGAGAGGAGAAACTTCCCTGTACACATGTTCAAGGGCTCAAGGCCACTAAGAAGCACTAGGAGCTGATAGAGGACCTCCGGCAAGAGCAAACAGATACACCATTATATATCTTCCCGAAGTCAGTTACACGGTGAAGGGAAGGAACATCATGTGCTCTTAACGGTGAGACTTTAAGAGAGAACTATCATTTTTACGATAGCACGAACTCGATAAGAAATCTACCATAATTTTTGATTGATAGTAGTTGTGGCCCTATCAAGAACACTTCATCTTGTCAAGATTTTTTTTATTTTCAGTACTGAAGTTCACCATTACCTAAACAATATTGAATAAAAATTAATCCGTAGCAACGCACGGGCACATTTCCTAGTAATACCAAATGCATATAATATGAAAATATGATTCCAATACTATAGTATTTTACATTATAGATTTTGATTTTTTTTAAAATATTTAATCAAACTTAATAAAATTTGATTTTGACTAAACCCAAAAGATTGATGTTCGTACGACATATCGCCGACATGTATCCACCATCCACCAATCCAAACCTTTCCAGCAGCCAGATTTAGGAAGCACTTGGCGTGTTCTTCGGTACCTTCCATTTCAAGCATCAAGCAACATTGCACGTATCCAACTACTCATCAATGGGAGCACCATACGGGGCTGTGCAACATCTAAAGTATTTCCTGATATCTCCTATTCCAAGCAGCATCAAGATGTTAAGAGAATCCAACTCATCGTAATTAGGATTTTCACCTTTTTCTATTTAGAATTTATTTCATATATGCAAACTTGTCCGACACAAGAGCTATTTGTAAAACGAGAGCTACCGTGAGTAGAGCGTGTTGCAAGCATAATACATGCATGTAAAGCATATATATTGTGTGCTCTTGAAAAGGGAAGGCTGGTGTCTACATTGGATATCCAACTACCACAGATAACTGTATCCTTTCCAGTCTTAAAAGAAAGAAATCAAATCTCCCCATCAATGTGCTTTACTTCAAAGACGACAAACATTATGGTATATTTGGTTCATATCTTTCCAAGAACACATGGACACAAAAATACGCAGGATTATGACGTCGGTTCCATTTGAATCCAATTATTTAGCCCGCAATGCAATGCTTGAACTTTGCAGGGTATGCTGAGATTAAGAAAGGGGGCAAGTGTTAATTACAAACAACTGGAAACATACAAGAGCAACTTCTTGACTAATGTGAGGAATATATGTTTGTAAAGAATTACCATGCTCTAGAGCACTCCAAACGATCCACCATACAATAATGATAAACATTCCTATTTATTATAACAAGACATTACAACAACAAAAAAAATTGGTCAGACATTTCGCTAATAATGATGAGGCCATGATGGAGCAAATTAAGTGTGTTGCACGTACTTAAGGACCAAGAAAGTAAGAATAGACGGCAACCCAATCCACATAGAATCGACCCAGAAATGGTTTTTCGGCGAGTCTAGGGCGGCAGGCGCTCGGCAAAGATTTTATCAGTGTCAAAACTGGATACTCGGTAAATAAAGTGAACAAACAATGCGGAGGCGGCAAAGGCACGTGCCACATAGCTTTTGCCATGTGTGTTCCGCTCGGGCACTCGGTGAATCACACGCATGTGGGCCCCGGTTGGCACGTCTATGCCGAGAGTCTACGGCAGGATATAGAATAAGAATTTGGGAATTAAAAAAAGGGAGCGCCTAGCGCTCGGCTGACCGAGAAATGAGTTAACGCTCGGTCGACGTAGGTTAGCAGCTGATTTAACAGAACGCTCGGTTGATTATGTTAGCGTTGTTTTCCTTTGCCTATTAGCAGGGACAGATCCAGGCCCAGGCAAAACGGGCCCACGCATGGCCTGGGCGCGGGAATAATTTCGCTGCTGGCCTCATTGGACCGAACACGAGCAAGCATGCAAGCATGCTTTAGGTATTTGTTTTTGTTTCTATTAGCCCATTTTCGCTTAGAGTGGCAAAAAAATGTTATAACAATTTTTTTAGTATTTTTTGGCGCTACGTTCTGAAATAATATTCATTTTTTACTCGTACAAAAAATAATGTTATTTTAAGAGTTGTTTAGTAGTTTTTTTGCGCGAAGTTTTTGACCACTAACTATGGAATTGCACAAATTCATGTTGCCTGCAAATTCAAATAGTATGTTGCCTGCACAAAACTACAAACTAAATTGTAGTTGCGTACTAATGTGCTTTGAACATGGAAACTACCGCTGTGTTTAATATGCAATTGCACATGGAGGGTTCAGTTGCATTTGCATGGTCATTGTTTTCCAAAAGCATGCAGTTACAAGTAACATGCAATCGCACATTACTGGCAATAGTAAAATAACATGAGAAAAATTTAGAAACCTTTAAATATGTGTGCAATTAAACATTATGCCTACTACTGTGCAATTGCATATTATAATCAATAATATGCAATTCCACATTACTAGCAATAGTAAAAAAAACATGAGAAAAAATACGCAACAGTTAAATATGTGTGCAATTACACATTATGGCTACTAGTGTGCGATTACACATTATTTGTCATAATATCCAATTGCGCATTACTGGCCATAGTAAAAAAAGATAAGAAAAAATACGCAACAGTTATATATGTGTGCAATTACACATTATGGCTACTAGTGTGCAATTACACACTAATGAGAATAATGTGTAATTATAGACTTAATGATAAAAATCATGTGTAATTGCACCAAACAAAATATGTGCGATTACACACTAATGAGAATCATGTGTAATTGCACACTTAATGATAAAAAAATCATGTGCAATTGCACCCAGAACAAAAAACATGTGCGATTACACACACTAATTAGAATAATGTGTAAATACACACTTAACAATAAAACAATCGTGTGTAATTGCACCCAAAACAAAAAAACATGTGCGATTACACACTAATTAGAATAATGTGTAAATACACACTTAACAATAAAAAAATCGTGTGTAATTGCACCCAAAACAAAAAATTGTGATTGCACACTAATGAGAATCATATGTAATTGCACACTTAACGATAAAAAATCGTGTGTAATTGAAACCAAAACAAAAAAAACATGTGCGAGTACACACTAATTAGAATCATGTGTAATTGCACACAAAACAAAAAACATGTGCGATTACACACTAATTAGAATAATGTGTAAATACACACTTAACAATAAAGAAATCGTGTGTAATTGCACCCAAAACAAAATATTTGTGATTACACACTAATGAGAATCATGTGTAATTGCACACTTAACGATAAAAAATCATGTGTAATTGCACCCAAAACAAAAAAAACATGTGCGATTGCACACTAATTAGAATCATATGTAATTGCACACTTAACGATAAAAAATCGTGTGTAATTGCACCAAAAACAAAAAACATGGTCGATTACACACTAATTAGAATAATGAGAATCATGTGTAATTGCACAATTAATAGTAAAAAATCGTGTGTAATTGTACTGAAAACAAAAAAAACATGTGCAAATACACACCAATGATAATCATGTGCAATTGCACGCTTTACGTTAAAAATATGTGTAAAACAAAAACAATAGGTTCATGTATAGCCGAACAAAAACAACCCATAAAAAAAGTAAAAAGGCCCAACACAGAAGACGGAAGGAAAAAACACACGTATGGGTCCCACCACTCGTTTCACCTTCTGGAGAGTGTAGAGACACACCCGACACGACACGAACAAAATCAAAATAAACAAACAAAAAAAACCCAAAAACAATTATGAATGTGCAATTGCACGCAAAACGTCCGTGTGTAGCTGCACGCAAAACGTCCGTGTATAGCTGCACAATAAACTTCAGCGTGGCAACGCCCTCCCTGCAAAAACTCTTTAAAAAACTCTCTATCATGAAACGCAACAGAAAAAAAAAAACGTATAAAACCCAGAAAACAAAAAGGCCCAAAAAAAAGTAGCTGAAAAGGTCACAACCCGAGCACAAAACAGCCGAAACAACCATCTCCTGCCATCTACGTGCGTGACTCAAACGATCTCGATGACTCGATTGATCGCACGGACCAAAACGTCGACCGAGCGTTAAGTTTAATCTCAGGCAACCGAGCGTTAGCAAAACCGAAAAATTATACATGTAAAAAATTCTTATGCAATTGCACACTAAAATTCCAGCGTGGCAACGTCCCTCTGCCAAAACAAAAAGACATAGACGGTTCCACTAAAAAATGTTTTAGAAAATCTCTATCATATATTAAAAGCCCAAACGGCAACACAAAAAAAGCTCAGCCAAAAACCTAGAAAATCAAAAGGCCCCAATAAATAGCTGAAACAAAAACGAAAGGAGAAAACCCAACCTACAAACGGGCCACAGCCCAACCATCTACCTGCGTGTCTGACTCAAGGAAGCCTGATCGATCGACCGATCACGCGGAGTTAATCGTCGACCGAGCGGCAAACTAAATCTCAGGCAACCGAGCTCTAGCAAAAGCGTTAAAAAAATTGAGCGTTCAGCACATGTGCATGCATACGTGGATGAATCTACACATGAGAACTAGCAATGTAGTCAAGGTAGCTCATAGCTTCACTCTAGACTCTAATAATACTGGAAGAAGGAGGCAGCGCTGCTTGAAGAAGGCTAAAGACGACGTCGAGGTTATGTTGGTCAACTGAGGGAAAAAATACTACCGGTCGGTCGTTTTCCAAGAAACAACAGAGGAGACGTGAGCTACACCTACCAAGGCTTAAAGCCTGAGATTTACATGTGCCTTGCCAGTTTGATCATGTCTTGCGAGTTAGTTTCATTCCAAAGTCCATGGTCAGAGGCATTTTTCGCTAATAATGATGGCCATGATGGAGCTAATTAAGTGTGTTGCACATCCTTAAGGACCAAGAAAGTGAGAACAGAGCATGAAGGTATAACTGCTAATATAGTGGTCAAAGTGCATCTTAAACCTTCAGAAAGAAGCTCTTTGAACATATGTTGAGCCTCTATTCCCAGGGAGCCATCTCTTGAGTAACCAGAAAGCATTGTGTTCCATGATATCACGTCTCTTATTGGCATTGTCCTGAACAAAAGGTTCGCAGTAGATGAGTCATCACATTTCATATACAAACCAAGTAAGCTGTTTCCTACAGAAGAATCCTCATAGAGTAGGCCTGTTCTGACTATGTATCCATGGATTTCTTTCCCTCCGCAGAGTAGTCCTTGATCAGCAAAGCCTGAAATTATAGTCACCAAAGTGGCAAGGTATGGCTGGTACTTTGACATCATTTCTCGGAACACAACTAGGGCGTCGCTGAACTTTTCATTCTCCACAAATCCCTTGATCATAGCATTCCATGACACCAAATTTCTGTTAAAAGTTCTCAAGAAGACCTTCTCTGCATCCTCGGGAAACCCAAGCTCGGAATAAAACGTTATCAGGGAATTCGCGACGGAGCAAGACCCAGTTTCCTCATAACCAATCTTAATGGCACAGCTATGGACAGACTCCCCAAAGGAGAAATCATCCTTTGCCCGAGAAGACGCCGAAAGGACAGAAGACAGGGTCACCTCATCATGTGGAATTGCCAAACAGATCATTTCTCTGCAGTACCAAGCTGAAACGCCAAAAAGTCCATTGAACGTGCTAGTGTGCTACCACCTATCATAGAATTCCACGAGGTGGTGTCCCAACACGACATCCTCCATAAGACAGCCTCCGAAGCGCAGAAACTTCCGCACTTCGCGTACATGTCGACGAGGGCATTGCAGAAGTTTAGGTCAGTGTCGAGGCGTCTCTTCACGGCGGCGGCATGGAGCGCCATGCCAAGGTCTAGGTCGGCGGCGCGCGAGGCCCCTGACAGCATGACGATCAAGGTCGTCGAGTCGAACGTCCCAAGCACGCTCGCCATCCGCCGGAATAGAACTATGGAGTCGGCCAAACGGCAGCTCCGTGTCAGTGCCCCGATCGCGGCGTTTCACAGGAATGCATCCGGGTCGGCGGCCTCGTGGAAGAGCGCCAGAGCGGCGCGCACGTCGCCGTTCGGCGCGCTCCACCTGGCATAGGCCGCGAGGAGGGAGGTGCGGACGGGCGGGTCCAGCACGGCGCCGGACTTGAGGGACGCGCAGTGTAGGGCCGCGACGGCGTCCCTGTTGAGGGGCGCCCCGTCCCTGAGCGCGCGCACGATGGAGCTGGCCCGTATTCCGCGGGGCGTTCCGTCGAGCAGGTGGCGAGCGTCGTCGACCGCGCGCGCATCGTGGAGGAAGGCGAGGAGGAGGTGCGGGCTGGGAGGCGTGGGGGTTTGGATGAGGAGGTTGGTTGCGGCGTGGAGGCCGCGGTTCACGGCGGCGAGCAGCGTGGGAGCTCCGCGTAGCATCCACCGGCGCAGAGCGGTTTGGAGATGCAAAGGAAGGAGACAAAGAGAATGGAAGAGTCCTTCCCCTGGATGGACAATCTGCACCTTTTAGTCTTGCTCTGGTTTCAACATTACCTTCGTAGGCATCCAATCAATTTACCGAGCAAAAAGCAATAAACCACGATAATGACACCAAGAGATTCGTCAACTTGCCTATTTTTCATGACATGACTACGGGTACACCTCCCCCACCAGACCACTCTAGGTGTCGGCACAGGTCGTCGGCTCTCTCTGCGTAATTATCTGCTGAATGAAAGTTCTATAGGCCATCACACGCGGCGTGGGGATAGGAATTGACGCCACAAATCGGCGTTTCCTTTTTCTACAATGGTTCATCCACAAGATGAGGTCCGAGACTATGTTGGAAATAGTAACATTGGTCGTTTGATGTACGCTTCTAAACAATTTAGCGTTGCGAGCATCCCAAATCTTAGAGGATGGAGAGAGCAATGGAGGGCCAAACATCGGAGGGCATACCATGGTTGTCGGACGTTGTGAGCAAGATCACTAATTGTGCATGGAAGTTTGCTTAGAGCGACGTGTGTTTGCCTAATCAACTCCTCCAATGCAAAATGTATCCCTCATGTTCCAGACTAGGCACCTTCTCGTGTTGGCAAAGCAAGTTCTGTTAGATGTACCTCACTATTAGGATGGCCCATCGAGGCTATAGCTGCTCTAGCTTGGCATGAAACACATCAAACTCCCAATGCACTACTTCCCCTCCACGATCTTCAGCCCCTATGTTTTCAGATACCTCTCACTCCGATCACATGTCGAGCTCCTTGTTGCATTCATTTTATCTCTATTTTCTAACTCACCACTCTTTTTTGTGTTGTTTTTGTGTGAGCTCAAGGTATATAGACACATGCTACAAGGCTCGATGCTCTACATTGGGATGGAGAGTGTGTCCTTCATATAAAGGGCTTTTATACCTACACAAAAGCCAGTAATGATTGCAATCACATCAAGGAAATATTGGTGAGATATACTGTATATCAATCGGCACCAACCAAATATCCGGGATTACATTTTCTAGCACCAGGCATTACGAAGGTTAATCACCCATCCGCTTTCAGTTCAAATATTTACTTAGCCCTTGGTTGTTCATTTGGCGCTACAAATAGTCTGGATGAGCGAGGGAGTTGTACATGTCAAGTACAAGCTTGTTTGGACTAAACTCCCCTCCAGGTATACGCGCCATAGTGGTGGGAGTTAGGTGCTTTACCGCTCGTACCCCTAGGAATAGCTCTAGCGTATCGCCATATCCAGTGGTTGAAAAGAGATCATTAAGGGCATACTGCGACTCTGCGAGTAGGAAGTGGAATTAATACAATGAATTCAGAAGCTCTTTTTCGAAAAAAGGTTTTAGTATTGTGATATTAGGTAGCATCGTTTTCTTGTCAATAGTATCAGATTGTAGAATCATGTCGTAGTATCACGACAACAGGAGATTGAAGTTTTGAGAGTGGAGATATAACTATTTATCTATTTAAAAATAAGAATAAATTATTTAAATTTAATTTTAGTTTAAATTTTGAGGCCAACCATGTAAATGTCGTATTTATATAACGAATATATGTTGACATCAAATGCAAACCAATTGCGAACCCATAAAACAATAGATCAGGCCAGGGACAAAGCTGTTTTAAGTGCTGCATATTATTCATAAATAAATAAGTAATGTATACATATTCTAGAAAAAACAATGGATTTTGTGTGCTGTCAATTCGAGTATTTGAACCCTGCATCATTTAAAATTAATTCAGTTGTCCGTGCAGTTCAGCCCAAGCTATAAGGTTAGTAGTCCATCCAGTCTACAAGTTTTAGTACATTTTCCTCCTACACCAGTGTGTACTACAGTAAAATTGCTTTGTTCAAAGAGTAATAATTTGCTGCAGTAACAACAGGGTAATCACGATTTATTAGCCAGTAATCCAGAAGCCATAATCTTCTCTTGGGCGACAGAACCTCCGAAGATGCCCTCATCATATCAGTTTCCCCTGAGAGAGGCTGTGAAACTTCCACACTTCGCGTACATGTCGACAAGGGCATTGCAAAAGTTCAGGCCAATGTCGAGACGTCTCTTCACTGCCGCGGCATGGAGCGTCATCCCAAGGTCTAGGTTGCTGGCGCGCGAGGCCCCTGACAGCATGACGATCAAGGTCGTCGAGTCGAACGTCCAAAGCACACTCGCCATCCGCCGGAATAGAACTACGGAGCCTTCAAAACGGCCTCGTCGAGTATGGGTATGCGGCCTCGTCGAACAGCGCCAGGGCGGCGTGCGCGTCGGCGCCCCACCGGGCGTAGGCGGTGAGGAGGGAGGTTCGCACGGGCGGGTCCAGCAGGAATGCATCCGGGTAGGCGGCCTCGTGGAAGAGCGCCAGAGCGGCGTGCACGTCGCCGTTCGGCGAGCTCCACCTGGCATAGGCGCCGAGGAGGGATATGCGCACGGACGGGTCCAGCACGGCGCCGGACTTGAGAGATGCGCAGTGGAGGGCCGCGACAGCGGCTGCGTCGAGGTGCGCGCACGATGGAGCTGGCCCGAGTTCCGCGAGCGCGCACGATGGAGCTGACCCGCTTTCCCCTGTGTTGTTTAACATGGCTGGGGAAGTTCTTACAAAAATGATTTTGGAAGCTCAGAATAATGGTCTTTTTGAGGGTTTAAAAATGATTTGATTGATAAAGGAATTGCAGTTTTACAATATACCGATGATACGGTCTTATGTATCTCTCATGATCCGGATAAAGCTATCAATTTAAAGTTGCTGCTATATGTTTTTGAACTTATGTCTGGGCTCAAAATCATTTTCATGAAAAGTAAGGTTTTTACTATTGGAGCTGATAATGAGATTACTGCCTTCTATGCGGATATGTTTAACTGCCAAGTTGGAACTTTCCCTTTGAAGTATTTGGGTGTTCCTGTCACCTTTTCTAATCTTAAGAACATTGACTGGGATTTTGTAGACACAAAGTTCCTAAAAAAGCTAGCTGCATGGATTTGTGCAAATGCTTCCTCTGGTGGGAGACTTACCCTTTTGAAAGCATGTTTGGTTGGGATTCCTTCTTATTATATGTCTATGTTTCTGTTGAACAAAACCCTTATTGCAAAACTAACGAAACATATGAGGAAATTCTTTTGGCAAGGGGTGACTGGAAAAAGGAAATATCATCTTGTTCAATGGAAAAATATTTGTAAGTCCAAAAAGAAGGGCGGATTAGGAGTCCCTGATCTGCGCAAACAAAACCTTAGTCTGCTAGCTAAATGGTGGTGGAAACTTGAAACGAAAGAGGGACTCCGACAGCAAATTGTTAAAGACAAGTACCTTAGAAATAAAACTATTACCACAGTTAAAGCAAAATTCTCTGATTCTCCTTGTTGGGAAGCGATTATGAAAGTAAGAGATATTTATCTTGCTGGTAGGGGAATAAAAATTAAAGATGGCTCGTTGGTGTGGTTCTGGAAAGATCCCTGGCTTGATAATGTTCCCTTAATGCATTCGTTTCCTCAACTGTTTAATATCTGCCAACTCCCTGAAATCACTTTTAAGGAGGGATGTGAGAAGAATTTTATGATTCCTTTTAGAAGAAGGCTTTATGCGGCTTTGGAAGAACACTGGAATTTTATTGTGGAAAAAGCTAAAGGCATACATCTGGTAAATGAAAAAGATGTGGTTGTTTGGAACAAAACCCCTAAGAAACAAAATTTACTACAAAATCTTGCTATGAATTGCTGGAAAGTTCAACTTTCGGACCGAACTATAAATGGATTTGGAAAGCTAAATTGCCTTTGAAAATTCAGATTTTTATGTGGCAGGTTATGCAAAATGCTATTCTTACTCGTGATAATATGAAAAAGAGGAAATGGTTGGGGAATCCTAGCTGCTCTTTCTGCAAGAAAGCGGAATCGAAAAATCATCTGTTCTTTGATTGCTGTTCAACTAAAGTTGTATGGGGTTGCATTGGTAGTGTTTTGAAGACCAATTATGTTCCCTCTTCTATTGGCAAAGTATTGCTTGGTTCCACTCCTTTTGGCTGGGGAAAAAAGTTTTATACGTTACTATTGGCTGCTGTCTGTTGGTCCATTTGGACGACCAGAAACAGAATCACCTTTGAAAATTATAAGATGAACTCTCCTATAACGATGGTGTTCACGGTCTGTTCTTTCCTAAAACATTGGGCAGGTCTTTACAAGATGGAGGACAAGGAGGGCTATCTGTGCTGGCGCGGAGCAATTGATCAAGAAAGCTAAGGAGATGGTGGCTAGCAGTTCTTCTGCATCCGCGTCTCTTGCTCAGGGAGTGTTGCGGCTGACATATAAGTGATGACTCGAGATCAAGAAGGATCCTGGACGTTGAAGAGTGTCTGGACTTCAGAGTGCTTCTTTTAGTTGTTTGTTAGTCTGTTGGTGTGGAGGTTGTTTTAGTCTGTTGTTGGGTTGTACTGTTAGCTTGTTTGGGTATGTTCGGATATCTACTTTTGTTGTTGGTGTGTGAACTTGGTGGCAGCAGGTTTTCGCTCCACAGGTTGTTCGAGATCGAACATTCTCAGTGGGTTTCATGCTGCTGCCCCAACTCGCTGTCCCTTTTTCGGTCCTTTTTTCTTTTATTTGGTTAGTCAAAAAACAATGTATTTCCATTATGTTAAATAATGAAAGAGGGGTAGCCCGGTTGGAAAATATGATAGAACCGTTGCCCAGTTGATTTTCGCACATATACATAAAAAAGGCAGCAACTTGTTTTGCAACAAGCAAGGAAAAAGTAAATGCAGCAAAATCAACGTTGTTTCTTGTACCGTTTGTCAACGATGTGTATCCACTATCCACCAATCCAAACCTTTCCACCAGTCGGATCAAGGAAGCAGTTGATGTCTTCTTTGATGCCTTCAATTTGAAGCATCAGGCACCATTGCACGTATCAAACTTCTCATCATTAGGACCACGGCTTGCAGTTCATCAACATCTGATGTATTTCCTGATATCTCCTATTCCAAGCAGCATCATGACGTTGCGAGAACCAACTCATCTTAAATCATGTAAAAAAAACTCATCGTAACTAGGATTTTCACCTTTTATTTATTTAGAGTTTAGTCATATAGAGCTACTTGTAGGATGAGAGCTAGCCTGAGTAAAGAGTGTTGTGAGCATAATACATGCATGTAAAGCATATATATTGAGACGATGTAGGACTCCAGAGTGTACTTTAAACATGGGAAGGCTGGTGCCTACATTGGACATCCAACCACCACACATAATCGTATCTTTTCTAGTCTTAAAAGAAGGAAATCAAATCTCACCATCAATGTTCTTTACTTCAATAGCAACGGAACATTATGGTCTATTTCCAAGAACACATGGATACAAAAATACGCAGGATCAGAATGTTGGTTCCATTTAAATCTAATTATTTAGTCCCAAATGCAATGCTTGATTTTCGCACAGCATGCTGAGATTAAGAAAGGGGCAAGTGTTAACTACAAATAACTGGAAAATTAAACAAGTGCAACTTCTTAACAAATGTGAGAAATATATTTTTGTACGTAAGAAATACCATGCGCTGGAGCACTTCAAACTATCTACCATACAATAACTACGAGGATTCCTGTTTATTATAATGAAACATTACAACAAAACAAATTTATTTGCAACATTTTTAATGTAGCACCCTGCTTGTTTGTTCAAAAACCCAGTAAAAATGCACAAAGCCTGACCAGAGAGCAAATGATAGGATTGCAGGACATTCATGTTATACTAACGCCTTCTAAGTGGTGGAGGCAGAATTGAGTCACGCCCCGGGCTAAATGTGTCCAAGGAGTGGCAATTAGTGGTAAACATTGGCAAAAACGCTGTATCAAACAGTGTTACAAAGGATTTCATTCTCATACCCAGTGCCATGGCCAGGGTGGCCCGGGGCCTGGCTCCGCCCTGCTTCTACGTGCAGCAGATAATGTAATACAGATTTTAAGGCATGAACCGTATGAAAATCCTTATTCTTAATAAGGTGTCACTGCATCGGGTAGTCTGCTTATCATGTTTAAGGCCATCCTTGTCTACGAACAGTAGCCAACGCCGGTCCAATGATGCATAAATTATAAGTATTTTCATGAGGCAGGGCTCTCGTCTCCTTTGTGCGGGCGTCTCTTCTTGGTGACCAAGCAGAATGGAGTCAAGCATATAACACTTCAATGCCTGATTGCAGTGTCGTTTAAGGACATCTGGCGCGTAAGATCTGACAAACAAAATGGATCATGGCCCCGGATATATAGCTCCCAAAGTTGCCGGTTGTAATGTCGTCATTCGTCAATACGTAATCCAGTTTCTCATTTTAAAGCAACTACACAAATATGTCATGTAGCTTAGCTGAATCGTGCATGGCTCGTAGCCTATATTAGCAAGATGGGCAGCCGTGCATGGAAGTTTGCATGAAGCGACGTTTGTTTGCCAAATCAACTCCTCCGATGTCAAAGGTTTTACTGCAGCTTCAGACTACCTGAACGAGCTAGCAAATAAATATCTGTTAGCTGAACTGGACGTTTACACTGGCCCATCGTGGCCATTACTATTCAAGCTTGGCATGCAAACACATTTTTGATCTGACGCACTACATCAGATACCAGTGTTGCAGCCCCTATGTTTTCAGATACCTCTCACTCCGATCACGCGTCTAGCTCCTTGTGGCGTTCATCGTATCTCTCTTTTACAATTCACCACTCCATTGGTGCTG
Organism: Poa pratensis; assembly: GCA_947311845.1. Lineage (NCBI taxonomy): Eukaryota > Viridiplantae > Streptophyta > Magnoliopsida > Poales > Poaceae > Poa > Poa pratensis. The sequence continues at coordinate 5,602,224 of CAMZMU010000055.1, forward strand.
CTTTTGTGATAGCTGAAGATAGGCACGAGCTACACTGCTTGATGCACCCGTCCGATGTGTGTTTAGCTACTACTCCCTCCATTCATGTCTAGATACATCCACATGTACACAAATGAAAGTCATCTAATTTGGAACGGAGGGAGTACATTGGGATGGAGAGAGTGTGTCCTTCATATAAAGGGCTTTTGTACCTACACAAAAGCCAGTCATGATTGCAATCACATCAAGGAAATTGATGAGATATACTGGATATCAATCGGCACCAATCAAATATTCGGGATTGCATTTTCTAGCACAAGGCGTTATGAAGGTTCATCACGTCTGCTTTAAACTAATTAGCCATTGGTTGTTCATTTGGTGCTACAGATAGTCTAGATGAGTGGGGGACTTTTTTCTTAGAGCAGCCGACAAGAGAACTGCCTTTCCATATAAAAGAGAAGAAAAACCGCGACATATTTACAGAGAGGGCATGTTTTAGTTTAAGGTGGAAATTCAATAAATTCAGAAGCATCAAGCATCTCTTTTTCGAAAAAATCGAAACACATCGAAATGGTACCAGCCTGTCCTTTCCACACATTGTACCAATGTTTTTAGTATATAATATCACGATATTAGGTAGCATCGTTTTCTTGTCAGTGGTATCATACAGTATTGTAGTATCATGACAATAGGAGGTTGGAGTTTTGAGAGTGGAGACATAATTATTTATCTATTAGAAAAATAACAAAATTACATTTAAATTTAATTATTAATTTAAATTTTGAGCACATTCTATGTCCATCATATAGGCTGGCCATGCAAATGTTGCATTTATATAATTAATATATGTCAACATCCAATGCATGACATGAGCTAACCAATTGCGACCCCATAAAACAAAACATCAGGCCAGGTACAAAGCTGAAGTGCACTAGGCTGCATATTATTCATAAATAAATAAAAAATGTATACATATTCTAGAAAAACAATGAATTTTGTGTGCTGTCAAGTCAAGTACTTGAACACTGCAGATGCTTGAGCATTGATCATTTAAAATTAATTCAGTTGTCCGTGCAGTTCAGCCCAAGCTACAAGGTTAATAGTCCATCCAGTCTATAATGTTGAGTACATTTTCCCCTACACCAGTGTGTACTACAGTAACATCGCTTTGCTCAAAGAGTAATAATTTTCTGAAGTAACAACAGCAACATATATGTAGCAGTAGTTCAGTTCACAAGGATAATCAAGATTTATCAGCGAGCCATCCAGAAGCCATCATCTTCTCTTGGGCGACAGAAGCTCCGAAGATGCCCTCATCGTCTCAATTTTCCTGAGAAAGACTGAGAGAATTTAGAGATCAGGTCAAAGCTTGGAGAGCAAACTGTAAAGTTTTGAAAACGGTTAGGGTTAATAAAGCTACTGCTAGCGGATGCATACACGGTACACCATTACCCTTACAGACAACACAAGAAAATTACCAAACTTACTCCCGGAAGTTAAATTCTTGACAAAAATAGGAGATTGGAGTTTTGAGAGTGGAGATATAATTATTTATCTATTAGAAAAATAACAAAAATACATTTAGACTTAATTACTGATTTAAATTTTGAGCACATTCTATGTCCCATCATATAGGCCGACCATGTAAATGTTGCATTTATATAATGAATATATGCCGACATCCAATGCATGACATGAGCTAACCAATTGCGAACCCATAAAACAAAAGATCAGGCAAGGGACGAAGCTGTTTTAAGTGAACTAGGCTGCATATTATTCATAAATAAATAAATAAGTAATGTATACATATTCCAGAAATACAATGGATTTTGTGTGCTGTCGAGTCGAGTACTTGAACACTGCAGAGGCTTGAGCATCGATTATTAATTAATTCAGTTGTCCGTGCAGTCCAGCTCAAGCTACAAGGTTAGTAGTCCATCCAGTCTACAAGGTCGAGTACATTCTTTTCTCCTACACCAGTGTGTACTACAGTAACATTGCGTTGCTCAAAGAGTAATAATTTGCTGCAGTAAAAACAGCAACAAACATGTAGCAATAGTTAAGTTCACAAGGATAATCAAGATTTATCAGCGAGCCACCCAGAAGCCGTCATCTTGCACATGAAGGATAAACAAGGTTAATAAGCTATTTACAGTTGGGACAGAACCATAGCTATTTCATATAGGTACAGAAAGCATAGGGAGAAATGTGTGTTGAGACCTTTGAGTAAAGTAAGGATAACCTATGAAACCAATCTGGAGACTATGAATAAACCAAAATAGTTGCAATGATCACTATAACCTTACACTACTCTCTCACCAAACATGTGAACATCTTCATCACACTACAGGGACAGTGCATTCTATTATTATGTGCACTGTTGCCCAAAAAAATATGAAACAAATAATGAAGTAATGCCTAACTTGTTGGCACTGTCTTCTTGGTCACTAAAGCTGTACCAGTATCTTACACTGTTGTCTTTGTTCAGTAGCTGCCTAGCTTCAGTCTCTTAAAAATCTGAATCCTGACAAGTTTTGCAGTATCTGTGGAAGAGCCGGTCATCCACTGGAAGATTATGAGAGACCTGGAAGTTTAGGGGACAACCTTCTATACCCTCGAAGATTATGAGAAACACGGAGGTTTAGGTGATAGCCTCCGAGACGTGATACTACTGCAGGTCCAGTTTGATTTGTATTCTACATACCACTGCATTAGCTTCCCTTATTTCCTCATGTATGTTTGTACTGACTGTAGTTGGTTGGGATTTATGGCTGAAAGATTTTATTTCAATAAATTTTATTGCCATACCTACCTTTTGTATTCCTCCACATTTTGTTCTCCCATCACAAGCATGGGTGAGCAGTACTCAGTTAGATACTGGTCCTGGAGTATGTACATAAACTGCTCCAAATTTGTAACTTGAGTTATATTTTTTACCGTGGGGAGCCCCCTACGGTGTATTTTTATAAATAAAAAGATCCAAAACAGGGCAGAGAGTTATAATAATTACATTGGTGAGAAGGGGGAGGGCATCAGAATATACAGGGAGTGCTACCACACCAAGAGAGAGCTAAAAGATGTTTTTCAGAAAACACATGAGAAAAAACAAGAGCGGAGAGCAGTCACAAGCTGAGCAACCAGTCTCGTAGCACCCCTCTATGGGCTGCTTTCGCTCGGTGAGAAAGAAGCTCTAGCTTTCCAGCTCTGAATGGAGGGCCGCTTCCCTTCAAAAATCTTCTGATTGCGGATCTTCCAAATCCCCCACAAAGCACATGCAGCGATCTCTATAAATTTAGGCCCCTGGAAGTGAGTTTAGCTCTCTCAAACATAGTTGAGGCGTGCTCCCGGGCCAAACCGAGGCCGATCCTGCCGGCGTTGCCGGTTGGAGATGGCTAAGGGGCGGCGTCGGAGGTTGTAGTCTAGGATTTCCTTTGTGTTTTGCCTTTGTGCAGTTTGCCTTTGTGCAGTTTGGGAGTAGGTGGCCGGATTGTAGCAGCCGGATCTGGCACATCCTGTGGATTTGCTTCTTCATCGTTGGGCTCGGGAACGTGCTTCGATGGTGGGAGGAGGGGATCTCAGGCATCTCCGCTAATAAGGCTCTTTGCCCGTACGTGCTGGCGCGGTGGCGCGGCGTCAGGCGGTCCTCAAGCTGCTCCGGCGAAGTGCTCCCATGGCGGGAGGGCAGAGTGTTGGAGCTGGAGGCGGGCGACCTCAAATCGAAGAATAAAGCGCTGGCCTTCCTCCTCCCAGCCTGGGTTGCTCCTTGGCTCCTTCATCTTCCGCTGGCCGGCCGTGGTGGCAAGGGGAAGAAGATGGGGAGCTCGGTGGCACTCGGATCTGGAGGCGGTGAGGGAGTTCTTGCCTTGGCGTTTGTGCGCGGCGCTTGGCAAGGGTCGACCTTGTCCCTGTTGCTATCTCTGCTTCCTCCGACCGGCCGTGGAGGCAAGGGGTTGAAGCGGATGGCGGCGTGGCAGGCGGCCACCTCCCCCTTCTTCACGCACGGCCTTCAACGACTTCGTCCTCGTCAAGACTTCACCATCCTCCTGGCCGGCCGTGGCGGCGAGGGGGAGGGCGGTGGTGCTCTGCTTCATGTGCGTTGGAGTTGCTGGCCTTATCTTGACGCCGATGCTGCGTCCGATTGGAGCGTCATCTCGGCGGCCATCTCGCCGTCGACCATAACAGCTGAAGGGCAGCCGCTCCGCTTTTTTGGGAGCTTCTCCTCGGCGACCTTTCGATGGCAGGAGGCCATCCAATCGCCGAGTTCCATGGCTGTAGGGCAGCCGCTCCCACCCTGCTCGCCGTGCTGCTGGCGCAGGGCCTTTCTCCTCCAGGCCGTGGTGCCGTTATGGAGGTCAACCGACTCCGAGACGGTGTGCTCCCGCTGTTCCACCCCAAGTGGTGTAGTCCCCGGCGGTGGCGCAGTCGGCCGTGCTCGGCAGCGACATGGATGCGGTGGAGAAGGAGCTAGAAGAGTTCTAGGACCTGTTTGCAGCTCTGCTGTTAGTTCTAGGGTCTTCTTTGCATTTTCTCAGGGCCTAGTAGTGTTTTCTTTTCTATTTGAGGGCCTTTGTGTAAATGTACTCCACCGACGGAAATTTATGGCAGCATCGGGGTCTTTCTAGACCCCTCCCCCCTTTCCAAAAAAAAAAAAAAAAAAAAAAAAACATAGTTGAGATACTGTCGCCCGATGTCCATGCTATATCGAGCATTCTCCAGACTTTTTGCGCAAAGCAGCAATTAAAGAAGAGATGCTCTTTGGTCTCCCGATCTCTCGCAGGACATACAGCACAGTTCACTCCAAAATCGAGCTGCCAATATCTTCTCGCCATCATATCTCTGGTATTAAGACGGTCAACCAAAAAAAGGCACACAAAGACCTTCTGTTTGTGCAAAAGCTTGCTCTTCCATATCTTTCCAAACAGAGGCGATATAACCAGACCAGCAAACATGAGCTTATAAAAGCTCTTCGAAGAGTACACTCCATTGTTAAAAACACATGCCCAACTATCAGGATGAGATCTTTTTTCACTCTCAGATTTCATTTGTTGAATAATCATGTGAATGTGTTCCAATTCATCTAGTGCCTGGACAGATATAGGAGTCGCCAGATGTTGTGCATAATCTTCTATGACTTCACATTCAAGCATGAGTTTTAGAGAGATGTCAGAATCCACGGCAAATGAGAACACCCGTGGAAACTGAAGTGCCATGAGATCACTTGACCACCTATCCTTCCAGAACAAAACCGCCTCCCGCGAACCAGGTTTGCAAGACGATATACCACGAAAAGTATTGAACAGTTTGCACACGTCCCTCCACCAGAAGGATCCGACAGCTGGAGCAGCATGGGGTACAACCGAGTGGTAATATGACTGCCATACCATGTAACTTGAGTTATAATTACAGTTAGAAGGCATAGAGCTAATCTCTTATGTGGTCCCTTGACCAATCGTAGCCATTGACTCATATATGCTTATTATGTCCCAAATTGTACATAGTGTTGCTGGTCTTGCTGCAGAACTATTGATAATGAGAAGCCAGAGTTCTTTTTCAAGCAAGGTGTTGTTGTATTTAACAGGAAAATTGGCATATGTAAAAAAGTTCATCAATTATACATGGCAATAACTTGTTGTGTAAAACCACAATATCTACTTCCTAAACCAACAGATTATGTAAGTTATGGTTGACAATTGTAATTGTCATATTCTTAGGTCTATGAACACAAATCCTGATACGTGTCAAACTTGTTCATTACCTGCCAAACATATCAGGATCTTCATCTCACTACATGCACATTTAAGTCTACTATTATGTACACTGTAGGCCAAAAATATCCTACAAATATTGAACCATACCTGGCTGTTCTGTGAAGCTACAGAAGAAAACAAAAGCTCTATGGGATCTTTATGCAGCCATGCATTGCAGATAAAAAGAACTGTAGTTTACATGTTTTACTCTTGAGCATCATTGCTTGCCAAAAAGAACTCTTCAACAACACTGCTTGCTAAAATGAACAGCAGTAACATCAGCACTTGGCATGTAGCACTAATTAAATTCACGAAATTAATTAAGGCATATCAGCAAGGCAGCATAACCATCCTCATATCATATCTTGGTATCAGATGTTGGAATAATCCTGTGCGTTCTAGAAATATCTACCATGTAGTAAGGTAGTAGCTAGTAGAAGTCTCTAGAGTACACATGAGTTGTACCTAGTGGTAGTCTCTAGAATACACATGTGTTGTAATCTAGTAGAAGGCACTAGAAGGTAGGTCTAGATATTTCCTACCTAGGTCGGTTGTAAAGTCCTATAAATAGGACATGCACCCAAAGGGGTGGCTGGGGTGAACAGGTGAGATGTAGTCTCCGCCAGGACCGTGGTGTGTGCCCGGTCGGCAGGAGAGCTCCCTGGGTTGTACTGCGTGTGTGCGTGTGTACCTCCATGTATATGTTTGAGTAGTTGTGAGAAATAAAGCCAAGATATAGGCGTCTGTGCGCCGGAAAACTATTGGTGTCTCCTTCGTCCGTCTTTGTCCGGCGTTTGTGGCGACGGGAGGCTGCTCGGCGTGTGTCGCTGAGGAGGGTTGGTTTGCCCTCCAACAATTGGTATCAGAGCCGCAAGGTTTGGGGCCGTGGTGCGCAGCGGACGGAGGCTGCGGAGGCGCTGCGTGGTGGCGCAGCGGCCACGGCGGCGCGGCGAGAAGGCCGTGGAGGTCCCGTGTTGTGGCGCAGGAGCCGCGGTGGCGCGGCATGGCGGCGGCGTGGAGGTGCTGCGCGGCCACGGAGGCCGTAGCGGCGCCATGCGATGGCCATGGCGGTGGCGACCGGCGCGTGTGCGCTCCAGGTTGTGTCCGTGGCGGTGGCTCCCGTACGAGAAGATCGCAGGTCTCACGGATGAGCAGGTGGCTCCCGTACGAGAAGATCGGAGGTCTCACGGATGAGCAGTGGCTCCCGTACGAGAAGATCGGATCACCATGCGTACGTGCGCGGGACGATCGTGAAGAAGCAGTGGCGACCGGCGTATGTGAGCGCCAGGTTGTGTCCGTGGCGGTGGCGACCGGCGTATGTGAGCGCCAGGTTGTGTCCGTGGCGGTGGCGACCGGCGTATGTGAGCGCCAGGTTGTGTCCGTGGCGGTGGCGACCGGCGGATGTGAGCGCCAGGTTGTGTCCGTGACGATGGCGACCGGCGCATGTGAGCGCCAGGTTGTGTCCGTGGCGGTGGCGACCGGCGTATGTGAGCGTCAGGTTGTGTCCGTGCGGTGGCGACCGGCGTGTGTGCCAGGTCGAGTCCGTGGCTGCTAGGTTTCAAAAGTGAACGCATCAGGATTAGGTGGGAGATTGTTGGAATAATCCTGTGCGTTCTAGAAATATCTACCATGTAGTAAGGTAGTAGCTAGTAGAAGTCTCTAGAGTACACATGAGTTGTACCTAGTGGTAGTCTCTAGAATACACATGTGTTGTAATCTAGTAGAAGGCACTAGAAGGTAGGTCTAGATATTTCCTACCTAGGTCGGTTGTAAAGTTCTATAAATAGGACATGCACCCAAAGGGGTGGCTGGGGTGAACATGTGAGATGTAGTCACTGCCAGGACCGTGGTGTGTGCCCGGCCGGCAGGAGAGCTCACTGGGTTGTACTGCGTGTGTGCGTGTGTACCTCCATGTATATGTTTGAGTAGTTGTGAGAAATAAAGCCAAGATATAGGCGTCTGTGCGCCGGAAAACTATTGGTGTCTCCTTCGTCCGTCTTTGTCCGGCGTTTGTGGCGACGGGAGGCTGCTCGGCGTGTGTCGCTGAGGAGGGTTGGTTTGCCCTCCACCATCAGAAACCACTAGTTCTACATTCGCAAAAAAGAGAAACCACTAGTTCTAGACATGCCATCGTCAAGATGAATCTAGATATTAGATCAAAGCTAAGAGAGAAGACCTATTTTTTATTTTTTATGACTAAGCCACTATGTGCGATGAACTTTCAAGCAAACCAAATAACGGAGCACATGGCTGTGGTGCTGCTGCAATAGACTGGAGGTTCAATACAAGATAATCTGTTCACCCACTTACAGATGGCAAGAACATGAGGGAAGTTATCAAGCGCTTAGCCGCTTACTGACAAGAGCCAACAAAGGTATCAGAGAACAAGCACCAGTTCACCAAACCCGCTACTAAACAATGACACAATTCATCATACGATCTGACGCCTCCAAGTTGGTCATCTTTCTTGTTGATGAGAGTGGCCTCCTGCCCTTAGGCAAATTTTAAATATGTGTTGTCAATGTGCCGCATCAGGTCGCTCTCTCTGCAAACATAAATTTCCAATGTGATCCCAAAACGAGATGACATGATAAATTACCAATTAAATAGGCAAGTATAACTAAACTAGGTGTAACATTCGGGTATTGCATAGCGCTGAAAGTTTTCACGAGCACATACACATATAAGATCAAACATAACTTTTTATGTGATCATCATTAATCTGATTCGACATCTAATATTATGCTTGTTCTGCTAACTGATATTACTATTTAAGAGTTGCTCCCAAATCACAATCGAGAGAACATATAGGTACCTGGTTGTAGAAACTCATGTATGGAATCAAAGTAAGAAATATCTCTCTCTTACATATCCTCTTCCACTCTAGTGACTTGAGACTAATCTCATAGACGTCAAGGTTGGTGGACACGAAAATGATATCCCTGCCTTCCACAGATCCCATCAGTCTAACTCTAACTGTTTGGTTGAGATTTTGAATGGGAAGAAGGTTGTTGAGATCCATGACTCTACGCTGAGTCCATGTTGGGACTCCATCGGACCCCATCTGTGTTGACCACAGGTAGATGGTTAACCTATCCAAGTGTGCAAACCCCAGACCACCATCCTCCATCGCTATGAGGAAATCACCGACTGTGTCAGTCTCCAGCGGCGGCGCATCAATCAATGTTAGGCAATGAGAGCCCAAGTCATACTTGAGAACAAATGTTTCGTAGGCGTCGTCATCATCATCACCAAATCCACAGTTAAGCAAGAAATAGAGTGCGTCTTGGATAGAGACAGGAGGGTTGTCGACGATGTATGCATCATTTGACGCGAGATCAAGAGCTAAGCACGGTTTGCTCCACTCACCACCGACCTCTGGCGAGGACACATGGGCGTACGCAACAGAAGCATCGTCGCCATTTTCCAGGCCAAGGAAGACCACCGAGCTGGGGCCCTCGTGGCACGCGCGGTGGCTGCAGCCAGCTACGCTGCAGACCACCGTGGCCACAAAGCTGTCGTAGTGTTCGGGCGCAGGAATCTCCCTCTGGCGGCGGCCCGTCATGGGGTCCCAAGCTACGAGCAGGAAGGGCGGCATTGTCTTGCTGCAAAGAAGAACACGGCCATGGCGGCAATCCCTAACATCAAAGTCCTTGCGCCAGTCCTCGACGGAAGGAACGAATTTTGCGGTGGGGAGGAAGGGCGGGATTGAGTCGGACCAGCTGAAATGGAAGAAGCCCAGCACGGGGGGAGCGCCGTGGAAGTCGTGGTAGCGACCGCGGAAGGCAGGGCCGGTGAGGAGGCCGAGCCAGAGCTTGCTGGCGAGGGATGCGCGCACGAGCCACGCGGGCTCGGCCGGCGGGAGGCGGAGGAAGATCTCCTCGATAAGCTCGCCCGGCAGCGTCGACGCCGGTGCCTCCGGCGGCGGCATGGTCTGTGGAGGCAGCGAGGATTTGCGGTGGGGAATTTTTTGAGGTGCTCTGACGGTTCGGTGTTTGTGGTGTGACCGACAGGTGGGGCCGGAGAGACAGTACGATTGGGCTGAGCCTGGAACGATTATATTGCGTCTCAATCTCCTTTGCCGGGCCTGTCGCTTAGATTAGAGCATCTCCAGTCGTCCCCCTATCGCCCCCTAGGACGCTAAATAGCGTCGTTTTGGGCGAATAGCGCCGTTTTTCTACCAGCCGGCCCCCGCAGAAGTTTAAATACCGCCGTTTCGGCGGAAATTAGCGCCGGCGCCCCCCAGGCGAAACCCAGCCCACTGGGTTCGGCCTGGGGGGGCCGGCAGAAGGAAAAGCACGCGTGGGACAGCGCTGTCGGCGAGACAACGCATTGTCCCCACCCTGCCTCGCCTTTCCCTCTGCCCGTCTCGCCGTCGCCATCCCGTCGCCGCCACCACCCCTCCTTGCGCCGCCGCACACAAGCAGCTAGGAAACCCGCCGTCCAGCCCCGCCACGCCGCCGGCGCCGCCCACTCCCTCCGCCGCGATCTAGCCACCGGGGAGATTCTCGGGGCGAAACCCGTCCACCCTGCCCGCAAGGTGTTCGGCGTTCCGCCCGACCCAGCCATGGACTCCGACACCGAGGAGATGCTCGCCGAGCTCTTCGACGAGGAAGATCAGGCCGCCATCGACGACGAAGAACACCTGCTGATCTTGGCCTGCCTCGCCGGCTTGCTCGCCAATGAGGCGGGGCCGCGGCGTGTTGGATCGACGCGCGGTCGCCGCAAGAGCAAGCCGAGGCAGCGGTACGAGGGGTACTGCATCCTCTACTCCGACTACTTCGCCGATGATCCTACGCAGGACGAGAAGGTGTTCCGGCGCCGTTTCAGGATGAACCGCAAGCTCTTCCTCCAAATCATGCATGCCATCCGGGAGTTCGACACCTACTTCGAATTGAAGAAGGACTGCACCGGCACGTTAGGCTTTACGTCAATTCAGAAGTACACGATGGCCATGAGGTTGCTTGCGTACGGTGCTCCCGCTGATGCACATGATGACTATCTGCGCATGAGCGAGTCCACGGCCCTTGAGTGCTTGAACAAGTTCTGCCGGGTAGTGGTGGCAGTGTTTGGGCCAAAATACTTGCGATCACCCAATGAGGAAGACACTGCTCGCCTTCTCGCAGAGAATGAAGCAAGAAGCTTTCCTGGGATGCTTGGTAGTATCGACTGCATGCATTGGGCATGGAAGAACTGTCCATTTGATTGGCAGGGGATGTACAAGGGAAAGGAAGGAGAGTGCTCGGTGATTCTTGAGGCCGTGGCTTCATATGATCTCTGGATTTGGCATTCATTCTTTGGTATGCCAGGAACTCACAACGACATCAATGTCTTGCAGTGCTCGGATATCTTTGTCGAGCTTGTCGAAGGCCATGCTCCCCCTATGAACTACGAGATCAATGGGCACCAGTACACAAAGGGCTACTATCTTGCAGATGGCATCTACCCGAAGTGGGCAACATTTGTGAAGAGCATCTCCAACTCTGTGCCAGGAAGCGCGAAGGCTTGGTTTTTCAAGTGCCAAGAGGCTTGCAGAAAGGATGTTGAGCGGGCATTTGGCGCTCTGAAGTCTCGATTCGCTGTTGTCCGGTACCCAGCTATGACTTGGTCGAAGTCCAACATGTGGGAGGTGATGCAGTGTTGTGTGATCTTGCACAACATGATCATTGAGAGTGAGCGGGATCACCCGGTGCCTGACAGTGAGGCAAGTGCACCATACTACCGTCAGGGTCCTGATCACCAGGTGCCGGCATCATGGACAGCCGTCCTCACCATGCGCCGGGAGATTCGAGACGCTGCAACACATCAAGCTCTACAGAATGATCTGGTGCAGCACTTGTGGGCGCGCAAGGGCAATGGCAATGCCGATAATGGCGGTGCCAATAATGGCGATGCCAATGCCTAGTACGATTTGTTCTATTTGCTTGCATTGTTGAACTATTTATTTGTGTGTGAATTTGTATGTTAAACTATTTATTTGTGTGTGGATTTGTATGTTAAACTATTTATATGTGTGAATTTGTATGCCAAAAAGGGCCGGCCTTTGTTTATGCCGAAATACGGCCGAATCGCCGGCTGGTGGGGGGGGGGGGGGGGGGCAGCCTGGGTTCACGGCTGGAAAACGCGCCCCCCGGCTGGAAAACACGCCCCCCCCCCCCCAGGATCCTGATTCGCGCCGTTTGGCGCCGCGGCGGCCAAAAAAACGCAGGTTTGAAGCTGGGGGGGGGGGGGGGGGGGGGGGGCGAACGACTGGAGATGCCCTTACATTCAGCTGGCTTATATAGGATTTACTGTTGTATGATTGTCATCTAAATGCATCCGATTTGTTCGTTGTGGAAAAAATGGAACCTGCGTTTTGCATTCCTCTAAATTATTTTCTTTCAGCACAATCATGGTGAGCAACTACTCCGTTAGATACTGGTATTGGAGTGTGCACATACACAGCTGCAAACCTGTACCCTGAGATGTATATTTATTTTATTTTATTACGATTAAAAAGCCTAGAGCTGATTGGTCACTTGTCCAGGTTTTTTCTAAGAAACTATGTTAATTAGGCGCATAATAATTTCCTCACCCATTGAATATGCTTGTTGTGTCACCAATTGTCCATGGTGTCGTCCTCTTGTTGCAGAACTATGTTTAATGGTAAGACAGAGATCTTTCGTGTTGTATTTAACAAGATAAGATGCAAGAAAATTAATCATCTACACCTCACAATAACTCGATTTATAAAGTCTGAATATCTACTTCTAAATTAGCACAAGTTCTGGTTGACAGTTTTTGTGAGGTCTATGAGTAGCACTACTTCTGATACGTGTCAAGCATGTTCATTACCTGTCAAGTCTTTTCCTTGGAGATGCGGTGAATGCTCGGAAATTAGCCTTTGAAAGGACTGTCCATGACGATGGTGGTTAATTGATGGTGTCTTTGTTTCTTTTGGTTGGGCAAAACCTACTGTAACCGACTCTGTAACCGGTTTCTGGTTCCTCTCTTGTTATAGAAAATCGACAGTGCTCCTGCCAATATATTTAAAACAAAAGATTTTCCTCGGTAATCATGTTTGCTTCAGAATTATTAGCTGCATTTGCTGCCTCTTGGAACATTTTGATTTTTTACATACGGGTCTGCTTGACCAGCTCGACAACAGTACGTAGATAAGGAAAAAAACACTGTCGTTCAGTCATTTTCCGAGAAACAGCAGAGGAGACGTGAGCTACACCTACCAAGGCTTAAAGCCAAACAACTGAGAATTTACATGTGTCCCGTCAGTTTGATCATGTCTTGGGAGTTAGTTTCATTTTAAAGTGCAAGGTCAGAGGCATTTTTCACTAATATAATCGTTAGGGCATGATTAAGCTAATTAACGTGTGCTGTACATCCTTAAGGACCAAGAAAGTGAGAACGGACAATTCTATTGTGGAGAGTTCCAGTTGCATGCACTGCACATTTTTGCGAAAAATTGAAAAACAAACAAACCATAATTTGGAGCATTGTAACAAAAAACTTGGCTGACTCTGGTACAAGACACGCGGTGGGCCACATCATAACTTATAGTGGGTCCCACCCGTCACAAACTAATCAGTGTTTTTTCCATAGTGTTACTCTGGACTAGACCTGGGCACATGGAGGGCCTCACGCGGGCCTGAAAAATACATGTTGTTCAAAATTGATGTCCAACCCCGACTAAAATTTTAAAATTAGGGCCGAGCCGAGAGAGAACTGAAGATTTTTGCCTCCGAGGTCCAGTGCTCCCTTCTATTAAAAAAAAAATCGAAAATCACATTTATAAGTTTCAAAAAATTCTGAAAACAACCGGAGGCAGCCAATGATATATCCTATGAACTTGCAAAATCTCAACTTCAAATACGTTGTATTTTAAACTATACAAAATGACAAAAGTGTAGATTTGAGTATGCATATTTTAAATCTCTAAGTTTTATCAGGTTTGTTATTTTATGTTGCCCAATATATAAAATATCTCTAACTGAAAATTTGTACGTTCGTGGGATATCATTGGTTACATCCTTGTTTTTTTCAGAATTTTTGAAAACTCACAAATATGATTTGTGAATTGTTTAAATAGGAGGGAGCACCGGTGACCAATAGCAAATAACACTTTCCGCCGAGCCTAGACCATAGTGGTGAATTTTTTGCCGGGCTGGGTAGGGCCTCCGCATAAACTGCCTGATTTTCAGACTCGAGCCTAATCAATTTGTCCGACCTAGCCCAAGATTTGTGGTCCGGCATGCCCATGCATAGGTCTAGGACCGACGATTTTCTGCAAAACAATCATATCACTTGTTGGTGAAATTAGGTGTTTTATTTCATATTCTTTTTAATACACTTATTTTGACGAAATTCTAGTTTTACATTAATAATTCTTGGTCGTCGTCGTGGTGCTAGACACTACATTGTCCACTGTGTCAAGAGTAACTCATACTATAGGATGTACGGGGACTTGTCCACGACATTTGCTGCAAACTCAAATTGCGGGTTTAGGAGAACCAACCCATAGTTGGATTATTAGGAGGGTGGTGATATCTCCAGTATGTAGAACAGAGTTTAAACCCTAGGTTTGATGCCGATGTTTCTCATTTAGGCGAAATATTCTTCAATGGGAAGCGACGTTCCCGTCAACTGGAAAGCGCCCGTGGATAAATCTACGGGTGAAAATTGTTCAGTAAAAAAACCCAAACTAGCTCATCGCGTCACTCTACACTAGTAGAAAAACCACCTTTGGTTCGGCCCTTTTGTCCCGACCAACATTATGAACCGAGACAAATGGGTTAGTGCAGGGTCATGAGGAATCTTTGGTCCCGGTTCATGTTACGAACCGGGACTAAAGGCCCTATATATCATCTTCTTCCACCCCGGCTCCTCTCCATTTCTCCTTGCTCGAAACTTCACCATTTTCTCCTCCATTTCCTCTCCCTCACTCAAGTTAATCCCCATTTTTTTCACCATTTGTGAAGATTGAAGGCACCCCATCTATTCAAGGGTTAGCAACTTCATCATTTCTCGGCGTTGCTACTTTAGCTCATTTCATTGCTAGTTTAGCTCATTTCATTTTGTAGTGCTAGCTAGGTGTTTGATGAAATGCCTAAGTTAGGGAGTTCATTTTTTTATATGCATTTTGAGCTCAAATTAATTTATGATTTGTGGGTTTTAGTGTCGTTCCGTCCCCGTCCTCACCGCCGTCGATAGCCCGCGCCCTCCCGACCGGCACCACCTCGGTGAGCCTCTTTTTTTTATTTTTTTTAAAGAAAAATTACTTGTATGATTTAAATGCATAGTTATTTCTTGTATAATTTTCTTATGTTTTTTTATATGTATAGTGTCATGGTTTTGATATCCGCCCCCGTCGGCCCTCGTCCGGTCTATGATTCGGATGTGGTATATTTTTATAACTATTTTTTCATTTCGTGTTTATAACAATATACCTACCAACTTGACATAGACGCTTTTATCTAGGAGGTAGTTGAACCGGAAATTCCAACCGACCCTATTGTCGAGTTTTTTGTAAAAAAAACAATGATTTGAAAGCAAAATTGAAAAGAAGTGAAGATCTTCGTCTCCAATGCCTAGAAGAGAAGATGAAATTGGAGTTCAAGCTTGCCGACATCGTCGATGAACACGAGTTCAAGCTTGCCGACGTCGTCGATGCTCACGAGATCAAGATGGATGCAATGCGCTTGAAGATTAAAAAGATTAGAAAATATGCCATTAGTCAAGAGGCTTGGTATCATTATGCTGTTGGTTCAATAATTATTAGTTGCGATTTTGATCGCATTTGTTGTTGGATTTAAATTCTTTAGATAGTTGTATGTTAGTTTCAATTAATGTATGTTTTATGAGAACTATGTATTACATTTGGGCACTACTCTACTTTGGTTTTAATGTGATGAACTTGTATTAATTAATTTGGTCACTATTATATATTCATGATGTAGTGTAATGGTTTTTGATATATTTATATAATGCAGATGAGCCGGCAATGGATGTACAGTGACCGACGCTGTCCCGACTATATTAATGGCATGCATAGTTTTCTCCGTGTGGCTGAGAAAAACAAGCCGTCGAATGGTTTTATTTCTTGTCCATGTAGTGTCTGCAAGAATACGCAGGATTACTCTACCTCAAAAACCATTCACGTCCACCTGTTGCAGTCCGGTTTCATGTCCGGTTATAATTGTTGGACCAAGCACGGAGAAAGAGGGGTTATAATGGAAGAAAATGAAGAAGAAGAGGATAATGACAACTATCCTACGTTCACTGAAGACGGTGATACTACAATGGGGGAAGACGAAGCTGAAGAAGAGCCCATTGTTGATGAGCCCGATGATGATTTTGGTCGGGCCATTCTTGATGCACAGATAAACAGCGGAAGTGAAAACGAGAGGTTGAAGTTGGAGAGCATGTTAGAGGATCACAAAAAATTGTTGTACCCAACTTGCGAAGATGGCCAGAAAAAGCTTGGTACCACACTGGAATTGCTGCAATGGAAGGCAGAGAATGGTACATCTGACAGGGGATTTGAAAATTTGCTGAAAATAATAAAGAAGATGCTTCCAAGGGATAACGTATTACCCCCAGTACGTACGAAGCAAAGAAGGTTGTCTGCCCTCTAGGATTAGAGGTGCAGAAGATACATGCATGCATCAATGACTGCATCCTCTACCGCGGTGAGAAGTACGAGAATTTGAATGCATGCCCGGTATGCGGTGCATTGCGGTATAAGATAAGGCGAGATGACCCTGGTGATGTTGAGGGCGAGCCGTGCCCCAGGAAGAGGGTTCCTGCCAAGGTGATGTGGTATGCTCCTATAATACCACGGTTGAAACGTTTGTTCCAAAACAAAGAGCATGCAAAGTTGTTACGATGGCACAAAGAAGACCGTAAGAAAGACCTGATGCTGAGACACCCCGCTGATGGGTCGCAGTGGAGAAAAATCGACAGGGAGTTCCCGACATTTGCAGCTGACGCAAGGAACTTAAGATTTGGTCTAAGTACAGATGGCTTTAATCCTTTCGGGGAGCAGAGCTCCAGTCATAGCACCTGGCCTGTGACTCTATGTATCTATAACCTTCCTCCTTGGTTGTGCATGAAGCGGAAGTTCATTATGATGCCAGTGCTCATCCAAGGTCCGAAGCAACCCGGCAACGACATTGATGTGTACCTGAGGCCATTGGTTGAAGAACTTTTACAGTTGTGGCGTGACGAAGGTGTACCTGTGTGGGATGAGCACAACAAAAGGAATTTGACCTACGAGCGTTGTTGTTTGTAACCATCAATGATTGGCCTGCTCTTAGTAACATTTCAGGACAGTCAAACAAGGGATACAATGCATGCACGCACTGTTTAGATAAGACTGAAAGTATATATTTAGGTAACAAGAATGTGTACCCGGGTCATCGTCGATTTCTTCCAAACAGCATCCCGTAAGAAAGAAAGGCAAGCATTTCAAAGGTGAGGCAGATCACCGGACGAAGCCTACCTGCCCTCATGGTGATGTTATATATGACATGGTCAAGGATTTAGAAGTAATCTTTGGAAAGGGTCCTGGCAGTCTATCTGTTCCGAATGACGCTGACAACACGTACCCATGTGGAAGAAGTGCTCTATATTTTGGGAGCTACCCTATTGGAAAATCCTAGAGGTTCGCTCTGCAATCGACGTGATGCACGTGACGAAAAATCTTTGCGTGAACCTGCTAAGCTTCTTGGGCGTGTATGGGAAGACGAAAGATACACCGGATGCACGGCTGAACCATCAACATATGCACGAACGAGACGACCACCTTAATCCAGAGAAGTATCAAGGTCCTGCCAGCTACGCTCTTACCAAGAAGAGAAGGAGATCTTTTTTGAAGTCCTGAGCAGTATCAAGGTCCCGTCTGGCTTCTCGTCGAATGTAAAGGGAATAATAAACATGGCAGAGAAAAAGTTCCAAAACCTAAAGTCTCATGACTGCCACGTGATTATGACACAATTACTTCCGGTTGCATTGAGGGGGCTTCTACCGGAAAATGTTCGAGTACCCATTGTGAAGCTATGTGCATTTCTCAATGCAATTTCTCAGAAGGTGATCAATCCATTAACTCTACCAAGTTTACAGAAGGATGTGTCCAATGTCTTGTCAGCTTCGAGTTGGTGTTCCCACCATCCTTCTTCAATATTATGACGCACCTCATAGTTCACCTAGTCGAAGAGATTAACGTTCTCGGTCCTGTATTTCTACACAACATGTTCCCCTTTGAGAGGTTCATGGGAGTCTTAAAGAAATACGTTCATAACCGTGCTAGGCCAGAAGGAAGCATCTCCAAGGGCTATGGAACAGAGGAGGTCATTGAGTTTTGTGTTGACTTTATTCCTGACCTTAAGCCGATCGGTGTTCCTCAATCGCGCCATGAGGGGAGACTGCGTGGAAAAGGCACGCTAGGAAAGAAAGCAATAATATGTAAGGACTGGGATTCTTTCAATCAAGCACACTACACAGTTCTACATAATTCCAGCTTGGTGGCTCCGTATATCAAGGAACACATGAATAGTTTACGCTCTAAATGCCCGGTGCAGCCTGAAGAATGATTGAAAGAGAACACATGAAGACTTTCAGCGGGTGGTTGCAAACACGTCTCATTAATGACAGCACTGTTGAAGAACAGCTATACTTGTTGGCCAAAGCACCATCTTCGACTATATTGACTTTTCAAGGGTACGAGATAAATGGGAATACATTTTACACGGCCGACCAAGATAAAAAGAGCACCAACCAAAACAGTGGTGTCCGCTTTGATGCAACAAACAACAATGGGAAAAGGACACATATTATGGTTACATAGAGCAGATATGGGAACTTGACTATGGACCTTCTTTCAAGGTACCTTTGTTCTGGTGCAAATGGTTCAACCTGGAAGGCGGGGTAAATGTAGACCCGAAGTACGGAATGACTACAGTGGATCTCAAGAATCTTGGGTACGACACCGAACCATTCGTCCTAGCCAATGACGTGGCTCAGGTTTTCTATGTGAAGGACATGTCTTCCAGACCGAAAAAAGAAAAGATAAGCAAGCGAATACATCATACGATGAGCCAAAGCGCCACATAGTTCTTTCAGGAAAAAGAAACATCGTGGGAGTGGAGGACAAGACAGACATGTCAGAAGATTACAATAAGTTTGATGAAATTCGGCCCTTCGCAGTGAAAACTGACCCAAGCATCGTGTTAAATGATGAAGATTGTCCATGGCTACGGCGCAATCAGAAGAAAGTGACACGCTGATAGAAGAAGATTGTTGGTGAAAACTGACCCAAGCATCGTGTTAAATGATGAAGATTGTCCATGGCTACGGTGGTGATGTGTAACAATGTATTAAACCTTTTATGTAACTTTGTTCTAAAAAAGTTAGAACAAAACACACGGTTTCCCCTGCATACAGCCCGACGGTGGCTCCTGAGTGCCCGCATATCAAATGTACCGTCGGACGTATGAAGAGAATCCGAATGCTTTGTATATCAAATGAACTACACTGAGTGTCGAACATGTTCGAGAGGGTGGCTATATATAGGATCATGTGGCTGATCCAACACTGATTTTGCACTCAAAAGAAACACACGCCTTTGATCCTACGGCTCACAAGCGCTTGAAAGAAACAAACCCTTGATCCAACGGCTCAAAAGCGCTTGAAAGAAACACACGATCCGTGTGCTTCTTTACTCCCGGTTGGTGTTACCAACCGGGACTAAAGGCGGGCTTTGCGGTCACAACTCGTGTCAGTCACGTGTCCTCCCCTATCGCTGCCCTGGCCACGTGTCCTCCCCCAGCGCTGTACTGGTCACGTGTCCTCCCCCAGCGCTGCCCTGGAGGTCTATATGTATTATCGTCGACGGGCTAAACCCTAATCCACCATTCGTAGCAACGAACCCATCGTCTCCACGAGATGGATCCACCACGCCCGCCCCAGCGCCTTCTGGACGAGGTCGAGCGTGCTCGGCAGAGCGCGCTAGGGCGCTATCGTGGGAGTCTATCCCGTCGTATGCCTACGAGCCCGGCGTGGAGAGGAATGCCCAACTACCGGCCTCCTGCTCCGGTGCCGGAGGAGGTGCGGAGGGCGTACGAGCGCGCGTGGTCCAATGTCCCCGACCCCGACGAGGATGCGTACGCCGCAGGGGTGGCGTGGGGATCTGCGGCCCCATACGGCGACTTGGCCGCCGCATCTCCACCAGGTGACAATGTACCTCCACCAGTCGCCGCCGCCCCTCCCGACGAGGAGGATGACGACGACGATGACTTCGACTGGAGCAACCATGGGGAAGAGGGCGGCGGGCCGCAGATGCAGGAGGCCATTGAAGCCTCCTTCCCGACCGTCCGCGACGACCGTGTACAGCGAGCCAGGACTGCCTGTCAGCTCAAGGCGAAGTAGGCTTCCGAGATGGCTTGGGCGCTGAAAGACTCATCCTCCATGGCTCGTGCCCTCCACCGTAAACATGCGCGCGAGAACCAGGCGGCCGCGAACGGGGCTGGCTCCTCCCGGCGCCGTTCCCCCTAATCCTACGGCCGTTCCCAGCAAGTCCGTTTATGTAGAAATGTAGCTGTGTTATGAAACCTTTTATGTAACTATGTGTGGATGTTGTTAAGATGTTTTTAAAATAAACAGATAATTATTACAATTTTTTAGACAATTAAATCAATAGATATAAAGAAATAAGAAAAAGATAAGATTTTCAGAAATATTGAAACATTTAAATTAAATAAATAAATAAAGAAACTAGAGCAAGAAAAATTCAAAAAACATGTAAATCAAAGTATATAAAGTAACAGAAAAAGAAAATAGAAAAAGAAAACAGAAAAAGAAACTAGGAAAAAAA
The DNA here is from genome assembly GCA_947311845.1 of Poa pratensis. Taxonomy (NCBI): domain Eukaryota; kingdom Viridiplantae; phylum Streptophyta; class Magnoliopsida; order Poales; family Poaceae; genus Poa; species Poa pratensis. Next base: position 5,622,813 of record CAMZMU010000055.1, read on the forward strand.
AATTAAAAGCCTTTTGTCGCGGTTCGTGGCTGGAACCGCGACTAAAGGGCCGCTGCGGCCGCTGGCTTCGCGCGCAAATATTTCGCGGCCCAGACGAACCTTTAGTCGCGGTTCGTGGCTGGAACCTCGACTAAAGGGTCTTTTGTCCCGGTTCGTGGCTGGAACCGGGACGAAAGGTCCGTTCCGCGCGATTTAGGTGGTTCCGCAACAAACTTTTCCCCCAAATCGATCGACGACGCCGCTCTCGCTCCTCTCTGGCTCCTGTGCCGCCGCCGTCGCTCGTCGCCCTGGTGCTGCCCCGCCCCGCCGCCATTGCCGTGGTGCTGCCCCGCCCCGCCCTGCCGCCGTGGTGCTGCCCCACCCGTGGTGCTGCGCGCGCCCCTGAGAAGGAAAAGACGGCGGCCGCCCGTGGAGCCGCGCGCGCCATACGTCCGCCGTGGAGCCGCGGCGCCGCTCGTGGAGCAGTGCCGCCGCCCGTGGAGCCGCGCCGTCCGTCGTGGCCCGCCCGTGGAGCTGCGCCTTGCCGTCCGTGTGGAGACGCGCTGCCGGCCGCCGTCGCCTCCAAGAGTTGAGGTAATTGCTTTTTTATTCTTTTTTTCATGGTTTAATTAATTATGTTAGTTTAGGTTAGTTAGCTAGGTTAATTAGTTAGCTAGGTTAGTTAGCTAGGTTGTTAGTGTTATGAAATGCATGTCTTAGTGTTAGGTAAATTTGTTAGTGTTAGGTAATTTTGTAATTGTTATATACAATCATGTAATTGTTGTTAGGAGATGCTATTTGTAGTTTTGTAATTGTTGTTAGTGCTATGCTTGTAATTGTAATTGTTGTTAGTGCTATGTCTTGTTGTTAGTACTATAATAGGTTACGGTTAGGGTGTAGAAATTTAGGTTAGTGTTAGTGTTAGCAAATTTAGGTTAGGGTTTAGTGTTAGAAGTAAAATCAAATTGTAGTTGCTATGAATTTTAAATTGTAGTTCCTGAATTTAAATTTGCTAAGTATTGCTATAAATTTGCATTCACATTTTGCTAAGTTCGAAGAGGAGTGTACGTGGTCGACAGAGAGAAAGACGAGCTGTCACTCGCACTCGGGAATCCTGAAAAAGTTGGACGAGTACGAGGCTATGGACCCGGAGTTTCGTGGAAGCAAGGTTTTTCGGAAGATGCTGATACCTATAGAAGCCGTCAGAGAAAGAAGAAGCAGGATTCAGACCGGTTATCGGCATTGGAACGCAAGGTGCAGCAGCAGGACCAACTAGACGCAATTAGTCAGCAAAGGGCATCTCAGCAGCAGCTAGTAGGTCCTGAAGTCGAAGCCGCTCCATCTGATCAGCGGAAAAGTAGTGTGGGTTCCACGCAACTAGAACATTCTGAACTCGAACCGCCGGCGGCTCACTACCCATGGATGATATCACGGAGAAGACAGACTGTGAGCTACATATGGCAATAAAGAACATGTCCTTCAAGGTGGTGGTCGTCTATGCTTTACCAAATCAATCTGGAGCAAGTTACCATATCGGCGGGATTCCAGCTGGCTATGCTCGTGTCGGGGTGGATGAAGTTGTGCCGTTATATGCTAATATGGAACTTGACATTCCTGGAGGTGACGGCGAGAAGACACTGGGAGAAGTCGGCAAGGCCATCGTTCTCTGGAAGAAGGAACACATCGTGTTTCCAAACTTGGCGCCAAGGCAACCGATTCCTCCAAGTAGCAGTCCCCCACCTCAAGATCCATCCCCCACCTCAAGATCCATCCCTCGACGCCGGTTGGGAGCCCAGCGCGAGTCCATCGCCCGCGACGTCCCGTCCGTCGATTGCGCCCACTGCTAAGTCCTTCTCGTTAAAGCGGAAACTAAACTTCCCGTCGATGAGCAGAAGTGCAGATAAGTTAACTCGAGAGGAACGCGAGTTGCTAAAGCCTCTTCCAAAGAGAAGTTATGACTTGACTCGAGAGGAACTCGACGAGGCGGTGCAAGCAGATGTGAAAAGAAAAATAGAACCGAAACGGCCCACGCCTAAAGAGATAATACCAGCTGAAAAAGTTGATAGATTTTTGAAAAATCTATCATGTGGACCGCCACAGCCGCCTAAATTGCCAGATGACTATGATCGTGTTATTCAGAAGACAATTAGTCAAGAGTAGCAGGAGAAGGAGGCGGCATGTCGCCTAAAGAGGGAGCAGATGCAGACGGCAAAATCCGGGAAACAAGTGGCCCAGCTCGGAGAACAGGCAAATCAGTCGATCCCCCCGCTCAAGGTGATGCCCGATAAGGAAGTACACCACTACACTGGCACCATAGGCGACCCCATAGAGTATCAGTATGCATGGACATATGTCTACGGGAGGTCCCTGGTCAGACCTGAGCAGGTCGATTCTCTGACAACACAATTGCGTCGATTGCATCAGGGGTACGAGAAAGCCGCAAAGGCGGGGCATGATGTCTTCTGGGTGTCATATAAGAAAGAGCATTACTTCACGGATGACGCGATGTATGTTCCGTTTTATGAAATTTTTCAGTTATTCAATCAAGACGCCCTCGACAAAACCCTCGTCAGTTGCTATTGTTTGTAAGTGATTTATTTCTGCAATTTAATTAAGTCTCTATCTCAGCTTGTTCATCTCGTTCATTGCCTGTAATTATCTCACTATATTCTTTTGTACGCTATTATACATAATGAAGATTGTCGAATGCAGAGAACGCCGCATCTATGACACTGGGTTCATTGACCCATATTATATTCATGAAGTGACCGTAAATAACCATCCCGCGGACACAGAGAAAAACTTGCTCCGGTTTTTAGTGAAACAAAATACCTGCGCATAAATACTTTTTCCTTACGCCTTCAAGTGAGTGTTGCTGTACCTTCTACACATTCTATTTTGCTTACTCGATGTTTAGTGTAATCGATGAGTCATGGACATATAAACGTGCGCAGATTCCTCTGGATTCTGCTAATCATTAGAGTTGACCAAGGAGTCGTTCAAGTCATGGACTCGTTAAGGAAAGATATGGACGAGTACCTCAGCTTGCAAGATATGCTCCAGAGGTAATTTCAATCATTATCGCTCTATATCGACCTCTTTCATTCATTTTTTGATATCAAGTAATTAATAACTCCTTTAATCATTTTCTTTTCCCAGGCAGGGTTTGGAAACGGTTCATCGTGAAGGTTCCAAGTGCTTGGAAACCGGAGCTGTATTTTTATACCACCAAGGTACGTAGTACTATAAATATAGGTCCGCGCAACTCTTTAATTTTAGTTTCAATACCATTATCATGCTTGATTATTATTTGGTTAAATTCTATTTTTTGTAAAGTGGTGTCTGAGGCAGCCATAAGGAACTAATTTATGTGCATACTATGTTTTCGAGTACATGCGCTCTTTTGTCAGTGAGCGGAATAGAGATGTCAGAACAGCTGAAGTATGTATACACTATTCGCAATTTTTTATTACCATATTGTGTTGAGTTCCATTCATAAATTATTTTATGATGATTTCATATATATATATGAACAACTCACATATTCATATTGATCTAGATGGATCGAATGCGGGACCAGCTCATACCAACGAAGCGCCTAAAAGCAATTCAAGAGGAATTGGCGGGATTTTTGAACTCGGCGGTCCTGAAGAAAACCGAGAATTTTATCACCCTAGTAATTATTTTTTGTATCCAATGTAATTGACGTGATCTCGACATGAGAATCGCATTAAAGCAACTTGTATGTGTGTATGTATATATGCATCAAACGTGATCTCGATGTAGTAAAACTTTATGTATACGACTTGTTTTTTGCGTAACGTGATCTCCGCACAAAAAGAATTAAATGGAAAACACAAAATCGAAACCCCTAAAAAAATAAATAAATAGAAAACAAAAACCCTACACCAACCGGGACTAAAGCGTCCCCGCCATGCGCGCCCCTCCTTAGCCACGTAGATGCCCATCCGTCGCGGTTCGTGGACAACCGGGACGAAACCCCCCCCCCCCCCCCCCTTTTGTCCCGACCCTTTAGTCCCGGTTGGAAAACCGGGACAAAAGGCCCTCTGGAACCGGGACGGATGGGCCGTTTTCTACTAGTGCTAGGATCTAATAACACTGGAAGAAGTAGGCAACGTTGCTCAAAGAAATCTAAAGACGACGGCGAGATGACGTTGTTCGAGAGAGGGTGAAGATGCAAAGGTATCTGCTCGCGCTAGATAGATATGAGACCACCACCGTTACTTCTATCAAGAGGGACAAAACATGGCCGCATCCGTTGCTGCTGATAGGAGGGACGAGACTTAGCCGCCGATGTTGCTGCTCGTGCAGGGGATCGCAGGATGATCCGTCAGATTCATGAAGAGCATATTGGCGGCCATCCGCGAGTCGCCTTCGTTTTGATGGTGCGTGCCAGGATGCAAACTTTGGTGCTGCTAGGAGCTTCTTTTAGCGGGTTAAGAGGGCCTTGCAGGATAAGCTAGCGTGCGCATGAAGTCCGCTTATTTTGTACATCTTTTATATGGCACCGTTCAGGAATTTTTAGCGGTGTGGACGACACAAACTCGCGGTCGTCCGGTTCCGCCAGCATCACTGCAGCAGATCCTCATGCCACTACATCGTATTGTAGCAGTAAATCCCTTGTGTTTCTTGATGCCTCTCACCCCCATTATGCATTTATCTTCTCATGGTGTTCATCCCAATTCCCAAGTCCCGACTCCATACATGTTTATTTTATGGGTACTACCACGGTAAAAATCCTGAAGATAGGCAGGAGCTGCAATGCGAGATGTAACAATCCGATATGTATTTAGCTGCACAAACTGAGTTGGGTGTGGACTTTTTTATATAAGGCCAGGGCCTTTATTCAATGGCTAGCCATGAACACCAAATCAATAACACATTTAAAATACCAAAAGATATCAAGGCTCAACACTAATGTGCTTTCAATTCAAGCATTCAATGTTGTTTCATCTACATAAAGCATATAACACATATGTATTTAATGAATCATATCATAAAAACAAAGAAATAATCGAATAAATTACTTAGTTGTGGATTATTCATATGATACTACATACTATTTTTGATAAACAACGGCTTGTCAATGCCAATTACAACAGCTTGCCTAGAATAATTAAACTCCTAGCCGGTACATGCGTGACATTGTGGTATGAGCGAGGGCATTTATTCCAGCATGTACAATTTGTATACTAAGCATGATACCATGCCTAGATATAGTATCGCATCATATGTGTAGTGAACATAAACACGGTGTGTGTCATGTAATGGTGCAACCAGGTTGCATAAAAAATGTCGGTAACCATGTAGCACACCTCACACAACCTTGTATACACCAAGACAAACGTGAGGACGTAAACAACTGTGATATAAACCAATCCCTACATGTTTGAATGCAGTGTGGTTTTCAGTGTGCTATGAACCAATTTGATATAATATTTGCATCTTCAATTGTATTCCGAAACTGTAAAAACACTAAAAACATAAGTTTGAACTCATTCACATTACTCTTACTATTATGCATCTTAGAACACAATTTTTTGACCTAGAAATAGACTTCCGAACTCACATTCTTGACTCTTGACCAGTTAGGTAGAGTGATCTTAGATGTAAATGCAAATTGTTCATTGTTTCTTTGTGTTTCCAACAATATGAAATAATTAGGAATTGCTAACTTGGATTCCCATTCAAGTAAGGTAAATATATAAGTTGCTCGTTCCACAAATAGTACAAAAGATAACATTGAAGACGATTCTAAGCCGCATAATTTCATGTTTACAGACTATCCCACACATGTATGCCCGGGACTCAAACTGAAATATATCTACCAATGAGATGACAGCTCAACATAATTTGTCTCTAGGTAATTGTTGATTGTTGTCTTGTTGAGGTGTTCTTGATGCCTCCCGTTTAAAAAAAGCATTAAATGATATAACTTATTATATGGTGTTCATCCTCCCCCTCTTAATTTTGAGCCATGATATAGGTGCAACTAGCGTGATTAGAGTTACGAATATTCTATGGCTTTGCTAAGAAGAGTACTAGTGGAATATGTTTTGACTATGCAAAGCTAGAGCAAATATATAGTGCATCCATTTGAATGGTCCATTAACTTTCCGTTAATCTCGAAGTGGGATCATATAGTCTAGCTAATAAGAAAACAAAATGGTAACTCAAGCATCAACCACGTGCTTCATTTGAAGGTGTATGTGTCTAGTAGGAATATAAATTTTGTTTCTTGAATGATATGAGTGAGTCGAGACAAATAAGCAATAAACTACTTAGTGTTTGTCTTTCATGGATCAAACGAGGCTTTCTAGATCTGATCACCTCATGTAGCTTAATTATGCCACAAGCCCATAAGTTGATGAATTTTAGAATAGACCATTATATGAGGTATCTAGTAATATATTGATGTAATCTTGAACTAGAAAAAAATACCGCGCGCATTGGAGGGGGAATCTTAAAAATTACAGTGTAAAAGAAAGGATATTTGATGCATTTAAAAAAATCTCGAAATATGGACGATTTGATTAGACACAATGGTTGAAAAACTAAATTTAATTAATATGAATTTTTGTATATTTAACAGTTAAAAATTGATAATGTAGAAAATTGTATGGCTACTTTTTTTATAATGTGAATATCATTAATAAATATGGGATGACATGGATTAATGAGTGTCTCAAATAGTGGATGATGTGGTGATGACATGGATGAATGCATGGCTCAGATAGCGCATGATGTAGACACCTTGCATGTAGAGATAAAATAATTTAATTCATGTTAGTGGGGTTTTATCTTATAAGAAGTACTAGTACAATAACCCACGCGTTGCGGTGGGAATCTCTTTAGAAACTTTAATATTTTATAATGTGTAAATAAAGTTATAAAACATATGAAATATGAAGTTGATGAAAAATTTGTGTTTAAAAAAAAAAGATGTCAACGTATGACATATTCAATTTTAGTTCAGAGGCTAAATTTAATTGACGTGAAATGGTTGTGTATTTAACAACAATCCACACAAACATAGTGCATGTAATTTTGATTATGAATGAATAAATAGGTATGATGTGTTCAAAAAAATGGTGACATGGGCAGTTGTATGGCTTAAAACAATTGATGATGTGTATATGTTGCATGTAAATATATACAATCATTAATAAATGTTAATGGGAATGACATGGACAATTGATTGGCTAAAATAGTAGGTGATGTGGATAACTTGAATGTCATGATAGAAGCCTTAAATGACCCCTTAGTGGGGGTTTGCTTTATAACAACTATAGATAGATAGGTATGTGAGTGCACCTCGATCCAATCAGTATCCTCCTTTGTGTGCTCACACAGTGTTTCATATTATTTTCCTTTTCACTGGACTACATGAAATCGTGTGGATTTCGCCCCCAACCCCTTTAACCTCACCATGTCATTACATGCTCTTTGTGTAGTGCTTTGCTCTGCCGGGAGCTTCACCTTTCTCATTCTACGATTTTGGGTCACACGATTGGTACTTGGAGTGGCAATGTTAGTGATAGGAACGAGGGATCCGCTTCTTGAGCCCTCCCATTCCAAACATCTTGCACATATGAAACTACTTCTAATCCCTATTGTTCTCTTTCGATTTCGAAATAAGTGTTGGGAAAGAGAGATAGTATAAATTTAGGTCTAAGGTAGTAGACTTTACAACCGAGTGCCTCCTTTAAAGGATGACATGCTAAGCAAAAATTAAGGTCGGTGGGCCCATGAGCTATCCACCAACCCCAAATTAAAGCAAGATCATCTACATCCATGACTTCAATCAGGTGAGGATGTTGATGAGCTCTAGTTAATGTTCTCATCACCTGGTGTAAGGAGATAACAGAGAACTTCTGAATGGCATATGTGAGGTAAGAGAAATGTGACACTACTTTATGTTTGGTGAATGCACCCCAGACGATTAATTTCCGAGCAAATATATTGTTGAAATGTGTCACTTCCTTTCACCCCTTTCATTAATCTTTTTTTACTTGATGGCCACGAGAGAGAAGGGGCGACGATCACTACTCACTAGTGTATTCTACCATGAGAGGATTAAGTGAAAGGGACCGGAGAACCTGCCGTGCTAGAATGGTTATGAGGGTGGCTGTATCCCTAACCCATCAGAGTTTAAACCCTAGTTTTGTTTTGACACTGGTGTTTCTCATTTAGGTAAAATATTTTTCAGTGCAAGGTGACGTTCCCGTAGACAGCGAAACAGCTGTGGTGATTTTGTCAATCTCAAGACTCGACCTGCTACTCAGTATATCAGAGGTGTTCATAGGGGTAGGTAGTGTGTGTGTGCGTTCATAGGAGTGAGTATGTGTGCACGTGTATGTGAGCGTCTACGTTTGTACTGTGTTTCGTAATAAAATGAAAGGGATCGGATAAAGTGAAATGAAGAGACAGGAAGAAAAATAATATGGAGGGTAGAAACAAATTTTGGTGAAAATGCACTAAGCATGATGCGAAAAAAGATTTGGCGCCGATTAGGACTTCCAGCCTCTCTCCATCTTACTACTAGCTAGGCCTCACACGCTCTGATATCATAACAGGCAGGCACACGAGCACGTGACTGGTCCATCTAGCTCCTTAAGCCACACCGACTTTTGTTCCAACTACACGACCAAAGCACGTGAACTTTCTCGTGACGATGATAAACACATATATGCTCCGCCCGTAGGCCATACCTAGAGTTAATCTAGTAAACTACTGCAACAAATGAAGGATGATGCACCAGTACTGTTAAATAACCTATTTTTACCCGTGGATACACCTGGGAATGCATACCTAGAGTGGATATGGGTGGTCAGTTAACTTTCTCACCTGATTAGGTGGCACACAAACAAATTAACACATGATAGAATTGACGGAGATTAAAGATAAAGCGACGAAATCCACTATATTTTACTGAGCATTCTCGTGGATGTAAATTCAAGCACCTGAATTGATTTGAAATCTCGAGGGAAAAATCGGACGTGATTAGCTTGACACTACGTTTAACTACCAAGTTCAAATGCAGCGGAGGTGAGAAGCTGCCGATCAGTGCAAATGGAGGGTTGCACGTGAAGATCTAGCTAGCTATAGGTTGGTAGCAAGGCACATGCATGGTAAGACCCACGGATCCCATCTTGATCATGATCGAACCTGGCGGGTGTCTTTTTCCCATCATTAGATTCCAAATGCAAGCTAGCGGCCATGGCTGCTAGGCTGTCAGTGTTAAATGCGCAAAGCAGAGCAATAATAATAATCTAGTGATACGTGACCAGCCCAACAGCATATATAGTGCTGATTAGGAAGAGATTCGTCAGTTAGTTTCCTGAGACAGCGGTAAATGCTGTTGGTAGAACGATGTATTTTTTTTCTTCAGAAAACACGTGAGAGCTTCTGTTATCATGGCTTAAACTATGAGATCAGCCTGCAGTTTGAACATGCCTTGAAAGTTAATGCCTTTGCACAGAGGCAAGGCTTTACGCCGACAATCATGAGAGCAAGTATATAGCTAACATGTACAATAGTTAATTATAAAAATATGTTACTTTATTAAAATATGGCCCACCTCTCACTCTCACTAAGTGTCTAGAAAAACGTGCTAGAGCTGACACTTACGTAAGAGCTCACTTTCATTCTCTCTCCTCTTCTCTCTCTTTCATGTCCTCAAAGAAATGTTATTTTATTCCTTATATCCTGCTTACATAAGCTTATTCAAGAAGCGGTGGGTAGATCCCGACCATACCAGCGTCGTCCATGGACTTCCGCAGGCAAGAAGAACCCAAACGTCTCCGGCTCTGCTTGGACTCACCGATATCCACTTCTACTCGGCATGTCGCCATTCTCACGGAGGAAATACACAACCTACGACTACACTGTACTAGGGGGCCGGCCACCCCTCCCACCTCCTCGCTGGCCGACAGAGCCGCCGGAGAAGAGAGGGAGAGGCGCCGGGACGACGGAGGAGACTCTCAGAATAGGAGGGAAGGAGAGAGAACAGAAAGGCGCAAGTGAGAGCCCCCTTATTATTTTATTCTCACCCCAACGAAAAAACAACGAAAAAGGTACCATGTGGAGATCGCACGCATGCAGCCACTGCGGGTGGGTCCGCGGAGACACGGATGCGACCTGCTGGTGAAGAATAAATTATCACCTATAGCAATACACATGCAATTTTCTAGTAACATTTTTGGCAGGTAATTCATGCCCAGAAAAATCGCATGACCTAGAAATGAAATTCAGGAAATGGGACGAAAAATAGACTTTTTAGGGTTTTGAATTTCAATAAACTCAAGTTTATGTTTGTAAACTAAATCAGCAAGAGCTTGTTCGTGGCCTAATGTTCAATATAGCTCCTATCATAAGTGAGATGTTTGCTTTTCCTATTCTTAACAGGGGCGCAGGGAGTATCATGGATGCTAGATTCAGGATCAGGTATACCGATCCGACTTTGGGCAGAAGGTGCTAAAATCACTTCTACTTTTCGATATGACACTACTACTTGGCTCAAATGATGCGTCACATATTTTCCAGATGCCCCTCACTCCCATCGTGTGTCCAAATGGTCGTCGTATTCATTGTATCTCTCTTCTCTCCCAAGTCCCAACTATACTCGTGTGCTTTTGGGGGTGCTACACTGCTACTCTGGTGATCGGGTCAAAAGAGCCGGAAGATATGCATTTAGCTACAAGCCTACACTCGGAGAGCAGAGTGTGTCCTTTATATAAGGGCATCTATACAAAGGCCATCCATACTTACACACGAGGAAGTGTGAGAAGCTTACAATACGAAAGGAAGGTAAAGTGATAGAGTCCACTAAATTCTATTAAATGTTACGTGTGTGTATTTTCGAGCACCTGAACTGATTTACAAATCACGCGGGTAAAATCAGACCTGAATACGAGATTAGCTTGGCACTATAGAATTGCTGTACTAGCCATTTAAACCAAAAGTCCGAACTGATGGAAAGAGACCAGGCATTATATTTATATTCAACACTCTCCTCACGTCTAAACTATTTTAGTCCTTAGCGTGGGTTCGGTGCAGGCCGCATAATATTTTTTCTTTTGTTTTTAATACTGCGCGAGCAGGGTCTTAAACTTGAAACCTCTTAGCTCTGATACCATATAGAATTGATGTACTAGTCATTTAAACCAAAAGTCCGAACTGATGAAAAGAGACTAGGCATTATATTTATATTCAATGGGCACTACATTTAATTACCAGGGAGGTGCAGACAAGTAGAGGCAAAGCATCATGCATGGTAAACCCCACGGATCCCATGCATCTTGATCATGTTCGAACTTGGCGCGCGCGCTCGGGTGTCTTTTCCCGTCATTAGATTCCAAATGCAAGCGGCAATAGCTGCTAATTAAGACGTGAACTTACTGGCTGTCAGTGTGGTAAAACAGCACAAAATGTGCCCAAAGCATAGCAGTAATAATAATTTAGCAGATGCGTGACCAGCTCAACAGCCTAGTGAAGAAGAGATTCGTCAGTTGATTTCTTCAGACAACGGTCAATGCTGTTGGTAGATCGATGCAATTTTTCTTCAGAAAACACGTGAGCTTCTGCTATCATGGCTTATTAAACTATGAGAGGCTGCAGTCTGAACATGCCTTGAAAGTTAAGTCCTTTGCAAAGTGGCAAGGCCAGAGGCTTTAGCCAACAATCATGAGGCGATGATGAAGCTAAACTGCGCTGGCTGCACATTCTAAAGGACCAAGCAAGTGAGAGTAGAAAATTTTGTTGTGGAGTTGCAGTTGCATGTAGTGCCTTTTGGATTTTTCTTGTGACTTATGGTGTTTTTTTTTGGATTGTTTAGACCTTTTTATTTTCACAAAGCCACTGGTGGAGAGGAAATTGATATGCCTTTTCAGGTTATGAGTTTATGAGAACTCTTCCGTGGACTAGTGGTACCTGTGCATATGCGCATAAGGGCCAGGTCTCGGGTTCGAGTCCTCACTTCTACCTTAATGACAAAGCCGGGGTGGAGTCCCCCCTCCAGTCTTGTTATTTTTAGTTAATGAGAACATCAGGAATAAAGCAACCTAGTAACATGTACTCATGCTATCAATAAATTTTTTGAGATTGAATGACCTGGCAATGATCTAATCAGAGAGAAATAATAGCTAGGGACAACCAAAGCTTATCACAAATAGCATGATTACACTGCAGCTGCAAGCACCGAACTGCATTTGTCATTAATATTCTAGCTGAAGAATCGACAGGAAAATAAGCTAGGGTAGGAAACAATCATATACTTATTTCTTTCTTATGTTTTGAATTTTAAGACATCCCAAGAAATGGTAGTGCAATTATCAGCTAATAATTTATGCAGCCATGTTAGATGAATAGCGCGAATAATCCCTCACAGCAAAGACACAAAACAAAAAAAACTATCGAATGTTGCACATCTGAACATTATATATGTCCGTCTACTGCGCCGGTGGGATGCTGGGGTGACCGCCGTTGCGTAGCCGTGACGTGTGTTAAGAGACGAGCGCCGCTGGTCAGAGGCGCATCCAAGATTTGAGCATGAGGCCAAACAAAAAAGTATCCGTAATTTGAACCCCCCGAGCCCCGTAAGCAACTATACCACTCAAAAATATAGTTTATAAAAATATAACTATGTAAACAAAGCCCCCCCCCCCCTCCCCCCAAACCCGGCATGTTGCAACGCCGAAAGGTTGTAGATCACTTAAGGCTTCACGCCAGTCACGAGTCCATGCATGCTGACCGGCGGGAGCCCATGACCGCGAGACCAGGGCAATCGACGTTGGCATGCCCCATGTTTGTTGGACGGTAATTGTATAAGTAGACGTTTTGTGAGGACCCCGGATTAGCTATCCGAGATACTCGTTATGTTTCCTGCAACAATCCCATGATCAGTCTGTTGTTGCACATAACTCGAATTGACATCACAGGACATCCATAAATACCGAATATACTTACGGGATTGAAGTCATAAGCTTCAACAGGTACTTGCAGCGGAAATCACCAAACAACGTGGAGCCCGAGTCATTCGCCTTAACCCTACAGCAGCTGACTGGGAAGCGCCCTAGTTCGCAAAGACGCCAGTGAACTCCTCCTCTTCGAACTGCTCCTCTTTAAAATCTGGCTAGGACAATAGCCAGGGACGAAACCAATATGAGTACATTTGATTGTACTCGCAAACTACCCCAACTCGAGCATGCACTAGTTGTGATAATCTTTAAAACCTGTAGTTTTAGAAAAACATCTCTATATCTTTATTGACAAAGAGAAGGGTAGACCTTACATCCTTGTTGAAGGCAAAATATTTTGAAAAGTAGTTTCTCAATATCTTGGTTGGAAACAAACCCTTTGGAAAAATAGTTTTCTCACCATGTTTGTTGAAAAAGGGTAAGAAGTATTTTTAAACCTTTTTCTCTAAAATATACCTTTGGTTGAAAAGGTAAGAAATCTCTTTTAAAACTTTTTCCTCGAAAATCACCATCTTGTCCGTTTCTCCAAAACTCCTCCTTTTCCGAACATAGCCCCTTCATGGTCACTCATTTTCCAGCATCCTCATACTACCACTTCGGTACAGTTGCATAAAACAATCTCCACTTCATTTTCCTTTCAAACTCAAAACTTTGTAAAACTTGCACATGGTCTTAGGACAGCCTCCCAACTGTCCATATCCGAGGACTCGGCTATTCGAATAGTTTTACCCTCTGCAGAGGTAGCACGCTTTTCCCACACCCATCCGGTCACTCATCGTGTCAGCCACGTCCCGCCATACCAGGGGTATGCGAAGTTGAGTTCCCGGCCATAGCCTGTCCTTTGCTCATGCTAGTATAGGACCCTACCGCTACGAAACATTCCATCGACACTTAAATCCTCAGAAACTAAGTGTGAGGACTCGCAGTTCTGCCCGGCGAATTTTAATGGCCCTACAAATCCTCTATCTCCATTTCATATCATAACAGCCCTTAGGCGTTCTTCTCTCTAGAGGACCCGGGTCAGGGGGTAGGTCCTCAGACCATCCCCTCATGGAACGAGGTTATCCTCGTTATTGAGGCATCCAGTACTAACACGAGCAAATTATATGACTACGCCCTTTCCCATATGTGGGTAAATGTGGTCGCACAGGTTATCGGCTGGTAGTCATAGTACAAAGACACAATGTGCATTTTTCATAAACATCACCATACTCCATTTCTCCACTTCCATACCGACATCCCGGTATACCATATTTTATCCACGGATTTGAAAAAAAGGAGTTTTGAATAATCAATGTTTTCCCATCCTATAGTTTTATATAAACAAACTGATACTTCTACATAGGGTGGCAAAATAGTTTTTCATAATTTTTGAAAAGGTTTTCACAATCATTTCCCATTTCCATAGCAAAATACTTTTGACCAAAACTTGGGTGGATCGTAATCTCACCAAAAGATTTTTATAAAGGCTTTTGAGTAAAAACAAATACATTTAGATTACTGCACACTACTAACACCTCTATATCGGGTGTCTCAATAATGTACCGTATTTTGTAAAAGGGTTTTCAAATCATAACTTTAGTGGCAAACACCACGTAAATCACTTATGCTCATATAAGTAAAACATGTGAATCAAAATAGATGTATATAGATGCAAGCTCAGTGAAGTAGCTTGCCTTGCTCCACAAAGTGATACTGATCCTGATCTTCTGGTTCAATAAACTCTCCCTCCTTGATAACTCCGGCAACGTTCTCGTCTAAACGTTAAACAAGCAATACAAACAATCACTATACTAACTCAATCAACATCACAACATTACAATCTTTAGATGCTATAAATAGCCACTGCATATATCAAGCAACACCATTGGTTTCAATTTAATTGAATTCCTCAGTTTTTAGTTACTCCCTAAATATGGCAGAACTGGTTGTACATTGTTTAATCCACCATTTATTCTAGGTTGGTCACAAAAATCAAACTAAGCCTCTATGGATAACTACTGATGTGTAGAAGACAACCCAATTGGATTGAGGTCATTTGGAGTTATCAAACTCCCTACACAATCGCTTTAATCCAGAAACTTATTACTCAAGTTTTAGCTACTATTTAATTTATGTTGCTTTAGAAATTAAATCCTTTTAGGGGTGACTAACCTTGGCTAAATGTGATCTAACAAAATTGGTTTCAAGTCATTTGGACTAACAGAGCTCCAGAAACAATTAATTTGGTGTAATAAACCTTCTGTGGCATTTTTATTAATACACTTTTATTATTTATCTAAATGATATAAAACCAAGTTTGTTGGTTGAACAATTTCATAAGCTTCCCAGAACATTTTGACTTGATTTATTTGGATTTATAGAACTCGAGATATTGAATTTCAAAGTTCATACCAGTACTGAAATCCTTCTGGAATTTAAATTAGAAAATCTAATTGCTTTGGATAATGTTGAGAAATATGACATGTGGGGCCTACACGTCAGTGACTCAACGGGAAACTGTTCCCGCGCTGGAAAAGTTTAAAACTCTGACGGTGGGTCCCGCTTGTCGGTGGCTTAACAAGACGAAGCGGTACGCTACCGTTGGATTTAAATCCAACGGCCGTGGTTCTATTGCATCGGCGACTACCGGAGCACGGCGGTGCCGTGGCTCCGGCGACGGCGAGGTGGGTCAAGGGCTCACCTAGGGTGGCTCGGAGGCGGTGCAGATGACGCAGAGAGGCGGCGGAGGTTCGAGGAAGGTCGTGGAGGCACTGGAGCTTGCTGGAACTGGACGGAGCGTCGGCGGTGAGCTTCCCCCTTCCGCGGCACGTCCCGAACTCCGGCGAGGTCTCGGCGATGCGTCTGTGCACGAAACAACGGAGAAAAAGGCGAGTGAGGATGCGGTGATGATGGGGAAGATGGTCTCGGGCAGAGAAAAGAGAGGGGAGAGGGTGGCATGGGTCTGCCATGCTCGACACCGACCTTGGCCTGCGGCAACGCACGGCCGAGTTTGAACACGGCCGCTGCTGCGGCTTGCTCGCCCTTCAGGCGATGCTGGAGAGCGAGTGGAGTGAGGGAGAAGTGGTGGCGAGGTGTGGGGAGAAGAGGTGGTGCGGGGTGGTTTTTATAGCGGAGTTTCTCCCACGGCCATCAATGGCACGGAGGTGCAGAGGGGGTAGGAGAGGTGCGGGGTCCGGCTGGAGGTGTCTGGGAGGTCGCTGGAAGCTAGGGGGTGCTGCAGGGGCGGTCGGTTGGTCGGGGGGAGACAAAGGTGGCGCGTGAGCTTCGGTGCCGTGCTCTGCTCGCCATGGCGTACGGCGAGCACGGGCGCGTGCACTGGAGGCGGGTAGGGTGTGGTTGGGGTTCACCGCAGGGGCTGTGGTGCTCGTGGGCGATGCGGTGGAGCTGAGGGAAGATGAGGGGCACGGTGGGGCAGTGTGGAGGCGTGTGGTGCTTCCCGTTGACCTCGGCGTCGCCATGACGCGCGGCGCGCTCTGGCACGGACGGTGTGCACGCAAGGGGCCTTCTGCGGCGGTGTGGTCTCGTCAGGCAGGAGCAGAGGGATGCGTGGGGTGCGGTGGACACGGCGCGGCGTCGCCTCGGGGTCGCGTCGGCCTCCTCCACGGAGGTGACCCGTGCGGCAGAGCACCGAGGACGGCAATGGCGTGGCGCCGCTTGCACTCCACCTCTGGGGTCAACTAGCTTGCTTCCTTCGCCTCCTTCGAGTGAGAGAGAGAAGTGGACGGAGTGGGGGCTAGGGGAGTGCTGGATTGCACCGAATTGACCTCCAATTCTTGGATTGAAAATTCGGTTTGGGAAGAACACAGTGACGCCCACAATGTGTTCGATCTAATTCCCGAACCAACTTCAAATTTTTGATTTCTGAAATTTATTTTCATAATTTGCTTCAATTTGTTTTATCTAGGTTTGTTGTGCTGTTTAGAACTTTATTAGGCCAGTGCAACATAGCACAATTCTTGATTTAGAAAAGATAAAGAAGATATTTGATATTGGATTTGGACTTTTGGAAATATTTTAATTGAGAGAGGTAAGTTGCAAGAATTAAGTGGGAATGATCATACTACCATTCCACTGAAGTTTTGTTTGAAAACAATTTCTCCCTTTGAAATATTTTTGTGTCATAATCTTAATAACCCCTAAAGGTTAAAGAAGGGATTTTGGAATTTGACAAATTGAAATATCTTTGTAATTTGGGAAATTAGATATTTTGAGGAGAGAGTAATATGACAATGAGATGGTTATTAGTGCATCTCATTCCTGGATTTTATAAGATAAAATAATTGTTATAGCAAAAATAGGGGTATGGATAGGGAGGGAAATTAAATAAGACCCTTTTCTTTTAGTTAGTGTTTTTATTGGAAGTGTGTGAATAATCAAGTCACCTTCCAATTGTTGTCAGGGGTGTTTGAATGTTTTCAAGCACAGTTGAATAATTAACCACACAAGCAATCAATTTGGCAGGAAATAACAACCAACACTAGACAACCATTTATAAATTCTTAACCAGGTTTTTAATCACTCAGACAAGTGGTGGGGTGGTGATCAAGTATCATCCTGACAAGAATAATGTAGGGAAAAGTTTAACTCCATAATTTGATATTTTTCAAAAGGGTTGCTAAAATATATGGGCAACAAACTTCCCACCTTTATTGTTTTCCAAGGAATAAAAGTGTGAGTTTAAGATAAGGGCTACCAATACAAGGGAAATAGCAAGGTTGGAGATAGTATATAGATCTCCATATTTTTGGAAACAATTAATTTTGAAAGTACTTTTGTTTTCTCAAAGAGTAGGTATTTTGGTTGTTGCTAAACAAAGCATCCTTTGAAAATAAGTTGGTCCAAAAAAAGAGTAGAGAAGATGTATGGAATATTTTGTTCTTGTCATAACATGATCACCAAGTTTAATATATATTTATATTGGTTGGGTCTTAGATTTACTAGTCAAACAACTCAAACAACAAGTCACACTAGTTCAAACATAGCAATGGGAAGGAAAACACAATCATCAGCAAAACATTTCAAAAAGTTTTTGTTGGTTCTGAATTTTGGGGTCTGGTAAAACTAAGTTTTTCTTGGTTCCAAAATTTGGGATGTTACACGTTTTCTATTTAAATTGTGGAATCATATGTATCACATATCATGATTTAGTTATTTAATGAAGTGGTTAGTGCATTTTACAAAATAACCGCAATTTTTGGTGCGTCATACCTATTTATAAAATCCTGGATCTGGATCTGCCGCTGATCACATCTTACACGTCGTTGCTAGTCAATTGAAATATTTATTTATAGGTATTGTCTTTTCTTTATGCATAAAAATGAATAATGAACAAACTGGACTTTCAGTTAGTGTCTCAGCCTAATAAACTCTACTGTGGGACGAAACAAGGATGTAATTTCTAATGGTCTAGAAATCAGTACGTATAATCTTAAGTCAATTAGTATGTAGTTTTATTGAATTTAATACACATATGACATACCTAGGCAACAGTTCATACTGAAAACATGGCAACCAAGTTATTGTAATATTATAAGTAAGTTACAATAATCTGATGAGCACCGACAATATTTTTGTCAAAACATGGCAACATGAGATCTAGTTGCGAAGAACTTGTTGTGACTAAACTAATTATGAAAACTGATTGTCAATCGAATTGGCAGTTCGAGAGACAAAAGTTTTTAATTTAAACATTGATGGAAATCTAAATTAATGATGTAATTTCTTCTATCACACAGGGTAGACAAATTTTCCGATGTCGCCGGGTAGCAGGGTCCTTCATTCAATTATCTTTTTTTTTTCCACACTACCACTAAATCACATAATTTACATTCTTTTTTCACATGGCATGGATCACACGTAATTTACTTGCCTTCTTATATTGAAAAACACATTGCGGAGGTAGAACACATTTAGATGGGTCAGCAGAGGCGCGGGTGCGACTCGTCGGTGAAGAATACATTATCACCCATAGCAAAACACATACAATTTTCTATTTGCATTTTGGCAGATAATTCACTACTAGAAAAGTCGCATGTTCTAGAAATGAAATTCAGGAAATGGGACAAAAATTACACTTTTTAGTTTGTTGAATTACAATAAACTCAAGTTTGTATTTGGAAATTAAATTGCCAAGAGCTTGTTTGTGGACATATTTACCAGTGCCCCTAATGTTACATATAGCTCATATAATGGGAGAAATGTCTGTTTTTCCTATTATTAACCAGTGCTCACGGAGTGACATGAATGTCAGATTCGGGATCAGGTATACGGAACAGACTTCCGGCAGCAAGTCCTTAAGCCACTCCTTCCTTGTTTCATGTTGCTACTACACCCCACAACCATGTGTCACCTATGTTTCCAGATGCCTCTCACTCCCATCATATGTCCAACTGCTCGTCAACTATACTTGTGCTGCTTTTTGTGGGTGCTACTCTGGTCAAGAGCCGGAAGATACAATAGTCTGATCGATGTGTAAATAGCTACGCTCGGAGAGCGAGCTGAGAGTGTCTTTTATATACAAAGGCCATCCTTACAGTTACATACAAGGAGAGGTGACAAGATAAAGAGATAGACAATCCGCTAAATTCTATTGAATGTTCTCGCGTACGTGTGTGTCAATTCGAGCACCAACTGATTTAAAAAATCTCGCGGATCATTTAATTACCAAGTTAACTGCAGGGGAGGTTCAAATGGACGCTGCACGTGAAGAGCTAGGTTGGTAGCAAGGCACATGCATCATGCATGATGGTAAGCCTCACGGATCCCATCTTGATCGTGTCTTTTTCCCGCCATTAGATTCCGAATGCAAGCTAGCGGCCATGGCTGCTTACTAACACGTGAACTTACCGGCTGTCAGTGTAGTAAAACCACTACAAAACATGCGCAAAGCAGATCAGTAATAATAATTTAGCTGATGCGTGACCAGCCCAACAGCATAGTGAAGAAGAGGTTTCGTCAGTTGATTTCTTCAGACAACGGTCAAGGCTGTTGGTAGATCGATGCATTCTTTCTTCAGATGACACGTGAGATTCTGTTGCCATGGCTTAAACTATGAGAGCTTACAGTCTGAACATGCCTTGAAAGTTAATTCCTTTGCAAAGTGGCAAGGCCAGAGGCTTTACGCCAACAATCATGAGGCGATGATGAAGCTAAACTGTTCTGGCTGCACATTCTAAAGGACCAAGAAAGTGAGAGAAAACTCTGTTGTGGAGTTGCAGTTGCATGTAGTGCCTTTTGGAGTTTTCTTGTGACTTATGGTGTTCTCTTTTGGATTGTTTAGACCTTTTTATTTTCACAAAGCCACTGGTGGAGAGGAAATTGATATGCCTTTTTAGGTTATGAGTTTATGAGAAGATCAGGAATAAAGCAACCTAGTAACATGTACTCATGCTATCAACATTTTTTTTTGAGATTTGATGGCCTGCCAATGAACTAATCTGAGACAAATAATAGCTAGGGGCAAACCAAAGCTTATCACAAATACTCCCTCCATCTCGGTTTATTAGGCACAATACCAAAACCAGATTTTATCAAGAGTTAGGCACAATTAGCATTAATGATCTCCTAGAAATACTCCCAATCTCTTCCTCTCCCCAATCAGCATGCGATGTAGCCCATGCTCCATTTAATTAGGCCAATACATGCGATTGAATCTTATTGGTCTTTCCTAATTAATTGCATGATTTAGGAGTAATTAAATCGGCCAATCCACACTTGCCTAGGTCGCGGAGAAACTCCAACTATGCCTAATAAACCGAGATGGAGGGAGTAGCATGATTACCCTGTAGCTGCAAGCACCGAGCTGCATTTGTAATTAATCTTCTAGAGTTGAAGAATCAACAGTAAAATAACTTAAGAGTAGGAAACAATCATACAATTTTTCTTTTTTAAGAGTACCCTCAGGGAAACCTACGCCCACCCTCCCGACCCCGTGCGGCGCCGCCGGCCGCACCGGGCGGCTCCCCTCCCTCCCGGCCAGCCTTCCCCCACCTCGCGCCACTACCTCCCGCCGCCGCCGCCGGCACCGTCGCTGGGCAAAGTCCCAGCGGCGCGGCGGCGGCGGGATCTCGTCCTCGCGTCTCCTCTTATGGCGGCGGTGGCTGGGGTGTTCGGGCGGCGGCGGCGGCCTGCCTACTGACCTCCGGCGGTGTTGGTGCGGTGGCGGCGGCCGGGGAACTCCGGTGATGGATCTGCGGGCGGCGGGGCGGCTAGAGACGTTACGATCTAGGGTTTCCCGGATCGGCGGCGTTTGCCCTCCTCATCGTCAGCCGGGAGGTCACGCGGAGATCATCCGGGTTCTACTTCACATCACGAGGACGCCCGGGGTGGAGGCCCTGGGTACAGTGGTGGTGGGCATCTTCTCCGTCGAAGGTGCTCGGCTAGGCTGGATGTTTTGGATCTTGGATCCTACATCTAGTACCGGCGGCGAGTTCGGAGGCGCGGCTGCCCGGTGAAAGCTGGCCTTTTGGCGGGCGATGGCAACGTCTCGACGTCGTTACCTTGGTGAAGGCATCGTCCTAGCAGTCCACGTCTTCTCGCTCGCAATGCTCCGGGGGAAACCCTAAGATCTACGGATCGGACGATGGCGGCGCTGTGATGTCGTGTTCCCTCTTGGGGGCATCGTCTGTGGACCGGCGCCGGATGTCGATGTCGGTGTGTCTCGGCGGCGTGGCGCTGCGGGGTCTCGACTTCGGGTTGTTGGACTCGCGCATGGTGGCGCTGTCTGGCATCGTGGCGATGCCGACGGCAGACCGGTTTTGCAAGGTCATGGTGTTGATCCTTTCTGAAGATGGGTTCGTGGAAGACGGCGGAGCGACTAAAGCGTACATGTCGGTGTGCGTTGAGTGTTTAGCTGAACTGGGTTTTAGATGATGTGCGTTGGTGTTAGTCACCCCCATCATAGTGGTAGCGACCCTTGTTGTCGACAGGTTGATTTCAGTTTTGTGCTCAACATTGTACTCTGTAACTCTGGTTGGAATTAATAAGTGCGTATGGCTGTGTGCATCACTCGATGCAGAGGCCGGGGAATCGCACCCTCCTTTTCTAAAAAAAAAAAAATATGTTTTTGAATTTAAGACATCACAAGAAATGGCAGTGCAATCATCAACTAATAATGTATGCAGTCATATTACAAGAGTAGCCCAAATAATCCCCACACGGCAAAAACACACACACAAATTAAAAAAAGCTACCGAATGTTGCACATCTCAGCACCATTTCTAGTTGAAGAATCAACAGTAAAATAAGTTAGAGTAGGAAACAATCATACACTTCTTTCTTTTTATATATGTTTTTGAATATAAGACATCCCAAGAAATGGCAGTGATAATTATTTATTCAACAGTGTAACATGTAACACGTCGTCGCTGGCCAATAGGAATATTTATTTATTGGTATTGTCTATCTTTTTTTTCTTGATGCATGCAAAAACGAATAATGAATAAATCATACATTCAACTAATTTGTAATTTATAATGGTCTAGCAAGAAATTTAGAATGGTCTAGCAAGAATTCTCGTAAGCAGATTGTATAATCTAAAGTCAATTAGTAAGTTTTTTGCAAAAAAGGTGAACTGGTCTATTGATTATCAAAGAATCACAAAGTAGTAAAGATTAAAAATAGTCTTCAGACCACGTACCTACCGACAACTACAAGCACTGTAGTAAGCCGAAGACGTGTCGCCGTTCTCACCTTTCCCTCACCAGAGCCACGTAAATATTGTCGTAGTATAGCTTGTTTTGGTACACATATGGGAAGTCATCGTGGAGAGATGGTTTGCGTTTTATATTCTTAACACAGGTGCAGGGAGTCTCATGAATGCCAGATTCAGGATCAGGTATACCGATTAGACTTCGGGCAGCAACTGCTAAAACCACTCCTATCCTTCTGTAAACGACTACTACACGGCACAACAATGTGTCACCTATGTTTCCAGATGCTTCTCCCTCCCATCGTGTGTCCAACTGCTCGTCGTGTTCATTGTATGTCTCTTCTCTCCCAAGTCTCACTATTCAAAAGAGCCGAAAGATGCAACAATCCGATCGATTTGTATTTAGCTAAACTCGGAGAGCGCTGTGTCCTTTATATAAGGGCATCTATACAAAGCAGCCATCCATCCTTACAGTTACACACACAAGGAAGAGAGTTCACTAAATTCTATTGAATGTTCTCGCGTACGTGTGTGTAAATTCGAGCACCGGCCTGCACCGGCTTTGCGCTACATTTAGTTACCAAGTTAACTGTAGGGTAGGTGCAGATCATTGCAAATGGACGCTGACCGTGAAGATCTAGGTTGGTAGCAAGGCACATGCATCATGCATGGTAAGACCACCTTGATCATGTTCGAACCTGGCGCGCGCGGGTGTCTTTTCCCCGTCATTAGATTCCAAATGCAAGCTAGCGGCCATGGCTGCTAACTACCACGTGAAGCTACCGTCTGTCAGTGTAGTAAAACGGTACAAATTATGGGCAAAGCAGATCAGTAATACTCCCTCCGTTCCACTTTAATTGACTTGCTATCCACCACATGTGGATGTATCTATACTTATAATATGTCTAGATACATCCACATTTGGTAAATAGCAAGTCAATTAAATTAGAACGGAGGGAGTAATAACGTATTGATCACTTGGTGACCAGCTCAACAACGTAGTGCTAATTATGAAGAAGAGATTATGTTGTCATAGCTTAAACTATGAGAGCCTGCTATTTGAACATGCCTTGAAAGCTAATCTCTAACATATTTAGGCTCCCTGGGGGCCTGTGGTGCATTCTGCAGTTGGGCCCCACCAGTCAGCGTCAGTTCGATTTCTACGCCGGTGGTGCTCTGCGTGGTCCTCTAATAGAACAACGACAGGTGTACGAGAATACGACCGAACCGACTATCTTTTTCGTTGACCTTTGACGTTGGCTGCTCCATCTTCCATCGCCGACTCCTCATAGGAAGGACGGCGCGCACGAGCTCACCTCCCCTCCCCAGCTTCGCCGCCGCCTCTCCGTGGTGCTCCTCTGTCAGGGACTCGATCAAGATCAGAGCCGAGACGACGATGATGCCGACACTGTTCCAGAAATTAAGCAACAGTAATTGAATCTAAGAACAGTAAAGGTAGCTACTTGCAGAAGAAGTAAGAACTGGTAAAGGAAAAACAGGAAAAGCAGATAAGGAAAATTAGGGTTTTGATATATCGCGCCACCCATCCTCCCTCTCTCCCTGGCTTATATATACCAGAGGAGCCGCGATTTGAATTACAAATATTTGGCAGGGTTTTGAGTCCTGCCCAGTTTAAGCACAATTGGAATGTGAGCCGTTAGATGCCGCGAAGCGGTATCGAATCATCTGGAGCGTCCGTTAACTGAACTTGGAGTTGCTGTCTGAAGAAGTGTAGCGATAGTCAGGTCCTGACAGTACTCCCCTGCTGAAGTCCATACTTCAAGGATGGAACGAAGGGAAGGTCGCCTGGATGAATTTGGCGTCCTCCCAAGTAGCTTCCTCTGGCGACATGTTCTCCCAATGTACCAGCCACTGCGGAACTGGAATGTCGTATGCTCCCGCCTTCCGTGGGATCTGCCTGTACTGCAATACTGCCAATGGAGCATGCTTGATCTTACCATCAGGAGTAAGTAGTGGAAGCTGGGAATTTGGCACTGCGCGTGGTCCAAGATGTTTCTTAAGCTGGTTGACATGAAACACATTATGGAGTTGAGTGCCTTCGGGGAGCTGTAGCTTATAAGCTCGATTGCCAATCTTTGTCAAGACCTTGAATGGCCCATAATACTTGGAAGAGAGCTTGAGTGCATTGCGCAATCCCAGGGCTGTCTCACGATATGGTTGCATCTTTAGATAGACCATGTCACCCACATCGAAGCTTCTATCTGTCCTTTTGAGGTCTGCATACTTCTTCATCCTATTTTGTGCTTGCAGCAGGTTCTTGTGCAGGAATTTGATCATGCGATCCTTTTCCTTCAGGGTGACTTCTACCTCTGGTGACACATTGCAGGGCACAGAGATCTCATGAAGCTGGGGGGGAGGATATTCATACAATGCCTCAAAAGGGGAAATCTTGAGTGAAGTGTGATGGGAGGTGTTGTACCACCACTCTGCTGCAGGAAGCCAGTCAGCCCATTTGTTGGGTTCCTTGAATGCCATGCTCCTGAGATATTGCTCGAGGCATTGGTTGATGCGCTCGGTTTGTCCATCCGTCTCTGGATGATATGCAGTGCTAAAGTGCAACTCAACCTTCAAAGCAGAAAATAATTCTTGCCAGATCTTTGATGTGAAGATCCTGTCCCAATCACTGACAATTGTTTGAGGAGGCCCATGTAATTTGAAGATGTTATCCATGAACACTTTGGATACTTGGGTTGCAGTGAATGGGTGAGAGAGTGGCAAGAAGTGAGCATATTTAGTGAGCCTGTCCACAATGACTAGGATCACATCTTTACCTCTGGATTTCGGTAGACCTTCAACAAAGTCCATACTAATATCCTTCCATTTCATTTTGGGAATGTCCAGAGGGTCTAAGAGGCCAGGGTAGTGCACTCTTTCAGTCTTTGAGATTTGGCAAATTGGGCACTGTGCCACTTTCTCAGTGATGAATTGCTTCATGTTAGGCCAATAGAAGAGTTGCTTAATGCGGTGATGTGTTACTCTGCCTCCCGAGTGCCCACCAAAGATAGAAGCATGAAAAGAGGTAAACAGCTTTTCCTTCAAGTCGGTAGCTGTGCCAATTACCAGTCTGTTTTTGTACCTCAGTATTCCAGAGCTGAGTGTGAAATTTGGACGATTAGTTGGTGAGATTGCAAGCTCTTGAAGCAGTTGCGTGCACTTTGCATCGCCGACATAAGTGTGCTCTATGTCAGTCATCCAACTTGGCACTGCTGCAGAGATAGCCAGGCAAGCAGGTTCCTTGTCCAAGTGTTTGCGTGATAGTGCATCTGCTGCAGTGTTATCACTACCCTTTTTATACTCGATGGTGTAGTCGAATTCCAGTAATTTCAGCATTAGTTTATGTTGGATGCCCTCCAGAAGCCTCTGACTCGTGAGATACTTGAGACTTTTCTGATCCGTCTTGATCAGCAACTTGTTACCAAGCAAGTAATGCCTCCATTTGCGTAAGGCTTCAAGAATTGCCAGGCCTTCCTTTTCGTAGATGGACTGGGTAGAAGCTTTTGGGCCCAATGTTTTGCTGAAGTAACCAGAAAAGATAGCAGAAATTGCCAATTGGGAAACACCAAAGAACATCAAGCAACTGCGACGATTCTTGGGTTTCACCGGATATTACAGGCGATTTATAGAAGGATACGCCTTGATATGTAGGCCATTACATGATCTCCTCAAGAAGGATTCATTTCTCTGGACTGAGCTGCAGCAACAAGCTTTTGATAAACTACCCCTTCTCCAGATATCACATGTCCTAGGTAATCAACTGAAGGAGTCGCAAAGGTACACTTAGAGGCTTTTGCTTTGAGGTCATGCTGTCTGAGAATTTGTAGCACTGTGCTCAGATGGTGTTTATGTGCAGCCAATGTCTTGCTGTAGATTAGGATATCGTCGAAGAAGACGAGAACAAATTTTCTGAGCTGTTCACTGAAAATCTTGTTCATCAAGTTCTGGAAGGTGGCAGGGGCATTAGTTAGCCCAAAGGGCATGACCATGTATTCAAAATGACCCATGTGTGTGGTGAAGGCAGTCTTGGAGATATCCGGTTCATGCATGCGGATTTGATGATACCCAGCTTTCAAATCGAGTTTTGAAAAGATTGTGGCCCCTTGGAGTTCATCAAGTAGATCTTCTATCACTGGTATGGGGTATTTGTTTTTCACAGTCAGGGCATTCAACTGGCGGTAGTCGATGCAGAGTCTCCATGTCTTGTCTCTTTTTCTGACTAGAATTGCTGGAGAAGAGTAGGGGCTCGTACTGGGTCGGATCTCTGAGTTTTTGAGCATGTTCCTAACCAATTCTTCTACTATGTTCTTTTGTTTGTATGGCATCCGGTAGTTTCTGACATTTGGTGGATTTGCACCTTCTTGGAGGGGAATTTGGTGATCACATTCTCGATGTGGAGGTAGGCCTATGGGTTCTGCAAATACATCATCGTATTGCTGCAAGATATCATTGATTTCTACTGATGCCGTTGTTGGTGTAGCTCTTTGCTTGCTAGTTGTTTCAGAGTTTCCACTCGGATAAGGTAAGCTTGAGCTCCCTGGTTGAGCAGCTTAGTGCAAGCTTTGGCTGAGATGATAGATTTATCTTTAGGGACTGCCCGATCCACTAAAGTGCACCATTTTCCATCTACTGTGATGGAGATACTTCTCTGGTCCCAATCAGTGAAGTTGGGTGTATGGGTTTTGAGCCAGTTTGCTCCTAAAACCATGTCATAACCCTTCAGTTGTAGTATCTTGCAATCATAACTGAACTTATTGTTCTGTATCCGAAACTTGCAGTTTGGTAGGTATCCAGCTGATATCAACTCCCCGCCTCCTGCTACCATGACTGGGTGATCTGTAGTAGCTTCCACTGGCAGGTTGGCCTTTGTTGCAAAGGTACTGTCGACAAAAGTGTCTGTGCTGCCACTGTCAATTAGTGCTACTGCTCTTTTAGTACCAAAGTGTACAAAGACTGATAGTGTGGTATCTCCTGGCATGCCATGCAATGCTTCGGCTGAGATCTGCATGATTTTTGGTTTAGCAGCTGCTTGTTCTGGAGGAGGTTGTTGCTCAGGTGTTGGTGGTGCTGGAGTATCAGGTAGTGTTGGTTCAGCATCATGGTACGTGTCAGTCAATTCAACTGAATCTTCACTGTCACTGTGGCCTAGCAGGTGAAGAACATGCACAATGCTTTGAAAATTAGGGCACTTGTGTCCATATGACCATTGTTCGGGACAGTACCAGCATTTCTTTGGCTCTCTGGGCTTATCAGGTGCTGCGCGTGGCCTTGCATCTCGTGGTGTGTTTTGCTGTCGAGTGGATGGTTGTGGTGCAGCTCGAGGTGCAGTAGTCTGCTGTATGGGCTTCCTTGCTGTTGCCAGGTATGCCAATTCTTGCTGTCTTGCATGCCAATAAGCTGATGTCAGTGTCGTGGGAGAATGGCTTTTCACTGCGTGTTTTATTGTCTCCTTCAAGCCACTGAGGAATCTGAGCAGGAAGAAGTTATCTATCAAGTACGGATGATCACGCTGCATGTTTATCATGTATTCCTCAAAAGCATCGATGTACTGAGCGACTGTGGATGTCTGCTTCAAGTTATGAAACTGCTCCATTGAGTCATGTTCACCTGGTCTAGGGAATCTTGCACACAACAATTCACAGAACTTTGTCCAGTCCATGGAGTGTACATCTATCCCAGATAACCAAATCTTTGCTTTCCCTCTGACATGTGCATTGGCCCACTTGATTTTGGTTTCAGTTGCTATGCCCGCCAATAGAAATATGCTTTCACATTCATCCAACCAACCTTGTGCATTCTCACCAAAGAACAAAGGAAGCTCTAAATTTGGTGTCCGGATATGTGGTTCTGTGCTATTGTTGTTGTGGAACTGGTGTTGTTGTGGGGAGGCTGGAGGTGAGGGTGTGGTGGGTTTTGGTGGTGCTGAAGAGGCTGGAATTGCCGGCTGTGTGGACACAGGAGGATATGGTTGCTGTGGATGTTGGTATGGCTGAAATGGGTGTGCTTGTGGTGGGGAATAGTGATAGAAGCCTGTGTTGGGTGGGTAGTATGGAAAGTTTTGGCTTTGTGGTGGGTAGTATGGTTGCTGGTGGTATGGGATTGGTGGAAGGTAAGATGGTTGCTGCTGGTATGGCTGTGGTGGATAGTAAGGTGATTGCTGCTGCGGAAGGGGTTGCTGTGGGTAATTGATGTAGTTGGGTTGGTTCTGAGCTTGTTGTGGTGGATAATAGCTGTGTGGATGTGTTGCTGGAGACATCGTCTGGTAGTGGTAAGCGTACTGGTTGTTTGGTGGTGCAGATGAGGATCCTGCTCTGGATTGATCATTGTATGGCGTGGGTGTGAGTGGTGGTTTGGTTTGTGGCGTTAAGGACGCCGGTGGTGTGGGTCTCGGCGTCGTAGTCTCCGGGATGGGGCTGAGGGTGCTCGGTGGTGGTGGTGGGGTGGCGAAATTCCGCTCCTTTGAGCATTCATCTGGTGCCACAACTGGATCAGAGGGTACCTTGACTGCCAGAGCGATCTGGGCCACCATCTCCGTGAGGCGCGACATGTTGCTTTGGAGCGAGTCGACGGAGTTCTGCTGATGTTCGAGCTGTCGATGGAGGTTGATTACTTCCCGGGGTAGGCGCGCACGGATCTGTTCTTCTTCCTCTGCTTGAGCTTGGGCTGCTTCCAAGAGCGCAGCTTCTTCTTGCTCCGCCGCCAACCTTTCCTGAGATCGGGTACGGCGATGCGGCATTGTGGTGTTGAATTGGATGGATCTTCTCCACGGAGCGCGATTTAGAGTGAGGGAGGGCGACGATGGAATCGGGAGGGATTTTACAACCAGATCGGAAGATCTTAGCAACCTCAGATCCAGCGGCGTCTCTGCTTTGGGTGGAGTGGGAGGGATGCACTCGGGGGAGAAAAAGCATCTGATACCATTTGTCAGGGACTCGATCAAGATCAGAGCCGAGACGACGATGATGCCGACACTGTTCCAGAAATTAAGCAACAGTAATTGAATCTAAGAACAGTAAAGGTAGCTACTTGCAGAAGAAGTAAGAACTGGTAATGGAAAAACAGGAAAAGCAGATAAGGAAAATTAGGGTTTTGATATATCGCGCCACCCATCCTCCCTCTCTCCCTGGCTTATATATACCAGAGGAGCCGCGATTTGAATTACAAATATTTGGCAGGGTTTTGAGTCCTGCCCAGTTTAAGCACAATTGGAATGTGAGCCGTTAGATGCCGCGAAGCGGTATCGAATCATCTGGAGCGTCCGTTAACTGAACTTGGAGTTGCTGTCTGAAGAAGTGTAGCGATAGTCAGGTCCTGACATCCTCGCTGGACTCCCAGCGCCGGCCCGGTGCCCCTCCTCGCCGCCGCAAACTCCTGTACCAACAGCGCCCCACCTCCATCCCCTTCGCACCCTTCTCCCGCTCCGACAAGCTTGTCGCATCACCGACTGAACGCGCAGCCCGGGCCACCCGTGCGCGCACAAAGCCGCCTCGCGTGGCTCCATCTTCGACTTCTCCTCCGCGGACGACTCCCTTGACGCCGCGGCCGAGGACTGCTCCTTCAGCCTCGTCGCCGCCAAGCCGCCGCCACGCCACACGCGCTTCGGCCCCAAGTGGCGCTTCAACCAGCGCCGCAGCTGCCCCAGCGCCGCGACGAGCAGGTCGAGGACCAGTGCCGCGAGGCCGAGAAGGAGCACGCCCGCCGTGAGCGACATAACCACTCCCACCAGGCCACCAAGCTCGTGCAGATCCCCTTCGCGAACTATACCAAGGTCTCCTTCGCCGTCAAAGACCAGCCCGACGAATCCCCATAGATTCTCACTGTTCTCAAGCAATATAGGACTGCATCAGGTTCCGCTCTTGATTTTGTTTCCTGGTCTCTGTCCTTGCAGTTTAAAGTTGCCTTTCTTCTTCTTGTGATTTCTCTGATTTTTTCTGCTGGATCTGATAGGTCCTTGTGCTCACGTCGTCTCAGCCGCACGGACGCCGTCGACCAGAAGAAGCTCAACTTCGAGCACGCAGCGGCACCAAGGTACTCCCCTCCCCCTCCCTCGGCCATTCCCCTCCCGTTTTGGTGCAAATCGGTTGCTTTGATGTTCAGATTGCAGTGATTTGGCTGTACGCATGTATGTTACAGTACAAAATTGTGCTAGCATTCTGGGTAGACATCTGAGGATTGTACATGCTAGGACGTGAGATGGCTCGTTGAACTGATGTAACTTATCCTTTCACTTTCCCATTTTACGGTCAACATTAAATTACAATTTGCCAATTCATAGTTTCATACGGTTTTATCAAATTTCAATGTATATCAGTGGGGGTGTTATTTTACTTGTGAGATTAGGTTTGAGATTGTTGCATAGCTGAGCCGACCTCAGGTTAATTAATAATAGCTCGAAAATTCGTTTGGGACTTATATTGACCTTTGATGTGAGCAAGGCGTTCCAAGTAAATTAGATGAACGAGTAGTTGCATGTTCATGGGTCCTGGCTGCTGAGAATAATTTTGTACTGCTATGACCTTCTCATGAAGAACATGTTACATTAGTTCATATAATCGTAGAAATCATGAAAATTATTAAGCTTCCTGTCTGTATGAATTTACTTTCTTTGGTACTTACGCAGCTAGCTATCACCATGCATTTTTGTATACACTTACATACAGGTACCTTGCTCATGCACTACAAATCACCGAATATTCTTACTGCAAACAAATTGGAAAAGCATAATTATGTGATAGTACCAGCATACCTCAAATTGGTACACCCTCCACCTTATTATTTAACTAATTATTTAAAACACCTTATTTCACTTATTTGCACAAAGAAGCTGCCGACATAACTCATCTACTCCTAGGGCCCTCATCCATACAACTGTATACACACTCATCGATGATCTATACTGTGTATGTTGTAGTCTTTGGCTTCGGATAAAGACTACTGAGATTAGACAAACAGAAATCGCCACTACTCCCATGATGTTGCTGCAGAGGCTATCATTTTAGTCTCCTTTCATTAAGTGAGTGAGCACGGAGATGGAAACACATGGAAAAACTAAGCTCACCAATTTTATGTCCCTAATTCTCTGGTCATACATACTTATTAATTTCAGTACATTTGTGCCCAATCTATCCTGCCTTTTATCATCAAGATCGGTTTCTTTTTATTAAACTGTGACAGTAATGCAAACAGACATGTTAAAACATGTGTCAAAGCAGGCACACCCCTGGAAAATCCTTGTGCATTTAGGTCGAATCTGGAAAACAGAGACCGGGAGATTGGAAAGGTTACATATCAACTAGGTTTCTTTATGGTAGATTGCCAGGTACATGTTACGTAATGCACCTCAGCTTTGATTTTCCTCCTTAAGAATAACCACTCATTAGTCATACCGCCATTACAGGGGGAAGGGGGACTATGGAAGTTTGCATACGATACAATTGTACAGAGCAGTTTAAAGAAGAACCGAGAGAAGGATGTATCTATAAATTTGAAGAGTTCATCATGGTTGAAGCTTCACCCAGCAAACATAGTCCAGCAGATCATACCTCCTCCAGATCATCGATACAGAATTCACTTCACCCAGCAAACTAAAGTTCAGCATGTCATGCCTCCTCCAGAAATTTTTCCTAATACCTTACACATTGCTCAAACTTTCAATATGCTTACAGTATGCATGGGTGATAACACTCTCCTGTTATGTACCTTAGAATGAACAAATTACTCCAAATATTGCGTGCACGTTGGCTAATACCATTTATTGTTCATCATGGTAATGTGGTGTCCAGATTTAGCAGATGCAAGGCACATTCGTAAAACAAAAGGTGAACATTATATCTGATCTATCAGCGGCCACAAAATTGTGATTTTCTCTTTTCTCTTCTGATTGAACACTTATATGAATCTTTGTCTGAAACCTTTATAGGCCAAATAAATATCTTCTTGGTATCATGCAGTCTAAGTTTTACTTGAAACTGTGCTCGGTTCCACAATGTCTTCTTACAAATATTTGCAGAAGTATTAATTATTTCACAAACTAAGATTTTCAGATATATAGTAGCAGGAGATACTGTGTGTTGTCTTATTACTATGGTTGGTGTTTTCTTTTTACTATAGGAAGATTTGACTCAAGTTTGCTTCTTTTTGTATATATTTTAATTCGTATGATCAGTACCAACTTCCAGTTTTTTTTATTTTTTAGCTTCAATTGCAAATTGCAAGTAATCGTGTATAGTTTTTTTTAAGCTCATAACAGTAGGAAAGGCTCCTACTGCTTTTATATTAAAACTAGAGGTACAATTACATATTTACAGAGGGATTTTTAGAAAGCCATGGCTGAGGTTCAAAGAGAGTTTACAAAACTACGAATAAAGGGGTGCAAATTAGACTTGGTTCTATGAACCACGAGTTTGAAGTCTGTTGAAAATCTCAATTTCCAGGAGAGAACATCAGGTGCTATTTTAAAGGTGTATAATTTCTTCTTCTGGGAAGATCTTGTTTATGGTTTGCATATTTTAATTGCCGCCGAATAATCAGCGGCGCTGTGAAGCGTGCAAAACCTTTTTGTTGGTTGTGTAATCCTCACATCACCTGAATGTTGACATGCCAACATTCCTCACAGATAACCAAACGTTGGCAAGAGTGACAGCAAGCAAGAAACTAAACCATCCTCTCATCCGCTGGGATTCAAGAGAAACTTTGGCAAGATTATTTATTCTCAATTCCAGGTCCTCGGCTCGGGTGTTCCACGTCAAGAGGGATCTGAATAGAGTTGCCAACAACTGTGCACATCAGGCTCATAGGCGTAGCCTACAACAGCCTATCTTTTCGTGTGTTAATTCAGCTCATGAAACAGGTCATTGCCCTGTGCTTTCAATGCTCAATGCAGCAAATTTTCAGGGTTTTGTAATACATGCTGTACTATGTACTTGAGCTTTGAGCTGAATGAAAGTTGGCATCTCCGACGCCTTAAGTTGTTCAAAAAAAAAAATATTGTAAAGGGAAAATGCAGCATTTTTTTTGGATGATTTTAGATATACAACATAATATAACAAGAATGTGAATGTAACATATATTCTATTTGTGAAGCAAAAAAGAGGGTTCCTTTCTCATTTATGTAACAAAAGTTATGTCAGGTACTGCTACACAGAGAGATGATCTTTTACCATGACATAAGCGCCAACATAAAAACATGCAAACGTTCCAGTATACTTTTTCGACTTCAAAATCAACCATTACTGAGTTACAGCGTGCATGCATAGCTTCTCCATTGGTTGTAGTGGTTCTACTGAAATTGGCCTTGTTCCAAGTCGTCAGCACAGGCCCAACGAAGATGGAATCCAACCATGGGGCTAGGGTTCATAGTGATGGAAAAATCCGTTGTCTGGCGGAATAGCGCCGGTGAGAAATTGGTGCTTCCGGCGATGGAGAGCACACAAGCGTGGTCAGCAGCTCTGATTTGTGGCAACAACGTCTAGATAGGGGCACGGAGTTGCTAAGTGGAGTAACAAGAACATCCAAAACAAATCAGGTTAACGCAAATGGCCAAAGCGAGCGCAGCAAAGCGTGCCCTCTCCTTCTAGTTCCTTTGCAAAGTGGCAAGGCCAGAGGCTTTACGCTAACAATCATGAGGAGATGATGAAGCTAAACTGCGCTGGCTGCACATTCTAAAGGACCAAGAAAGTGAGAGTGTAGAAAACTCTGTTATGGAGTTGCAGTTACATGTAGTGCAGCTTTTTGGTGAACTATGGTGCTCTCTTTTGGGTCGTTGAAAGCTTTTTTTTCTTTTTTTTTTGAAAGGGGGGCAAAAGATTTGGTATGCCTTTTCAGGTTATGAGTCTATGAGAAGAGACTGAAAGTCATGTAGTCCTACTACCAATAATGTTGTTAAGTTGGAATGGCCTGCCAATGATTTGAGAGATGGTAGCCAGGGTACCCAAAGCTTATCACAAACAGAACGATAGGTTAAGCTCAAGAATCAACAGTAAATTAAGCTCGAGCAGGAAAACAATCATATACTTCTTACTTTCGTTTTGAATCTTAAGATATCCCAAAAATGACAGTGCAATCGTCAGCTAATAATCCATTCAGTCTTATTACAAGAATGAGCCAAATAACACCCACATAGAAAAAACATAAAACAAAAAAAAGCTATATAATGTAGCACATCTGAACATGAATCAACAGGAGGGCTAAATTTACAAGAGATGACTAAGAACCTGTAACCCAGAAAAATAAGTAAAAATTCTCTTCTTCACGATGGCAAGCAGCCCACGCCCCCACTGACCAATCAGCCCAGTGGCCAACTCTCCTGCACGCCCAGTAATTTTTGCCAAATCTGGCCTCTTTCGCGAACTAATGACGAATCTGGCCGCTCCAGGAAACTAATTCCAAATCTGGCCCCCTGAGGTCGGCGCCAACGCAAATGGAGCCGAACTTGTGCAGTTCGGCGACGTGGCGCGTCGCCGAACTGCACAAGTTCGGCTCCATTTGCGTTGGCGCCGACCTCAGAGGCCAGATTTGCAAATTTTGGTTGGCGCCGAACTGCACAAGTTCGGCTCCATTTGCGTTGGCGCCGATCTCAGGGGCCAGATTTGAAATTAGTTTCCGGGAGCGGCCAGATTCGTCATTAGTTTGCGAAAGAGGCCAGATTTGGCAAAAAATACGCACGCCCAAAGCTGTCCGTGAGTCACATTCAGTGCCCCAACCACATGGCGGTCACGAGCCCCACATATAGATCCTATCGTAAGAGAGATGCTTGTTTTTCCTATTCTTAACAAGAGGTCACGGACTATGATGAATGCCAGATTTTGGATCAGGTATACCGATCAGACTTCGGGCAGCAATTGCTGAAACCACTCCTATCTTTTTGTATCCCACTACTACATGGCATGACAATGTGTCTCCTATGTTTTTAGATGTCTCTCACTCCCATCGTGTGTCCAATTGTTCGTCGTGTTCATTGTATTTCTCTTCTCTCCCAAGGCTCGACTATACTCGTGTTGCTTTTGTTGGTGCTACTCTGCTCAAAAGAGGCTGAAGATACAACAATCCGCTCGATATGTATTTAGGATGAGAGACCGAGCGTGAACTTTATATAAGGGCATCCATCTGGGAGAGGCGTTTTGACTCCCGATCTCATATGCTCCTGCTATACTAAAGGAAATTTTAAAAATAGTAAAACATTTCCACAAATTCTGATTTTTTTGGGTGACGAACATATACATGTTTTTAAAATACGTGTCAAGTTTCGTGATGAAATGTCATGTGTGGTGCTATGTGTAAAAATAACAAAATCAGTGCTCTAAAAAGTATGTGTTTGAAATTGCATTTCGACACTGAATGTCTTTTCGCTACGAAACTTTGCACGCATGTTGGACACATTGGTATGTGTTTGCCTTCAATGTTTTTCAGATTTTTTTTGAAATGTTTTACTATTTTTTAAATTTTGTTCAATATACCAGGAGCACATGAGCTCGGGAGCCAGAGTGAATTTTTGCATCTATACAAAGGTCATCCATACTTACTACACATATTGAAAGGTGAAAAAATAAAGCGATAGAGTCCACTAAATTCTACTATTGAATGTTCTCTCGTATGTGTGTGTGAATTTGAGCACCAACTGAATCTCCGGAACACCCAACCCGCTCGCGGGCTCGCCCTCCCATGGGCGACGGGTGAGCCCTAGCTGGCTCCCCCTCCCTCTCCCTTGCCGCAGCCACCGGCGTAGACCGCCGGGCTTCTCCTGCGCGGGCCTGGCAGCGACGGGACATCTTCTTCCCGCGCGGGAATGGGGCGGGATCCCTGACGGCGATGGTGCTCCTTGGCTGGCGGCGGTGTGAGCTCCCGCGACCGGGTGATGCACGAAGCCATCCCGCACATGTCTTACCTATGTGGCCCATCTAGGTCTGGCGGGCTGCGGCAGGCGTGGTGGCGCCCCTCCGGTGGACGACGAGTAAAGACATGTGCTTGGGATGGCGACGTCGGTGGTGCCCCTGCTGTAGTGCGGCGGCGGGACTTCACAGGCCCACTCAGGCTCGGTCGGGCCGGTGAGGGTCTGGTTTGTTCTGCTGCTGCACTCGGTCGGCTACTGCCATCCGGCAATGGAGGCAGATCCCTCCCGTGTGCCGCTATACCGCTGACCCTCGTCTGTGTTTTTTGCTTCTCGGTTTTACCGGCCTCGCGACGCGGGCCACAGTGAGACAACGGTGGTGATTGCAAGATCGTGGTGGCGTGCGCTGGTGGGTGGCAAGACTGGTGGAGTGTCTTGAAGTGCCCGGGGGTGTGGTTTGTTGGAAGTCGGGAGAAATCCTTGTCGTCTCGGCACCGACGCGTTGACTCATGCGGGTGTCACCTTCCTCCTGAAGGGTGTCGGGTGTATCTCTTCTCCACCCCCCGTTGCGGACCGGGGGAAACCTAGGATGTGTACCGGGGGTAACCCTTGGAACGGTCTGGGCAACAACGTCGTCGTCGTCGCTTCCCTTCTTGGAGGTGGTGCTTGGTTCGCCACGCTTCGGAGCGTTAGGAGCGTGGTGAAAATTCTTCGAATGGCGAAGCGGTTGAGAGTCACCTCTGTTCTGTCGAACCGCCGCTGTCGGCTTTGTTTTGTTTTTTTTCTTGTTTGTTTCTTTCGGGCTTGCTTTGTACTGTTTTGCCCCAACAGTGGTATCACAGTTGTTTTGGTGGTTGCTAACTTGCTATATTAATATAGCGGGGTGAAAGGTTGTTTCGAGGAATTTAAAAATCTCCCGGGTAAAATCGGATGTATTTAGCTTGGCACTACATTTAATTACAGGGGAAATGCAGATAAGTGCAAATGGACGCTGCACGTGAAGTGCTAGGTTTGTAGCAAGGCAGATGCATTGTTAGCCCCACGGATCCCATGCATCTTGATCATGTTCGAACTTGGCGCGCGCGCGGGTGTCTTTTTCACATCATTAGATTCCAAATGCAACCTAGCGGCCATGGCTGCTAACTAACACGTGAACTTACCGGCTGTCAGTGTAGTAAAACGGTACAAAACATGCGCAAAGTAGACAGCAATAATAATTTAGCGATGCCTAACCAGCTCAACAGCATAGAGTGCTGATTGTGAAAACAATTATCAGTTGATTCCCTGAGACAACGGTCAATGCTCTTGGTAGATCGATGCATTTTGTCTTCAGAGGACACGTGAGATTCTGTTGCCATGGCTTAAACTACGAGAGCCTGCAGTCTGAGCATGCCTTGAAACTTAGTTCCTTTGCAAAGTGGCAAGGCCGGAGGCTTTACGCTAACCATCATGGGGGATGATGAAACTAAACTGTGCTGGCTGTACTGCACATTCTAAAGGACCAAGAAAGTGAGTAGAAAAATCTGTTGTGGAGTTGCAGTTGCATGTAGTGCAGCTTTTGGTGAATTAGGATGTTTCCTTTTGGGTTTTTCAGAACTGGTGGGGAGAAAATTGGTATGCCTTTTCAGGTTGAGTCTATGAGAACTGAGAAGGGCCTAAAAGTCGGACATGGTGTTTTGGGTCACGGGTGCGGATGCACCCGTTATATATATATTTTTAATATTTTTCTAAAATGTCAAAAAAAAAATCAAATACAATTATGGATATACATCATGACATTTTATGTTAGCACAAAATGTTTCGCAAAAAAAAAATTCTTTGTGACCTGTGCAAAAAAGACAAAAAACAATCGCGTACAAAGTCATTTTGAAAGCTCCGGATTTGTCTTTTTTGCACAGCTCACAAAAAATATCTTTTCTTCGCGAAACTTTTTATGCTACCATAAAATGTCATCTACTATATCCAAAAAATTTATTTGGAATTTTTTTACATTTTGAAAAATGTTTTTTGCGTAGTCGGTGCATCTAGACCTACGAGCCGATATGGATTTCCCCTAAAAGTCTGAAAGAAACCAAGTATCATGTAGTTCTACTATGAGAGCCTGCAGTCTGAACACGCCTTGAATTCCTTTGCAAAGCGGCAAGGCCAGAGGCTTTACGCTAACAATCATGAGGAGATGATGAAGCTAAACTGCGCTGGCTGCACATTCTAAAGGACCAAGAAAGTGAGAGTAGAAAATTCTGTTGTGGAGTTGCAGTTGCATGTAGTGCAGCTTTCAGGTGAAATATCAAAACTTTTTATATTCAGAAAGGCACTAGGGCTAGGGGTTTGTATCCCTTTTCAGGTTATGAGTCTATGAGAAGAGATTGGGAGTCTGAAAGCAACCTAGCATCATGTCCTACTATAATGCTGTTAAGTTGGAATGGCCTGCCAATGATTTGAGAGAAATGGTAGCCAGGGGTACCCAAAGCTTATCACAAACAGAACGATTACCCTGCAGCTGCAAGCACTGAACTGCACTCGTGGTCTTTTTGCTCAAGAATCAACAGTAAATTAAGCTCGAGCAGGAAAACAATAATACACTTCTTTCTTTCGTTTTGAATTTTAAGATATCCCAAAAATGACAGTGCAATCATCAGCTAATAATCCATTCAGTCTTATTACAAGAATGACTCAAATAATCTCCACAGAACAAAAACACAAAAGAAAAGAAAGCTATAGAATGTAGCACACCTGAACATGAATCAACAGAAGGACTAAATTTACAAGAGATGACTAAGAACTTGTAGGCCAGAAAAATTACTGTAGTAACAACTTCTCTTCTTCACAAGGACAAGAGCCCCACAGACCGACCGACCCAGTGGCCAACTCTCCCTGCACGCCCAAAGCCTGACGGATTGCTGCTGTCCGTGAGTCACATTCACTGCGCCAACCACATGGCGGCCACTAGCCCCACGGCCGAGAGCACCGCCCACGGCGCGCGCGGGGGCGCCGGCATGGGCGCAGCGGGGGACTGGGCCGCGACGGTGGCCGGCGCGGCGGAGCCGAATGGCGCGAATGCGGAGTCGGGCTCGAGCGCGTCCGGGTTGGGCGGGCTCGGGCTGGACGGGATGGTGGACGCCGCGTCGGACGGCGCCAGCGCGTCGTCACCGGGGCCCGGGGACGGGAGCAGCGGCATTATGTCCGGCGACAGCGCCGGCGAGACGCTGGGGTGGCCGCCGTTGCGAGGGCGAGGCAGCGGGTGTGACGAAGGCGAGGGCGACGGCGCCGCGGAGATGGCCGACGCCCGGAGCGCGCCCGCGGCGGTGGCCGGCGTGCACGCCCACGCCGCGCAGAGGAGGAGGGCGGCCAGGAGGAGGTGCCGACGGCCGCGCGCACCGGTTCTTGCAGCCGCCATTGTTAGCGCACGCTGTGCCGGAGTGAGTGAGTAGCGCTGGGTGGCGCCGAGAGCGAGAAGATTGCTCGATGTGTGCGCGAGACTGATGGGGTGGGATTTGTTTTGTTTGGTCGGTTCTGGATTTGGAGGTTGGTCGGGGTGGGGAAGCAGGCGGGCACAGAGAACATGTTATTCGTCGGCACGCCACGACGGCGATGCCCTCCGATCGATAAACCTCCGACAAAACTTTTTCTTTCACCTCAAGGTGAAAACCAAGATTACGGCACCAGTCCAGAAAGAAAAAAAATATTACGGCACCAGACACACAACGTTGAAAACATCGTACGAAGCTGCGCAGTGAGATTAGCAAGAGAAAGTTTTGCAGTGAACCCAATAGTGATACGGCGCCGAGTAGCGTAGGACGGGAGAAGGTGGGTGTGCACACACGTACAAGTCGAGTAGGGCTTCGTTTCTCGAGTGCTAGCAACAACGAAGCAGCTCATTGATCCCAGATTCCTCACACTCCTACCATCGTTCCACGTACCCAACTTCTCACGATTGAGATTTCTGAGAGCTTCAACGAGTAGGAGATAGAATAAGCTAAGCAGACTACAACCATGTGGAGCAAATATATCAAGCGAAGGCAAGATGGAGTCTTAAACCTAGGAAGACTGGTGGTTGCACTGCATTACCTATCCATCCACCACACATTAAGATCATATCTTTCTGATGTTTTGCAAAAAAGAAATGGAAGGATTCATTTGTTTCGGTTAAACAATCTAGCTATCTATGTATGGTGGAAGAAAATAGATCGATGCTAGTTCTAGTCAAATGACTCATTGTATGTTACCATTGTGTTGTAATCGGGATCGAGTTCTCTCCCGAAACCCAAACTCTGTAATTAACCCTATATTCTCACTAATCGGAAGGCATAATGATAGCCTAAAAATGACTGGGTGGATGTTACCGCTTGACTTTCGTAGTGTATAACATATATATTTAAGAAGGGTCAAGTCTTAGTTACAAGTAAATTAAAAAGTAAGAGAAGATCAACTTCAGGACAATTAAGTTGTTAGACCTCAAGTGTTGCCCAAACGCAACTGGTCGATCAAGGTTATGTTAGACCGTTCCTCCCACGGCTAAGAAGAAGGCAGCGATATAGGGCTCCAACCCTAGTAGTGTCGCCATCTCCCCATCTCCGACTGTGAATAGACGGGTCCCAGTCTCCTCTGCTTGCCACAGCGGCGGCAGGAGGGGATGGAGACCTCGGACCTACGCTCGGCGTCGTAGTTAAGACCCTAAATTTAGAGTTTTGTCATCCGACAGCGACGTTATGCTGGCTATGTCGGTGTTGTGCGGGACAAGAATAAGGTATATCTGCCTCCTCATCCACCTCATCGGCAACATCTCACCGTTGGCATTGAGGAGGGTGGGGAATTAACTGATCGCTGCTCACATGGAGTGGTGGATCTTGTTTAGTCTACGAGTGTTACAAGTTTTATAAATGACACGTGATGCATGTTCTAGTCAAATGACTGAGTGTATGTTACAATTGTGTTGTAATCGGAAGTTATCTCCCAAAAATCAAATTCTGTAATTAATCCATCTATTCTCACTAATCGGAAGGCAAAATGATAGCCTAAAAATGACTGGGTGGATGTTACCCCTTGACTTTTGTAGTGTATAACATATATATTTAAGAAGGGTCAAGTTTTAATTACAAGTAAATTAAAAAGTAAGAGAATAAGTAAGAGAAGATTAACTTCAAGACAATTAAGTGTGTTCTATACTTTTTTTGAAAGGAAAGCGGTGGGGGAAGCCCACACAACGAGTTTTTTTTTAAATAATATAAGAATCCAAATTCGCTCCTGTGAGGACTTGAACCATGTTGGCTGGGTTGTATATCTACTCCGCTAGCCAAGTGAGCTAGATCTGGATTCTCATTCATTCTAGCCATACTTTACTAAACTGAATTATGTGAAAAAAAAGTTTAGAAAAAAGGTGGACAATATATATTAATAAATACTTTCAGGCTCCTTTAGGTATTACGTGTGAGCTAATATTAACGGTAAACATTAATTAGTATAAACAATGTCTTGATGGGTTTTAAACTCGAGATCTCTTGTTTTAACTATGGCAATTCTTGGTAGGAAAAAGGCATTAAATCGTGTGATTTTGAAGAGGACATTAGTCGCAGAGCACTAGAGCAGCCTTCAAAACTCCAATAAAACTTTTTTCTTAACCTCAAGGCGAAAACCAAGACTGACGCACACACACCGTTAAAAATAAGCATCCTTTGAAGCTGCTCACCAAATGCCGATAGCATCAGCCCTCACTCTTGTTCCGACGTTGACTTTGACTGCACAATGGATAATCGTCCAAAATATCACACTAACCGTGATAAAAAAAGAGTGTGAGGAGAATACTAGGAGATAGTCATCAATTACAAGAACACTCCGACAAAACATTTTCTTTAACCTCAAGGTGAAAACCAAGATTACGGCACTAGTTCATCAAAAAAAAAAAAATTTACGGCACCATACACACAACGCTGAAAACATCGTAAAGAGAAAATTGTAAACCTTTGCACCGATTAAAAGGCCCGCCAAACCATGTACGTATATCACCGCAATCAAAAGAGAGAATTTTGCAAAGAACCCAATAGTGACACGGCGCCAAGTGGTGAATGACAAAATGCTTGTGACAAGGGGCTCGAATGCTACGAGGTTCTACACTCGACGTTCACATCGACATTCCAAGCGTAGGACGAGAGAAGGCGCATGTGCAGGCACAAGTCGAGTATGGCTTCGTTCTTCAGCGAATATAGTTGAGGGCGCCATAGCGTCCCTCTATCACTCACACGGATGCATCACCCCCAACCCTTAGCTGCTCGAGTGCTAGCAACAACGAAACAGCTCATTGATCCCAGATTCCTCACAGTCCTACCATCATTCCACATACCCAACTTCTCACGATTGAGATCTCTGAGAGCTTCAGTGAGTAGGAGACAGAATAAGCTAAGCAGACTACAACCATGTGGAGCAAATATATCAAGCGAAGGCAAGATGGGGTCTTCTTAAACCTGGGAAGACTGGTGGTTGAATTGCATTACCTATCTATCCACCACACATTAAGATCATATCTTTGTGATGTTTTGCAAAAATAGATGGAAGGATTCATGTGCTTCAGTTAAATAATCTAGCTCTCTATGTATGGGGGAAGCAAAAAGATCTATATCTATTATATATTAAAAGTAAATTATGGGGTAACCAAAAATTAGAGAATTACTCTAAAAATTACCACATTAATCAGAAACATCTGGCCATTAAATTAGTGGCCCCGTTTATAATTAACAAACAACAGCCATCCGATCTAAAAAAAAAAGTTACGGTCACCTTGCACCCTAACGCGCGCCTCCAAAATCCCCGTCGGCTTCCTAGATGTGCACCAGCCAGAATATACGGCGTAGAAAGGACAAGAAAAGAGATAAACCCTAATTCTATTCGTCGGAAGGATGAACTACACTGCCGCCATGGCCTTCCACCGATCGAGGCAGGCAACAGAAAATAGACACTGCTCAAAGTCACATGCATGCATGCGCCCCTGCTCTAAGAGTATCTCCAAGCGGAGCCCCCAAATCCGGCCCCCAAACTGTCCGCGGACGCGTCCGGACGCGTCCGCGGACAGTGACCGGACGACCCCCAAAATTAGTGTCCTATAATCACAATGTTCAAATATTGACACCCAAATACATGCAAGTCATGCACGTCCATCATAGAGGTAGTTTTGATGTCTAAATAAATAGTTCACATCACGTTATTACAACATAATTGTATCTAAACAAATAAAAGTAGCCGGACATAAAAGTTCACATTATTCGGACACAAATCATTGCAAATTAAAATTTACTCCTTCCCCATGAAGACATACATATGCTCCACCAGATCATTGAGTAGTTGGGTGTGCACTACTTCATCTCGAAGTTGTCGATGCATCTCAAGGAATTGCATGACATACTCCGCTTCTTGTTCAGGTAGGTGGACATGTTCTCCAGGCTTTTCAAAATCAGTGCGAGCTGCCCCTTCTCCCTCATCCTTCACAATCATGTTGTGCAAAATTACACAACAAGTCATGACCTGCCATAGA
The DNA here is from genome assembly GCA_947311845.1 of Poa pratensis. Lineage (NCBI taxonomy): Eukaryota > Viridiplantae > Streptophyta > Magnoliopsida > Poales > Poaceae > Poa > Poa pratensis. The sequence continues at coordinate 5,666,804 of CAMZMU010000055.1, forward strand.
ACCTCCGGATCCCACATCACTGCGGCTCCACGGACTATGCCCCAACAAGCTTGCAACACACCAAATGCCCTCTCGACATCTTTCCTAACAGATTCCTGTGCAGCTGCAAAGCCACATTTTTTGGGACCAGTAGGATTACTGATAGTCTTCACAAATGCCGCCCACTGAGGATGGATACCATCTGCAAGATAGTATCCCATGGTGTAGTCGTGTCCGTTGACGGTGTAGTTGCATGGTGGAGCATCCCCATCACAGAGCCTCTTGAACAGGGAAGAGCGCTGAAGCACATTGATGTCGTTGTGAGAACCGGGCATGAAAAAAAAAAGCATGCCAAATCCACAAGTCTTGAGATGCCACAGCTTCAAGTACAATAGTGGCCTCCTTGCTGTGACCTTGATACTGCCCACGCAACCCCGTTGGACAGTTTTTCCATTGCCAATGCATGCAATCTACTGAACCTAGCATACCAGGAAATCTTCTTGCATCTCCTAGGGCCAATAGTCTTGCGGTTTCCTCGACATTAGGTTCTCTCAGATATTTTGGCCAAACACCTTCACGACGGCGTATGCAAAGTGCTCCATAGTCTCGATGCATGTACTCTCTCCCATCCGGACATACTCGTCTATGGCATCCGCGGCTTTTCCATACGCAAGCATTCTCAAATCAGCGGTGCATTTCTGCATAGGAGAGAAGGATAGTTTTCCGCAACAATCATATTTCAACTTGAAATAGTCATCATACTTTGTTACTTTCTCTTGTATGTGCTCGAATAGTCTTGAGCTCATCCGGAACCGACGTCGGAAAAACCCCTCATGAAAGACCGGCTTCGGACGCTTGAAGTAATCGTCATACAGATCTCGAGCGCCTTTGAGCCTGTCACGGTCCACGGTGATCCGCCCGTTAATTGATCCCTTGAAGTTGAGAACATGCTCCTCCTTCTTCTCCATTTCCTCTTGAATGCTCATCATGGACATGGCGGCCTCCTCGTCTCCGTCGTCAAACATGTCTTCATCACTGGACCCGTCGATGAACTCCTTGTAAACCAACTCATCCATGGCCGAGTAATCGTACTCCTCGTCGGACGAAGAATCCATGGCTACATGCATGAACACTTAATCAAAATCCGGTGCCGGCATTTACACAAACACTTTGAGAGCGAGGTGGAGGTCGGGCGATGCTAAACGTACCGGGAGCGGAGCGTCCAGATGAGGTTCCTCCGGCGACGGGCTCCGGCGACCGCAGAGGACTTGCCAGCGGACGCTGTGACTTGGAGGCGGCGGCGGTCAGTCGAAGGGGCCGGCGGCGGAGCAGAGTCGTGCGGCCAAACTGGACAGAGCGGAGGAGGAAGAGGAAGAAGCAAGGGTTTCCGTCCGATTTAGGGGAAAAATTGGGTAGGCCCGCATTGCCAGGTCCGATGTGGCGGACGCGTCCGGGCGGCCCCAAACCCGCCCTACATATGAGCTGGCTTTGGGGTGTGCCAGACTGCCCAGTCGTTTGGGCTGACCATAGGGGGTGCGGTTGGGTGGTGGTTTTCAGCCCAAAAGCTGTCCGGGCGGTCCGCCCAGGCGTTTGGGAGAGGTATGAGGGCCTCGCTTGGAGATGCTCTAAGGTCCCCAATTCTGCATACGGCCATACCATTACCATGCATGCATGTTGAAAATCCAGATTATACCATCGACGAAGGAATCAGTTCAGAAATCAACGAGGGAATCAGTTCAGAAGTGTAGGAGTAGCTTCCCGACGGCCGGACCTGATCGGCAAGCGGAGCCCAGGATGCAGATCGGCCAGAGTTGAGGCTAGGACGCAGCAGTACAGCCCTCACCTTGCACACGGCGGCGGCCACCTTGCATCGGCACAACACTAATTAATCTCACGGCGGGTCAGCGGGTGGGCAAGGATGGCTGCCGGAACAATTTTCACGGCAGAACAGCAAGTATGCAGCGCCGGTCAGCAATCCGTGCACTGATTTCCATATAAGTAGGTATGGATCTTTTTTCTCCATGTACACATGTCTCTTTGGTTAGTGCTAATGATGTTCTGCTCAATTTGTCGGATCTAGAGTCTGTTACTATCATCTTATTTCGCAGTCTGAATCTCATACATGGGAGAAAACAGCCTCACTGTCGAGAAAACCCATGTAGCAAAACGATCAGAACATAATCAGGAATAAAATCTTGCAATCTCATGAAGGGAAATACATATATATTTCCTTCTTATATCATCTACTTTATTTGTTTCAACCTCAGTGTCAAGCTGTCAGCTTCATATGCTGCTCCCAGTACAAAAAACTTCATATGGTGCTGCCTTACGGAGAGCTGCTGGTTAGAATTAATGGTAACTTGATACACTGATACATGTTAGCTTTCATAATTATGCCTTCAGTATAACCTACGCATTAAATTGCTTGCTCCGTCATATTTAGTTTGTTCATGTATCTCATTTTCAAATGTGCATATGAGCAGTTTCGGAAATTTCCTTGGAGCAAACAGTTTTTTTTCCCATTCCCTCTTGCTACATAGTATTAGTTCCTCACCAAGTAATCTACGAATTTAAATGATTGATCCAGCAGTTCCACTAGCAGGCACAACAAGTTGTGTTGTGTTGCTCATGTCATATAGAAAATACCATCTGCGAGGGGCTTGATTGCCAACCTACATGATTCAGTTAGATCAAGATTGTGGGCCATAGTTTCATTTAGTTTCCAGTTTGGTTGAGCCATTTCTTCTACAATTGCTTTTGGATTTTATTTGGAAGCCATGGTACATGAGTAATGCGAGGGATCCCGCCGTACATGAAAGACATAACAGCTTCCAGAGCAGCAATAGGCAAGAGTAAACAACTCATAGGGGGTTTGCAAAGCAATCGATCTCTTCCACTAGTAGAAAATGGGCCTTTTGTCTAGAGTCATTTTGGACTCTAGTCCCGGGCCGCTTTTTAACCCGGACTAGAGGGGGGACTAGTCCCGGGTCAGTAGATAAGAGGCCGCAGATCACTCATCCCGGGTCGTTGGGGACCTCTAGTCCGGGCTCGTAATACGAACCGGTACCAGAGGGGTGGTGGCAACCGTTCGCCTGGCGCCTGGGTCGTTGGGGACCTTTAGTCCGGGCTGGTGGCTACAACCGGGACAAAAGGCCAAACCGTTCGCCTCCCGCCCGTTCGCCTCCCGAGGCCAGGAAAACGCGGCCATTTCTCGGGCACGGCCGTGTACGTGGCCAAACCGGCCGTTCGCCTCCCGCGCCCGCGATTTTATTTAACCGCGGCCAGGAATGCTACAGTACGTACAATCGGGCCATTTCTCTTCGTCTCCCTCTCCGGCCGCCTCATCTTCTTCGATCTCCCCATCTCGTTCGTCTCCCTCTCGATCCTCTCTTCTTCTCCACCATGAATCCACCGATCACTCGCTACGGGACGGTGTTTGCACATGGCAATACCTATCTCAAAGTCGTTTACACGAACGACAGCGCCAAGGTGCCGGATTTTCTTTCCGATTTCGAGTATTGGCTTGACGAAGCTAAGGAGCAAGAGAAGTTCATGGGGCTTGATCTCGAGTACACAGCCGATCAAAGAAATATTGCTGTCATCCAACTTTGTTTCAAGAAAAATGTCATGGTCTTCCAGTGGGCACGGTAAATTTTTCATCCCATTCTCGGATAGAAAAATTGCATAGGAAAATATTATGTGTCTTTTTGCTTCCAGTGGGCACGGTAAATTTTTCATCCCATTCTCGTTTACACATGTCTCTTTGCTCTCTTTGGGAGAATTATGTGTCTTTTGATTCATATATAGGAAAGTAATTAAAATTATGTACTCTTGCATCAGTATTTAATATTTTGTTCCATTTGTTGTTTCAGTAGTGACAAGCACTGTCCAAAACTCATGGATTTTATTCGTAGCGGCATACATTTTGGTAGCGTTGATATAACGAATGACAAGATCAAAATGAGGCGCACCTGGAATCTTGAGATACCAGCTGCCTGCCACATTGATCTCCAGGCCCTGTTCAAGCTTAACCATGACAAGACTGGAATGGCGGATATGGCAGTGGCCGTGATCGATGAGGACGAGTACGCTGATATGAAGACAAGATTTCCCAAGGTTTAGCACAATTTCTGGGAGAAGATGCCACTTGATGCTACCAACATTGAGTATGCAGCAATAGATGCATACGTTGCATACGAGGTGTACCGCAAGATTAGAATCGTCAACTATGGGCAGCGTCACCTCGTACCGCCACCAGTGCCCCATGGGTCTATTTCTTCGGATTCGGAGGACGATCAGTACTACTAGTGTTTGTGCAATGGCGACCTATATTATTATGTAGTGCTTGGGGGGTCTCCTGATCTGGACGAGTATAATAGTGTTTGCAGTACTTTCTATAATGGATATCTGAACTATATATATCCATATTTAAGTATGATGTGAGCAAGTCATATTTGAATTTCTCTCTTTTTTCTAATCGATTTCGATTTATGAATTTATAGATATGAATTATTCAATATTAAATGCAAAAGGCAAAAAGTTAATTATTATTTAAATTTAACATTATTTGAATGCAAGATTAGTATTACTTATTTATTTTTGTTTACTTAAATAATTGTTCGGATTCACAAAATAAAGACATGTGACATCATGGAGAAAACATTGATCACTTTTATGGCAAACATGAAAATATGATAACCCCGGGGCGTTATTGGCATAATTGCTTGTTTATCATGTTTTTATGGCAAGCATGATGATATGCAAGTCATATTTGAATTTCTCTCTTTTTTCTAATCTTTTTAGACATATTTTTTTGTCAAATTTCGATTTACGAATTTATAGATATGAATTATTCAATATTAAATGCAAAAAGCGAAAAAATTAATTATTATTTAAATTTAACATTATTTGAATGCAAGATTAGTATTATTTATTTATTTTTGTTTACTTAAATAATTGTTCGGATTCACAAAATAAAGATATGTGACATCATGTTTCAAGGGTTAATATGATTGATAGCATAATATTATCAGTTAAACATTCATTGTCTCTTGGAAGCTCACAAGGAAGGAACCAAGAAGTTAAGCGTGCTGGAGGTGGAGCAGTCTGAGGATGGGTGACCGACCGGGAACTGTCAGTAGAAGTGAGAAATTAAGAATGATTAGAATTAAAAATGAAAAAAAGGGAAACATAAACACTAAACCCCAAAATGAAAAAAAGGGAAACAAAAACCCTAAACCCCAAAATGAAAAAAAGGGAAACATAAACCCTAAACCCCAAAATGAAAAAAAAAACCCTAAACCCCAAAATGAAAAAAAAGTAACATAAACCCTAAACCTAAAAAATGAGAAAAAATTTAGCCTAAACCCCAAACATGAGAAAAAAAATTGAAACTATTTTGGTCCTACCGCCCACGTGCGGACCCCTTTGGTCCGGGGTCGTAACCCACCCGGGACGAGAGGTGGGAGCCTCTAGTCCCGATTCGGTTGTCCCGGGTGCGCACCCGGGACCAGAGACCCTCACCAGCCCGGACTAGAGGCCTTGTTTCTACTAGTGTTCCTACATTACACTTGATGATTATTACATGCATGACTCGGTTATCTCCTATCATTGGTAGGAATTAGTACTCCCTCAACTTGCCAGTTCGTTTTTGTATCATGGATATATAGATATCAAGTTGTCTTTTTGTGGAAAACAAAGTTAGATATCAAGTATGTACTCTACGAGCTAACTCGAAAGTTATTTCAACCAGCCAGTTTCAGGTATCTACGTCCAGCCACGCTACACACAATCCCGCTTTGGAACCTGGTATGACACGACGATAATGGATGGCAATGGCGACGTTCACTAACTGTCCATGGGGGCCTGACAAGGTAAACGCAATGTGCAGCTACTTTCAACAGAGAGAAATTAACAAGCTCATGTATTTTTCTGGCCGAGCTTGATAAGTGCCGTCAGCCTGATGATCCATGACGAGGTATAGGTTCGGTTTAACTATGTCCAAGTTCATCCCAAGATTTTTATATGGATAGAGGTATGCATTAGTAACCTTGCTTTTATCTGTATCACGTCAGAGGATCCCGTTCCCATAATTATTGCCTTGTGTGTCGTTGCTTGATAAGTGTCCATGGATACCTAACGGGCACAATGTGCCAGTTACCTGGTAGTTCTGTTTGAATTGCAAATAATGTATTCAGTTAGTGACTATATAATGCGAAGTTAAACTTTTTGTTTTTCTTTTGGTGCCTGTTCATGGAACGTCCAGTTTTTTCATATTTGGAGGATATACTACCAGAATCAGCACTTATATAATTCGATAAAGAACAACAACTCATTGGAATAAGTTGATCTGTTTACACCAGCCTTTAGTCCCCTCCCTTCCCATACCCAAAAGAAACTCTGAACACGGGCAAATCCGTGCGCCAAGGAGAACAAGACCGTGTGACGTCAGCACCATGCACCTGCGCAACGGCCTCTGCAATATCCAAGTCTTTCTCGGGCAGGCAACCACTAAGTAAACCTGCCTCTCAGGTAATCGTAGATGCAGGGTTCATCACATGCTCCAAGTCTCGACTGCACTACACACAACTTTCTTTTCTTCTTCAGAGAATTTTTTTTGTATGCAATCCGAAAGTACTGGAATCATGTGCAGGGTTAGGCACCGAGAAAATAATTCCCTTTAGTACGACAACTAGGAGCGATCTTTACATGGTATCACCTATTTTCTTACCATGACAAGATAGCCAGAGAATATGCACGGGATTTTTTTGATTCTTGGCACGATTATTAATGGACTTCTCAGTTAATCATTTTGCTGTCGAGATGTTTAATGTAACATCCCAGATTTTTGGATGTTTTAAAAATCACTAAAATTTAAAACTTTTGTTTGAATAACATAAAATACTCGATTTTGAAATGGAATCTATTATATTACTTCTATTACTTTACAAACCCTATTTATAAATTGTTTTGGGTTATTTAAACATACTCTAATTTCAAAAATCGGTTTTACCACTTTTATAGGATTTTGAGATGAGTTTAATAACTCCTTTTCAAAATTGTATTTGTAGTTATTTTGGGATTTATAAAACCCATATTTTAAATGGATGTTTTATTTAAAATGATTTACCAAACCCATTTAAAATAAAATGTTCTGTACCAAATTATTTTATTGGGTTTATCATATTAAATGATATTACTCATACTAAATTATTTGATTTGATTCTAAGTCCAAAAAGAATCTATAAAAATCTATTTTGAAAATGACATAAAGGTGTATATAAAACCTTTATACATTAGTTTGGATTTTCAAATTTAAAAATGTTTGGAAAAGTATGTTTGTGAGTTTTAAAAGAAAGGTGTTATCTTTTCAAATCTATAGAAACTGGTTTGATTTGATTTGGAATTTTGAAACAAAAGATAGAAAAGAAACAAGAAAACAAAAAGGAAAACAAGAAAAAGAACAGAACAAAAAAAAGTGCTAACTGGGCCGAGCCCAACCTAACCGGCGCGCGCGCAGCACCTAGACCGGCCCAGCCCGCGACCCTTTCCCTCTCTCTCTTACACGCGGGCCCCACCTGTCATCACCTACCCCGTAACTGCCCATGGCCACGACCGCGCCCACGATCCCGAGCACGATTTCCACTCCCCCGAGCCCTCTTAACCCCACCCCTCTGCCCCACGGTGTAGCCCAGGCCCCCCTCTCCATTTCCCCCCACGCTCCCCTCAGGACCACGCTCCTGTTCCGCCGAATTAGCTCGCTGGAGCTCCGCACGGCCGACGCCGCGATCTCCCTTTTCCGGCGAACGCGGTAAGCCCCCGGGACCGAGGACCCCTCCATCCTCTCCCCCGTGTCCTAGCGCACACCCTGAGCCCCTTATCGATTTATTTCGTGCAGCCGTTCGCCGAGCCCGTGCTCACCCGAAGGTTGCCGGTGCCCGCACCGCTCCGGCCGCTCCTTCCCGCCGTTGGAGGACGAGATCGACGACGCCACCACCCCCATCCTCTTCGTCTTGTCATGCCGCGCCTTGACGTCGCCTTACCGAGACCGGAGAACCACGGGAACGCCTCCGCCGTCGACCACCCGAGCGCCGCGCCGCCGTCCACGCCATCTCCGGCGATTCGCGCCACCACGGTATGACCAAACCGTCCTCGTCCGTCCGATCTCGCATCTACGGCCACGATTAGATCCATCCCGAACCTATACGGACCAATAACGTGCTGCCGCGTGGCCGCCGCGTCAGCACCTAGTCAGCAACCCAGTCAGCAGAGCCAACCAATCAGGAGCAGCCACGTGGCCCAACTTATTCTGAACTATTGCCCGAATAGAATTAATTTGGCAGTTTTGTAGAAAAGTCCCTGCAACTTCAAACCCTCACAACTTTTTATTGGTTTAGACAAATTTAGCAAACTTTATATTTTTGAAAAGCTCTGGACTTGTAGAATCTTTTAGAATTATTTGTTTTCTGTTTTGCCAAAGTTTAAATGATTCAAATTTCAAATGAGGGATTTGAGTATATTTGGCATAACTTTATTTTTACAAGTCCAAAATTTGCAAATAAAATATTTTTGGAAACCTTAGGTTCTGAAGAATAACTTGGTCACTTTTAAAAATATTTTAGAAGATGTTCTAAATAATTTAAAAACCAGATACTCAACTGGAGTATTTTGGTTATAGCTAAAATCCTAGAAATTATTTCAATATGGTTTCTTTTTGAAAAGTGACAAATAGTTGCCTCTGACCAGAGAGAACAAAACCCATACTTTATAATCGTTTTTCAAATCAATTATTAAGGTTTGTGTTTAAGATCTTTTAAAAATATTGTGTTGCAAAAATCCTTATTTTAAAATGTGTTAAACCATTTACAAAATGCCTGTGTGACCATGTTGATAAGACCAACCTTTTGAACCTATGGAACACCACAACGACTTATTATGACATTCATGATGTTGATACTTAATTGCTCGACCAACCAACCACAATGGAAAACCCTAAACCTATCACATTAATTCTTTTGCATATTGAATTATGTGATAATCCTCGACCAAAGTTTTGTGAAGATGTTGATGTGCATGTTTGCTTTTGTATGATGATGTTGTTGAATTGTTTGTTTATATTGTGTTATCTCTATGTTTAGATTGTACGGAGTGCTTTACGTGTTGTGAAGAGTGTAACTTCAACTCTTCAGTTGGCCAAGGCAAGTGACACCATAAAAGTCCTACTACTTTTACTACTATGCACTTAGTGTTTTCAGTAGTATGCATGATAGGCTTGTTACTGAATATTATACTATGCTATGCTCCTATTAGTGTGTAGCCATCCCCCACCCAGAACTTGTAGTATGGAACTTAGTATAGTCATGCTATGAAAAATGTTTTGATTAGTTGGATAGTGATGAAAACTAATAACTAATCAATGAACTACCTGGGTGCTGGTTGGAGAACCATGGTGGGTGACTACTCAGGGGGTCCATGTCTATGGTTCATGTCTATGGTAATTTGCCCTTGGTGGAAGTGCACAATTGTGGAAAGTCACCCAGGCTTAAAGAGATTGTAGACTCTCCTTGTTCAGTAGCTTCTAGTGCAGCCACATGTCATATGGGCTCTGTCTTGATGGAGTAAGTTGCGCGGACTCATCCCGGCTTGACAGGTGGTGGTAGAGGTTTATAGGTGAAGCGCGTCAGGCCGGTATGGGATGGGAAAGTTCTTCCGAAATATCTCGTCTCAGTCTTCTCTTTTCCATTTCATAATTGGTTGCAATGGAGGAGGGAATGATTGGGTCTTGTGGTGAAAGTGCACACCCTCTCGAGAGTTAAAACTAAGTATACTTAGCCGTGTCCCCGGTTATGGACATTTTGAGCAACTAGACCGGGAAGCTGTTGAAGATCTCCTCATCCCAATTTCTAAATTAAAACTTGAGGGTGAACAAGGGATGGGAGCTCACTGATGTCTATCGGTGGTGCTTGTTGTGAGTAGTTGTCAAAGGTGTTCACTGATGTCTATCAGTGGTACTCTTTGTCTAAGATGAAAATTGTTTTACAAATGATAGGATAAAACTGGCTTTATGCAAATCAGCCTCAAAACTCCACTTAGCCAAATATTCATGTAGAATATAGGTTGCCATTTATATCCACATAAGTGTCATCTTGCCATCACAATTCAATTGTGCTGACCCATATAGTTGGGCTGTAACTCACCGTTGCAGGTCCGTCAGACGATGAGTGAGGTTGCGACAGGGTTTCGAGTCTACAACCAACATGCTTGCCTGTGGCACATGAAGATGATGGGCTCACTGTATCATTTGCTTTCCGCTGTGTGTTTACTTTGGTTTGAGCTAGCCTTCGGCTATGCACCTTGTATCGAATCTTTTAAATTCTGGATCATCGTGTAATATACTTTGATACAATGTTATGGTATTGCATCTCAAACTGTGTGTGCTAGCAAGTCGATCCAGGGACTAGCACGTTACACGGGGAATCCCAACCTTTGTTAAAAGGTGGGGGTTCTACAGATGGTATCAGAGCACTGTGTTGCCTGTAGGTTCGTGACCCTAGGTTTGGATAGAAATAGGTTTTGACCATAGGATTGAAAATCTATTTTTATTCAGTTTTCTAAAATTTATATACAATTCATGGTACCTCTTCTTGTACTCTCGTCTAGTATCTAACTTCTGAAAGTATCTGCTTTTGTTTTAGATGACCAGCCTCATCGAATCCATCAAGAAAGGACCAGTGATGACCATGACTCTCCATTGTGAGACTGATTTCCCAAAGGTACTAAAGGATAACATGAAGAGCTTGGGTTTTGAAGGTGAGGCAGTGTACAAGGGTTTCCCTTTTGTGGGTGAAGGTCAGGAGTACTGGTGGGTGCAACTCCACATATACAAGAGCAAAGGCGATGACCACAAGACCGAAGGATGCTGCATGTACACCAATCCATAGTCCGAACTTCCTTCTTTGATTCAGCAAGGAGTGCAGCCTGGGAAGCTATCGAGTGTCTCGGAAAAAGACTACAGTTTAGGCTTCACAACACCCAGAAGTACCTCGATGAACTCAAGGAGATAGGAGAGGAAATCGACGCACAGAAACAAGAGATGGATTTGGAGAAGGATGCTCTCATCGAAGACAAAATGAAACTTGATTGACAACATGAAGTTGGAAGCCAAGATTGAACACCAGGAGGCACAAATTCTTGAACTACAAGCTCAGTGTACTCATCTTCTTGAGAAGGAGAATGAGAGTACTAATACCTTGAAGACCACTGTGAGTCAGTTGAGGGCTGACATAGTATATATGGCTTTGGAACTCTACGATCAGGAAGACCTGATTCGTGCTAAGGATGCCCGATTGCATCCATGAAGTGAGAAGAATTGAATTAAGAAGAATCAATCGAGTGTGCCAAGGAAGAACAAGTTGGCAAGGAAGTGTATCACCTGTTTACCTTAGATTGGACCCCAAATTAGTCTTATTTGAAACAACGTTATGTTAATGTATTGATCATATCAACCTATGTGGCACATGAAGATGATGGGCTCACTGTATCATTTGCTTTCCGCTGTGTGTTTACTTTGTTTTGAGCTAGCCTTCGGCTATGCACATTGTATCGAATCTTTTAAATTCTGGATCATCGTGTAATATACTTTGATACAATGTTATGGTATTGCATCTCAAACTGTGTGTGCTAGCAAGTCGATCCAGGGACTAGCACATTACACGGGGAATCCCAACCTTCGTTAAAAGGTGGGGGTTCTACATTTAATTGATTAAACTCCTTGGTTTTCCTCCAATGCAGGTCTTGATAAAGTATGGTGGATCTGTGTACGTATGTGACCTCGCACGTGCATAGAGGGCTGAGAGAGTGAGATGAATGCGTTCTTCTGGCACTACCACAGAAAGGCTTTTCTGTGGCGCACGTTTTTGATTTTCTGTGGCGCACCCCCAGGTTTTCTTGGTGCGCCACAGAAATCTCGCCACAAAAATTATTTCTGTGGCGCACCTGGCTTGGTGCGGCACAGAATTATCACATTTCTGTGGCGCACCTGGCCAGGTGCGCCACATAAATTTCAAAAAATTCAAAAAATGCAAAAAAATATAAAAAGTTTCAAAAAAAATCAGAATATGAAATAATATGAAAAATCCTAATTATATGAATTATTTTCATATTTTTTGAATTTTTTGAACTGATACCTTCCTGCTAGGTCACCCATCCTCAAACTGCTCCAACCCTAGCACGCTTAACTTCTAAGTTCCACCCAGTCCACCTACCCTTGTGCTACTCAAGTTCTTATTGATATATATATATATATATATGATATGAACCCTCTTGTATATGTATATGTGGTATGTGTTATAAATGTGTGTTTTTAAATATCAGATTTTTCAAAAACTTCTAAAGTTTTAAAAGGAGATTCAAAAGTTTCAAAAGATCCAAAAAAATTCAACAAATCTTAAAAAAAATTTAAAAAATCAAAAAATTCAAAAAAGTCAAAAAAGTCAAAACACTTCAAAAAAATCCAAAAAATTCAACAATCTTCTTTGTTATACATTTCTGTGTCTCTTTTGGAATTTTTGAATTTTTTCTTTTTTTTCTTTTTTTCTTTCTTTTTGATTTTGCTGCGAAAAATCGTCTGTTTGAAATAACTTTTTTTTTGTTTTGGAATTTGAGGAATCTGTGAATTGCTGACCGGTTAAACCCTGGTGGATTCGAACTCGGATTTTTCTCACGATTTTTTTGACATATTATTTGCGTTATTTCGACGTCGTATGCAAAAGGTATGACCGTTACAAGTTTTTTTTCCTGTTTGTTGCAGAAAAGGTCAAAATTCATATTTCAAAATTTCTATACCTACTAGACACTCAAACCTAACTACATGTCAAAGGATTTTATTTATTGAAATTTTTATCATTTTCCTTTAATTCCTGCAAGACTAAAATGGCGATTCACAGGGGGGGTGGTGGGATTTGAAAATAATAATTCTGTGGCGCACCAGGCTCAACTTTCTGTGGCGCACGTGCCAGGTGCGCCACAGAATTATTTTTTTCAAATTTTAAACCGCCCCCCGGGTAACTTTCTGTGTCGCACCTGGCTATGTGCGCCACAGCAATGTGACTTTGCCTTGGTACGCCACAGAAAGTCACCTTTCTGTGGCGCACATGGCTAGGTGCGCCACTGAAATGTGACTTTCTGTGGCGCACCAAGCCTGGTGCGCCACAGAAATATATTTCTGTGGCGCACCAATTAAGGGTGCGCCACAGAATGCAACTTCTCTATAACCCTTTTCCTAGTAGTGTGGACTGAAATTAGACATCGTATGTGATCTTTTCATTATCATTTAGTGTTCATACTAATAGAAATAGAGCTAGAATATTAATGTCAATTAGAATTGAAACCCATGGTTTGTATGTTTTTAGTATTGTGTTGCTAAGCCTGTGTGCCTTATTCGAAGATGTGGAGCACGTCCATAAATGAGGGTGAGCACTTAAACATGAGTCCTACTCGGAACCTTTGTTCAAAACTGGAGGAGATGACATCTGGGACAACTCGGAAAGCTCAATGAACATGGACATCTAAGCGAGTAAGTGATCCTCGGAAAGCTCAATGAACATGGACAAATCATTGCAAATTAAAATTTACTCCTTCCCCATGAAGACATACATATGCTCCACCAGATCATTGAGTAGTTGGGTGTGCACTACTTCATCTCGAAGTTGTCGATGCATCTCAAGTAATTGCATGACATACTCCGCTTCTTGTTCAGGTAGGTGGACATGTTCTCCAGGCTTTTCAAAATCAGTGCGAGCTGCCCCTTCTCCCTCATCCTTCACAATCATGTTGTGCAAAATTACACAACAAGTCATGACCTGCCATAGAACCTCCGGATCCCACATCACTGCGGCTCCACGGACTATGCCCCAACAAGCTTGCAACACACCAAATGCCCTCTCGACATCTTTCCTAACAGATTCCTGTGCAGCTGCAAAGCCACATTTTTTGGGACCAGTAGGATTACTGATAGTCTTCACAAATGCCGCCCACTGAGGATGGATACCATCTGCAAGATAGTATCCCATGGTGTAGTCGTGTCCGTTGACGGTGTAGTTGCATGGTGGAGCATCCCCATCACAGAGCCTCTTGAACAGGGAAGAGCGCTGAAGCACATTGATGTCGTTGTGAGAACCGGGCATGAAAAAAAAAAGCATGCCAAATCCACAAGTCTTGAGATGCCACAGCTTCAAGTACAATAGTGGCCTCCTTGCTGTGACCTTGATACTGCCCACGCAACCCCGTTGGACAGTTTTTCCATTGCCAATGCATGCAATCTACTGAACCTAGCATACCAGGAAATCTTCTTGCATCTCCTAGGGCCAATAGTCTTGCGGTTTCCTCGACATTAGGTTCTCTCAGATATTTTGGCCAAACACCTTCACGACGGCGTATGCAAAGTGCTCCATAGTCTCGATGCATGTACTCTCTCCCATCCGGACATACTCGTCTATGGCATCCGCGGCTTTTCCATACGCAAGCATTCTCAAATCAGCGGTGCATTTCTGCATAGGAGAGAAGGATAGTTTTCCGCAACAATCATATTTCAACTTGAAATAGTCATCATACTTTGTTACTTTCTCTTGTATGTGCTCGAATAGTCTTGAGCTCATCCGGAACCGACGTCGGAAAAACCCCTCATGAAAGACCGGCTTCGGACGCTTGAAGTAATCGTCATACAGATCTCGAGCGCCTTTGAGCCTGTCACGGTCCACGGTGATCCGCCCGTTAATTGATCCCTTGAAGTTGAGAACATGCTCCTCCTTCTTCTCCATTTCCTCTTGAATGCTCATCATGGACATGGCGGCCTCCTCGTCTCCGTCGTCAAACATGTCTTCATCACTGGACCCGTCGATGAACTCCTTGTAAACCAACTCATCCATGGCCGAGTAATCGTACTCCTCGTCGGACGAAGAATCCATGGCTACATGCATGAACACTTAATCAAAATCCGGTGCCGGCATTTACACAAACACTTTGAGAGCGAGGTGGAGGTCGGGCGATGCTAAACGTACCGGGAGCGGAGCGTCCAGATGAGGTTCCTCCGGCGACGGGCTCCGGCGACCGCAGAGGACTTGCCAGCGGACGCTGTGACTTGGAGGCGGCGGCGGTCAGTCGAAGGGGCCGGCGGCGGAGCAGAGTCGTGCGGCCAAACTGGACAGAGCGGAGGAGGAAGAGGAAGAAGCAAGGGTTTCCGTCCGATTTAGGGGAAAAATTGGGTAGGCCCGCATTGCCAGGTCCGATGTGGCGGACGCGTCCGGGCGGCCCCAAACCCGCCCTACATATGAGCTGGCTTTGGGGTGTGCCAGACTGCCCAGTCGTTTGGGCTGACCATAGGGGGTGCGGTTGGGTGGTGGTTTTCAGCCCAAAAGCTGTCCGGGCGGTCCGCCCAGGCGTTTGGGAGAGGTATGAGGGCCTCGCTTGGAGATGCTCTAAGGTCCCCAATTCTGCATACGGCCATACCATTACCATGCATGCATGTTGAAAATCCAGATTATACCATCGACGAAGGAATCAGTTCAGAAATCAACGAGGGAATCAGTTCAGAAGTGTAGGAGTAGCTTCCCGACGGCCGGACCTGATCGGCAAGCGGAGCCCAGGATGCAGATCGGCCAGAGTTGAGGCTAGGACGCAGCAGTACAGCCCTCACCTTGCACACGGCGGCGGCCACCTTGCATCGGCACAACACTAATTAATCTCACGGCGGGTCAGCGGGTGGGCAAGGATGGCTGCCGGAACAATTTTCACGGCAGAACAGCAAGTATGCAGCGCCGGTCAGCAATCCGTGCACTGATTTCCATATAAGTAGGTATGGATCTTTTTTCTCCATGTACACATGTCTCTTTGGTTAGTGCTAATGATGTTCTGCTCAATTTGTCGGATCTAGAGTCTGTTACTATCATCTTATTTCGCAGTCTGAATCTCATACATGGGAGAAAACAGCCTCACTGTCGAGAAAACCCATGTAGCAAAACGATCAGAACATAATCAGGAATAAAATCTTGCAATCTCATGAAGGGAAATACATATATATTTCCTTCTTATATCATCTACTTTATTTGTTTCAACCTCAGTGTCAAGCTGTCAGCTTCATATGCTGCTCCCAGTACAAAAAACTTCATATGGTGCTGCCTTACGGAGAGCTGCTGGTTAGAATTAATGGTAACTTGATACACTGATACATGTTAGCTTTCATAATTATGCCTTCAGTATAACCTACGCATTAAATTGCTTGCTCCGTCATATTTAGTTTGTTCATGTATCTCATTTTCAAATGTGCATATGAGCAGTTTCGGAAATTTCCTTGGAGCAAACAGTTTTTTTTCCCATTCCCTCTTGCTACATAGTATTAGTTCCTCACCAAGTAATCTACGAATTTAAATGATTGATCCAGCAGTTCCACTAGCAGGCACAACAAGTTGTGTTGTGTTGCTCATGTCATATAGAAAATACCATCTGCGAGGGGCTTGATTGCCAACCTACATGATTCAGTTAGATCAAGATTGTGGGCCATAGTTTCATTTAGTTTCCAGTTTGGTTGAGCCATTTCTTCTACAATTGCTTTTGGATTTTATTTGGAAGCCATGGTACATGAGTAATGCGAGGGATCCCGCCGTACATGAAAGACATAACAGCTTCCAGAGCAGCAATAGGCAAGAGTAAACAACTCATAGGGGGTTTGCAAAGCAATCGATCTCTTCCACTAGTAGAAAATGGGCCTTTTGTCTAGAGTCATTTTGGACTCTAGTCCCGGGCCGCTTTTTAACCCGGACTAGAGGGGGGACTAGTCCCGGGTCAGTAGATAAGAGGCCGCAGATCACTCATCCCGGGTCGTTGGGGACCTCTAGTCCGGGCTCGTAATACGAACCGGTACCAGAGGGGTGGTGGCAACCGTTCGCCTGGCGCCTGGGTCGTTGGGGACCTTTAGTCCGGGCTGGTGGCTACAACCGGGACAAAAGGCCAAACCGTTCGCCTCCCGCCCGTTCGCCTCCCGAGGCCAGGAAAACGCGGCCATTTCTCGGGCACGGCCGTGTACGTGGCCAAACCGGCCGTTCGCCTCCCGCGCCCGCGATTTTATTTAACCGCGGCCAGGAATGCTACAGTACGTACAATCGGGCCATTTCTCTTCGTCTCCCTCTCCGGCCGCCTCATCTTCTTCGATCTCCCCATCTCGTTCGTCTCCCTCTCGATCCTCTCTTCTTCTCCACCATGAATCCACCGATCACTCGCTACGGGACGGTGTTTGCACATGGCAATACCTATCTCAAAGTCGTTTACACGAACGACAGCGCCAAGGTGCCGGATTTTCTTTCCGATTTCGAGTATTGGCTTGACGAAGCTAAGGAGCAAGAGAAGTTCATGGGGCTTGATCTCGAGTACACAGCCGATCAAAGAAATATTGCTGTCATCCAACTTTGTTTCAAGAAAAATGTCATGGTCTTCCAGTGGGCACGGTAAATTTTTCATCCCATTCTCGGATAGAAAAATTGCATAGGAAAATATTATGTGTCTTTTTGCTTCCAGTGGGCACGGTAAATTTTTCATCCCATTCTCGTTTACACATGTCTCTTTGCTCTCTTTGGGAGAATTATGTGTCTTTTGATTCATATATAGGAAAGTAATTAAAATTATGTACTCTTGCATCAGTATTTAATATTTTGTTCCATTTGTTGTTTCAGTAGTGACAAGCACTGTCCAAAACTCATGGATTTTATTCGTAGCGGCATACATTTTGGTAGCGTTGATATAACGAATGACAAGATCAAAATGAGGCGCACCTGGAATCTTGAGATACCAGCTGCCTGCCACATTGATCTCCAGGCCCTGTTCAAGCTTAACCATGACAAGACTGGAATGGCGGATATGGCAGTGGCCGTGATCGATGAGGACGAGTACGCTGATATGAAGACAAGATTTCCCAAGGTTTAGCACAATTTCTGGGAGAAGATGCCACTTGATGCTACCAACATTGAGTATGCAGCAATAGATGCATACGTTGCATACGAGGTGTACCGCAAGATTAGAATCGTCAACTATGGGCAGCGTCACCTCGTACCGCCACCAGTGCCCCATGGGTCTATTTCTTCGGATTCGGAGGACGATCAGTACTACTAGTGTTTGTGCAATGGCGACCTATATTATTATGTAGTGCTTGGGGGGTCTCATGATCTGGACGAGTATAATAGTGTTTGCAGTACTTTCTATAATGGATATCTGAACTATATATATCCATATTTAAGTATGATGTGAGCAAGTCATATTTGAATTTCTCTCTTTTTTCTAATCGATTTCGATTTATGAATTTATAGATATGAATTATTCAATATTAAATGCAAAAGGCAAAAAGTTAATTATTATTTAAATTTAACATTATTTGAATGCAAGATTAGTATTACTTATTTATTTTTGTTTACTTAAATAATTGTTCGGATTCACAAAATAAAGACATGTGACATCATGGAGAAAACATTGATCACTTTTATGGCAAACATGAAAATATGATAACCCCGGGGCGTTATTGGCATAATTGCTTGTTTATCATGTTTTTATGGCAAGCATGATGATATGCAAGTCATATTTGAATTTCTCTCTTTTTTCTAATCTTTTTAGACATATTTTTTTGTCAAATTTCGATTTACGAATTTATAGATATGAATTATTCAATATTAAATGCAAAAAGCGAAAAAATTAATTATTATTTAAATTTAACATTATTTGAATGCAAGATTAGTATTATTTATTTATTTTTGTTTACTTAAATAATTGTTCGGATTCACAAAATAAAGATATGTGACATCATGTTTCAAGGGTTAATATGATTGATAGCATAATATTATCAGTTAAACATTCATTGTCTCTTGGAAGCTCACAAGGAAGGAACCAAGAAGTTAAGCGTGCTGGAGGTGGAGCAGTCTGAGGATGGGTGACCGACCGGGAACTGTCAGTAGAAGTGAGAAATTAAGAATGATTAGAATTAAAAATGAAAAAAAGGGAAACATAAACACTAAACCCCAAAATGAAAAAAAGGGAAACAAAAACCCTAAACCCCAAAATGAAAAAAAGGGAAACATAAACCCTAAACCCCAAAATGAAAAAAAAAACCCTAAACCCCAAAATGAAAAAAAAGTAACATAAACCCTAAACCTAAAAAATGAGAAAAAATTTAGCCTAAACCCCAAACATGAGAAAAAAAATTGAAACTATTTTGGTCCTACCGCCCACGTGCGGACCCCTTTGGTCCGGGGTCGTAACCCACCCGGGACGAGAGGTGGGAGCCTCTAGTCCCGATTCGGTTGTCCCGGGTGCGCACCCGGGACCAGAGACCCTCACCAGCCCGGACTAGAGGCCTTGTTTCTACTAGTGTTCCTACATTACACTTGATGATTATTACATGCATGACTCGGTTATCTCCTATCATTGGTAGGAATTAGTACTCCCTCAACTTGCCAGTTCGTTTTTGTATCATGGATATATAGATATCAAGTTGTCTTTTTGTGGAAAACAAAGTTAGATATCAAGTATGTACTCTACGAGCTAACTCGAAAGTTATTTCAACCAGCCAGTTTCAGGTATCTACGTCCAGCCACGCTACACACAATCCCGCTTTGGAACCTGGTATGACACGACGATAATGGATGGCAATGGCGACGTTCACTAACTGTCCATGGGGGCCTGACAAGGTAAACGCAATGTGCAGCTACTTTCAACAGAGAGAAATTAACAAGCTCATGTATTTTTCTGGCCGAGCTTGATAAGTGCCGTCAGCCTGATGATCCATGACGAGGTATAGGTTCGGTTTAACTATGTCCAAGTTCATCCCAAGATTTTTATATGGATAGAGGTATGCATTAGTAACCTTGCTTTTATCTGTATCACGTCAGAGGATCCCGTTCCCATAATTATTGCCTTGTGTGTCGTTGCTTGATAAGTGTCCATGGATACCTAACGGGCACAATGTGCCAGTTACCTGGTAGTTCTGTTTGAATTGCAAATAATGTATTCAGTTAGTGACTATATAATGCGAAGTTAAACTTTTTGTTTTTCTTTTGGTGCCTGTTCATGGAACGTCCAGTTTTTTCATATTTGGAGGATATACTACCAGAATCAGCACTTATATAATTCGATAAAGAACAACAACTCATTGGAATAAGTTGATCTGTTTACACCAGCCTTTAGTCCCCTCCCTTCCCATACCCAAAAGAAACTCTGAACACGGGCAAATCCGTGCGCCAAGGAGAACAAGACCGTGTGACGTCAGCACCATGCACCTGCGCAACGGCCTCTGCAATATCCAAGTCTTTCTCGGGCAGGCAACCACTAAGTAAACCTGCCTCTCAGGTAATCGTAGATGCAGGGTTCATCACATGCTCCAAGTCTCGACTGCACTACACACAACTTTCTTTTCTTCTTCAGAGAATTTTTTTTGTATGCAATCCGAAAGTACTGGAATCATGTGCAGGGTTAGGCACCGAGAAAATAATTCCCTTTAGTACGACAACTAGGAGCGATCTTTACATGGTATCACCTATTTTCTTACCATGACAAGATAGCCAGAGAATATGCACGGGATTTTTTTGATTCTTGGCACGATTATTAATGGACTTCTCAGTTAATCATTTTGCTGTCGAGATGTTTAATGTAACATCCCAGATTTTTGGATGTTTTAAAAATCACTAAAATTTAAAACTTTTGTTTGAATAACATAAAATACTCGATTTTGAAATGGAATCTATTATATTACTTCTATTACTTTACAAACCCTATTTATAAATTGTTTTGGGTTATTTAAACATACTCTAATTTCAAAAATCGGTTTTACCACTTTTATAGGATTTTGAGATGAGTTTAATAACTCCTTTTCAAAATTGTATTTGTAGTTATTTTGGGATTTATAAAACCCATATTTTAAATGGATGTTTTATTTAAAATGATTTACCAAACCCATTTAAAATAAAATGTTCTGTACCAAATTATTTTATTGGGTTTATCATATTAAATGATATTACTCATACTAAATTATTTGATTTGATTCTAAGTCCAAAAAGAATCTATAAAAATCTATTTTGAAAATGACATAAAGGTGTATATAAAACCTTTATACATTAGTTTGGATTTTCAAATTTAAAAATGTTTGGAAAAGTATGTTTGTGAGTTTTAAAAGAAAGGTGTTATCTTTTCAAATCTATAGAAACTGGTTTGATTTGATTTGGAATTTTGAAACAAAAGATAGAAAAGAAACAAGAAAACAAAAAGGAAAACAAGAAAAAGAACAGAACAAAAAAAAGTGCTAACTGGGCCGAGCCCAACCTAACCGGCGCGCGCGCAGCACCTAGACCGGCCCAGCCCGCGACCCTTTCCCTCTCTCTCTTACACGCGGGCCCCACCTGTCATCACCTACCCCGTAACTGCCCATGGCCACGACCGCGCCCACGATCCCGAGCACGATTTCCACTCCCCCGAGCCCTCTTAACCCCACCCCTCTGCCCCACGGTGTAGCCCAGGCCCCCCTCTCCATTTCCCCCCACGCTCCCCTCAGGACCACGCTCCTGTTCCGCCGAATTAGCTCGCTGGAGCTCCGCACGGCCGACGCCGCGATCTCCCTTTTCCGGCGAACGCGGTAAGCCCCCGGGACCGAGGACCCCTCCATCCTCTCCCCCGTGTCCTAGCGCACACCCTGAGCCCCTTATCGATTTATTTCGTGCAGCCGTTCGCCGAGCCCGTGCTCACCCGAAGGTTGCCGGTGCCCGCACCGCTCCGGCCGCTCCTTCCCGCCGTTGGAGGACGAGATCGACGACGCCACCACCCCCATCCTCTTCGTCTTGTCATGCCGCGCCTTGACGTCGCCTTACCGAGACCGGAGAACCACGGGAACGCCTCCGCCGTCGACCACCCGAGCGCCGCGCCGCCGTCCACGCCATCTCCGGCGATTCGCGCCACCACGGTATGACCAAACCGTCCTCGTCCGTCCGATCTCGCATCTACGGCCACGATTAGATCCATCCCGAACCTATACGGACCAATAACGTGCTGCCGCGTGGCCGCCGCGTCAGCACCTAGTCAGCAACCCAGTCAGCAGAGCCAACCAATCAGGAGCAGCCACGTGGCCCAACTTATTCTGAACTATTGCCCGAATAGAATTAATTTGGCAGTTTTGTAGAAAAGTCCCTGCAACTTCAAACCCTCACAACTTTTTATTGGTTTAGACAAATTTAGCAAACTTTATATTTTTGAAAAGCTCTGGACTTGTAGAATCTTTTAGAATTATTTGTTTTCTGTTTTGCCAAAGTTTAAATGATTCAAATTTCAAATGAGGGATTTTGAGTATATTTGGCATAACTTTATTTTTACAAGTCCAAAATTTGCAAATAAAATATTTTTGGAAACCTTAGGTTCTGAAGAATAACTTGGTCACTTTTAAAAATATTTTAGAAGATGTTCTAAATAATTTAAAAACCAGATACTCAACTGGAGTATTTTGGTTATAGCTAAAATCCTAGAAATTATTTCAATATGGTTTCTTTTTGAAAAGTGACACAAATAGTTGCCTCTGACCAGAGAGAACAAAACCCATACTTTATAATCGTTTTTCAAATCAATTATTAAGGTTTGTGTTTAAGATCTTTTTAAAAATATTGTGTTGCAAAAATCCTTATTTTAAAATGTGTTTAACCATTTACAAAATGCCCTGTGTGACCATGTTGATTAAGACCAACCTTTTGAACCTATGGAACACCACAACGACTTATGTATGACATTCATGATGTTGATACTTAATTGCTCGACCAACCTTGACCACAATGGAAAACCCTAAACCTATCACATTAATTCTTTTGCATATTGAATTATGTGATAATCCTCGACCAAAGTTTTGTGAAGATGTTGATGTGCATGTTTGCTTTTGTATGCAATGATGTTGTTGAATTGTTTGTTTATGATTGTGTTATCTCTATGTTTAGATTGTACGGAGAGCTTTACGTGTTGTGAAGAGTGTAACTTCAACTCTTCAGTTGGCCAAGGCAAGTGACACCATAAAAGTCCTACTACTTTTACTACTATGCACTTAGTGTTTTCAGTAGTATGCATGATAGGCTTGTTACTGAATATTATACTATGCTATGCTCCTATTAGTGTGTAGCCATCCCCCACCCAGAACTTGTAGTATGGAACTTAGTATAGTCATGCTATGAAAAATGTTTTGATTAGTTGGATAGTGATGAAAACTAATAACTAATCAATGAACTACCTGGGTGTTGGTTGGAGAACCATGGTGGGTGACTACTCAGGGGGTCCATGTCTATGGTTCATGTCTATGGTAATTTGCCCTTGGTGGAAGTGCACAATTGTGGAAAGTCACCCAGGCTTAAAGAGATTGTAGACTCTCCTTGTTCAGTAGCTTCTAGTGCAGCCACATGTCATATGGGCTCTGTCTTGATGGAGTAAGTTGCGCGGACTCATCCCGGCTTGACAGGTGGTGGTAGAGGTTTATAGGTGAAGCGCGTCAGGCCGGTATGGGATGGGAAAGTTCTTCCGAAATATCTCGTCTCAGTCTTCTCTTTTCCATTTCATAATTGGTTGCAATGGAGGAGGGAATGATTGGGTCTTGTGGTGAAAGTGCACACCCTCTCGAGAGTTAAAACTAAGTATACTTAGCCGTGTCCCCGGTTATGGACATTTTGAGCAACTAGACCGGGAAGCTGTTGAAGATCTCCTCATCCCAATTTCTAAATTAAAATTTGAGGGTGAACAAGGGTGGGAGCTCACTGATGTCTATCGGTGGTGCTTGTTGTGAGTAGTTGTCAAAGGTGTTCACTGATGTCTATCAGTGGTACTCTTTGTCTAAGATGAAAATTGTTTTACAAATGATAGGATAAAACTGGCTTTATGCAAATCAGCCTCAAAACTCCACTTAGCCAAATATTCATGTAGAATATAGGTTGCCATTTATATCCACATAAGTGTCATCTTGCCATCACAATTCAATTGTGCTGACCCATATAGTTGGGCTGTAACTCACCGTTGCAGGTCCGTCAGACGATGAGTGAGGTTGCGACAGGGTTTCGAGTCTACAACCAACATGCTTGCCTGTGGCACATGAAGATGATGGGCTCACTGTATCATTTGCTTTCCGCTGTGTGTTTACTTTGGTTTGAGCTAGCCTTCGGCTATGCACCTTGTATCGAATCTTTTAAATTCTGGATCATCGTGTAATATACTTTGATACAATGTTATGGTATTGCATCTCAAACTGTGTGTGCTAGCAAGTCGATCCAGGGACTAGCACATTACACGGGGAATCCCAACCTTCGTTAAAAGGTGGGGGTTCTACAGATGGTATCAGAGCACTGTGTTGCCTGTAGGTTCGTGACCCTAGGTTTGGATAGAAATAGGTTTTGACCATAGGATTGAAAATCTATTTTTATTCAGTTTTCTAAAATTTATATACAATTCATGGTACCTCTTCTTGTACTCTCGTCTAGTATCTAACTTCTGAAAGTATCTGCTTTTGTTTTAGATGACCAGCCTCATCGAATCCATCAAGAAAGGACCAGTGATGACCATGACTCTCCATTGTGAGACTGATTTCCCAAAGGTACTAAAGGATAACATGAAGAGCTTGGGTTTTGAAGGTGAGGCAGTGTACAAGGGTTTCCCTTTTGTGGGTGAAGGTCAGGAGTACTGGTGGGTGCAACTCCACATATACAAGAGCAAAGGCGATGACCACAAGACCGAAGGATGCTGCATGTACACCAATCCATAGTCCGAACTTCCTTCTTTGATTCAGCAAGGAGTGCAGCCTGGGAAGCTATCGAGTGTCTCGGAAAAAGACTACAGTTTAGGCTTCACAACACCCAGAAGTACCTCGATGAACTCAAGGAGATAGGAGAGGAAATCGACGCACAGAAACAAGAGATGGATTTGGAGAAGGATGCTCTCATCGAAGACAAAATGAAACTTGATGTTGACAACATGAAGTTGGAAGCCAAGATTGAACACCAGGAGGCACAAATTCTTGAACTACAAGCTCAGTGTACTCATCTTCTTGAGAAGGAGAATGAGAGTACTAATACCTTGAAGACCACTGTGAGTCAGTTGAGGGCTGACATAGTATATATGGCTTTGGAACTCTACGATCAGGAAGACCTGATTCGTGCTAAGGATGCCCGGATTGCATCCATGAAGTGAGAAGAATTGAATTAAGAAGAATCAATCGAGTGTGCCAAGGAAGAACAAGTTGGCAAGGAAGTGTATCACCTGTTTACCTTAGATTGGACCCCAAATTAGTCTTATTTGAAACAACGTTATGTTAATGTATTGATCATATCAACCTATGTGGCACATGAAGATGATGGGCTCACTGTATCATTTGCTTTCCGCTGTGTGTTTACTTTGTTTTGAGCTAGCCTTCGGCTATGCACATTGTA
Organism: Poa pratensis; assembly: GCA_947311845.1. NCBI lineage: Eukaryota > Viridiplantae > Streptophyta > Magnoliopsida > Poales > Poaceae > Poa > Poa pratensis. The sequence continues at coordinate 5,692,246 of CAMZMU010000055.1, forward strand.
TCGAATCTTTTAAATTCTGGATCATCGTGTAATATACTTTGATACAATGTTATGGTATTGCATCTCAAACTGTGTGTGCTAGCAAGTCGATCCAGGGACTAGCACATTACACGGGGAATCCCAACCTTCGTTAAAAGGTGGGGGTTCTACATTTAATTGATTAAACTCCTTGGTTTTCCTCCAATGCAGGTCTTGATAAAGTATGGTGGATCTGTGTACGTATGTGACCTCGCACGTGCATAGAGGGCTGAGAGAGTGAGATGAATGCGTTCTTCTGGCACTACCACAGAAAGGCTTTTCTGTGGCGCACGTTTTTGATTTTCTGTGGCGCACCCCCAGGTTTTCTTGGTGCGCCACAGAAATCTCGCCACAAAAATTATTTCTGTGGCGCACCTGGCTTGGTGCGGCACAGAATTATCACATTTCTGTGGCGCACCTGGCCAGGTGCGCCACATAAATTTCAAAAAATTCAAAAAATGCAAAAAAATATAAAAAGTTTCAAAAAAAATCAGAATATGAAATAATATGAAAAATCCTAATTATATGAATTATTTTCATATTTTTTGAATTTTTTGAACTGATACCTTCCTGCTAGGTCACCCATCCTCAAACTGCTCCAACCCTAGCACGCTTAACTTCTAAGTTCCACCCAGTCCACCTACCCTTGTGCTACTCAAGTTCTTATTGATATATATATATATATATGATATGAACCCTCTTGTATATGTATATGTGGTATGTGTTATAAATGTGTGTTTTTAAATATCAGATTTTTCAAAAACTTCTAAAGTTTTAAAAGGAGATTCAAAAGTTTCAAAAGATCCAAAAAAATTCAACAAATCTTAAAAAAAATTTAAAAAATCAAAAAAATTCAAAAAAGTCAAAAAAGTCAAAACACTTCAAAAAAATCCAAAAAATTCAACAATCTTCTTTGTTATACATTTCTGTGTCTCTTTTGGAATTTTTGAATTTTTTCTTTTTTTTCTTTTTTTCTTTCTTTTTGATTTTGCTGCGAAAAATCGTCTGTTTGAAATAACTTTTTTTTTGTTTTGGAATTTGAGGAATCTGTGAATTGCTGACCGGTTAAACCCTGGTGGATTCGAACTCGGATTTTTCTCACGATTTTTTTGACATATTATTTGCGTTATTTCGACGTCGTATGCAAAAGGTATGACCGTTACAAGTTTTTTTTCCTGTTTGTTGCAGAAAAGGTCAAAATTCATATTTCAAAATTTCTATACCTACTAGACACTCAAACCTAACTACATGTCAAAGGATTTTATTTATTGAAATTTTTATCATTTTCCTTTAATTCCTGCAAGACTAAAATGGCGATTCACAGGGGGGGGTGGTGGGATTTGAAAATAATAATTCTGTGGCGCACCAGGCTCAACTTTCTGTGGCGCACGTGCCAGGTGCGCCACAGAATTATTTTTTTCAAATTTTAAACCGCCCCCCGGGTAACTTTCTGTGTCGCACCTGGCTATGTGCGCCACAGCAATGTGACTTTGCCTTGGTACGCCACAGAAAGTCACCTTTCTGTGGCGCACATGGCTAGGTGCGCCACTGAAATGTGACTTTCTGTGGCGCACCAAGCCTGGTGCGCCACAGAAATATATTTCTGTGGCGCACCAATTAAGGGTGCGCCACAGAATGCAACTTCTCTATAACCCTTTTCCTAGTAGTGTGGACTGAAATTAGACATCGTATGTGATCTTTTCATTATCATTTAGTGTTCATACTAATAGAAATAGAGCTAGAATATTAATGTCAATTAGAATTGAAACCCATGGTTTGTATGTTTTTAGTATTGTGTTGCTAAGCCTGTGTGCCTTATTCGAAGATGTGGAGCACGTCCATAAATGAGGGTGAGCACTTAAACATGAGTCCTACTCGGAACCTTTGTTCAAAACTGGAGGAGATGACATCTGGGACAACTCGGAAAGCTCAATGAACATGGACATCTAAGCGAGTAAGTGATCCCCGGACTCTTATATTTTTTGAAGTACACAGGACTTTATCCGTTGGCTGGGAACCTTTAGTAGGTGACTCTTTAAAAGAGCCCCTAGGATTAACTTTTATTGTCGGTGGATATTACCTAAACTTCAGTGTTTTAGGCAAAGAAGCCATGAAATATATGCGAAAAGACAAGTTTGGTCCCAAAATATATTTTAATACATATTTTCCATTCACCTTTTGTTGTTTATGCTGTAATTTCATCAGAAATTCACATAAACACAAGTTATTTGTTCAGTTCTTTCGAAAAAATCCATCAAGATTGTTTGTGCTAATAAATAAAAGCATATTCAATATTATCGGATAGAATTGTGTGCTATTGAGCATGAGCATTGCTATTTCTTTATGTTGTGATATAACTTTGGATAGAAATTTCTTATCTTACACCGCTGACATTTTCTGCTTATTTAATTTTTATGACATTTAAAAAAAATATGACATGAATTCCTCATAACGAGGCTCATCAAAATGCAAAATCTCTGACTACTTTAAGACTACTAAGAAAATTCATGAATAATAAAACTTTCTCATGTCTATTAATGATTCATGGATATTAGTGACGATGAATGGAGAACGCAGCCTGATGAATGAGATATTGGCTCTCTCCATGTGTCTTGCAATGTTGAAGGTTACTTTGTGTATTTTCTATTGAGAACAGTAAGAATAATGTCGTGTATTTTAGTTTCTAATATTTGCTACTCATATAACTATCTTAAGTGATTTGTACTTTGTAGTGTTATGAGAAAATTACAATTGATCAATATAATGAGTATCATCGATATTCCTTTCTTTTGGTTCTTTGTTATAAAGTTTTGAGGACCATACTTAATTTTCTTTTGTAATTCACATATAAAATCATTTAAAATCAAATTATATAAAAATATGAACGCAAGAGTTCACGTCTTGAATTGTACATACATATATACCATTATTTTCGTACGCGGATTCTAACCCCACGGTGCATATCCACTCATACGTGATTTAAATGTGTGATAGTTCACATTCTTAATTATACCATTAGGATCATGCCTTAAAAATTAATATTGTATAAAATAGAAACACCAATTTTATCATTAATTTATTCTACGACGACTTCAACATTTTCATCCCAATTATAATAAGTGCTAGAATTATAGGACCAATTCACTACATTTCAATGAGAAGCTAAATAAGAGCAAATGAACTAAAGTACATGAGACTGTAAAATAATTACATTGAAAATTTATAATCTAGACCAAAAAGGATACATAATTAGATAATAGTAAATAATAGTTAAGATGTTGCCCGCGCATGTGCGCGGGCCACCCTGCTAGTTTTATAAATGATACGTGATACATGTTCTAGTCAAATGACTCAAGTAGATGTTACTGTTGTGTTCTAATCGGGATCTCCCAAAAATCAAACTCTGTAATTAACCCTGTATTCTCACTAATTGGAAGGCATAATGATAGCCTAAAAAAATGACTGGGTGGATGTTACTGCTTTGACTTCCGTAGTGTATAACATATATATTTAAGAAGGGTCAAGTTCTAATTACAAGTAATTAAAAAGTAAGAGAAGATCAACTTCAGGACAGTTAAGTTGCTAGACCTCAATTGTTGCCCAAACGCAACTGGTCGATCAAGGTTGAGTTAGACCGTTCCTCCCGTGGCTAAGAAGAAGGCAGCGATATAGGGCTCCAACCCTAGTAGTGTCGCCATCTCCCCATCTCCGACTGTGAATAGACGGGTCCCAGTCTCATCTGCTTGCCACTGCGGCGGCAGGAGGGGGTGGAGACCTCGGACCTACGATCGGCGTCGTAGTTAAGACCCTAAATTTAGAGTTTGGTCAACCAGCGGCCACGTTATGCTGGCTATGTCAGCGTTATGCGGGACAAGAATAAGGTATATCTGCCTCCTCATCCTCCTCGTTGGCAACATCTCACCGTTCGCATTGAGGAGGGCAGGGAATCATCTGGTCGCTGCTCACATGGCGTAGTTGTTCTTGTTTAGTCTACGAATGTTTCAAGTTTGGTGTCAAACATTCATATCAATTCAAGCGTTCAATTGTGACGACTTCGCCTCTGGTGCATTGGTTCTTAGGGGGTACGTGCACGAATACTTCTCAGCTATCATTAACAACGTCATGCCATCTCTGATAGGGGAGCCGCGACAATGGCACGTCAACATCGGTAGTGGTCGTTAGGTATTCCAAGGATTTTGATTAAATTTGTGTTATGTTTATGTGTGCTCTATACTTCTTGTAAACTATGATAGATCTGGATTCTCATTCCCTCTAGTCTTACTTTACTAAACTGAATTACGTGAAAAAAAGTGGACTATATATATTAATAAATACTTTCAGGCAACTTTAGGTATTACGTGTGAGCTAATTTTAGTGGTAAACATTAATTACTATAAACAATGTCTTGATGGGTTTCAAACTCGAGATCTCTTGTTTTAAATCTGGCAATTCTTGGTAGGAAAAAGGCAATAAATCGTGTGATTTTGCAGAGGACAATAGTCGCAGAGCACTAGAGCAGCCTTCAAAACCCCAATGAAACTTTTTCTTAACCTCAAGGCGAAAACCAAGAGTGATACACAAACACGGTTGAAAATAAGCATCCTTTGAAGCTGCTCACCAAACACCAATAGCATCAGCCCTCACTCTTGTTCCAACGTTGACTTTGACTGCACAACGGATAATCGTCGCAAAATATCACACTAACCATGAGAAAAAAAAGAGTGCGAGGAGACTACTAGGAGATAGTCATCAATTACATGAACACTTACAATAATTTTACAAGAACTTTTGAATATCACTTGCTCGATGTAGCACATCATCAAGTTATCAATAAGCCATAGCAACTCGGTCTTGACGATCTTGGGCGCTCAGAAGTCTCTTTCAACTACGACGATAAATCTTCTAAACGACGGTCAAAATCCGTGGTAATATAGTATATAGCAATATAGAAGGTGTCCACATTGTAAAAATAATCGATGGTCACATGATATTTTATCTTCTTAAATGCCACTGGACATTGTTTAGAGTCGTATTTTGTTAGATTGAGAAATAGCTATTGTAAAGAGAAAGAGTTGGTTCCAATTAGAATAGATCTAGTCCTACTTTTAAATTCAGAATTGGTTTTGCGCACTGTTCACTAAAATAAGCGTAACTTTTCCATACATAGTCCGTTTTTACGTACAACCACTCAAATCGTTAAAAAAAACACGTGCACATGAATATGTTTACCAAAACCTTGCCCTAAGGGACCTCCGCCCCTGATCCAGGTTTAGGCCAACTGGCCAAGAGGATGGAGCTGTGCTCGGGCAAGTCCATGAACCCATGACGACGCCTGCGACGATCCACAAATCTTCATCAACCAACAGACCAGGTCATCTTGGGTGAAATCAATAGTGAAGCAGCTTATTATTCCCACGTGCCTCCCAGTCCAAGCATCATTGCACGAATCTAAGTTCTCGCGCCTGGAATTTCGTTCTACATATCCAGAGTCTCATCTGTGGACACAAGTGCAACTATTCTGAGAAGAGCTGCAACGAGGAGGAGTATATAGTAAGATAGCACACTACAGCAGGTGGAGCAAATATATTGAGCTAAGGAAATACACACTGTACTTAGACATGGGAAAGCTTGTGGTTGCATTGATTATCCATCCATCACACATTAAAATCTTAGCTTTTCCAGGAAAAAGTCGAGCCTCACCACCCATGTGCTTCATTTCAACCGTGTAGCTCTCTACGTCTGTGCCGAAGTAAAAGACCTACACTTAAAAAAGTTCTCACTTTTTACCAAAATAGAGTGCATTTAAGTTTAGTCAAACTTTGTAAAATTTGACCAAGTATGTATAAAAACGTATCAATTCGTACAATATATCTATATGAGCGGCTAAAATTTCATTGATCAATTAACACACTAGTGATACAAGGTGCAACCAGAACCATCTAGATGATGCAGAGACAACCATCACAGGAAGGAAAGAGATCCGTTTGCGCTTCTCATAATATGAAACCTGCCGGTGTCCTGCTGCTATTCAGGTTATATATAGCAGGATGCATCGGTCGGTTGCTCAGGTGTATGAGCAGACCAAGGGGCTGTTAACCCTCTTACAATCAGGCTCAACGGGAATTTACTTACTAATTATGTCACCTAACACCCTAGTCAATTTGTGACGGTTCAGTTAATTTGCTCTCGCGCCTCACTTCGAGCACCCGTAGTAAATTTATACTAAAGAAAATCAGAAACGTGGTTAGTAATCCGATTGTATAGAAATGTAGGCATGTTCATATGTTGTACAGCCTGAACACCACCACGACCAACCTTTCCCCTTGCTACAATGCAAAGGGGCGATTTTTGAGAAGCTCACCGTCAACTCCACCTCACGCGGCGGCGATCCGTGGGATCCCTCCGTCTCCGGCGGCTGCTCCGGCAGCGGGAGGCTGGAGAATCCCCGGATCTCGCCATGTACATAGGTTAGGGTTAGGGGGTGTTGCTGCCGGCGGCGCTGTGGAGGTGGTGGCGCGGTCGGCGGTGTTTTTTGGGGCGGCGCTTCCCCTCTCTGCTGCGCGTGCAGCGGGGCGCTCGCCGTCGTCCTGGCGCTCGCGGATCTCCGGATTCCTCGGGCGGCCCAGGCCCCTGCTTCGGGTCGGCGGATCGGCGCCGTTGACCTGGGGCTCTGGGACTCCGGTCCCCCGGCTCTGTCGTCGTCATGCCGGCGCGTCCTCCAGCGGCGGTGTGGAGCTAGGGCGGTGGTGTGTAGGAGGTAGAAGCGGCGTCTGCGAGGAGCATCGGCTGGCTTCGCCGAGCTTGGTGGCCGTCGGAAGGTGGTGTTGCAGGCTGTGGGGGGCGCCGGCCGTGTTCGTTCATCGAGCGTGGCTCCGTCACCGTGTGGCGGACGACTTCTGCGGCCTTTTCCAATGGAGGTGCTCTCAGGTGAAGGTAAGAAGGTGGTTCGGCTTCCTCGTTTCCGGCGACAGCGGCGGTGTTGTTTTCCTTTGCAACTTTGCTTCCTGCATATGTTGCTTTGTACTGTTCGAGTCTTCGTACTCGTTTTCTCTGTAAACATATGCAGCTTCTCTAATAAAAAAAACAATTTAGCGAACCAAACCAATGCCCTCTGCGATTTCTATTTCCTTGCGTAATCCAAATAGTTCTTGTGTTTTGCAAACTCAAAGTAGAATTAGTCGGGGTTGGGCGGGCTCAGGCTAGACGGGGTAGTGACCGCCGCGACGGACAGCGCCACAGCATCGTCGCCGGGCTGGGGGACTGGAGCAGCGGCATTTTGTCAGGCGACAGTGCTGGGGGGATGCTCGGGTGGTCGCCATGCGGGCATGGCAGCGTCTATGACGAAGGCGAGGGCGACAACGCCGCAGAGATGGCGGGCGCCAGGAGCGCACGCACGTCGCAGAGAGGAGGAGGCGGCCAGGAGGTGGTTTTTTTTAGACTAAAGGCGGGTTCACCCTGCTTTAAATTAATAAAGCCCGACGGCCAACAAGGTTTTACATACTGGGGATACCAATTTAGTGAAATAAAGCACAAAAGAACCAAGGCTTAAAGTTCATACACGCCATCTAGGCGAAACGGCACGCAGGCCAGCCATATAGCTATTGGAGAGATTAAGTGGTCGATGAAGGCGAAATAGGCGATGAAGTTGCAGCGTAGAGCTCCTTAAGCACAGCGACCATCTCATCCAGCAAGGGTGCAACCCTGTCCTTTAGCAGGGGCCTCCAGAGCTACAAGCAAATCACGATTTTGAAAATGCAGTCAGGTAGTTGTTTTGGGAATTTGGCTTCAATGGTGAACTTGTTACGGATAAGCCAAAGAGACCAACACAAAGCGGCATAGAACACCCTAAGGAAACTCCTGGTTTTACCCTTAAACCTATTGAGGATCCTAGCAAGATCAGCAAAGCTGGCAGGGTTCCACTGAACCCCCAGCGCCGATCTTAGGCCACACCAAACAAATTTTGTCAACACACAGTTGAAGAAAATATGATTGGCGTTTTCAAGGTTGGCACAAAGAGCACAATCGCCATTAGAAGGGCCTTGGCGTTTGAAGATATGATCATTAGATGGCAAGCACTTTCTTGCAAGTTGCCACATAAAGATCTTTATTTTTAGTGGGACTGAAGCCTCCCAGATCTCAGCTGCGCAAGGTATAACTGGGTCAGTACAAAGCTTGCGGTATAAGGACTTGGTGGAGAAGGTCCCAGAAGCTTCTAAACCCCAAGACACACTCTCAGGGGCATCAGCTGGGCCCTCGGACTCCACCGTCGCAAGCAACTCCTACCATTGTCCAACCTCTGTTGGACCTAAGGCGCGTCTGAACCTAATACGCCAACGATCCCCAAAATGAAGCTGGGCAATGAAGGCCTCAGGTTCGGTGCAAATCGCAAAAAGAGAGGGAAACCGATCGCAAAGGGGTTGCTCATCAATCCATCGGTCCATCCAAAACTTGATCGAGGTTCCAGAACCAAGTTTAAAAACCGCACCCAATCTAAAGGATTCTTTAACCCTATGTAGGCCACACCAAATCTGGGAGCCGCCCGTGGGGGTGGAATTGAGGAAATTACTGGCGTCTGGGTATTTGGATTTTAGCAACTTTGCCCAAAGAGGAAGCTCTCCCTAAAGAGTTAGGAGATGCCAAATCCATTTGGAAAGGAGGGCAATGTTCATCTTTTTAGTGTTAATCGTCCCCAGACCGCCCTGCTCTCGGGGTTTGCAAACTTTGCCAGGAGGAGGTGCATACGGCCGCGCGCGGTTCTTGTCGTCATTGTTATGTTAGTGTGCAGGGTGACGCGCAGAGAGAGAGCGAGAAGATTGTGTCTGATGGGCTGGGATTTATTTGGTTTGCTGGGCTTTCGAGTCTAGCCAGGGCGGCGAAGCAGGTGGGCAGAGGGAACACGAAAGTGCTTATGCTCGCTCGTGCGAGTGGTCGCACGGTCTATGTCGCGTCATGTGTCCGTAGTTTCCTATTCCCTTTCTCAGCTAGCTGGCTTTCTTTTTTCTGACCGCGATGGCGCGATGGTGTGCTGCCACTAATCGGCTAGCTGGATGCATGCTATCACTGCTACTGGTCCTGTGCATGCATGTTCCTCCATTCCCTTTTGCACTGCATGCATGGACATCATTTTCCTTTTGACCACCAGCTAATTAGTCACCGATAATTAATCTCTGCATGCTAGCACTCCTACCTATAGTGGTCTTTTCCGTTTCTTTCTATTCCCTTTTTTTTACTATTCCCTTTAGGCGCTAAAAAAAGACATTTAACTTTTGCTTGCAAAAAACACTCACTATATTCAATTCTCTTTTTGGGACAGTGATTTTTTAGGGTAAATAAAAATGGGTGGAAAATAAGAAAAGTCCACTTGGTACTAGTGCAAAAAATTATAATAAAAAAGAACAACCACTTTCTACTAGTATAAAAATGACAGAAAACATAATTTAGACTACTAAGCATTTTGATTAAAATAGATTCCAGATGAACAAGATTATCATAGGATAATGGGTGATAATTTTCCTTTACGCGCTAAAAAAAGTATATTTAACTTTTGCTTGCAAAAAATACTCACTATAATTTTCAATTTCCTTTTTGGGACAGTGATTTTTTAGGGTAAATAAAAATAGGTGGAAAATAGGAAAAGTCCACTTCCTACTAGTACAAAAAATTAGAATAAAAAAGAACTACCACTTTCTACTAGTATAAAAATAATAGAAAACATAATTTAGACTACTACGCATTTTGATCAAAATAGATTCCAGATGAGCGCCAATAATATCCAAAGAGAAAGAAAATATAATTATGGCACATAGTTATCATGGTGTTGATTATGTAGTTATCTCCATGTTAATATGTGGTTACTAAGTAGTTAACGATGGTTGTTGTCAAAATGTTCATGATGTAGTTATTAAGGTGTTAAGTAAAAACTTATCTCCAAGTTAACGATGAAAGTACCAAGGTTCTGTCAATATATGTATCTAGTGTGTGATAATGTTACCAGGGATGCGACGATATAGTTATCTAGGGTGTGATAATATAGTTACCAAGGGGTACGATGATATAGTTAACTAAGGTGTGATAATTTAGTTACCAAGGTGTTGATAATGCGTTATCAAGGGGTGCGATGACGATATAGTTACCTAGGGTGCGGAAATGTAGTTACCAAGGGTTGTGATAATGTAGTTACCAAGTGGTGAGATGATGTAGTTATCAAGATGTTGAATAGTCACCACCTTGTTAATGATGAAGTTACCAAGGTCTTGCGGAGTAGTTATCTTGTTAATTAATATAGATACTTAGGATGTGATAATGTAGTTACCAAGGGGTGCGATAATATAGTTATTTAGGGTGTGATAATACAGTGTCACAGGGGTGTGATAATATAGTTACCAAGTTATTTTTGAGTAGTTATCAAGTTGTTGAATAATATAGTTAGTGTGATAATACAATGACCTAGGGTGTGATAATGTAGTTACCAAGATATTTCTGAGTAGTTACCAAGGTTTTAAATAGTCACCACCATGTCAACGATGAAGTTACCAAGGTGTTGCTACATAATTACCAAGGGCCGAATGAAAAATTATCACATTTTTTAATGATAAAGTTATCAAAGTGTTACTAAGTAGTTATCAAGCAAGTGATAATATAGTTATCTAGGGTGTGAGAATGTAGTTACCAAGGCACCAAATAGTATCACCATGTTTGCGATGATGTTATCAAGGTGTTGCTAACATAATTATCAAGGGTCTGACTGAAAACTTACCAAATTTTTAGCGATAAGGTTACCAAGATGTTGCTGAGTAGTTACCAATGTACCAAATTGTACCACCATGTTTGCGATGATGTTACCAACGTGTTGCTAACATAATTATCAAGAGGCTGACTGAAAACTTACGACATTTTTAATGATACAGTTACCAATGTGTTGCAGAGTAGTTATCAAGGTGGTTATAATGTAGTTATCAATGTGCCAAATAATTACCACCATGTTTGCGATGATGTTACAAAAGTGTTGCTAATATAGTAAACATTTGTTGGATTAAAAGTTAAATCGGGTTGATGATAAAGTTATCAAGTTGTCGTTTGAGTACTTATCAAGGAGTTGATGAATGTAGTCACCAAGATCCAGTGATGTAGTTATTAGGACATCGAAAAAATTCCCAGTGAAATTTCAAGTTAGGAGACAATCCATCAACAATTTCGTCATGTAGTACGATATTTGATAGTTCCGTGATACAGTTATGAAGGTGTGTTCATGTAGTTTATAATGATGTTGAACGGGAAATCAAAATAATTTGAGTTTGGTAACTTTTAAATTTACCCTTGATAACTCACGTTTTATGGGGTTGGTAACTTATAGCCCGAAAAAAAGAGTTGTCGAAACATATCAATATGGGATCTAGTTTTGAACATCTCGCCGTGACCGACTTATTGGTGAAAACGGATTTTCAATCGGATTTGTCGTTTGAAAGATAAAACGATTTGAAATTTAGCAGGGGACTACTACCGCGGCCAGCACGCGCATGGCGATTGAGCCAAATAGATGGGGCACGCTGCGGTGGCAGATTGCATGGACGAGGCTAGCAAGATTTCTCTCTTGCGCTCTCTTGCCTTCAGCTAGCTTGTGCTCTCTTGATTTTTTTTTAATTCTTGCCGGCGACCTCGAAGGAACTACTCCGAGCTGCGGCGGCGGGTACCCCTCTGCAAGAAATTCCTCGCCGGCTCGATTTGTTGTATTTGCTGTAATCTCACCATCTGGATAAATAAGGTCACCACAACCACTCAGCCACTCACCATCCTTTCAACCAAACAAAAATATGGCTACCACTAACCGCCTCTCATCCAACCTAACCAAACAAGAAAAGTGGTTATCCCTAACCAGCTGGTTGGTGGTACCCTCATCCACAAAACCTATCCCCTAAACCAAACACACCCTTATTGTTCCCTCATGACTCCCAATCCAAGCATCATTGCACGCATTAATGTTCTCCCACTTGGAATATCTCCCTTTGTATATCTAGAGTTTCATCTATAAGTGCAAGTGCAATTTTTTTGAGGAGAGTCCTAAAACGAGGAGGAGGTATAATAAGATAGCGGACTACAAGCATATGGAGCAAGTATATTGAGCTAAGTAAATATACAATGCTCTTAAAAAAGGGACGAAGTTTGGTGGTTTCATTCAAGGATTTGCAATACACACAATGTTGCTTTTAGACTACCCATAGTGGAAGTAACATAGCTAATAACTTCAATGCCACATAAAGAAAAAATGTGATGTGGCAAGTAATTAATGAGGAGAGAGTAGGTTGGAGTAACATAGCTAGTTACCGGAACATCACATATTTCAATGCAATGTGAGTCTACAACCTAATTAATGTGGACTTGCATGACACAACTCTTATGTTACTACCCACTATAGAGGTAGTAACATAAGCTAGTAACATGTGCATGTTACTACTTTATGTTACTCTCCACTATGAGTAGTCTTACTGTTATTTTAACCTAGGCAATACTCAATGTTCTTACAAAAGGACGGACTAAAGAATGCGGTGTTGGTCAGCTAATAATGTGGTGAGATGGGTTATTAATTACTTGTACTGCCTTTTCCCATAATCTTGGGCGGGCCACAACCGTATATAGGGGGTCGGGCTTAATTTTGACTTTCGGTTTTGTCTTAAATCTCCACTACTAATAAACAAGCAAACTTGGCAGGAAAAATAGATCTTGGCCATCCATGCAAACTCATCAAACGGCTCACATACATTTGTTCTCCCATCCCTCTCTTTAATTGCCCTCACATGCCTGCCATATCTACGTAGAACAAATAATAATTGCCCACCAATCGTGACATACACAGAATTAATTGGCCTGAAACTCCTGCCATATATGTGCCACGAGATTTATTGCCCTCACATCACGCCTGACATCAAACACACAAACATTACACGGAAATCAATCTCACTTTACCATTTAATTTCAAAAAAAATCTCACTTTACCATTTGAATTCCATGACGCCGTCCCGCCCATGACCAACGCGACACGAGCAAGATGACCACGCACACGCCGCCGACGAGCTGGACGGCCACTCCCAAGCTTGACATATAAGTTCCATGTTGCCCGCCCCGCCCATGACCAAGGTACACGACAACGAGCAAGGACCGCGCACACACGCGATTCCGACGAGTAGGAGGACCTCTGCCACACCCTTGCATTGCCCCTCCAAGGACGCACCAGTTCAGGTGGTGGACATGTCTAAGCCACCATGCCAGCGTCCTGTAATATCGGTGCCAAGGAACTAAAATTCAGGTTAGAACACAATATAAATCTAATGAAAATTTGATCGTCTAATTTATAGATTCAACTTTTTCATTGAGTAAAACCTTTACAGGAAGATCTTGGAGATGCTAATCTTGTACGTGCTGCTCCATGGGACATTATGAACAAAAGTACTCAATTGTCCAGTTTAACGCAAGGTACTTAATTTACAGATTCATACTGCTGACAATATATGTTTTACAGGACATGTCTTTTGAGGCTTGCATTTTTGTTATGTTCGCCTTCCTTTCAAGCTTATATATGACTGAATAAAATTATTGTGTGACTGGACAAATGTCGAGATGTCATTTGATGCCGATGTTGTTAACAACATGCACTAGCTATATGCATATATATTATGATACAAATACTTGTGTCTCGCTATATTACATGTTAAATTGCATCTACCCGAGCAGTTTATGCACAGAAATACGCCCGGGCAGATGCAATTTAACATTTCTCACATCACGCGCCTGACATCAAACACATGAACTTTTGGATACTTGTTTTATTGAATAAGTCATCAGGATGATGTGAAATAAATTGTCCATGACATGGATTAAGCGATTTTTGTACACATTTCGAACGGGACTTCATTGATCGCATAAAAATAGGAGAGGCGATCTGACGAGGTCTGGATGAGAGTTTGATATTTCTTTTTATGATTTTTTTATCAAACACATTCGATTCAGGTACGTTGGTAGGATTTTTTACGTTGTTGGTTGAAAAAAATATCATGTCTTCATAATTCTGAATATTTTTATAAGAATTAAGTTTTTTAGCAAAATTATGGTATTATTAATTACATTAAAAAATGTCAACATGCAGGTCATGTTGTGCTTTTTGGATGTTAAATTGTTCGCACATCTTTACACGAATTAATAATTATATTTATTGCTTTGATATCTAAATTCAATAGATTAAAAATTATATTATATTTTAAAGACGTGCGTTGCACGTGCACGACTACTAGTGTAGATAAAGGTGCATCTGATTTTGTTTTTTTGCTTAGTCCATTCACAAAAATGGCAGTCAAAAGCCAAATTAGATACTTTTGTATCTTATAAGCAAAACTCTAAAAGTTAGAAATAATCCAAACCAAATAACACCTTTAGCTCCTTTGTAACTCCGCTCCTGCATGCAACATGATACATGTTAACGTTTGAAACTAGCCAAATGACTTAGTGAATTCTTAATGCTTCGACTTTCATACCGTATGGCATAGATTTTTAAAAAGGTTTAGTGCTAATAATAAGCAATTACAAAAGTAAAATAAGATGAACTTCGAGAAAACAATTAAACTCGTTGAACTGAAAGGATGCCCGATCGCGAGACCAGGTGCCATATATGTTTGGCATAATCTCATTTAATTGATTAAACCAAAAGTATAGAAGAAGGATGTACACTATTTGAGTACTTTTAGCCTACTTCAGATCTTAACCATAAGACTAATTAATAAGAGTGTACATGTTTTAATATTGCAATGTGATCATCAAGTTTCTTACAATTGCACTTCTATTTTTCCACAAATAAAGATAATTGCGAGGAATAAATTCTATCAGCTTAAAATATCATGATAAGTGTAAAGCGATGGTTAACTGAAAATGACACATAAAATTAACACCAGCATATGTCTTACTGGAAGTTGTCAATTTGTATGCATATTGATATATTGATATGTTGACCTACAAAGTCTTTTAATTCTCTTTTTATAGATCTACGTTAAGTGGTTTCCTATGAAGCTACCAAGCATTACCTATTTTTCATTTTAAATTTAAGGAAGGTGTCGTCAATTTTCTCTATTCTTATCCAATTTACCGCAGCGCACCAAAGATTTTCCCCTGCTGTTCAAAAAAGAAAAAAAAAATCCCCTGACCATGAACGGGGCGACGAAGGGCGGTGGTGGCGCAAAAAAGGTGGCTAGGTGGGACGTGTCTGTTGCCCAAAAGATCAGGGGGCGTGGTATTTATGGAGGTCAGGAGTTTAGCCTGTATTGGTAAATGGCTTTTAACCTTCTTGCCGAGTATGGGGCTTGGCAAACTCTCGTGAGAAGATGGTATATAGCCTCAAAGGTGTTGTCCTAGGTGTATTCTAAACATAGGGATTTGCATTTCTAAGCTTCTCTAATGGCGAAGAATAAACATCTCTCCTGCTTTTGATCATTTAGTGTCATGAATGGCTTAGAAATCATGTTTTACAAGGACTGGTGGTTAGATAATACCACGCTCCAAGAACAATATCATGTTGTACAATATGGTCCGTCAAAAGAGGCGACACTATCGCCATGGTTTTAGAGACATCCCCGCCACATGCTTGTGGCATGGAACACTCTTCTTGAGGGCTAGGAATGGTTCAGCTGTCATAAGGGACTAATGGACTAACAAATATCACTGGAACCCACAGGAGACTGATAAATTCACATTGGACTCCTTCTATAGAGGACACGTTCATTTAGAAGTGCCATCAATAATAACAAAAAATATGGAACATGAAGGTATTATTAAAAAATTAAAATGCATGTCGCACATTCTTAAAGGTGTAATCCCGAAAAAGAAAAACTAGCATAGCGCAATTGGTATGAGAATTTTCAGTGTAGTTTCTGGCATCATGATGAGACAATTAAGCACTTACTATTTTATTGTAAGCTTGCATTTCTATATAGTTAGTCATCCAAGAGGCTCTAACTTGTATCCGTCACGTAGTGTTGCAAATATATTTTGCAACTGGGTACATGGTATAGATCAAAAGTATAGAATTTTCTTTAGGGTTGGAGCGGTTGCCGTTATTTGTTTGCATTGGCTATGTAAAAATGATAAGGACATAGTATTATGCTATGCGTATCTAAGGTGATGGAAATCATGTGATTACCTAGTGTATGATTATGGTCAAGCAGATTCTTAGCTCCTGGCCGTCGAGCCACAATTATGCTATGTGCACTTTTCACTGATAATAGCATGGTTTGTATCATGTTAACGGTGCATTTCTGTTGATCAATGGATTCCTATATTACTTAATGGTTGTTGTTTTGTTTAATGTTCTAGTATTAGATTGTGATAGAACAGAGTTAAGCTACACTTGATTGAGTTGTTCTGAGCCCTCTCTTACTGATAAGAACGGATCTGTTACTACTCTTTGATACTAGCCAAGCATTTGATGACACTGTCTAAGGCACTTCGCATACCCTATAAGTCAATTTATACTAAAAAATATCAGAAACATGATTATTAATCTGATTGCATAGAAATGCAAGCATGTGCATATGTTGTAGTTGTACAACCTGAACGCACTTATGGGAACCAAACTAATGTTCTCTGCGATTTTCATTTTCTTCCTGGCGTAATCCAAATAGTCCTTCTGTTCTACAAACTGAACAACAGCATTATTCCGGCGACAGTGCTGGTGGGATGCTCGGTGGCCGCCGTGCCGCGGCCGCGGCAGCAGGTGTGATGAAGGCGACGGCGAGGTCAACGGTGCCGTGAGCCCGGAGCGCGGCCGGAGCGCACGTGCACGCCGTGGAGTGGAGGAGGCTGGACAGGAAAGATCTAGAGAGAGAAGATTAAGACTGACGGGATGCGATTGGTTGGTTTGGTCTGTTTTGGAGTTTCAGGAATCGTCAGGGCGGGGAAGCAGGTAGGCAGAGGGAACATGTTATTCGTCGGCACGCCACAGGCGGCGACCTCTCTGATAGATAAACCTCCGACGAAATGTTTACTTAACCTCAAAGGGTTGAAAATAAAGACTGCAACACCAGACACACATCGCTGAAACTGATCATCCTTCGTGTAGAACGGGATTGTAACACACGTTGTATTACTCAGGTGCAAAGCACACATATATAGGTACAATACAATCCCGACCATAAATGGGAGATTACAAGAATTACTCTCCACGATTTAGGTGATTGGACAGTTATGTCACATAATGTACTCTCCACGATTTAGGGGATTGGACAGTTATGTCACATAATGTACTATATAGAAAATATCTACTCAACACCCCCCGCAGTCGAAGCGTCGGCAGAGCATACGCAAAGACTGGATCGAAACTCCTCGAAGGACGCCGTAGGCAGTCCTTTAGTCATGATATCCGCGAACTGCTGAGAGGTGGGTACGTGTAGCACACGTATGCGACCAAGAGCCACCTGTTCGCGAACAAAGTGAATGTCGAGCTCGATATGCTTCGTTTGGCGGTGATGAACGGGGTTGGCGGAGAGATACACGGCGGAGACGTTGTCGCAGTAGACCACGGTGGCCTTGTCGACGGGACAAGAGAGCTCCTGAAGTAGTTGTCGAAGCCAAGAACACTCGGCGACAGCATTAGCAACAGCCCGATACTCCGCCTCGGCGCTGGAGCGAGAGACCGTAGGCTGCCGCTTGGACGACCACGAGATGAGCGAGGGTCCAAGGTAGACGCAGTACCCCGAGGTGGAGCGCCGCGTGTCAGGGCAGCCGGCCCAGTCCGCGTCCGAGTAGGCGATGATGTCCGTGTCGGCAGAGGCGTGCAGCGAGAGACCAAGGTCCAGAGTGCCGCGGATGTAGTGGAGAATCCGCTTCACCGAAGTCCAATGAGCATCACGGGGGGCATGCATATGAAGACACACCTGCTGAACAGCATACTGTAGCTCCGGTCTGGTGAGAGTGAGGTACTGGAGCGCACCAACGATGGATCGGTAGAGCGAGGCGTCAGGCGCTGGAGAGCCATCCGTGGCGGAGAGCTTGGCCTTCGTGTCGACGGGCGTGGAGACGGGGCTGCAGTTAAGCATCCTGGCGCGGTCGAGTAGCTCGTGAGCATACTTCTTCTGATGAAGGAAGAAGCCATCCGGTCGGCGCACAACCTCAATGCCGAGGAAGTAGTGTAGGGGCCCCAAGTCCTTGAGCACGAACTCAGCACGAAAACGGTTGGTAAGCTGCTGCAAGAGCGCAGGGGTGCTGGCCGTCAGGATGATGTCGTCGACATAGAGCAGCAGGTACGCCGTGGCGTCTCCCATATGGTAGACGAACAGCGAGGCATCGGACCGTGTGGAGCGGAAGCCGATTTGGTGAAGAAACGCTGCGATGCGCTGGTACCACGCGCGGGGCGCCTGCTTGAGCCCATATAATGAGCGCGAAAGCAGGCACACATGATCCGGATGAGCGGAGTCGATGAAGCCGGTGGGCTGCTGGCAGTACACTTGCTCCTCAAGATGACCATGGAGGAAGGCATTGGAGACGTCCATCTGGTGAACGGGCCAGCGACGAGACACGGCGAGCTGGAGCACGGTGCGGATGGTGCCGGGCTTGACCACCGGGGCGAAGGTCTCGGCGAAGTCAACACCGGCGCGCTGACGAAAGCCGCGAACGACCCATCGCGCTTTGTGCCGATCGAGGGTTCCATCCGGATGGAACTTGTGCTTGAAGACCCACTTCCCGGTGATGATGTTGGCATGGCGCGGTCGAGGAACGAGCTGCCAGGTCTGGTTGCGCTGCAGGGCGTCGAACTCGTCCTGCATGGCCGCAAGCCACAACGGGTCGCGGAGGGCCGCCCGAGCCGAGGCGGGTAGCGGAGAAGGCGCCAGGGGTGGCGACGGGGCTGTCGCGGCGTTGCAGACGTATGCGTCCGCAGGGTACCGCGTCGACGGGCGGAAGACGCCAGCGTGTGCACGGGTGACCGGACCCGGAGGGGCAGGCGCCGCATCACCCGAGTGTCCACTTGAGGGTGATGCGGTCGACGGAACGGCGCCCGAGCGAGAGCTCGAGGGCGACGCGGGCGGTGTCGGCGGATCGGCGCCCGAGCTAGAGCTCGAGGGCGTCGCAGGCGGTGTCGGCAGGGCGGCGCCCGAGCGAGGGCTCGAAGGCAACGCAGGCGGGATCGACGAGGCGGCGCCCGAGCTAGAGCTCGAGGGCGACGCAGGCGGGGTAGACAAGGCGGCGCCCGAGCGAGAGCTCGAGAGCGACGCAGTCGGGGTCGACGAGGCAGCGCCCGAACACGAGCTCGAGGGCGGGGTCGACGCGGCCGGTGCGAGGGCGCGACGCCGCGGGATATCACCCGCGGAAGGGGGAGAAGACGCCACCTGTTCCTGTGCAAACGGGAAGCAACACTCGTCAAAGTAAACGTGCCTCGAAGTGATGACCCGATGGGACACGGGGTCATAGCAGCGATAGCCTTTGGTGTTAGCCGGGTAACCAAGGAAGACACACGGGATGGAACGGGGAGCGAGTTTATGAGGGGCGGTGGCAGCGACACTGGGGTAACAACGACAATCAAAAATCCGAAGACCATCGTAAAAAGGAGGGGAACCGAAAAGGAGGTGGTGTTGCGCATAGTTCCAGCGAGTACGACACGGACAGAGGTTGACGAGGAGTGTGGCGGTGGCTAAGGCGTCGGGCCAGAAGGTGGGCGGGACGTGACCGTGGAAGAGGAGGGTGCGGACGCAGTCGTTGAGGGTGCGGAGGACACGCTCGGCACGGCCGTTTTGCTGTGAGGTGTACGGACAAGTTAGGCGGAAAATAGTGCCGTGAGAGGAGAGGAGGGTGCGGACGGCGACATTGTCAAACTCTTTTCCGTTATCAGTTTGAAGGGCGTGGATGGGACGACCGAATTGCGTAGACACATAGGCATAGAAAGCTGTGAGTGTGGTGGCGACATCAGACTTTTTACGGAGGGGAAACGTCCACACAAAATGAGAAAAATCATCAAGAATGACTAGGTAATATAAAAAACCAGAATTGCTCGAGATTGGAGAAGTCCAGACATCACTATGAATTAACTCAAATGGAAAAGACGCAACTGTGGAGGAATTACTAAAAGGGAGACGAACATGTTTGCCCACACGACAGGCTTCACAACTATGCGTAGCCTTTTTATTACATGAAAACGAAAAACCACTCATTATTTGATGGAGCGTGTGGGCACTAGGATGTCCAAGACGAGCATGCCAAAGATCAACGCTAGCAGGGAAAGCGCGAGGTCCGGCGCTAGGGGGAGAGGACGACTGGACCGGATATAGATCGCCGGGGCTCTCACATCGATGGAGTACCATCCGGGTACGGGCGTCTTTAACAGAAAACTCAGAGGCGTCAAATTCCACAGTTACAGAATTATCACGAGAAAAAGTTTTAACGGAGACTAAATTCTGAATAAGATGGGGAGAGACAATGACATTATTAAGAGACAGTGGTTTAGAAGAAGAAGGAAAATTAGCAGAACCAATATGAGAAATAGGGAGACCGGCGCCGTTACCGACAATGATGCGAGACTCGGTGGAAGTTGGAAAAGAATGAGAGATGTTACCCGGGTGAGCGGCCATGTGAGAGGACGCGCCCGTGTCCATGAACCAGTTGCCGCCGTCGGCGTAGGAACCGGGCGCGGGCGCCTGCTGATGGGCAGCGTAGAGTGCCGGGTCCCAGGTAGGCTGCTGAGGCGCGTAGGTCGGCGGGCCACCGAAGGCCGGGGCGTAGGTCGGTGGCGCGGCGTTGTAGGCCGGGGCGTAGGGCGGTGTCGCGGACTGGAAAGCGGTCAGCAGCGCGGGATACCATGGAGTCGATGACGACGGAGGCGCGGGGTAGTAGGCGGGCGACGGCGCGGCGTAGGCGCCGGGAACGAAGGGGCCGGCGAAGGGGCCGAAGGAGGAGAACCCGGCCATGGTGGGGAGAGGGGGTGGAAGCGACTAGAGTTGCGCGCGGCGGCGGCGCGGAAGGGAGGAGGAGGGCGCGACGGCGCGGTAGAGGCGGCGGCGGCGCGAGGTGGGAGAAGCGGCGGCGCTCAGGGGAGGCGGCGCGGCGGCTATGGTTAGGCTAGGAACGAAAAGTATCTGATACCATGTAGAACGGGATTGTAACACACGTTGTATTACTCAGGTGCAAAGCACACATATAAAGGTACAATACAATCACAACCATAAATGGGAGATTACAAGAATTACTCTCCACGATTTAGGGGATTGGACAGTTATGTCACATAATGTACTCTCCACGATTTAGGGGATTGGACAGTTATGTCACATAATGTACTATACAGAAAATATCTACTCAACACTTCGAAGCTGCTCACCACGTACCAATGCCACCATTGACAAGAATGCGGACAATGATTTTGCGTTTGAAATTCCGCAAATAAATGCAGAGAGCCCCGAACATCGCCCTTCAGGTGGTAGGCCAACAGGATGTAAGTATGCTCACGCGAGTCTAGCATGGCTCCGTACTTGTGTGTGGGGTGAAGTGCAGGGCTACAATGACGTCTACGATGAGGCACATGTCATCGTTGTACCTAGTTTTCACACCCTCATCGTAGAGTCAAGCAGCTTATTTTTCCCTCGTGCCTCCCAATCCAAGCATCACTACACCTACACTACACGTATCCAAGATCTCACGCTTGGAGTTTCTCTTTACACGTCCAAAGTCTCATCGAATGGTGTAAGTGCAACTATTCAGAGAAGAGCAGCAACGAGGAGGTATATATATAATTAATAAGGAGTAGCACATTACAAGCATGTGGAGCAAATATATCGAACTAAGGCAATACACAGTGTACATAGACAAGGGAAAGCTTGGGTTGCATTGACTACCCATCCATCACACATTAAAATAGCTTTTCCTGTTTTGCATGAAAAACTCAAGCTCGACCACCCATGTGCTTCAGTTAAACGGTGTAGCTCTCTGTACGTCCGTGCCGAAGTAAAAGACCTATACTTTTTTTTTTGAAAACTAAAAGAGACCTATACTTTGAATGACCCATGGCCAAGGAAAAAAGTACTCCCTCCTTACATAAATATAGTGAGTCTAGTTTAAGTCAATCTTTGTAAAATCTGACCAAGTATACAACATATCTATATGAGATGCCACAGCTTCATTGATCAATTATCACACTAGCGATACAAGGGGCAACCAGAACCATCGCAGATGATGCAGAGACAACCATCACCGGAAGGAAAGAGATCCATTCAGAATATGAAACCGGCGGTGTCCTGCTGCTATTCAGGCTGTAGCAGGATGCCTCCGTCGGTTGCTCAGGTGTATCAGCAGCAGCTTGTTAACCCTCTTCCAATCAGGCTCAACGGGAACTTACTTACAAATTATGTCACCTCAGATCCCAGTCAATTTGCCTTTGCAGACTTGACTTCGCGTATCCTATAAATAAATTTATACTCTAAAAAAATCAGAAACATGATTCTTAATCTGATTGTATTGAAATGTAAGCATGTGTATATGTTGTACAATCTGAACTCACTTTTGGGTAACCAAACCAATATGCTCCGCGATTTCCATTTTCTTCACCGCGTAATCCAAATAGTTCTTCCACTTTGGAAACTGGAAAGTAAAATTAGACTTCCACCCGAGCAAAACAAAGCCAACTGGAGATAAATTAAACTCCCAAACAAAGCATAACTCACCATTTTCTCAACGGCCTCTATGATTGAAGAATGTATTTCCTCTTCTGAAAGCTACACACAGACAACAATATTACCTCAATATAAAAGATTCAATCGGGTGTGGATCTGGATCACACAAACCTCGCCTACCTTTTCATCGATTCCATCTACAAAGTTATCATACTGGAAAACAGAACAATTAGCAAAACGAGATGGTTAAATAGAAATACAAAAACATGCGCGGTTGAATATTCGTTGTCTGTGAAGAAGAGGAACCTACATTATATTTTATTAAGCTGTCGCCTGGATAGTTATTGAGCATAGATTCGATCTCAGGCCTGCGTAATGGGAAATGTTCTCTTCATACAGTTTCTTCGAAGCCTCTTTGAGATTCATCTGAGCAACGTCAACGCTAGTGAATATCAGTGCCACCGGGCATACTTAGAAGTCATGAACAGAAAAGAAAATGCAAACATCTTTTGTTGGTTGTGTAGACGGGGCATGGATGTCACCTTTTGCCTAGCTACCCGTTCCCATATCTCAAAATAGACACCGTCCCAGTCCTTCCGGCAGGTAAAGTCAAACCGAAGGTCGCGCATATGATCCTGCAATTGAAAATAGAATTGTCAAATACCATTACCACTTATTTCACCAACTAAATTAATATGCGAGAGGGGCATACATTAAAGCCAGATATGACCCGACGTGCGAAAATATTACGAAACCGCACCGCAATCTTCAGTGTCTGAAGAAAAGCCACTAGCTCGTACCTCAGCCGCTACACAACAAGATCAAATGGTTCTCATGCTCATGTGTGACAATTGCAACGCATCATAGTTAGATTGAATGCAAGAGGTTTACCCGATCCCCAAAGAGTGCTTCTTCATCATCAATCCACTGTCGGAAAAAAAACGCTATCAGGACAAATTAGGATAACCAATAGTTTACCCTTGATTGAATCATTTTCATGCCTACCTCAATTTGTTTTGCCATCTCCTTACAGAACTGGACATATTCTACACCTCCCTGGTAGGTATGATAACTTAAGCGGTAGTCATTCCAATTTCTGTATATATATACTGCACAAAGGAAATGTCACTTATAGAACATAGGTTGCTAGTAGTAGCCAAGCACGTGCAGAAATATGGGCAGGTTCTGAATAAATATAACTATCATGAAAATATATATTGATATGTTAGTTTTATAAGGAGTATCGATCGTAAAACTCAACCAAACAAAACCAAAATCCATCTCCAACCTCGGAGTAATCGAAATAGAGTGCGCTTTTGTTGTGGTTACATATAGAAACATATCTGATCATGCCAACAGGAAGGAATGTGAAACAAAAATTGGCACCAAGTAGCAAGTGTTGAAATTAACTGACATCATGACGAAGCACTAGGCTCCGGTAGTCATCCAAGCCGGCAAGCTTGCATTGTTCAGGATGGAAGTACCATTCAGCATCCTCTTTGTGGTGCTCACGGAAAATCTTTTCATCGTCCGGCTCCTCTTCCGTCGATGATGACTACATCAGAAAGGCAGAATGTAGATTGTTGCAAACAATTATACTTCCTATGTCTCCTTTTATAAGACGTTTTGACAAGCTTAATTGGTTTGCCAAAAACGTACTCACTCCGTTCACAAAAGGATGTCTCAATCTTTTCTAGATTTATATGTATGTAGACATACTTTAGTGTGTAGATACATCCAAATTTAGATACAGTTGAGACATCCTTTTATGAACGGTGGGTATAAAAGTGACGGAGTGAGTACTATACATTATACAAGTAAGAGCAACCAATGCTTCAAAAAAAAGTAAGAGTAACCAAGTGATTTATCATGAAATTCAAAAAAAAGGTGATTTATCATGAAAACTGTAAAGCTAAAATTGCCTCACGGTTAGATGTCGTGAATAGAGTTATTTCACCTCATGGGCTTGGATGAGGTACCGGGAGAGCCACCGGCGGACCTGGGCGAGCTGCTCCTCGTCCTCCTCATAGGTAGAGCAGAATTCTACGTCGGCGGGAGGCCGGGGGTTCAACTTATCAATGTAAAAACTGATCTGCGCCATGATGGCTTCGTGGTCCAGATCCAGGAGGCTCCGGATTTCCTCTGATCCACGTTCATCTTGTTTGCGGTCGATTGGAACCTTCTCCGGGGTTTTCCGAGAGCAGTGTGAGCGAAAATCGAGGAGCACGTTGTCGTCCAGCTCGAGGAGCGCGGGTTCGTCGGCGGGAGCAGTGGGAGTCATCGTGGGATCGTTCCGATCTGGAGCTGCTGCTCCTCGTTGGTCAAGAGCGATGGAAATTTTTAGCGGAGGACTTTGAATCGGAGACGACGATGGTGGATGGCCTGATTGGGCCGCAGCCCACGTGCTAGGGCGTTGGCCCGCGGGAAAGGAGACGGGCCTGGAGCCCTCGTGTGAGTCGTCTCCACTCGGGGCCGGGCGAATTTGTCGGCGGCGAGAGGGAGAGCGGCGAGCAGGCGGCCGGTGTGCGGGAAATGCGGTGCCGGTCGAAGACGCCGCGACAGCAGCGGCGGAAGCGGCGGCTTGGGGCAAGCGGTGCCGAGGTAGACGGTGTCGGCGTGGAGGCCGTGGAAACGGGGCGTTCTCGGTTCAGAGGGGGAAATTTTCGGCAGCCTGAAAAAAGTTTTTCGGTTGAGGTAATTTTTTCGCCTCAAAAACCGTAAGCGACGATTATTTTTCAGTTTCGATGCCGGTCGCAGCTATAGATGCTCTTACAACAAGGATTATCATGTACCAAGGTTCATAAATTCAAATGACCATATTTATGTCATGCTCGATAATAATTTTTCCATATTTAGCACACATGTGCATCTTGTCATGACAAAAAAAATGTCACAAATAAGAATTCCAACTTTGTCTTGGTAAAAATTCACAACAAGGATTTATTTGTGAAGCAAGAGGGTGGGCTTGGTCTTTTTCATGTAATCCCTGTTCATCTGATTGATGGTTTACAATCAGATACGTATCCATCTAGTAATAAATAAAGGCCTGTAGGGCGGGTTTAAAAAAAACTATAAAAGATATGGAAAATGCTATTTTCACACAAAGAACAGCTCATAGGACGACCAAATAACAAATGTGAAGAATTTTCTCACGTTATAGATATTTTAGCTTTTTGAGTTTCAAACGATTTTTCAAAAGCATCTCGAATTTGATATATAAATGTGTGGGGGAAAGACCAAGTGTTAATACATTTTCTCTCTTTGTTCTACTAAACTAGCAGGGTGGCCCTCGCAAATGCGAGGACATCGTCTTTATTTTTCCAAAAAAACTAACACACACATAAATCTATGATTTGAAATATATTCATAGTACATATTATGAAATGGTACAAATCTAAGTAATAAAAAGTATCACCTGCGTGCATGAACATCCTTTTGAATTTGTGGAAGGAAGATTCTTGTGCGAATACCAAACATACGGTGTTAAGGACCATATGTCTCATTGTACACTGAATTAAATTTCAGTCCATATGGATTAAGTATTATGCAATGACAATGCTTAAATTATCGGTCATTGGCAACCAAGTTGTTCTTGTTATATATGTTCCAACCAAATAACTACATTCCGCCTTAGCTATGCGAGATAATGTTTAGGTGATAGTTTTATTAGAACGGGAAGACGGTTTCTTAATCTCGTGGAATAATAAATTAGCCACATTTATAAGCCATGTAAATATCAAAAAAATATCTATTTTTATTGAGATATGTGACATTCACCTTGCGTCATTTTTTCTTAGTTTTAGATATCATCTTAAGTATAGCATCAATGATTATATGGTGTCAGTTGATCTTTCGATGAGATAACAACACAACGTTGGTTATTTAAGTTAACTAAATATGTGTAGACAGCTAGAATCAATTATTGTTGTTCTTTGTGCCGATAGTGTTCTTAATTACACTCAATGTTCTTGGATATGCGAAACTCTTCTTTATAGTGAAATACATCAGTGTACACCATCTCCAATACAAAATTTTGACCATTATTTCGTACATGTGTTTTTCAGAAGCTAAAATAAATATATCCTTTAAATTCTCCAACGTTATTAACTACTCCATCCGTTCCAATTTAGATGACTTCCATTTGTCAGTGTGGATATACCTAGACATGTTATGTGTATAAATACATGCATATTTGGACAAATGGAAGTCATCCAATATGGAACAGAGGGAGTATAACCCTGCAAATCAAACAATCTATTCAAAAAGTTTTATGAATAAGAACTCCTAAATGTTTAATTAATTTTTCTTGCTCTATGAAATTCACGCATCTTCAATATTTTCATGTGTCGTGCAGAATATAAGACGAAAAGGAAAAAATGACCAAAGACATAAATATTTAGAGATCACACGGTTGGAATCCGAGCAAGAAATTAATCATTGAACAAATGAATAGAGTAATACACACTTAGAGTGTCTAAGTCTCTTTTGTCGTCTGCGTATGTGCACAAAGTCATCCTGCTTGCTCATGCTGCCAGCTTGGACTGTATCCCATCGCTGTTTTCTGCCATGGGCTGTTGTTATTTTTGAAACGCCACAAGCTGCTGTTGTTTGTAGTTTGATTTGCTCATTTGCGCACTAATTGTATTAAGGTACTGGTCAGCGCGAGTGTGGCAAACTTTTTAATCGGACAAAGCTAGAGTCCCAGCAAGATACGTGTGATTTAGTCCACTTTCCTGGCGTATTTTCCAAAAAAATCTGGTACGGTGCTTACGTGGTATCGTGCCCCTACGATTTTTTTCTTTTAACGGCCACATGCATGAAGACATATTTTGTACGTGTTAGACATCCCTAGGCACGAACGTGTTGGAGTTTTTTTTCCCAAACGTGTTGGAGTTGGAGACATGTCTTTTACGTGTCAGGCTCGACATATTTACTTGATTACGTTTAACATAACTTTTCGTATAATCCTTACCGTAAATTTAAGATCTAACCGTTTAAACTAATTTGAAAGATGTGGCTTAACGTGGTGGCTCTATTAGCTAACTCATTTTGCTTTTAGTATATAATAGATTGTACTATAAATCTCGATCCATACAAATGGCCCGCAAAAACACGTTGAGTCATGTTTGTTTCTAAAGTTTTTGTAAGAATTAATGGTGATAATCCCCAAGGGTGAAACCCCAAGATTCACCCAATTCTATCAAATCCCCATTAAACTGAATCCACTAGGGAGGGGTAATGTTTTGGGTATTAAAGAAAATACACTAGAGCTTGGCGAATGTTGGGGAGAAGTGGGGATAAAACCGATCAAAAACACTAGAATTTATTTTAGAGATATGTGGGGATTTAACAGGGCCTGAAGGGGAAATTACCGTGAGATTATGTGGCAAAACAAAAAAGTTTCTCTGTTTTTATCTAATTTACCGCAGCGCGCCAGCATTTTCCC
The DNA here is from genome assembly GCA_947311845.1 of Poa pratensis. Lineage (NCBI taxonomy): Eukaryota > Viridiplantae > Streptophyta > Magnoliopsida > Poales > Poaceae > Poa > Poa pratensis. The sequence goes on from CAMZMU010000055.1 coordinate 5,720,335, forward strand.
CTGCTGTTCAAAAAAGAAAAAAACATTTTCCCCTGTCCATGAACGGGCGACGAAGGGCGGCGGTGGCGGGACTAAGCCAGCGGATGTACCCAGGGGATGGCGGCGGCCGTTGTGCCGGACCTGTGGGCTGGGGCTTGTCATCCAGCGGCGTGCGGGTCGAGCCGCAGCGGCCTGGGGCATGCGGTGCTGGAGGAGACGGCCGGGAGGCGGTGGATGTGAAGCTACGGCCGTGGCGTGGGGTCCTGCGGTGTCGGTGTATGTGAAGCAAGCTAATTTTTTTAATAATACATTTTTTAATTAAATTCAAAAAATATTACGCAAAATAACGAAATTTCAAAAATAATACGGCCTCGGCCAGGGCTGGGCCGATTAGAGCCTGTCGGCCAGAGCTGGGCCGATAAGGCCTTATCGGCTCTGTCTAAGCCGACAAGGTCGCATGGTGGGCCAGGCCTGCGTCCGACAGGCCGTCACGCGTACGGGTGGGTACTAATCGGCCAATTTTAGCCGACAGGCCTGTCGGCCAGTACTGGGCCGATAGGGTGCTGGATAAGGCCAATCCTGGCCACATCTTCTTCCTCGCGTCCTCTCTCTCCTTTTCTTCTTCCTCTCGAAAACCAGCAGCTCCTTGCTGCGTTTCAGCGGCGATCTGTCCATCCAGCCACCAAATCTTCCTCCTAGAAATGTTAGAGAGTTAAGGCAGCTCAGATATACAGATGGGTTAGGTTTTTGTGTGATTTCGTGTTGTTTGGTTGGAGCAATGATGGAGTTTAGGTGGAGGTTCGTGTAGGGTGGTGGTGGTGCAGCGTGGTGGTGGTGGTGCAGTGGTGTTGCTGGTGGTGCAGCGGTGGTGGTGACGGTGCTGGTCCATTGAATCGGCACGCTTCAAGGGTATGCGTTTATCTGGCTAATTAGGGTTTACTGTTGCGCTAGTAATATTAAGTATATAGTTGTTCCCGGTTATAACAGTTAATTGGTGTCACATTTTTAGGTTGTTGAGATGAGTAATTTAGTGAAATGTTTGTTTTACTATGGTCCTGGCGAAGTTGTGGTAAATGAGCATGGAGCTGATTTGGGTGAGTTTCGATGGTCAGAGTTGGAACTGAGTGACCCAGAAACATGGTCTATAAGTCAGCTGAAAGATTGGTTGGCAGCGTGTTTAGGGCTTAATCCTCAAACAGACACTGTCGGTGTGCATGCACTGTGGACGAAGACAAGGTCCCCGGTGTTTTTTTATTTGAGGCCGATAGAGCGGACCTCTCAGATGGTGCGATGGTTGCAAGGCTGCGAAAGCAGGGGATGTACCCCTATCGCTTACTGATACCTGTCGCGAAGGAGGTGATTCCGCCTGAAGGCGAGGGAGGTCACGATCCTGGCCAGAGTAGTCAGGAGATGCAATTTTCTGGACATGATTATAATCAGGGAGATGTTGGAGGTGGTGGTTATGAATCTGGCCAAAATAGTCAGCAGAGCAGATGGAAGAGGGAGATGTTGGAGGTGGTACTTATGAATCTGGCCAAAATAGTCAGGCAGAGCAGATGGAAGAGGGAGATGAAGATGTGCTGAGGCAGCTGCAGACGATGTATTCCAACAAATGATGGAAGAGGAAGACGAAGATGGTGGTAGTGCTTATGGGCATGATTCCGACGAGTCGGATGACGAACATGTGGTGCCAAATCCTGCGTCATGGAGTCATGATTTCTCGTCGTCAATGACAGTGAACGATGGTCATGATTCTGCCTGGGAATACCATCAGAACCAGGTTGCTGCGGGTGCTCTATATACCGACAAGCAACATTTGCAAGATGCAATCATTAAGTGGGCAATGTCGACTTGCAAGACATTCAAAACCAAGGTGTCGAGTAAAAAATATCTGACAATGGAATGTGAGGTAGCAGGGTGTCCTGGAAGGGTGCACGGTTATCGTCCTCACTTCGGCATAAACTGGAAAGTGAGCGACGTAGTACAGCACACATGTAGAATTGAAGTATTCCTCAAGATCATCGTAACATTTCGTCGACGCTTATAGCTCGGTTGCTGTACTCAGAAATAGTACAGGGCAAAGCTATGGAAGCGAAGGCTATTACATAAGGTGTTCACCAGGTTCAAGTACAAAATATCTTATGGCAAAGCTTGGAGGGCTAAGCAGATGGCACTTGAGAAAAGATTCGGATCGTTCCTAGACTCATATGACTCAGTTGTTCGGCTCCTCCACACATTGCAGGCCCGTAATCCAGGCACATATGTTGACGTCAAACACTTTTGGATGGAAGAGTTTCCAAACGTAAAGGTGCTGCATCGTGTGTTCTTCTCTTTCGGTGTATGCATAGAAGCTTTCACTCACTGTCGACCAGTTATCTGTGTTGATGGTACATTTCTTACTGGGAAGTATAGGGGACAGATCTTGACTGCCATTGGTCAGGATGGCAACAATCAGATCGTGCCACTTGCATTTGCTTTTGTGGAGAGCGAGAACACTGAAAGTTGGACTTGGTTCTTCAGGCAGCTTAAAATAGCAGTAGTAAAAGATAAGCCGAACGTGTGCATCCTTCATGACCGCCATGCTGGTATACTGAACGCCGTCAAGGCACTCACAAACCCTGTGGCCGCGGAAGAAACGCCATGGCTAGACCTGCAGAGTCGTTGGTGCATGCGCCATTTGGGGGCCAATTTTTTCTCACAGTTCCGAGATAAGGCTTTGATGAATCTATTCAAAAAACTATGCAAGCAGAACCAATTCTGGAAATACACATTCATACGTGGTAAGCTTGATGACTTCACTAACCAGCATGTTAGGCAGAGGAGAGCTGCACGAAATGTTGCAGTAGCAGCACATGTGCAACTTGTGGCGCAACAGCTAGCAACCGGACCTCCACCAGCTGAGGATGTACCTGTTGGGCTTTGTGACTTGCCAGGATTTGATCCGCCTGGTGTTAGGAGAAAGACTGGGAGGTTGATTAAAAACTTTCAGCAGTGGATAGAGCACGAGCCTCTTGAGAGGTGGTCTTTGCTGCACGACACTTATGGAGCCAGGTACGGTGTTATGACTACCAACCTGGCTGAAACATACAACTTTGTTCTGAGAGGAAATAGGGCATTGCCACTTACAGCCATTGTGGAGGGTATTTTTGAGGGCACAGTCAAGTACTTCAGAGAAAGACGCCAGAAAGCTCACTTGCATATCGTAAACAACCCGAACACACCTTTTTGTGAGAAGATTACGGAGTACATGGATAGGAAGATGGCAAAAGCTCGTACTCATGCTGTGCAGGCCATAGGAAATCAAGAAAGGAGGTTCGAGGTACGCTTACCTTCTGACAAATTTGGTTGCGGAAATCAGCTCAGAACGCATGAGGTGAGAATTGGAAATGAAGCCCGACCAACATGTGACTGCACATGCAATAAACCAAAATTGCTTCACCTGCCCTGCTCCCATGTATTGGCTGCGTGTGGGCAACTCGGACTGTCAGCCAGCTCGTTCGTTTCACCATATTATTTTAACGAGTCTGTTCTTAATACCTGGACCGGTGAAATGGTGGGATTTCGAGCTGTGGGTAATTTCAACACGGTTGACCCTAATGAAAGGCAGTACATCCCCGACCCAAGGCTACTGCGTCCGGTAGAGGTAGACGACCGTGCAAGCGTATCAGAAATGGTATGGATGAATCTGAAGCCGGAGGCCCAACAGTGCAATGTTTCTTGTGCAATGATTTTGGTCACAGGGACACTGTTGTACCAAATTCCCACCTACGAATGCTGCTCCGGCAACTAGAGCAGCTGCTCCACGTGGGCGAGGCAGGCGAGGACCAAGAGGAAGGGGAAGAAACTAGGATATGTTTTAAATTTGGACTGTGCTTTTATTTGTAATAAATGTGGATCAATGTTTTAAATTTGGACTATGTTTTTATGTAATATGTGTGGATCAGTGTTTTAAATTTAGAGTTTAATTTCATCTGTAATTAGTCTCCATCTGTGTTTTAAATTTAGACTTTCATTTTATCTATAATTTGTATGCATTTTTGTTTAAAAAAGGAGGGGGAGTGGAGGGAAAAACGGAGGAAGCAGTAGGCCTTATCGGCCCAGCTAAGGACGACAGCACCCTATCGGCCCAGTCTTGGCCGATATGGCCTAGTCGGCTTAGCCCTGGCCGATAAGCTTCTCTGACACGCGCGGGCGTCGGCCGAAGGCCTTATCGGCCCAGCTCTGGCCGACAGGCTCTAATCGGCCCAGCCCTGACCGAGCCGTATTATTTTTAAATTTCGTTATTTTACGTAATATTTTTCAATTTAATTAAAAAATGTATTATTAAAAAAAAATTAGCGAATGGCGGCGGCCGGACGCCACCTGAGGTATTCACCAACCCGACCCTCTTTCACGTTCTTCTTCCGCTGTCATTGGTCGGCTGAACTTGCCGAGTTCAGATTTGCTGGACCAAATTAGAACCTGCTACCTTAATTTTACCGGCGCTATTTGCGTCCGTCACATCTGAAAGCAATTCCGTCGACACATGGGATAAAATCTAGCAGCTATTCTTTAGACAAACTTTACTTTTATCTTGGCGCGTTTGGTTAATACTTGTACATAATGGTCAAGACTTCTATCCTTCTATACTGCAACTAGGATTTGCATATACAGCACTACCTTATTGTGCAATTGGCAATTTTACCAGTTGGAATACTTTTTAGCTGACGGAGTAAGTATTTCGTGATGAAAAAAAAGGTGAACCCGGTGGAATCTGATCGTTCAAAGAGTTGTTATTGCAATATGGAAATAGATGAAGAGTGTGTGGACCAGATCCAATGCATTAAAGAAACATGGGCTTCCACATCACATGTCCGACAGATTGGGAACCCATAGCGCCCTGCATGTGAAATTCCATGATTAGTGGAAATAAAAAAATTAGGTTTACGAGACACCGTCTGCAGACTATTCCCTGCATTGCATAGCTAGACTTAGCACTTCGCTTTGATTCTTATATCGAGCTACGTCATCTGAAATTAATATATATCAATTAAATTTTGTGGTGCTCTATGTTTTTCAAGTTACACTTCACTACAAAGCATAAGCCCATGAAGATATTGGGTTCGATTCGAGAGCTTTGATCGACTTCTAGCCGGCAGCGTGAGTCACATGTACATATAACTATACCTGTTAACCCTCAAAAAAAAATAAAAAAATAACTATACCTGTTCCTTGTCAGGTAGGTGCTGGCAATGTAAATAGATAAAGGATGATGCGCGTAGATCCATCGGCAAGTTGGAGGAGTTGTTTCCGACGGAAGGGACGCGTGAACCGGTGGAGGCTCGCTAGATGTTGGTTCCTAGGAGTTGACACTATTACTTCTTATGAGAATAGTCGAAGACTCGAGCAAGTCTCTGTCAAAGAAATAAAACTAGCTCGGAGCAAAACCAATTTTTTTTGTAGTGAGTGAAATTTGTTTTTTTATATATGCAGGGAGTCACAAGGCTGCTCTCTATCACAAACACATACGTATTCGTGTCCGAGAGAGCAAGAGCTCGTCACTAGCTGCTGTGCCCCCCTCCCCCACCCCCATGGCGAAGGCCGGTGGGATGATTGCGAGTGCGGTGGGGAAACATGTCGTTATCAAGCTTGGTGATCTCGTGAAAGAGGAGATTGCTCTGCTGTGGGGGTTCGAGGAAGAGGTTGACGGCATGAGGGAGAAAATGGAGGATCTGGAGGCTGTGATGCAAGATGCTGATGACAGGATGCGCCGAGGAGAAAGAGATGGAAAAGCTGTTGGCCGGTGGCTGGAGAAATTCAAGTCTGTCGCCTACGATGTCGAGGACGTGCTGGACAAGTTGGATGCTACTGTTCTCATCAAGAAAACACAATCAAAGGTACTTGCAGCTTTATATTTTTGTTTTTGCTATTTCTCAGACAAATAACAACTTCTAAGCCACCGTTAAGAACTGTCCGATCTAAAATGAGATTTTTGCAATTACAAAAGGGGTGAGAAGATCTCGATCCACATATAAACGTCAACTATGAAATAACTATTGCGAGTTATAAGTTTTCATGAAAGTCTTTGAAGTTTTGTAAATAAATGTGGCTCATTCTACATTATTGAGATGATTTTGTTCCTTTTCATTTATATATGTTAGCATTCATATCTATAGTTTTTTATTTGCTCATGTATTCTTACCTTAAATATTTTCGATGTGGAAGAATACTAATAAATCATGGAGCTGTAGTCGCAAGAAGTTTATAAGTCTATGTTGACCATTTCAGAATTTTTGACAAAATGCATAACTAAAAGGTAGAACTTCAAAGTACATAAGAGGCAATAAATATACGAGTTATTAGAGGAAAGTGTAATCACCATCCTTAAATATGCGAGCGTTGCTAGAGTTTTCTAGTACTGATAGCATTTCGATGTGAACTTTTTTTAAACTTTCTTTATACACACTTTGAAGAGATGAATGCATGGATCTTTTTTTATGAAACTCGATAGTATGAAGGAAATTTTTCATATGACATCCCATTCGTTTTACAGGTCAAGCTATTCTTTTCCGGGAACAATCAACTTCTCCAACGGTCAATGATAGCCCACAATATGAAGAATGTCAGGGAGAAGATAGAAAACATAGGAAAGGAGGCCCAAACTCTTAATCTTATGCGTCATGAGGCAAGGGCGGAAGGGAGCAGTAACAAGGAAACTTTTGCAACCAGCAGTAACCAAGGCATGAAAACTGGAATGGTGGGGAGGGATATTGAGAAGGAGAAAATTATCAGCCTGCTATTGAAAAGTGAAGCAAATGAGGATATCTCTGTCATTCCAATTATTGGGCTTGGTGGTCTAGGGAAGTCAACATTGGCAGAATCGGTTTTTGCAGATAAGAGAGTCAATGTCTTCGATGTCCAAGTCTGGGTTCATGTGTCTGACCAGTTTGATTTGCACAAAATTGGGAGTGCTATCATGAAAAGCATAAACAGTAGTGTCAACCTTGACCATTGTACTTTGCAGTTTCTACATGATAATCTGAAACAAGAACTTGCTACTACAAGATACTTGATCATTCTGGATGATCTTTGGGAAGAGGATGGAAATAGACTGGAGGAGTTGAAGCGCATGTTACAATATGGCTGCAAGGGTAGTCGGATTGTTGTAACTACGCGTAACCAAAGCGTAGTGCAAACACTAAGCACCGGGTTTCTTGCAAGAGAACGGAAAATCTGCCCGGTGCCTGAGTCTGATCAAATTAATTTGGGTGTTTTATCACATGGTGACTGCTGGGAAGTAATGAAGCGAAGGGCACTTGGACCTGATGATGACAAAATTGGTTTGGAAGATATTGGAATTGAAATCGCAATGAAGTGTGGGGGCTTACCACTCGTGGCAAATGCTCTCGGGCAAGTAATGCGCGAGTTAAGGACTATTAAGGCATGGGAAGGTATAAGAGACACCAAGGTTGATTTTGGTTTGAGAGAAGTACATCAAAACAACACATTAGAATGCCTGATGCTGAGCTATTACCACATGAAGCTGGAATTCAAAATGTGCTTCACATATTTGGCGGTCTTCCCCAAGGGCTTCGTTATGGATGTCCATCGTCTAATTCAGCAATGGATCGCTCTTGGATACATTTCTGCAGAGGATGACGGTGAGAGGTGTATCAATTACCTTCTCGGGATGTCATTTCTTCATATTTCAAGGTCATCCTCGGTAAGCACTGGAATCTCTCTCTCTCTCTCTCTCTCTCTCTCTCTCTCTCTCTCTCTCTCTCTCATGACTGAGACAGTTATATACACTCCATGGCTAGGAATCTGCTTTGGATAGATTGTACCTCTTCCGGTTCAAGATTTTCCATGCATTTGGATCTTTAATTTAACACTTGTAAATAAAATTTCAAGCTGTATTCAAATCTTAAGTTTTATTCCAGTAGTACAACTTTTCTGTTTATAACAGTGAAATGCTTTTAATTTGTTGGAGTTACATTTAAAGATACACAATTCGGGTAGAATTTAGCTAGTATTTTCATCTGCTAAATGTATGTAACAGGTAAATAAAAGGTGCAAAGGGCATATTGTAAATTCCGTATGTGGTAATGATATCATTGTGTAATATTGATAGTTTTATCACAAATATGTTGCTACCCCTCTTGAGCTACACAACCCATAATCCAGCTTCTACATGCTTGGAAATTAGGAAAAAAGGGTCATCTCCTCAGTACCACGCTCTTATTTAAACACCCTAACAAAGTTATTTCTATGGTGCTACCATGTATGTAAAATATTAACCGTGGTCGTCATTTGAGACCATCACTTAATTATGACTTCATTTTCAATGTCTATAACATGCAAATGAATGGACTGGTTAATGGTGCTTCGATGAGTACAATGGTGCATGGTGTACAGACATCAAATATGTCAATCTGCACGCTTGAACTCATAGTGGATACTGGGGTTGGTATATAATCAAAGGGCCTTGAAAATCCAAACTCATAAATATATTGCCACGGAAAATTTGAATATATAGGTTTGATATACAGTAACATATGAAATATAGTAATTGGATGTATGATTATTAATCACTTGCTAACATACCTATCTGTTCAATGGTTCTAACATTTTTATCTTACAACACTATTTTTATAATAGTTATATCAGCAGGTTAGTCCAGGCGAAGTGCATGCAAAAGCTACTCAAGAACTCACCATGCATGATTTGGTGCATGATCTCGCATCAGTAATTACTGTCAATGAATTCCTTATTCTGGATGCCAATTCTACCAAATCAAGGTATCGGAACAGAGCTCGCTATTGCCGACATGCACAACTGACTAACTACCAGAATCAACCCAAGGTTTTGAGAGATCTGCCACCCATGGTTAGATCCCTCCATTTCTGGAATTCATGGAAACTACAACTTCCCCCAAAGGCATTTTCCCGATGCAAGTACATACGTGTCTTGGACTTGAGTGGTTGCTCAGTTCAAGGGGAATTAACTCCAAGGAGCTTAGACCTTGGTGGATATTCGGTTGAACAGCAATCTTCTCCAAGCAACATAGTGCTGCCATCTTCCATTCATCAGTTGAAGCTTCTTAAGTACCTTGATGCCACTCATTTGCCAATTACATCACTTCCGAAGTCTTTCCATACACTTCAATACATGCAAACTCTAATTCTGTCCAAATGCTCACTTGATACCTTGCCAGACAATATCTCTAGACTCCACAGACTCTGTTATTTGGACTTATCTGGAAACATCAAACTCAATAAGCTACCTGATTCATTGGGGAAGCTCTCGAAACTGTCTTTCCTAAAATTAACGGGGTGTTCAATGCTCCAAGAGTTACCTGAATCTATCTGCGAGCTGACTTCTTTGCGGAACCTAGACATATCAGAATGTTGCTCCATTAAAAAACTCCCTGATAAATTTTGTAGCCTTCCAAAACTCATATTTCTTAACTTGTCAGGTTGTTCCAAGCTAACTAAGCTACCTGAAAATATTAGCTTTGACTCTTTAGAGCATCTGAATCTATCAAATTGCCATGAGCTACAAAACTTGCCAAAAGATTTTGGCAACCTTGAAAAACTTGGGTTTTTGAACCTTTCTGATTGCCACAAGGTTACAGTACTGCCAAAATCGTTTTGCCGGCTTATTCATTTGAAAGACCTAGATCTTTCAGATTGCCACGACCTTAGTGAACTACCTGCCTGTTTTGGTGACCTTTTTGAGCTTGACTCCTTGAACCTAACAAGTTGTTGTAAGCTGAAACTACTGCCCGAGTCATTCTGCAAGTTGGTTAAGCTGAGGCGTCTCAATTTGTCATATTGTATGAGGCTCAATAAGCTCCCCTCTTTGTTAGATCTTAAGCTTCAGTTTTTGGACATCTCGTGTGCAGGTCTCCTTGATTTGCCAGACTGCATCCGTGGCATGACTAGTCTCACTCAGTTTAAGGTCACTTCAACACAACCTAAAGTGATTCACAAGGCTCGGGACATAATAGATCATCTAAATTTGCCAGGGCGGACAGTGCACACTGTACATCAGTTAAATGATAACGGATGTAGCAGTATAGTGGAGCTTGCACAATTGACTTGTCATCAGTTGCATGTTGAACAACTTCAGAATGTCAGGCATCCAGAAGATGCAGAAAGAGCCAAGCTGCGTGATAAGTCAGATCTTCGACTGCTAGCTCTTGGTTGGGAAGTCTGTGCAGAGGACTGTAAATCTGTGCTGGAAGTCTGTGCAGAGGACTTTAAATCTGTGCTGGAGAGGCTTGTACCTCCTCGGACTCTTGAATGCTTTTACCTATATGGTTATATGGGCAAGGATTTCCCTAGTTGGATGTCCCAGATATCCTCCTACCTCCCTTCTCTCACCTATCTTGCTGTTTCTGGTTTAGCAACATGTGATACTCTTCCTCCTTTTGGGCGGTTGCCAAACCTAAGAAGCCTACGTATGAAGAACATTCCGAACATCAAGAAAATTGGAAAGGAATTCTATGGTGGCGGAGGAGCTTGTATAAAATTAAGATTGATACAATTGGAGTCGATGGAGAATTTGGTGGAATGGTGGATAACACATTCAGGTGAAGAAAATGAAGAGTTTTTAATCCCTAACTTGCATAGACTTGATATAATGAACTGCCCAAAGTTGAAGTTTCTACCATATCCGCCAAGAAGTATGATTTTGCACTTCGAAAATAGTGACGAGGTCTTTCCAGAATGTGGATTTGGGAAGCATTCGTCTTCCGCTCTTCCTTTTCAGATGCTATTAAAGAACTGCAAATTTTCTCCAGACAAGTGGCATACACTTCAGTACATGCCTACCCTTGAGACATTTCAACTTGAGTCATGCAGCGGCTTGAGGGCATTGCCAGAGGTTGTTCGATGCTTCACCTCTCTCACATCACTATTTTTGACATCATTGAAGGAATTGGAGGCACTGCCGGAATGGTTGGGGCACCTCACTTCTCTAGAACACATTTCTATCAAAGACTGCCCTGTTGTAAAAAAAATGCCCGATAGCATGAAGAACCTTACAACTCTCAGATTAGTATGTTTAGAGGAGTGCAAAGGCATTGATATATTGCCAGAATGGCTGGGAGAACTCACTTCTATAGAAGAATTTAACATCATCCGTTGTCCCAACCAAGGTTCAAAAAAGCGGAAAGCGGTGAGCGAGCGGTTAGGCTCCGATGCGCTTAACTAACGCTTCAGCGCGCTTAAGCAAGATTAAGCGTTTTGTACGGATAAGCAGTCCAGCAGCAAAAACACGCACAAGCAAGCAGCCCAGCCAGCACAGCAAACAGCCCAGCACAGCAAACACGCACACGCCAAGGCCCATTGGCCCAAGCAGCAAGCACCCACAAGGCCACGATAGGGAAGAAACATCAATCGACACGAAGACACTACACCTGAGGAGCGGCGGCCGGCGGCATAGATGGAGCTCGAGCTCGAGCTCCCTTCAGGGCGGGGAGAGGGCGAGGGGAACAAGCTCGCCGGCGGAGGAGGACTTCCACGACGGCAAGGCGGAGCAGGGACGAAGGACGGTGCGGTCGGAGCTGCGCTGGCGGCGGCGGAAAGGAGTCTCGCGTCGCAGCAGCCAGCTCCAGCAGCTCTGTCCGGTTCGATTGCCTAACCCTAGTACACTTATATGCGCTGGCCGGGTCGAGTTTCCCCCTCTTTTCTCCCCCCAAAATCTTCTCCCGCTCGAAAAGATCTAGCGCGCAGCGGCCGCTTTGCTCCGCTTCAGCGGCCGCTTTCTTCGCTTTCCTAATTAAGCGAACGCTTAATCGCGCTTATCGCCTAATGAGGCGCTCAGGTCGAAAACGGAGCGGTGAGCCTCCGATGCGCTTAATTATGCGCTTTAATCAGCCTAAGCGTCCGCTTTTTTGAACGTTGGTCCCAACATGACATATTTGCCTCAAAGTATACGTAACCTTATACAGTTGAAGAAACTCTATATTTGGGGATGTCCAAGTCTGGTTGAGAGGTGCCAACAGGAGGATGCAAACCTGATTGCTCATATCCAGGAAGTTACATTACACAGATGAACTAGAAGAATTGGAGGTACGAAACTCCGCGATGCCCAATAAATCCTAGTTTTTCTTAGTTACTCTTCATTTTGCCCTTGCAATATCTGCGATGACCACAAAATTGAAACAATGCATTCTTTGATGTATGCTGTGTCATTTGTGTGCTCTACCACCATATTTGAGTTACCATTTGCCATCAAATATTTTTATTTGAGAGACCGTGCCATCAAATATATTAGTTATTACAGTGATTCTCTCTATATATATGGATCATGGTATTCTCGCTATATGTGTCTAACTAGACATTTGTATTTTCCTGCCCGAGGGCAGTGAGGAATTGACTACTTTCATTTAAAAGGATAACTGAAGGAAACAATAGATTGAAAATGTTTGCTGATCTGTTGCATAAAACTCTGGGGTCTTACGCAGAGCCAAAGTCGTGCGAGAGGGAGAGAGCCAAAGTCGTGGAACGCACAGTGGTATTGCATAAAACACAGTGGGAATCATGGTGATCTGAAAGAAATTACGAGCAGTTAACTCTATGAACATGAGTTGTCCTTTCCTTCCTGCAGGTGAAGCAGGAAGGAAAGGACAAACTCATGTTCAGCGCTAAGGTGCTGGAAAAGGTGGCGTTGGAAGTCTATGGAGCGAGGAGGAGCTGGAAATCATGGGTTCCGCGGCTGGGACAATGAAAAAGAGTGAAGAAACCAAGGAATAAAATGAAAGGAAGAAGAAGGAGGCGAGCAAAAAGAAGACCAGGAGTTGCTACCAGGTAGGAAAGAGGCGAGACGGGAATTCTGGGCTCTCTGTTTTTTGTTTTTGCTTCTAGGTGGCTGTAACGCAAACTTTGTTGTTCTCTTTTTGTTTCTTGGCTCTCCATACTGTTTGAGGTTGCGCGTGGGTGTGAGGTTTTGTGCTGCTGATGAATGATGTAGCAAAAAATGGTTTCGTTAATGAAATCAAGGGCGACCCTTTTATCTAAAAAAAAGCTCTAATGTGGAATTTATAGTATACCTCCATGTTTTGTGTTTTTTTGGCACCAAGTTCTCAAGAAGTTCAGTCTGGAAATCATCTAAGAAATACCACTGTGTTCTTTGTTCTAGTTTCTTTTGAGGAATTAGTTACCACTTACTCGTTTGACCTACATTTTGTGTTGAGCACAGACGATATTCTTTCATGGTGTTCACCGCAATATCACTGAAGATTTGATATTCTTTCATGGTGTTCACCGCAATATCACTGAAGATTTGTTGAAACAGACGGTCCTTGTTAAGATTCATGTCTGCTGCACACTATTCTGATGCCCAGAACGCTCGAGAAAAGGCCAGCTCGCCGGAGCAGGGCGTCCTCGCCGACCTCCCTCCACGATGGCGGAGTAAGTCCGTTGCTCAGCGAAGGAAGGACATGGGGAGACGGCGGAAGGTGGAGCCGCGCGAGGTGCTTGTGACCGCGGGCGTGGAGTGCGACCGACGCGAGATCGGCTAGCTGGATAGTGACCATGGGAGAAGCTGATTGAGAAAGAGTATTGGATAGAAAGGGGATTGAGAAGAATGAAGAGAGAGAAACGGTGGAAAGCCTTTTTGGCTACCGAGTTCCACTGATCCCACTCTTTCATAAAATTTATAAAATAAATTTAAAAGATTAAAAAAATCTGAAAAAAATCATGCATGTTCTCGATGATATATAGCTATAGCCGTGTAAAATTTCAATGCAAAATCTTTTGTATTATGGGCTACACAAAAATGACAAAATTTGAAATTTAAAACTATGAATTGATCACTATATTCAGATATGTACATTTGTCATTTTTGTGTAGCTCAAAACGTAAAGTATTTTACATTGACATTTTGCACTGACATTTTGCACTCTTGTAATATAAGTATATAATTGAGAACATGCATGATTTGTTCAGATTTTATTTGAAAATTTAAATAAAATAGTGAGATGACCTTATAGGATGACCAACTAACAAATGTGAATAATTTTCACACAAATAAGAATTCTAACTTTTTCATGATAAAAAAAATTCACAACAAGGATTTCTTTGTGAAGCAACTATAAAAAATATGGGGAAAATGTCATCACTGCTATTTTCACACAAAGTACCTTATAGGATGACCAACTAACAAATGTGAAGAATTTTCTCGCCTTATAAATATATTACTTTTTGTGTTTCAACCGATTTTTCAAAATCACCATGAATTTGAACTATAAATGTGTAGGGAAAAGACCAAGTGTTAATCAATTTTTTCTCTTAGTTCTCCTATAAATCGTATAAACCTCGATCTATGCAAATGTCCCGCAGAAACGCGCTGAACGAGAAATTACCGTGAGATTACGTGGCAAAACAAAAAAGTTTCTCTGTTCTTATCCAATTTACCGCTGCGCACCAAACATTTTCCCCTGTTCATGAACGGGGCGACGAAGGGCGGCGCCGCGGCGGTGGCGAGCCTGAGCCAGCGGATGTACGCAGGGGGATGGCGGCGGCCGTTGTGCCGGACCTGTGGGCTGGGGCTCGTCATCCAGCGGCGCGCGGGTCGAGCCGCAGCGGCCTGAGGCATGCGGTGCTGGAGGAGACGGCGGGGAGACGGTGGATGTGAAGCTACGGCCGCGGCGTGGGGCCTGCGGTGCCGGAGCAGAAGGCGAGGAGGCCGCCTGAGGTATTCACCCACCCGAGCCTCTTTCACGTTCTTCTTCCACTGTCGTTGGTCGCCTGAACTTGCTGAGTTCAGGGTTGCTGGACCAAATTAGAACCTGCAACCTTAATTTTACCACGCTTAGCTTGATCAAATGGCAGCATTACTGCTATCTTTGACCGAAAACTGTAGGAGGGGCCCCGACTATAAATTTTGTAGTGTTATTACTGCTATGTGCTGTAAAAAAACACTTGTCGAGCTAAGCTAAGATGAGTATCGTCTCGTCTGGCTAGATTGGCAGGCTCAAGCGGTGGTCTGTTCTTCCGGTGGGATTGGTAGCCCTAGCGAGATGATTTTGGGTCTGATGGAAGTGATGAACCAAAGCAGGACATGGATATAATTTTCGACTTCAGTTTTGCGTTGGAGGCGAGAGGAGAGTAGGCTAGTTCCCCAAGATGGATTGACCTGTTTTTCAATCCGTCTTGTTTTGCAGTAGTGTGTTTTCTTGTCCTTTGGTTTCCCTCTGGCAGTTTTGCCACTGCAACTGGTTCTTTCCCTCTTAATGAAATAGCAGAGCTCCCGCTGATTTGTCAAAAAAAAATGTGGTTGTGATTTTTGCTTTCTCACCGGCACTAAGGCCGGCATTTCTCAAAGCAATTTGATCAATACGTGAGATGGGATGTTAATTTCTATTCTACTTTGAGATCACCATTTTAACACTTCTGCATGCTTCCGTAGGCAGGATAAAATCTTTACGCTGTGAATCGTCCTGTAGTATTTTACACTCTTTAAACCGAATGTGCTAGTTTAATGATGGAGAATGGAGACTTTCTCTGACACTATTTTATTGAACAACTCTTACAATGGTTTAATTTCTTTTACAGAGAGGCTATCACACGCCAAGCAAGGCATGGGGTGATCAACTTTATTCCTTTCATCAGATGCTGGGACTTGCAAGTTGCAACACTCAAAGAACCTGTATTGTATGTCTCAGAGCTGAAGTACACTGCACTCCATGTATCAATGCAAAAACTTTAGCCTACGAAACAAAGAAGTGTATATTTGCAAACTAGATCGTCCTAGTTCACGCGCAGACATTCTTGAGTCTGGAAGCAAACACAACAGTATTCTTGTTGGAGAGACCAACAAGGACTTCCTGCAAGGCCATGACCGAGGTTGGGGGGATGATTGCCAGTGCCGTGGGGGGACAACTCGCTAGCAAGCTTAGCGGGCTTGTGAAAGAGGAGATCGGTCTACTGTGGGGGTTCCAGGACGACGTGGAAGACTTGAAGGAGAAAATGGAAGATCTCGAGGCTGTGATGCAGGATGCCGATGAGAGGATGCACGGAGGAGAAAGTGATGGAAAAGCTGTTAGCCGATGGCTCGCTAAATTTAAGTCTGTTGTCTATGACGTTGAAGACGTGTTGGACGACTTGGACGCCAACGAGCTCATCAAGAAGACCCAGTCAAAGGTACTAACAACCACAAATACTTCTATGTTATTGTATACATCTCGTTCTGGATTTCAGATTAGACTCTTAAACACATATCATCCTACTTGTCTTGTTCATTATTTTTCTTGTCCACTAGCTACATAGAATTTCGTTTAGTAATATCACAAATGGGTTGTTTAAGCAAACGGTAGTGATTCATTTGGTCTAAAAGTTCACAAAAGCCAATATCTTCCCATCCACCAGCCATATAGAAGCAAATTGTAGCACCATCCCCGGCACCACACCTCTCTTTTCCCCCACCTGCGACCTAATGTCGAGTTCAAATATATTCCTCTAACATGTTCATTGACAAAGAATGTCGAACTCACCGGGAAGTTTGTGGTAACAAACATCCATGGTCAACCTGAAAAAGAGAGTTCAAAAGAAGGGCTTTGCATGGCTCAAATTGCACAAGCCAATCTGTTTTGGACCACAAGCATTCAAAAGGTGTTTACAAAGAGCGTTCATAAAGCTTTGAGAGCAATTTCTATTTTTCTGAATTTATTAAAAGTAAAGGCACAATTTCTGGAAGTGCGTTGAGAGATGTTTCACTGGCAGGAGATAAGGCATGAGGAACATAGGTTTTGGTGTAGCAATTCTCGGGTAGATAATGGGATTCTTAAAATAAGTGAATTATATAATAATACCTAACTAAGTAAAGAACCCGTTTTTTTTTTAGGGGGAAGATCCCCTTTTTGTGGATAAAGATACTGCAACACCTATATATTTTAAACTAAAGGCCTAGGCCCAGCTTTATAAATAAAGCGGCAGTCCCAAACATCACAAGGTAGCACGATACAAATATGATCATACAAGTTCAAGCCCCATCAAAACTCACATGCGAGCTAAATAAAACACAAAAGGAGCTGGCAAAGGACTATGAATCCTAAGACATTAGGTTGGTTGCTGTCCCCCCCCCCCCCCACCTCGCCAACGGTCGCCATATCTATACGAAGGTAGACATAGTGAAAAGACAGTCAGCCGGTCACTGGATATACACATGTTGGTCATTTTGTTACGCGTATCCAAAGCGTCAAACACATGGCCGCGAAACAAATCCACACTATCCGTCTCTTGCGGCCTGATAACCCTTGTGCCAAGGCGATGAACTCACCAGCCCCAGCTGGGTTCCATGCACATTACATCAACTCCCGAACGCAAGCCCACATAAATCTGGCTAGGACGCACCCAAAGAAGATATGGTTTGCATTTTCAAACTCCCCATAAAGGGTACAAAACCGCCGTTTAGCAATGTTGTCACTCGATGGCAGCCTCCCTCGGATAAGCTGCCACACAAAGATCTTAATCTTAAGCGGAAGTATAGCCCCCAACATCCTTACAATGGAGAGTTGCAGACCCGTTGCACAACTTCCAGTAGATAGAATTAGTCGAGAAAACCCCAGATGGCTCAAGGGCCCAAGAAACCCAGTCAGGTTGCTCTAATGCCGCCCACGACCCAATCTACCTCATGAGATTGTCACATTCCACTGCCTCGTCAGTCGCAAACGATGGAATCTGATGTGCCAACCCGTGGCATTTCTAGCTTTCACAACACCTATATTACTCCAAGTTTGTGCTTTATAACATGCATTGGTTACGATATAGCATCTTAATCTTCATACCTACACCTAATAGATTGGATCTTATAGCAACTTAATGGTTAGACAATCTTCTAACTTATCTTTGATGTGTCATCTCTAATCCGCCAATGTCATCTTCCCTACCATAGACCAGACAAGAATACAAACAACAACTAATATTGTCGCTTTCGGCTATTAGACAAATATTCATAATTAATCCCAAACATAAGAAATTAATGGCACCAAAGATGAATAAATTTAAATAAATTTGATTTAGGTTGCATAGTTCTGCCTTAGAAAACGATGGATGACCATAACATGATTATACCACTCAACAAACCAGCGTATTATCTCTGGTTTGCCTACTTATTTTTTCCGTGCTTGCTCGCTTACTTCTCCACAAATTAGCATTTCATGTAATGAGCATTCATCAAATCAACAATTAGTTAGCAAGACATGTACATGCTAGATTTTCAAACACTAGAAACATGGAAGCAAGTCCTAGTTCTACTAGCTTACTTCCCATTGGAGAACTTCGGTTTCTACCCGGTTTTTTCTGTTAACTATCTTGGCACCTTCTTGTTAGTCAAATTGAACTTGCCAAGCTTTTGCATCGGTTTCCAGAAAATACCGAGAGAGCTTGGACGTGCATTACTTCAATATAAGTCTAGTACAATTTGCGGATCAAAATTAAAAGGTTTGATTTATTGCACATGTGGAGGGCAGTCTTAAACGTATATAATACAAACCTTGAGATTTGGACAGTTGGGTGGTCTGCCAGCTATTTCTACCTTGCGATGTGCATACTACTTTCTTGGAATGTGTACTTTTTTCACACATTCCTTTTTAGATACAAATATGAAGGTGTTTACAAAATATGCCAATATTATGAGCTCACTTGTAATATGTTCATCCAGTTTGTTTCAGGGTATCTTAAGTTAGTATATGAACATACTTTAAATGACTTACATTCCCAACTTCACATTTCTCAACTCCATCTTAAAAAATTATTTGAACATTTAGGGTGCCTTTACTGAAGATTTTCAACTCTGGAAATGTTTGGCATTGACTAGTGAAATTACCGGGCACTAATTTACAAAATTGCGCTAATATGATCTATGCTGGAATGTGTCTGACTCATGGGCCATGTCGTAATTTCAGTAATGGCTGAGCCTAGTCCAGCACATATTCCATCATGGGTTGAATATCCCGGTCTAGCCCATCTTTCCCCTAACAGGCACAGTCCAATTAGCCGAAATCCTGTAATCCATGTCGGTACTTTGCTTTGTAGGGCGTACGAGTTTTTGTGCTATCGACTATCGAGGCACGAGATGTAGGTTCCCACGGAGAAGAACGTGGCCTATCGACCTCGATGCCCAGGCGGGGGAGGGGGGATGTTGTGGTGGCGTATGCGGCACGTATATAGGGTGGCGGTGGGTTTTTCGTGTGCTGACGTTGTACTAGGCGTAGGTGTTGCATCGGTCTGCACCCATTGTGGTTTCCTTGGCAGAGCTGACAGCCATGTTTGAGCACAACCGCCATTCAACCATATAACCTTGATAGCAATTTAAGTAAACTAATACCTTCCATCCCATGTTCTCTTGTAGAGATAAATGCATGATACGGTTTTACTTTATGAAACTTGGTATGAAAAAAGAATATCCAATGACGCTTGATTTCAATTCTTTTTACAGCTCAAGTTATTCTTTTCCCGAAACAATCAAATCCTCCAACGGTCGAGCATAGCTCACAATATGAAGAACGTGAGGAAGAAAATAGAAAAAATAGAAAAAGAGGGACAGTCACTCAGGCTTGTGCCTCATGAAGCACGGGTCGAAAGGAGCCAAAACAAACAAACTTTTGCAGCCAACAGGGGTGAAGGCAGGAAAACTGGAATGGTGGGGAGGAATACCGAGAAGGAAAACATAATCCATCTTCTATTGAATAGTGAAGCAAATGAGGATATCTCTATCATTCCAATTATTGGGTTTGGTGGTCTAGGGAAGTCAACATTGGCAGAATCAGTTTTGGCTGAACAGAGAGTCAATGTCTTCGATGTCCAAGTGTGGGTTCATGTGTCGAGCGGTTTGATTTGCACAACATTGGGAGTGCCATCATGCAAAGAATAAATAGTAGTATCAACCTTAACAACTGTACTTTGATGTTTTTGCATGATAGTCTGAAAAAAGAACTCGCTACTACAAGATACTTGATTGTTCTGGATGATCTCTGGGAAGAAGATGGAAATAGACTAGAAGAATTGAAGCGGATGTTACGATATGGTTGCAAGGGTAGTAGGATTATAGTAACTACGCGAAATAAAAGAGTAGTGCAAACACTGAGCACCGGGTTTCTTGCAAATGAAAGAAAAATCTGCCCTGTGATTGAGTCTGACCAAATCAATTTGAGTGTTTTATCACCTGGTGACTGCTGGGAAGTAATGAAGCAAAGGGCATTTGGACCTGATGATGACCAAAGTGGCTTGGAAGAAATTGGGAAGGAAATTGCGGCAAAGTGTGGGGGGCTACCACTTGTGGCAAATGCTCTTGGGCAAGTAATGTCTGAGCTTAGGACAAGCAAGGCATGGGAGTATATTAGAGACATCAAAGTTAACTTGGGTTTGAGAGAAGTACATCAAAACGAGGCATTAGAGCGTCTTATGCTGAGTTATTACTACCTGAAGAAGGAATTCAAACTGTGCTTCACATATTTAGCCGCTTTCCCCAAGGGCTTTGTGATGGACGACCGTCGTCTAATCCAGCAATGGACCGCTCTTGGATATATTCATGCAGAGGATGATGGCGAAAAGTGTATCAACTATCTTCTTGGGATGTCCTTTCTTCAAATTTCAAGGTCATCCTTGGTGAGTACTGAACTCTTCTAAATCAGAATAGTTATATACGCTCCATGGCTAGGAACCTGCTTTGGATGCATCATAACCCTCTTTCAGTTCAAGATTTTTCTTGCCTTTCAATATTTATATCTTTAATTTAATAGATGTAAATGAAATTCTTATAGCTGCATTCAAATTTTGATTTTTTATATAGCTTTCCAATTTATAAACTAAAAAGAATATAACTTTGTTGAAGTTGTACTTGAATCTACAGAACCTGAGAAGAATTTAGCTACTATATTCCACTTGCTATATTTATGAAATAGGTAGAAGAAAGCTACGGAGAAATTAATTATTTATTTTATATTGATTGAAGTTGAGATATCTATTGTGTCTTTTTTACTCGACTGTACCATTCCCTGTTCTATGTGAAAAGTGCAAAGGGAATACGAGAAATAATCAATGTGGTAATTATCATTGCTGCAATCTCAATCAATATATAGGAAAAATAAGTTGCTAGCTCTCGTGGGCTGTACCACCCATACAACTAGCATCAAATCATGCTTGGAGGTGTCACTATGTGGTAGATGTATGTCGCACATGAACATCCTTTGATTGTAAACTACTTTTCAATTGTCTATATCATGAATTAAATATGGATCGGTTCATCACGGAGGGTATAACATTATATAGTATGGAGATAAAATATGTGAATCTTAAAGGGCGAACTCACATCGCATAATGGGGTGGGGTAGAAAACTCACAACAATATATATTACCATGGAAAAATTTATTAACTCATACTTTAAGATGTTAACACATATATATATAATGATTATCACTTGATAAGTATATGATCGAGAGTTCTACATTCTAACTTACAACACTATTTTGATATTACTTTTGCAGGTTTGTTCAGGTCCGGTGCATGCGGAAATTCCTCGGGAGCTCACAATGCATGATTTGGTCCATGATCTTGCATCAATAATTGCTTCCAATGAATTTCTTATTCTCGATGCTAATGCTATTGAACCAAGTGGCTGGAATAGATCTCGGTACTGCCGACATGCACAACTGATCAACTACCAAAATCATCCCAAAGTGTTGAGAATCTGCCAACCATGGCTAGATCGCTCCATTTTAGGGATTCAAGCAAACTGCAACTTCCCCGAAGGACATTTTCTCGATCCAAGTACATACGGGTGTTGGACTTAAGTGGAAGTTCAATTGGAAGACGATATACTTCAAGCAACTTTGACCTTACTGCAAGTTCAGTTGAAGGGCAATCCACTTCAAGCAACGTAGTGCTACCATCGTCCATTCATCAATCAAAGCTACTTAGGTACCTTGATGCCACAACCTTGCCAATTACATCACTTCCAAAGACTTTCCACACACTTCAATACATGCAAACTTTAATTCTATCCAAATGCTCTCTTGAAACATTGCCGGACAATATTTGTAGCCTCAACCAACTTTGCTATTTTGACCTATCTGGTAATATTAGCCTTAGTGAGCTCCCTGTTTTACTGGGGAAGCTCTCTAAACTCTCTTTCATCAACTTATCAGGGTGCTCCATGCTCCAACAGTTACCTGAGTCCATCTACGAGCTAGCATGTTTACGACACCTAGACATGTCTGAGTGTCGTGCCATTAAAGAACTCCCTGATAAATTTGGCACACTTTTGAAACTCATATTCCTAGACTTGTCAGGTTGTTCAAAGCTAACCAAGCTACCTGACAATCTTAGACTTGAGTCTTTAGAGTATCTGAACCTATCAAATTGCCATGAGCTAGAAAACCCGCCAAAAGATTTTGGCAAACTTCAAAAGCTTCGGTTCTTGAACCTCTCTGATTGCTACAAGGTTTCACAGCTGCCAGAATCATTTTGCCAACTTATTCATTTGAAATTCTTAGATCTTTCAGATTGTCATGACCTCAGGGAACTTCCTGAATGTTTTGGCAACCTTTTTGAGCTCGACTCTTTGAACTTAATAAGTTGTTCGAATCTACAAGTACTACCTGAGTCATTCTGCAAGTTATTTAGCTGAAGCATCTCAATTTGTCACATTGTATGAGGCTTGAAGAGCTCCCTTCCTCATTTGGTGGTCTTAATCTTGAATTATTGGATATCTCTGGTTCAAATTTCCCTGATTTACCGGATAGCATCCGTGACATGACTACACTCACTAACCTTGTGGTCATGTCAGCACGTGAAGGTGTGTTGAACAAGGCTCATGACATTAGAGAGCATCTAAATTTACCGGGGCCGATCGTACATAATGTACATCAGATAAAAAATAAAGGATGTAGCAGTATTGTGGAGTTAGCACAGTTGACTTGTCGAGGGTTGAAAGTCTTACAACTTCAGAACGTCAAGCATTCAGAAGATGCAGAGAGAGCCAAGTTGCGTGATAAATTAGATCTTCGGGAGCTATGTCTTGGATGGGAATTCCAAGGGGACGAGGGAAAATCTGTGCTGGAGAGGCTCATACCTCCACGCAGTCTTGAACGTTTTTCTCTAGTTGGGTATATGAGCAAGGATTTTCCTAACTGGATGTCCAACATATCCACGTATCTCCCCTCTCTCAGCTACATCAAGCTTTCTAATTTAGGAACATGTGATAATCTTCCTCCATTTGGGCAGCTGCCAAATTTAAGAACACTAGGACTGGATAACATTCCCAATCTTACGAAAATCAGCAAGGAGTTCTATGGAGAAGGGGGTAGAACCTGTACAAAATTAAGATCTATATTGTTGAACTCAATGGAGAATTTGGTGGAATGGTGGACAACACTGTCAGGTGAAGAAAATGAAGAGTTTTTAATACCTAATTTGCATTGTTTGCAAATAGAGGACTGCCATAAGTTGAAGTTCCTACCATATCCCCCGAAGAGTATGTTTTGGTACTTGGAAAACAACGACATGGTCTTGCCAAATGGGGGATTTGGGAAGCTTTCCTCTTCCGCTCGTCCTTTCTTTTTTTTGGTAACAAACTGCAGTTTTGCTCCTGATAAGTGGGATAGGCTACAACACGTCCCCACCCTTGAGACATTTCAAGTTTGTTTCTGCAATGGCTTGAGAATGTTGCCAGAGGTCTTGCGATGTTTAACCTCTCTCACACGACTACTTTTGGAGTCGTTGAAGGACCTGGAGACACTGCCAGAATGGTTGGGGAAACTCACTTCTCTAGAAGAGATTTTCATCAGAGATTGTCCTGCAGTGACATCTTTGCCTGAAAGCATGACGTCTCTTAGTGCTCTCACATTCCTATGGTTGGATGAGTGCAATGGCCTAGATGTATTGCCAGAATGGCTGGGACAGATCATTTCCCTAGAAGAATTTTACATCGTCAATTGTCTCAACCTGACATCTTTGCCTAAAAGCATAGGCAATCTTACTGCCTTGAAGAAACTCTACATATGGGGTTGTCAAAGTCTGGTTGAGAGGTGCCAGGGGGAGGATGCCCACCTGATTTCTCACATCCCGGAAGTGATATTAGGTATGAAACTCCTAGAATCCCAGTAAAGTTTTTTATTGCTAGTTACTTATGGCTTCATTTGCACGTGGTTCTACAACATTTGTGATGGCGTCAGACAATACAATCTGATTCGTTCACCTTTCTTTCTGCATTCTTGTTAACTAGAATAATTATTACACCGCTAGTCTGTACAATGTTTATTAAAAAAAAAAAGTCTGTACAATGTGGATCAATATACTCTTCCTGTACATGTTTAAAACTAGAACTTTAAAGTATAGTTTTCTGCACAAAGTCACTGATTTCTTGATTGTATTGTTACTGACCAAGTTTGCCGCAAAACTCTGGCATTTACGGATTATTGACCCGAAGGGTAACAAGAAACGTTGTTATTGTTCTTCTGCAGAACTGGGTTCGACTTTTGGAGATGGTGGATCCGGAGATGCTGGAGCAACGACTTCTGGAGACGCTGGAGCAACGACTTCTGGAGACGCTGGCCTTCGATCTCTTGAGACCCAATGAGAGGAAACCAGATGGAAGCCTGGAAGTGATTCCTACCATACAAAGAGCTAAAGCAAATTAAGCTGAAATGCAAAGGGTTGGAATAGAAATGCAGTGTTTTTTTCATTGTAAATGGTTGTGGTCTATCACAGCGTGTTAGGTCCAGTGGAATTGGAGGTAGGGAAGGTAGTTGGATTCATAGAGATTTTTACATTGTTTGTTTAGGTGGAGCGAGAATTCAATAGAGAAGAGGAAGGGGAATTCACGTGTAGAACTCACACAAATCAATTACCAAACATGCTGGTAATTGGGACGGGGAAAGGCAATTAGAGTTAAACTCCCATTCCCCATCCCTAAGTTTGCCAAACAGGCTGTCAGTGATTTCCCTAGTGTGATTTCCCTTTGTTCACTTTTCGAATGCGGCGGCCCTGGAAGGTGGACCTCACGGGCGTCTCTGCGGCGAGCGACGTGACGGTGGTGATGGCCTTCTCTTTGACCGTGTGGACGGCGAGGAGGGGCGGCGGGGGATCCTGGTGTTGGTAGCGCTTCGGCATTGACAGCCCCCAGATCGTGGTTTGGAGGCTAGGCTCGGGGACAGTGGGTGCTGACGTACCGACCGTGGTGCGAAGGTTTTTCCGAGCGAAAGCTCCGCGCTTTGGCGCCGATGACGGCGGTACCTGTGGGTATCGTTACCCTCTTGGGGGCGTTGTTGTGGGTACCTTCTCTACGTCGGGTCTCTGGGTGAAAACCCTTGACTATCATGGTCTCGACGACGGCGACGCGTTTCGTCGTTACCCTCTTGGGGACGTCGTTGTGGAGTGTCGTGTCCTTCAGTGTCTTCGGTGGCAAGTTTAGCTATCTTTGTGTTTTTCTCTTTCTATCTTTGATCTGCTTTGTAAGAGGGTCCCCTCGTCACTTTGTATCGGTTCGGCCGTTGTGGCTTTATTTATAAAGCGGGGCTACGGCCTGTTTCGTCGAATGCTGGTGTGTTCCGTGAGCCTATAACTCTTCACGTTAAGCTTTTTCCTGAGCATACATGTTCTTCCTTTCCTGCATAAAACTAGTGCACTCCCTATTGAGCGGGACCTTCTAGCCAAAGCAAGTTAATATGTACTGGTGCCTGAGTCGGAGGCAGCTGCGGCACTATGGGCTAGCAGTGGCACACAAAAAAAAAAAAAAAACTCAAGCATCCACACTAACCGGCTTGAAAAGTGTGTCAATCAACTTACCAGTTTACGTACTTGGGTTCTATTCTGTTTTTCGTATTATTGAGTGGCCTTTGTTCCTTATGTGGATAACCTGCACAAGTTCTACGATAACTTGTCTGTTGTATACATCTATCAAAGCAAGAACAGAGTTTCATAGAAGGTTTACTGTCAGTCTGTCACGCATGTGCACAATAGAATGCCTTGCAAGTAAGTAACACAGGTATTCCACAAAGAGGATAGATTAGGCGTGTGCAAGCAAGTCGTGCGTCTTCTTCCAAGTGACGAACCGTCTGATTAACTGAGTTTTTTCTACCTTGTTTACTGAGCTCTCTAACTAGATAAACTGTTTGCATTGATCTGTCTAATTTGGATATGTGTATTCTTTTTTTATCTCCTCGACTGTCAAAACTAGCACGGATTAAAGCCGGCAATCGGGTTGGGTTTGGCCAGATAAAGTTTTCTAGACCCATGCCCGAGCAACTAAACGGGCAAGATCCTTGCCCATGACCCGCCCATGGGTCTGAAACTAGACCCATGCCCGAACCCATCGGGTGACCCAACTTTATCGGGCACCCATCGGGTCTTATATTAAATTAAATATTTTCTTTTTTCTCAGACAGCGCATTATACGTTCCACGGCTCCGCTCTGTGGACACAGCGAATGTGCCACTTCTCCAGTGTCTCTAATCCTTATATAGGCACAGCTCCAACCCACTGCACTTAGCTAGTCGAGGTGGGACTAGAGGAAACTGCATCAGATATTGGTTCTGTACGCATGTCTGCATCGCTGGATGGGCTTTGATCTTTAGAGGCTTAACAGGCCATAGCACATACGTTGCCAAGTCCAATTAGGCCAGCACTTAATTCATCTATGGGTAATGGGCATCGATGGGCTAAAATAGAAGGAAGTAATCGTTACAGCAGTATACTGTACTACCTATACTGCGTGTCAATTGCTCTGTTTGTCTCTGCTTTTGTAAATAATTTCCCTTGAGAAAAGCGATGTGCTTTCATAAACAGACTATAAATTCTGTAAAATAAATATTTATAATAATTATTTATATTAATCGGGCGATCCATCGGGCAACCCATGGGCACAAATTTATACTCATATCCTGCCCACAACTAATCGGGTCGCCCATGGGTCTTGCCCATGGGCGAAAATATCGACCTATACCCTACCCATTAGGGTCGGGTGCCCATGGACACACGTACCCATGGGTCAAACTACCGGCCTGAGCACGGATATACTGGATAATTCCTCTCACAGAGTCACAATACACTCTACTCTTCGGCAGCATCGCTTGCCTTGAAACGTGGAACGTGGCGCGTTCGCTGACCCGGGACAATACACCCGGATTCAGACACAAGATTCTCGACCCGAATTCAGGAAAAACAATGAAAAGAAGCTTTGATTCAGGTGGTTAAAGACTGGCCAAGCATCCGTTTGGAGGGTAACGGCCGTGCGGCGATGCCTCTCGGCATGCATAAGGCACGACGGCGCGCGGGCATAGCTTCCCAAGCACGGCGATTCGACAGAAAGGTGTGGCATGTGTGTTCAGCATAGGGTTCGCAACCTCCGACGGCATTGGAACTTGGGAGGGATTGGAGATCGTTGACAAGGCGCTGTGCAACCTGTCTAGGAAGCAGAAGCACACGTACGATGCACTCGAATGCGAGCGTTTTAGTGCAAATTATAGCAGAGTAATTATGATACTAAATCGATTTACAGTTCAAAAAAAATACTAAATCGATTTTCCTTGTTAAACAGAAGAAATTTTCGGTGTTTGCATGCAAGCGACAAGGCTAGCTAGCTGCCTAGCACACAATTATTCAACTGCTATAAGTAGGTACTTCGACTAGCACTGCATAGTGTAGTAGTACAGCTGAACAGCGACTAACAATTGGGTAATGCAGTGATGTTTAGTTTCTAGAGAAAGTGGCGCTTCCGCAATTAGTCAAGGCGAAGTCGAGCAGTCCGCTGAAGCCGAGCTGCTGCTTCTCCAGGTCGAACACAAGCAGGTTGTTCTCCAGCTGCTTCCCGCCGATCACCACCGCCGGCTCG
Organism: Poa pratensis; assembly: GCA_947311845.1. NCBI lineage: Eukaryota > Viridiplantae > Streptophyta > Magnoliopsida > Poales > Poaceae > Poa > Poa pratensis. Next base: position 5,748,131 of record CAMZMU010000055.1, read on the forward strand.
CCGCCCACCGGCATGCCCTTCGCCATCGGCACGATCCCGACGCACATCGCCCCGCCGGCCACCTCCACCAAGTAGTTGTTGTTGCGCAGCGTCCAGTTCCGCGTGGCGCCCTCGCCCAGCTCCAGGACGATCTGCGGCACGTCGTAGCTCGAAGGTCGCTTTAGCCTCGGGAACCCGCCCCTGTAGCACAGCTCGAACGGCTCCGGCGCCGGCAGCACCCGCTCCACGGTGGTCATCGGGATCTTTCCCCTCATAATGGCGTCGTCGAAGGCCCTCGCGAAGGCGCGGAACACGTCGGGACGCATGGTGGCGTACGGCGCGACGGTGCTGAGCACGACGCCGCCGCGGCCGGTGTGGGCGTCGAGGACGAGCGTGCCGGCCGGCAATTGCGCGATCGCATGCGCCTCGTGCCACGACACGGAGATGCCTTTCACGGGGAGGTAGTATCCGCCGGCTTTCTTCGCGCTGGTGAGGAGCGGGGTGTGCGCGACGCCGGAGGTCGTGAAGTCGATGACGACCCGCGGGTCCGGAATCGGTAGGTACACTGGCGTGTCGCCGAAGGTGGCGAAGACGGGGAGGCACAGCGAGAACCTGTTGCCGAAGCCGCGCTGCGCCGCGAGCTGCGACGGCAGCGAGAGCGACCTCCGGGAGAACCCAGCGACGCCGGTGGCACCGGCGGGGAGCGACCTCAGCAGGCGGCCCGGCGCGCACGCGCCGAGCACGGCGAATGAATCCTCCGGGCCCAGCACCATGGTTGTATTGGCCGACATGGCGAAGCTCGTGAGGTCGCCGGTTGAGCACTCGCCGGTGACCGGGTTGAGGGGATGGGCGGTGCACGCGCACCACGACGACCGCGGCTCGCGGTTTTCCCAGAACCGGCCGCCGTCCACGTACCGGCAGCGAGACGGGCCCTGCTGTTTGGCCGTGGCGCAGGTGGCGTACTCACACGGGACGGTGCTGTGCTTCGACGACGATGAGCACGTCGACCAGACGAGCGAGCCACCGAGATCGAGGAGGAGCGGCAACTTGTCGGCCTTGACGGTGATGGTGTAGAGGGAGGTGTTGGGGTCCTTGGCGAGCAGGGAGATCAGCGGTGGTTGCCGGTAACTGGTCGCCACCGTGCATGACAGTAGCAACACGAGCGACGAGACGATGGCATGATGGTACACACGGTTCGTAGAAGTGGACATTTTTTTTGCAGGCGATCTGAATGGCTTGGGATTTGGGAAGAAGATGGCTACTCGATCTGAATCCATTTATACTACAGTATGATGTTTATTTTAGTACTCCTGGTTGATCGTCAATTTTGTAGGGCTTGTTCTTGTTTTCTGATACCGAGGAGTTGACAATACGCAATTAAAGTCAGTAAACCTTGGCTACTCTTGGTGTCTTAAATTTTGTTTTTATGAAACACAGAACACACGCAGACGCTCACATACACATACGCACACTCACCCCTATGAACACACGCACGCACACCCTATCCCTATAAGCACCTCTGAGAGACTGAGCCGGCGGTCGAATCTTGAAATTGACGAAGTCGCCACATGCGCCTCGCTGTCGACGGAAACGTCGCCTCCCACTGAAGAATATTCCGTCTAAATGAGAAACAACATTGTCAAACCTGGGGTTTAAACTCTGGTGGGCTGGGGGTACATCCACCCTCCTAACCATCTTGCCACAACCAATTTCTCTTTGTGTCTTAAATTTAGACAGGGACACGTGGAGATTCTGTGTGTTCAGATGTGTTTCAATTTTCACCACTAATATACTATATATATGTTTTCTAAATAAGTAAATATATAGGTTTTTTTTAACAGGAGCAAAAACTTTGCTCCAATCTATTAATTAAGAAGAAGAGAATTGGCCAGTAAATTTACAGAATAACGGACAAAAACCGATACATAGGGACCAACCCGAACTACTCACAAAGCAAGAACATCACATGGCCACATTGATAACCCGACAAGCTCTCAACCCACACAACAAACACAACCCCTAACACTTGAACACGCAAGGTAACCCTCCACGACAACACCTCAAAAAAAGCAAAGGGAAACAACAAAGCCCCAAAATGACACGAACCAAGAGTATGTGCGGAGCAATCAAAGATCATCCATCAAGCAGAGGACAATCTCCCAACTTGCTTTTGCGCTAGGTTGTCGTCCCCTTTAGGAGGCATGCAATCGCCCTTCCACAACCAGGAATAACAACGTCCAAACGACTGAGCAAGTCGCATACCTCTTTTGCGATAATAGCATCGACATTAAGCATCGGCGGGATTGGAATGGGCGTCAAACCACATCCGATTTCTTAGGCGAGCTTAAGATCGCCGACGAGTTCACCTTCATATCCTCCACAGACATAACCAACACACGGCTTGTGCACAACGCCACAAGATCAGGCATGGTCTGCAACACTGGAGAAACGACAACGACACTAGCCTCGGCCACAAAAGGTAGCCGGAACAGAGAACACGGCTTGTGCACTAGTTTTTTTTTTAGATAACAGGCATAGAATGCCCTGCTTTAAATTAATAAAGCAGTATAGGTTCACAAACAACACCAAAGCTTACAACGGGTGAGGCTAACAGCTTGCCAAGTACAAGGAAATAAAGGACAGCATACGGGGTCGGCCTCCCCGAAAACAGACCGAACTAGGAGCCCCACGGGTGCTCAAAGGTCTTGGTCTAAGCTTGGAGTAGATCGCCCTTAGCGCGCTTGCTAGCTCCAGCAACTTCTCCTTGCCACGCTCCTTGGAAAGATTGGCTCGCATCTGAGTGAACATGAGCATTTTATAGATAATGTCAGCAGGATGATTCAGAAGCTTGGATTCAATAGCAAGTTTGTTGCGATTGAGCCAAAGTGTCCAGCAAAGTACAGAAAACAGCACCCAGCTGGTCCTACGATGCTGGCCTAGTAAAGATTGTTGAATGGCGAAAAGTTGAACAAAATTGGCTGGGCACCAAGCACAGCCTAGCAGCTTCCTAATCACACTCCAACCCAGCTTAGCAAAAACACGCAGGTAAAGAAAATATGAGATGGAAGGCTAGGCGGCAGATTTCGAGAGGGCTAAGGTACAATTATGGTTTAATTATGGTTTACGAAATCTTTAGGGTCCAATCTTTGGAGCTAAGGTACATGCCATCAGTCACTCCACTAATAATGTGTACCAGAATAGCGGAAACTACTTTTGTCTGCTGAGCTCCAACTAGTGCTCTCTCCGATTTAAAAAAAAATCGAAAATCATATTTGTGACCTTCAAAAAATTCTGAAAAAAATTTCAGGTGTAGAAAATAGTATATCACACGAGCGTATAAAATATCAACTTCAGATACATTGTATTTAGAGCTACACAAAAATGAAAAAATCACCTAAAACTTGGAGATTTGAAAATATGCATACTTAGATCCATGTCTTTGTTATTTTTGTGTAGCTCAGAATACAAAGTTTTGAAGTTGATATTTTGCACATTAGTAGGATAAACTATTGCCTACATACTGATGTTTTTCCAAAATTTTGTGAAACTCACAATTATGATTTTCGAATTTTTAAAACCTAGGGGAGCACTAGAGCTCGGAGCCAAAAAATCTCCACTCACGAGAATATTTCTTTATATGTTGGGTTGTACTGACGTCCTTATCCATGCATGATCGAGTTGGTACCAGTGCACTAAATCAAGGCAAGCACAGGTCAAAAGTCAAAACAGGTTACGTAATTCACAGGCTTTCAGACATTTCAGAAAAGTCAATTGAATCTAGATGCAGCCCTGCATGGAAGAAAACCGGGAGCTACCTACGTTGCCGACGTTTTCCGAACGTGTTGTGCACAATCCCTTGGACATGTACCCTTATCTTGCAAGATTTGAACCAAATTACTCACATCGTTTATTGTATATAGATAGTATATTTTGATACCCAAATTACAAGTATTAGAGGAGGCTGTGTTCCTGTCCAGTCCTTAGAGCATCTCCACCGGCGCGCCCAACTCCGCTTCCAATAGGCGTTTTGGGCGCGCCGGCACGAAATCGTCCCCCAGTGGTGCGTCCAATAGACCAAAAGTTACCGGCACGTCCCAATAGAGCGTCCGACAACCCCGCATCGCGTCCAGATTATAGGGACGCAACCGGGTGTGCCGGCAACCGCGGCAACGCGCGCCTCGTCCAATCCTGACGGGTGGGGACGACGCGTCAGCCGCACAACAGCTGGTCAGCGGATTTATTGTGGCAGATATGCCCGCTATAATGACGCAGCGGTTCCCCTGGCGGGCACAGACGACGCGACGCGTCGAGCGCAGCACTGGAAGGTCAGGTGGTGGCGCGCACGCGTCGTTGGCGTCAATGCGTGTGGCAGACGTACCGGTGGGCGGCGCTAATGCGGCGACCGGCCTCCTCCGCTCTCGGCCGGCTTTAAAACGGCGCCCGACGCGCCTCTCCTCTCCACACAACACTTCTCAAACTCGTATCTCCCATAGAAACCCTAGCCAGAATACAAAGTTTTGAAGTTGATATTTTGCACGTTAGTAGAATAAACTATTGCCTACAGACTGATGGTTTACCAGAATTTTGTGAAACTCACAAATATGATTTTCGAATTTTTGAAACCTAGGGGAGCACTAGATCTCGGGACCCAAAATTCTCCACTCACGAGAATATACTACTATATCAAAGCTAACCCCTTTAGCTCTCCACTCAGGTTGCCACGTCACCGATACTGGTCATGTGAACAGTATTCACACTTCTACAGTGCCGTTTACTGTTCATGTGAACAGTCTTTTTTCTTTTTTTCGATTTTTTTAGGCTTTTTTTTAATTTTTTTTTCTCCCATAAATTATATAATATACTTATCTATCAATATATGAAAGCTCACCCAGTTAGCCCTCCCCTCGCGCGCCCACGTCACGGCCACTGTAGAAGGATGACAGTAACGCACTTCTACAGTGCGTGGCCGGCTCCGCGCCGTCGATCGCGTATCCGACGGTCCCCGATGTATTTTTGCATAAAAGCCATCGTGTTTTCCAGAAATTACTCCGCAACCCAAACCTTCCCACGCAGATGGATCTATCTAAAAATTTCAGAAAATCTAGGGACTTCCTGCAAAAACGTCCCTACATCCCCCTTCCCTTTCCTCTCTCCCGCGCGACGCCGGAATCGACGCCGCCGTGCCCCTGCTCCCTCCGCCGCGTGTGCATGCCGCAGCCGCCACTCCGGCGACCTAAACCCAGCGGCACCGCCGCTCCCGGACGCTCCGCGTTCACGCGCATCCGCTGCGCGCACGCGAGCGTCCAAGATCGCACGGACGCGGCGCCGCTGTGCGCTCTGCTCGCCGTGCCCGCCATGTCCACCGTAGACGTCAGCCTGACGTCACGGTGGACCCCACGTGACAATTTTTTTAAAAACAAGAAAATGCAAAAAATCCCACAAATAACCACTGGAAAAATATAAAAAATATATCAAAATGCTAAAAAAAAAAATTCGCAAAATGCAATCATGTATGAATAATTCAAATTCAAATTGGCCAACATTTGTATAATTTTATGTAAAGATACAACCATATACTTCAGCATTCCAACTCAAATTTCGAATTTGCATATTTCAAAATTTTAAAATGACTTTCAAACCTGCAGTTTTTCCCCAAAAAAAAGTGAAAAAAAATCCATAAACTTCCATACATAACCACCGGAAAAATATAAAAAATATATATCAAACTTAATTAAACAAATTCGGAAAATTACTAAATGCTACAAAATCAATAAATTTAAATATATCCAACTGCAAAACATAAAAAAAATATCAAAATTACCACAAAAAATAAATGCTGACTGTCTATAACATATAATCAAAAATCAAATTTGAATATTTTGAAAATTTAAATGTCCTTCAAATCTGAATATTTCAAAACATTTGAATGCCTTTTCAGTCTGATCATTTTACTAACCTAAAAAGAAATCAAATCTGGAAAACTTCCCAATTTGAACATTTTTCGAAATCTGAACAATTTTTTTTTTTAAGAGTGCACCAAGGCGCACCATAGTTTTATAGAAGGCAGAAAAAATTTACAATAGAACTTCACCCTTGCGTACAAGGGATCCGTTTTACACCGGAACATCAAGAACTCAACGCTACTCTCTCGCTACAAAGTTTTGCACTCCAGCACCAACACTTAAACCTACTCGGACTCTCATCCAGAGCTGGTACTCGTCCAGAATCTGTCCAGCGAGCTGAAACGCCGTCCGCTGCTGTCCGAGGTTGTTGTACACCCGAGAGTTCCGCTGCTTCCAGATGGACCAGCAGATGAGGATCACCACCGTATCGAACCTCTGCTGCTCATTTTTCTGAAAGCGTTTGCGTTCCTTAAGCCACCATGGCTCCAAAAGATCCGTGGGCAAAGGAACCTGAACTCCGATACCTACCCGATGGAAGCACTCGTACCATGTCTCTCTAGCAAACACACAATGCATAAGGACATGCTCTATCGATTCTTCCTCCTGCAGGCAGTTGGCACAAGCAGAGATGGTATCCTGAAGGCCATGTCCGTAACCTCTCTTTGCATTCCAATAATTTCAAATTTTCACACTTTTTAAATAAGGACATTTTTAAATTTAATTTTTACCACACGGGGCGGCGGTGTCGCCTCGCGAAATTTTCCTACTATTTCTTTATATGTTGGGTTGTACTGACGTCCTTATCCATGCATGATCGAGTTGGTACCAGTGCACTAAATCAAGGCAAGCACAGGTCAAAAGTCAAAACAGGTTACGTAATTCACAGGCTTTCAGACATTTCAGAAAACTCAATTGAATCTAGATGCAGCCTGCATGGAAGAAAACCGGGAGCTACCTACGTTGCCGACGTTTTCCGAACGTGTTGTGCACAATCCCTTGGACATGTTGAATCAACCATACCCTTATCTTGCAAGATTTGAACCAAATTACTCACATCGTTTATTGTATATAGATAGTATATTTTGATACCCAAGTTACAAGTATTAGAGGAGGCTGTGTTCTTGTCCAGTCCTTAGAGCATCTCCACCGGCGCTCCCAACTCCGCTCCCAATAGGCGTTTTGGGCGCGTCGGCACGAAATCGTCCCCTAGCAACGCGCCCAATAAACCAAAAGTTACCAGCATGTCTCAATAGAGCGTCCGACAACACCGCATCGCGCCCAGGTTCTAGGGACGCAACCGGGCGTGCCGGCAACCGCGGCAATGCGCGCCTCGTCCAATCCTGACGGGTGGGGACGATGCGTCAGCCGCACAACGGCTGGTCAACGTATTTATTGTGGGAGATATGCCCGCTATAATGACGCAGCGGTTCCCCTGGCGGGCGCAGTAGACGCGTCGAGCGCAACACTGGAAGGTCAGGTGGTGGCGCGCATGCGTCGTCGGCGTCAATGTGTGTGGCAGACGTACCGTTGGGCGGGGCTAATGCGGCGACCGGCCTCCTCCGCTCCCCGCCGGCTTTAAAACGGCGCCCGGCGCGGCTCTCCTCTCCACACAACACTTCTCTAACTTGCATCTCCCATAGAAACCATAGCCACCATGCCAGGCAGCCGCAAACCGCGACCGGAGCAGAGCGCCGAGGAGGGCATCCGCCGCCAGCAGATGGCCGTGGCTCGTCGTGCTCGGCGCGAGCGCTCCAACGCCTCTAGGACCACCATGACACCCGAGCGCCGCCACGAGCACCTCGAGCAGCAACGCCTCCTCCAAGAGGACCGGATGATGAACCAGCCGTTCGCCCACGAGATGCGTCGCGAGGAGGAGGAGTGGAACGCGTCCCAGGCGCGCCGCCTCGCAGCGCAGCTCGAGGCGGACCTCTTCAAGCCGCACCGGCGCCCCGAGCAGGGCAGCACGTCCCGAGCAACACCACCAGGCGCGGCCAGCTCTTCCCGCGCCCTGCTCCCGCTGACGACGCTGTCAGAGGAGGATGTGGAGGTCTACTGCCGGCACAACATACCGGTGCCAGACGGCTTTGTGCTCCCACCGGGGTGGGTGCTCAACGTCGTCAAGGTGCCGGTGGCACCGGCGCTGAGCGGCAGGCCCCGCCTCGAGTACATCCAGCGGCAGTGGAGGGACCTGCCGTTTGAGCAGCTCGCGGACCACTTCTACTCCATTTCGGCGCCATACTGGGACGCCGTGATTGACGCGGAGCACGAGGCACGCCGCGGCTCCTTCTTCCTCCTCCGAGGCATGCACGAGCCACCGCCGGAGTGGTTCCACTCCGATGAAGAGCGCGAGCGCGTGTCGTCCGACCCCAAGATATCCGATCTCCCCTCGCCGGCACCGGGCCCTGGCCCGGCACCAAAGTCACTGGCACTGGGCCCTGGCCTGGCACCCGCGGACGACAGTGACATCGACGGCGACTGGGGTGAGCCGGAGTGGGAGGGAATGCAGGCGGCCATCGAGGCTTTCCATGCGCCGCCGCTAGATCAAACCCCACCACGCTCGACGACGGCGGCGGCGACGGTGATCCGGAGTGGGAGGGAATGGAGACGTTCCTCAAGGCCGGAGCCGCCGCGGACGAAACCAGAAGCCTCAGCGACGGCGACGCAGATGAAACTTCATCCTCACGAGCCGGAGATCATCGTCGCCAGGACTGGCTTCCTTCTCGAGCGCCTCCCTCCGCCGCCGCTAGATCTAGAGTTTAGGGCTTAGTTTAAATTTAGTTAAATTCCGTTTAAGGATGTTAATTTCGTTTGTCAAATTTCGTTTATTTTTGTTAAATGTCCTTCAAATTCAATGAAATATCGCCGGTTCGTCCATATTCAAGTCTCTCTCTTTTTTTCCTGAAAAACCTATTGGGAGCAGCCGGTGGGGCGCGACACTCCCAATAGGCGGCAACCGTTGCCGGCGCGTCCAACAACGGCGTCGTCAAGCGAGAGGAGCCCCCGTCCTTGGAGGTGGGTGGAGGCGACAGACCGTGGATCTGGGATCCCGCCCAGATCCGTTGCCGGATGGGCTTCGGCCGTCGGCGGCGCGGTGGGAGCGCAGAGCTGCTAGGGCTGGCGTATTGTGGAGGTGGTGGTGCGGTGGTGGACGTTGGTTGGCGTCCCTCTGCCTTGAGGGCCAACGCCGCTGGGCTGGTCACGGTGGTGGCTGCGGTGCTCCTTTGAAGATGCTGGCGGCGCGGTCTGGTGGAAGAGGGAAGCTTGGGTGGACCAGCGACCGGTGGAGTGCGAGCACGGTGCTGAGCGAAGGCTTGCTCTTGCCTTGGCCGGAGCCGACAGCGACGGCGCCCGCGGGTGTCGTCTCCTTCATGAAGGCGTTGTCGTGGTAATACGCTCGCCTCCACCGTGTCCATGCTCCGGGAGGAAACCTTCGATTTGGGTTTCCGATCAGACGATGTTGACGGCTTGTCGTCATGTCCCTCCTGGGGCATCGTTCTTGGAGTTGGACTCAGCTGGAGGGACCAGTGGAGAGGTGGCGGTGGTGTTGTTGGTGCTCTATGCGTGGTCACGACGCTCGAGCTCCTATGGAAGGGCCGGAAGCTCTCCTCTGAAGACGGCTAATGGCCGGGCTAGTGTCGGGATGCCTCCCGGGTGTCAGACTCGGCTTCGAGATGCCCTTCGGTTATGCTGTTGGTTGTTGTGTAAAACCTCGGCGGCGCATGGCCCTTCGTCCGGGTGTGGACTTGGCAATGTGTTGCCCTTCGGCTGCTCCAACACCATCGTGGCTAATCTCGGCTGACTGAAACTCTTCGTCTACAGCGGTGATGACCCATGTGCGCTAGCGTCCAACGCTAGTCGGGAGACGATGGGCGTGGAAGGCTCTCCTTGCGGGGCTGTTTGCTTAGTGTCATGTTCTGTTTCTTTGTTTCCCTCTGTAACCTTTGTAATAATTCACCGGCATTTGTTCCGGTTTCCTCTTAATATAAAAGGAAGCAGTACTCGTTGTTTCCGTAAAAAAAAACGTATATTGCACATATCGATGAGCAAACGAAGAATTGCATATCTATACTACTATTAAAAGAGCAAACTTGTTGGGATACATTAAATCATAACCGTTCAATATCTGATCAACGCTCCAGATCGCTCCAATGTTTGACAACTCAACACACCTTTTCATTGTCTGTAAATTACACGGATTGCCACCGCTAAAAGAAACCTTATTCAGCTGCCTGTCTCCTAAATACGTCGCGCCGCATACATCTCCACCTCGAGCCCCCGATCCACCGCGGCCACAGTCCTTCGCGTCCCTCTCCAATTTGAGCACGCTGGAGAGCAGTACCACCGTGGCAGCAGCAGCATAGTCTCGGACCATGCGTTCGCGCCGACGGCGACTGCGCCCACGAGCGGCAGCAGTAGCATGGTCCCGGACCAGGAGTTCATGCCGGCGGCCGAGGCGCGAGTCGGGGGCAACCGCACCCACGAGCGGCAGCAGTATCCGGGTCTCGAACCAGGAGTTCGCGCCGGCGACCGAGTCGCAGAGTCTGTGGCAACCGCGCCTAGGAGCGGCAGCAGCAGCACGGTCGCGCTGGCGACCGAGGCGCAGATTCTGCAGCAACCGTGCCCAAGGACGGCAGCAGCAGCACGGTCCCGGACCACGCGTTCGCGCCGGCGGCCACGGCCGCGGTTGATATGCCTAGCGGGCCGGACAGGTACATAATCAGGTGGCCACGACGATGAACCCGATGCGCTCGACAAAGCCCACAACTCCAATTAAGAGACGTTTACACCAAATTTTAGCTCGCATGACGAACTCAGTACAGTGAAGAATCGATTGGCAGGATTACCGTCTTACCGATGATGAAGAAGATGGCGTGCTAGCTATGGCGGCCGTCGGGTGGGGAACGTGGGAGTGGCCCGCCGGACTCCATGGTTTCGCACCCTGGAATTCGCGTCCGGCCGAGAGGTGATGCCGGTGCGTGATCTGTTCAGATTGTGCTGTCCGCTGACCTTGGTGGAGTAGTATTTACAGCTGCGGAGCTGACCTTGGTTGAGTAGTATTTACTACTAGCATCTGCCTCGCTTGATCGAGACGGGACCTGTATAAACCGAGTTAACGACGACACTACTGAAAGTACTCCTGAAGACATGTTCCGTGAAGTGATGTAAGAGATGCAGATTTTCCTTTGAACTTGTATATCATGTTCCTAGCAGTTGTAGTTGAGAACTTGTATATCATGTTTCTATACATGTCCACGTCCCTTTTGTTTTTTAGATATGTATAAATCCGGGCTAATTACTATTCTACTGGTGAACTATACATGGCCTGAGTATTTTTCATTCATTTCATCATCATTAATTATATTGCTTAAGTTAACCAATTATTGTGCTGTTTTCTGTGTACTTCAACATGTGTTTCACTATTGCAGATCACAAGCGGATAAAAGATAAATTATATTAAAAAAGACTAGACCAACAAGCACTACGGGAGAACAGAACATTGCCGTGTGCCAGAAACACACGGCGAAGACGGGAAAACACACGGCAACGTCTTTGCCGTGCGCCACACACGGCAACGAGCACACGGGGGAGAAATGCACGGGAAAGACCTCTTTGCCGTGTGTCCAATTTCGGGGCGCACGGTGAAGACAATCTGTGGGACCCGCAGCGGCTTGACGACGGTGGACGGTGACGGCGGCTCTTTGCCGTGTGTCGTCTCTGCCGGCACACGGTAACGTGTCCAAAATTTGCCGTGTGCCCGTGCACGGCAAAGGAACGAAGGTGGGACCCGATTGTCAGGCGGGTGCCGTGCAGCCGTCTTCCCCATGTACCCGTGCGCGTACACACGGTAAAGTATTTTCATCGTTCCCGTGTGCTCGGACCAGTACACACGGCAAAGAATTATCGTCGTTGCCGTGTGCTCCCTCTTTACCGTGCGCTGGGACACGTGTCGTCAACCTGTGTGATCTGGCGCCCGGATTTCTGGACTCTTTGCCGTGTGCAAGCACACGGCAAAGGTGACCATAATTTTCCTGCTATTTTTATTTTTCTCAATCCCTGCAGTTCAAAAATTCCAGAATAATTACAGTACACAAAATATCCCATATCTCACACAAAAATCACATATATCACACAAATATCACATATCTCACACCAAATATCACATATATCATCCAAAACATCACATAGTGTCCAAAACATCACATAGTAGTATCCTATTCAAGTCCAAATGTAGCTCGACAAAAGGCCGCTTCAACAACATCAATGAAGCACAACAAAACAATGTCGAAGCAACTTCCGGTCATCATGCCATCGATGCCATCCACTCCTAGCTCCAATCCATCTAAAACATGAGAAAAAGATAGAAATGCATGAGGATTCCAACATCCATGAATTCAACACAAGTACATCTGAATGAATGAACTAGCATTCATGAAAAAATAACAAGTACTTGTGGCATACATGAGCATATTGCACAAAGTAGTATGACAAGCTAAGCATACGGGTAGTGCAAATAATTGCTAGTTGACATGTATGATTAATGAGCATCAAAGTAAGTTTTCTGCTGAAGGGTTTGAGCTAACTACCCGGCGGCCTGCTGAAGGTGGCGGGGTAGCGTTTGCTGCTGCTCCATCTGCTGGTCCATCTGCTGCTCCGGGCTGGGCTCCATCTGCTGGTCCATCTGCTGCTCCGGGTGTCTGGGCTCCATCTGCTGCTCCGGGTGTCTGGGCCATGGGCGATCCGTTCGAGGAGGCAACCTACATGCATGAAGAATTAGATGGTTAGCACCGGTTAGAAGGACATGGTAAAAAGACAAAAAAACTTTGAACATGAGAACTTACGGTGTGCGGAGATGAATGAATCACCATCGCCTGAAACTGTGCCATGTCGGGAACCATCATACCGTTGCTGCGGAACATATTCTGCATATTATTTTTGAGAAGCAAGGTTAGTAAATGAAACAGTAGACTACCGTTGGTATCTTATGCACATGAAACTCACCGCGAAGACCGCCATCTGTGCCCGCATCGCCTCCATCTCCTTCCTCGTCTGCTCGGTCTCCTGCCTGTGCTTTTCCTCTAGGGCTGCGTTCCGTGCTTCCATCTCCTCCATCGCCTGATCCAATGAAATGGTTTGCATTAGTTAGAACGAAAACATGCAAATAACTAGAGGACTCATCATTTTAATGAAACTAACCGCTCGTAGGTCACGTGCAGGCTCGTCGCGCCTCTGGATCTGCAGGCTGGAGCTCGTAGACCTAGCCCTCATGCTGGCTAGGCCCTCCATCTCTATAGGGAAGGTGCTGGCTCCAAGAGCAGGCCGACCGTGCCTCAGTCCTCCTCCTGACGTCATGACCAGCACCGGGTCCAAGTCCTGGGAGCTCGGGTCAATGGTCTCCCCCTCCCTCGCCTTGAGCGCACTATCGTACTTCTCCTTGCGTTTGGCTGTGGGCAAGTTGAAAGAGGTGCTGGGAGTAGCGGGATCATACGGCTTGGCCTTTTTGGCGGATGCCAGCTTGGCCATGTGGTACGCCTGGTACGTGTTAGGCTCTGGCACCTTATTGTGAGCCGCCTACAATTAAAAGTGATATGGTTAGAAGAGCATATCTTGTTCCGCCTAATTAAGCATGCATAAAGAACTTGTGAAAAATAAACACTTACATATAACTTGGCGTACCCACCCAAGGACTGGCTACCCTGGTGGTGCGTAGCCTTCACGACCAACCGATTCGCCCTGCCATTAGCGTTGATCGCCCTCCACTCGTCAGAGTCCCACCAAGCCGACAGCCGCCTCCAGCATTCCGCGTGTGAGGCGCACCAGGTAGGCCTCACCTACATAAAGGAGTATGTGGTTAGTATGCATGAAGAATAACTCAAGTGTTAGCCATGCATGTATGTAAAGGCCTCACTTACCGAATTATACTCGTGAGCCTTGGGGTACTTATAAATGGCTTTATCCCTTGTGCATGACAACCCCTTGGCCGCCTCGATCCTGACGACAGCTGCGATACGCGCCTCGTAGATCATGTCCGTCACCTTCTTGACGCCCATCTTAATGAGGATCTTCCTGCACTCTGCCTCCTTCCCCTCCTCGCATCTAAAGAACTCCTGCAATTAAGCATGATGAATGTGCAAGTTAGTGAAAAGGATGAGATGTGCTAAACGAAATGTGGTTGTTGACTTACCCAGAAATCGTGGAGCACGGCCTCGTACTTAGAGCCGTGGGTGGTGTCACAACGAAGCTTGTAGTCCTCCCACCGCGTAGCTGGCACGACCTCACCGGTTGTAGGGCGTGTCACCAACCCCGGGTAGTGGGTCTTCATCAGAGAGCCAAACACGTGCCCCATGTGCCGCCCTCCATCTTCATGCTTCTTGAACCTATTTGCAAAACCGAGAAACAAAAATGTTAATTAGAATGTGTCGAGAGATTTGAGTTTCAAAATGTAAGAAACATATTAAATAGAATGTGCATCTTACGTAGAGCCCTTTGGTTCAACCAAAGGCCGTTGTGCTAGCGGGACTGACTTTGGGAGCGCTACCGGACCTCGCAGGTACACGTCACTGGACACCTCCTTCTCACAACCCTCCTCCTCAGAATCGGAGCCATCAGCTGACGGGACCTCGGACTCACACCCATCCCTCTCCATCTCCACCCTCTCCTCTCCTCGTCCCCCCTCCCCCTCTGTCTCCTCCCCTCGTCCTCCCTCTGTCTCCTCCCCTCGTCCCCCCTCCCCCACTGTCCCCTCTCCTCCTCCCCCACCCCCCTCCTCTTCCTCATCGGAGGCCTACCCTCGGTCCCTCTCGAGGAACCGCCGACTCTGGATCCTTCGCCTCTTTCCTCCTGTTGCCTCCTCTCCACCGCCTGGATCACGGCGTTGAGGGGCTTCGTCGTGCCCCCTCTCCCTCTCCTCCCTGCTTTCCTCCCGCCCCCTCTCCCTGTCCCGCTGCATGAGCTGCCTCCTACCATGTTTCTGTGGCCTGCAATGACAAACATTGAACCGATTAGTACGAATGCAAAAGCAAATAAAATAAATAGAACTCATGCTAAGCAAATAAACTAAGTGAAATAAATAGAAAGCATGTGAAGCAAATAAAATAAATAGAAATCATGCTAAGCAAATAAACTAAGTAAAATAAATAGAAGCATACATATATTGGTCAAAGTCGGGATCATCTGGATCTGGAGGTCTAGCATTAGCCAATGGAGCGACACTCTCATCGTCACTATCACGTGTGTCATCACCGTCGGTATCCCCACCGTCGTTCTGTGAATTTAATCGCTGGAGAAATGCCAAGTCGTTAATGTCGTCAACCTCTTCTTCGGAGTCGACACCGACACTGCCAACGTCTTCTTCCATGCCCTCACCTCCCGTCAAGTCGATCACGAAATGGCCTGTGAGCCCACCTTCCTCTTGGAAGAATTCTCCCTCATATGTGTCGGCGTTTATGAGAGGGTTATAATCATCGTCGATTGGCATAGGTAATTTACCATACGGCGACACCTTGTACGGGACATCGTAATCCCGCAAACGAGCAATCTTGCACGCGTATGGGAGGTAATAAACTTGGGTCGCCTGTTGAGCCACGATATAGACATCTGGGCAATCCAAAAGCTTTTCTCGATTAATTTCGACTAGCCCAACAGCCGGTACTCCTCTATAATGCTCTGGATCGAACCACTTGCACTTGAAAATAATGACCTTAGGATGCGGTCCTCCTACTCTTTTCCATTGTAGTTCATATATTTCTTCAAGTACTCCATAGTATTCTACTCCATTGCATACGGTTAACACTCCACTATTCGTTGTTTTTCGATTAGGCCGACTCTCCTCGTGGATACGGGTTCGGAAGCGATACCCATTGACGTCGTACGTGTCGTACCTAAGGACCTTATAGTGAAAACCCATGGCAACGGTTCTCAACTCCTCGTTCATTGCATGGTCTACGTCAGCCTGTAGGTTCAAGCGGAAAGCATTAGCGCCGGGTAAGGCGGGATTGAGATGATAAACTAACAAGGAGGGGAAATAGAAAGTACTTTTGCTCGCAACCAATCAATGTAATTTGGTTGGCCGTTCCCGGCACCCTTACGGAGAAAATCGTCCTCCTCGCTTGGGGAAGGTTCGTTGGCACTTGGCCAATATTGATTCATGAATTCGCTACAGAAACGAGGGAAAGTTAAGTTAGACACAAACTTATGATGACTTGCGATACAATTATCGTAGATAGCACTTACCCTTGGTACTCGGATGCTTCTTCTAGGTTTACCAAGACATACAAGGTTATATTGGACCACACTTCTAGACTCAATTTTTGCATCACTTTGCCGCCTGAAGTTCCCAGTTTCCCTTTGAAGAGGCTAAGCTCGGATACATGGTCGTCAGTATTGTAACGAGCGACTGGATTATGCATAGTGGGAACATCTGGCGGATAATATGTTGTGATGACGTTCGCCACCTCCTCAACGATGAATGCCTCAGCTATGGATGCTTCAATCTTGCATTTGTTTGTACATTTCTTTCGTACGGTCTTTAGCAGTCTCTCTAATGCGTACTGCCAACGGGCATGCACGGGACCTCCCATTCGTGCCTCCGTGGGGAGGTGTAAAATCATGTGGGCCATAGGAACAAAGAAGCTAGGCGGAAACATTGCCTCCAACTTGCATATCAACTCCGGAGCCACCTTTTCCATTTCATCAATCACGGTTGGAGATATCTCCTTAGCACAAAGAACGCGGAAGAAATAGCTAAGCTCCGCCAGCACCCGCCATTCTGCCTCGGGGATGAAGCCTCGAGCCATCACTGGGAGTAGCCGCTCGAGCCATATGTGGTAGTCATGACTCTTGAGCCCGATGATTTTCATGGCATCAAGCTTCACACCCCTTCTAAGATTCGCCGCGTACCCGTCAGGGAACATCAACAGGGCGATCCACATGAGCGCTTCCTTCCTTTGCTCCCTTGTAAGAACGAAAGGGGCCTTTGGCTTCCTCCATCTCTTACCCCCGCCAATTGGTTGTAGTTCAAGATTTGGTCTATCGCAAATCGCCTTTTGGTCGACCCTAGCCTTGATGTTATCCCTCGACTTATCGGGGATGTCAAACATTATAGCGAAAATGGACTCCCCGATATTCTTCTCAGTGTGCATCACATCTATGTAGTGTGGAAGTTCAAGATCCGGAAAGTACGGGAGATCCCAGAAGCACGGCTTGTGAGTCCAGGCGTGTGTCACACCGTATCCCTTGTACTTACCTGGATGTTCGGGATCCTCCTCGAGAGCGTTCAACTCAGCAAGTATCTGTTTACCAGTCAAAACGGGAGGTGCCGTGTGTGTGACAACTACATCTTTTGTGAACTTCTTGGTGTCTTGTCTGAACTCATGGTCATCACGAAGGAACTGCCGATGCAGATCAAAGCAACAATACTTGCGACCCGCGGTCAACCAATAGAATTTCATAGCACTCTTGCACTGTGGGCATGGGAACCTCCCGTGCACGCTCCAGCCAATGAATAGCCCAAACGCCGGTTGGTCATGCATTGAGTACTGGTACCAGACAAACATATTGAAATGTGTCTTCGTAGATCGGTCGTATGTCCGGAAACCCGTATCCCAAGCTTCTTTCAGCTCATCCATCAACGGTTGCATGTACACACTCATATTTTTTCCCGGGTAGTCAGGCCCTGGAACTATCAAGGACAGGAACATGTACTTTCGTTGCATAATAGCGCCGGGTGGGAGATTAAGCGGGATAGCAAACACGGGCCAGCAACTGTATGAGGCAGCCGTCATACCATACGGATTGAACCCATCTGTCGCCAAGGCAATTCGCACATTCCGTGCCTCGTCTGCTTTACCCGGGGTGTGTATTTTGTCGAAATTCTTCCATGCGTCACCATCCGACGGATGTATCAACATTTTCTTCTGACTTGCGTCTTCCTTGAATCTTGTCCCATCTTTGTGCCACGTCATCATTTTTGCAGTATCCTTATCCATGTAAAGTCGTTGAATCCTTGGTATGAGTGGAAGATACCTAAGAATATTGGCTGGGACACAAGACTGTCTCTTCTGACCATCACCTGCGTCTACCTCAACATACCTAGAGGAGCCACACTTGGGACAGTAGTTGGCGAACTCGTATTCTTTCCTAAATAGGACGCATCCCTCCGGACATGCATGGATATGCTCATATGGCATGTTAAGTGCACGGAGGATTTTCTTTGCCGCGTAATAGCTTGAAGGCAGAACATGAGCTTCAGGGAGCCAACGACCAACGGTTGTCATAATTTCATCAAAACAGTCTCTAGGCAGGTTCCACCGGGCCTTGATAGCCATAATGTCACCAATTGCCTTGAGTTGTCTGTATTGGGTGTGCGCGTGAAGAGGTGCAGCCGAGGACTCCAACATATCATAGAAGGCCTTCGCGGCACCCTCTGGCTGCTCTTCCCCTTGCACCCCTTGCGCATCACGCAAGTCATTTATCAGGCCTCCTAACCCAGTATCACGGTCGCTGTCGGACTCTCTCGCCGCCTCCTCTATGATACGATCAGCCTCACCATGATAGGTCCACACATAATAGCCGGGCACAAAACCATACTTAACCAGATCTAATCCAATATCATCCCTATTGTGTATTCTGTTGTTCTTGCATTTAAAGCACGGACACCAAGCGGTAGCATTCCCCTCAACAAATGCTTGATCCAAGAATTCTTCCAGCCTAATAAACCATTCAGGGCTAATCACTGTTTTACTTTCACGACCAGTGTACATCCACTCACGGTCAGCATGATCAGCCATCTTCTTCTGCTCTTTTGGTGACAACAGTGACGCATTTCATTATATGCAGCAAGTAATAATAATAAATTTATTCAATGTCATCAGATTAATTACGCCCAAATTTTATCTTTTACAGCATGCATGGGTGGTTCACCTAAACTTCTAATAGGTAGGGGCCTATCCCACCCGAGTATGTGTAGATCGAGTCGTGTTCCATGTTCTACCCCGACCCGAGACGGAATTTCGGCAGCACCTCCCCGCTGTTCTTCAGAATACACGTCTCGAGCTTGTCAAGCCGAGAGGGTGTGCATCCGAAGAACAACAGGGAGGTGCTGCCGAAATTCTGTCTCAGGAAGGGGTAGAACATGGAACACGACTCGATCTACACATACTCGGGTTGTCCAAAAACGTGGACAATCCGGAAGAGTTACGGTTATAAATATGCAAAGATGGACAATCCTGCATATTTATAAATTTATAACCCTTCCGGACGGGATCTGACTCGGGTTACGTGACTGACTTGGTGATCTAGAACAAAATAAACCTATGTAGCAAGAGAGGCGAAAAATGTATACCCTCGAAGCGTGAGCAATCGCCGAAAAAGGTAGGGGACGCTCCTCAGCTGCAGAAGAAGCCCCGCAACGACGGGACCGACGGTGGTGGCTGGCGAGAAACTACGACATCTGGAAAAAAATAGCAATTTACATTCATAAGTACAAGCTCCCGGTGATTCTACAAATAGCAATTAACATGGCAATTTTACAAATAGCAATTTACATGGCATAAAAGTTAGTGCAGGTGATTCTACAAATAGCAATTAACATGGCAATTTTACAAATAGCAATTTACATGGCATAAAAGTTAGTGCAGTAACTTATCATCAAGAAGACCACCAGTACATACTCTATTACAAGAGGTATATAAACAGTGTGCAATTTACAAGGTATACAACATTGAATCCCCAGTCTATTGTAAAAAGGAATCTGTCTAACTTAGCAGCTGACACAGCATTGTTCCAAGTGAATTTGTGCCCTGCAAAGGTAGCTCCATCAGCTCTATATCCTCAATCAGCCCAAACAATTCCTTGCTAACCCTAGCCTGGAATTTCACACCTATTTTCTCACTTCTGGACCAAGTCCTAAATTTGTCACCTAGCTCAACACGCCGGCCAACCTCGGTACTCCGTAGTACTCCGTAGTTGCCAGTAGACACATGGGAGCAACCGAGCAGCGAGTCGGAGAGGCGTCAGTTCTTCATCCCTTCCCCTTTGTGTCTAGATTGTTTATTGGATGTGTGATGTGACGAGCCCATGCTGGGCAGTGCCCAAATTAACTAGCAGTAGGTTAATTATACCAATTCCTTTGTCTAAAAAAATGCGCCAGTGCCCAAATTAACTAGCAGTAGCCTAAGTATACCAATTCCTTTGTCTAAAAAAATGCCAAATCCTATGTGAATCCTATGTGAAATTGTAGCAAAATCAGAGTAAGAGTCCATTTGGTGGCAAAAAAAAAATTCGCCACTGCTCACCTCTACCGCCGGTGGTCTTCGGGGAGCAACAGATGGCCGCGCCGTCGGCAGGCACGCGCGCGCGGCGGCCGCCCTGATTCACGGCCAGCAGCAGGAGGAGCCGCTCCCGGAGGCAGTGGTCCTCGGTGGCCGCGGCTGCTCGTTCGGCGGCGGGTTCCGCGGCGAGGGGCGAGGGCGCGGCGAGGGGCGAGGGCGGGTTCCACGGCGAGGGGCGAGGGCGGGTTCGTTGGTGGCGCCTCCGCTGGTGACGGCGGCGAGGTGGGTGGCGGCGGCGAGGTGGGTGGCAGCGGCGACGTGGGTGGCGGCGGCGGGAGCTAGGGCACGGGAGCCCGCGCGCGATTGGGGGAAATGTGGAGATAGCGATTGGGGATCGCGGTCCGAGCGCTGACTTAATTAAAGATCTTTCCCGTGTGCCCGATGGAAGACACACGGCAAAGAAGGAACAACTGTTTGCCGTGTGCATGCACACGGCAAAGAACGATTTTTTTTTTTTTGCATTAATACTTTTACTTGCCGTCTGCCCCTTTGACCGGAGTCGAAAGGGAGTAGGCCGGTGAATTTTTTTTCTTGGTTGTGTTAGGTTAGGACATAGGAAGACCCAAAACCAAGATCCACCCCAGCCCTTGCAAAGATTCCCCCCGTTTCGCCCGAAGTGGGAGTTTCGAGCTATAAGTCCAGGAACTCGGTATGGAGAAAGTGATGCCGGTGAAGCCGGTCACTCACCGGAGTGAGATATTGGACATGTACAACACCCAACACACTTGTACACATATGGTATGGAGCCACCTAGCTTTTGGTGGGGTTCCGACGCTCCGGAGCCCCTCTCCGGTGAAACCCTAGATCCGCTGGAAAAAAAGTCAAACTTGCCGTCTACCCCTTTGACCGGAGTCGAAAGGGGGTAGGCCGGTGGATTTTTTTGCTTGGTTGTGTTAGGTTAGGACATAGGAAGACCCAAAACCAAGATCCACCCCAGCCCTTGCAAAGATTCCCCCCGTTTCGCCCGAAGTGGGAGTTTCGAGCTATAAGTCCAGGAACTCGGTATGGAGAAAGTGATGCCGGTGAAGCCGGTCACTCACCGGAGTGAGATATTGGACATGTACAACACCCAACACACTTGTACACATATGGTATGGAGCCACCTAGCTTTTGGTGGGGTTCCGACGCTCCGGAGCCCCTCTCCGGTGAAACCCTAGATCCGCTGGAAAAAAAGTCAAACTTGCCGTCTACCCCTTTGACCGGAGTCGAAAGGGGGTAGGCCGGTGGATTTTTTTGCTTGGTTGTGTTAGGTTAGGACATAGGAAGACCCAAAACCAAGATCCACCCCAGCCCTTGCAAAGATTCCCCCCGTTTCGCCCGAAGTGGGAGTTTCGAGCTATAAGTCCAGGAACTCGGTATGGAGAAAGTGATGCCGGTGAAGCCGGTCACTCACCGGAGTGAGATATTGGACATGTACAACACCCAACACACTTGTACACATATGGTATGGAGCCACCTAGCTTTTGGTGGGGTTCCGACGCTCTGGAGCCCCTCTCCGGTGAAACCCTAGATCCGCTGGAAAAAAAGTCAAACTTGCCGTCTACCCCTTTGACCGGAGTCGAAAGGGGGTAGGCCGGTGGATTTTTTTGCTTGGTTGTGTTAGGTTAGGACATAGGAAGACCCAAAACCAAGATCCACCCAGCCCTTGCAAAGATTCCCCCGTTTCGCCCGAAGTGGGAGTTTCGAGCTATAAGTCCAGGAACTCGGTATGGAGAAAGTGATGCCGGTGAAGCCGGTCACTCACCGGAGTGAGATATTGGACATGTACAACACCCAACACACTTGTACACATATGGTATGGAGCCACCTAGCTTTTGGTGGGGTTCCGACGCTCCGGAGCCCCTCTCCGGTGAAACCCTAGATCCGCTGGAAAAAAAGTCAAACTTGCCGTCTACCCCTTTGACCGGAGTCGAAAGGGGGTAGGCCGGTGGATTTTTTTGCTTGGTTGTGTTAGGTTAGGACATAGGAAGACCCAAAACCAAGATCCACCCCAGCCCTTGCAAAGATTCCCCCCGTTTCGCCCGAAGTGGGAGTTTCGAGCTATAAGTCCAGGAACTCGGTATGGAGAAAGTGATGCCGGTGAAGCCGGTCACTCACCGGAGTGAGATATTGGACATGTACAACACCCAACACACTTGTACACATATGGTATGGAGCCACCTAGCTTTTGGTGGGGTTCCGACGCTCCGGAGCCCCTCTCCGGTGAAACCCTAGATCCGCTGGAAAAAAAGTCAAACTTGTCGTCTACCCCTTTGACCGGAGTCGAAAGGGGGTAGGCCGGTGGATTTTTTTGCTTGGTTGTGTTAGGTTAGGACATAGGAAGACCCAAAACCAAGATCCACCCCAGCCCTTGCAAAGATTCCCCCCGTTTCGCCCGAAGTGGGAGTTTCGAGCTATAAGTCCAGGAACTCGGTATGGAGAAAGTGATGCCGGTGAAGCCGGTCACTCACCGGAGTGAGATATTGGACACGTACAACACCCAACACACTTGTACACATATGGTATGGAGCCACCTAGCTTTTGGTGGGGTTCCGACGCTCCGGAGCCCCTCTCCGGTGAAACCCTAGATCCGCTGGAAAAAAAGTCAAACTTGCCGTCTACCCCTTTGACCGGAGTCGAAAGGGGGTAGGCCGGTGGATTTTTTTGCTTGGTTGTGTTAGGTTAGGACATAGGAAGACCCAAAACCAAGATCCACCCCAGCCCTTGCAAAGATTCCCCCCGTTTCGCCCGAAGTGGGAGTTTCGAGCTATAAGTCCAGGAACTCGGTATGGAGAAAGTGATGCCGGTGAAGCCGGTCACTCACCGGAGTGAGATATTGGACATGTACAACACCCAACACACTTGTACACATATGGTATGGAGCCACCTAGCTTTTGGTGGGGTTCCGACGCTCCGGAGCCCCTCTCCGGTGAAACCCTATATCCGCTGGAAAAAAAGTCAAACTTGCCGTCTACCCCTTTGACCGGAGTCGAAAGGGGGTAGGCCGGTGGATTTTTTTGCTTGGTTGTGTTAGGTTAGGACATAGGAAGACCCAAAACCAAGATCCACCCCAGCCCTTGCAAAGATTCCCCCCGTTTCGCCCGAAGTGGGAGTTTCGAGCTATAAGTCCAGGAACTCGGTATGGAGAAAGTGATGCCGGTGAAGCCGGTCACTCACCGGAGTGAGATATTGGACATGTACAACACCCAACACACTTGTACACATATGGTATGGAGCCACCTAGCTTTTGGTGGGGTTCCGACGCTCCGGAGCCCCTCTCCGGTGAAACCCTAGATCCGCTGGAAAAAAAGTCAAACTTGCCGTCTACCCCTTTGACCGGAGTCGAAAGGGGGTAGGCCGGTGGATTTTTTTGCTTGGTTGTGTTAGGTTAGGACATAGGAAGACCCAAAACCAAGATCCACCCCAGCCCTTGCAAAGATTCCCCCCGTTTCGCCCGAAGTGGGAGTTTCGAGCTATAAGTCCAGGAACTCGGTATGGAGAAAGTGATGCCGGTGAAGCCGGTCACTCACCGGAGTGAGATATTGGACATGTACAACACCCAACACACTTGTACACATATGGTATGGAGCCACCTAGCTTTTGGTGGGGTTTCGACGCTCCGGAGCCCCTCTCCGGTGAAACCCTAGATCCGCTGGAAAAAAGTCAAACTTGCCGTCTACCCCTTTGACCGGAGTCGAAAGGGGGTAGGCCGGTGGATTTTTTTGCTTGGTTGTGTTATGCGAGATCATATTTTTTGTTTAATATAATTTAATCATGGTGAAGCATGCATGTGCTATTTATATATATGCACTAGAAGTGGGTGTAAGGTAATTAAATAAAAAAATGTTTGCCGTACGTGTATGCACACGGCAAAGGAGATAATCTTTGCCGTGCAGCGTATCTAAGCACACGGCGAAGCCCTGACAGATGGGCCGTTGCGCAAAACTATATTGTTTAATCTATGCCGTGCGCCAGCACACGGCAAAGGTGTAAATCGTTGCCGTGCGTTGATCCCAAGCACACGGCAAAGAACTGCCGTGACGGTTCCGTTACTTCCTCCGGCAGGTCGGACACGTGGCCTCGGTCTTTCCCGTGCGCCTGATATTGCCGTGTGTTTTTGTTAGTCTTTACCGTGCGTTGGTCTTTGCCGTGTGCTATTTTGTCTGCGAGGCCGTGTGCTGGTCTTTGCCGTGTGCTACGCACGGCAAACTTGTTTGTTTCCGTGTGCCCGATATCGGGCGCACGGCAAAGCGGTAAGCACACGGCAACGTTGTGCTCTCCCGTAGTGAAGGGAGGATCCCTGGGGCTTTTTATTAAGAAGGAAGTGTGTGACACACACGTTCAATCAGGGGTCGAACTCTCGCTGCCCGGGAGGGGCAGCATGGCCACTGCGCTCTCACCACTCGGTTAGGAGCCCATGCGCAAAGACAAATTATATCAACAATTTTATATTTTCCTTTTTTCAAATCGGGCTCGTCCGATTCGGGTATCATAAGGGTTTGAGAAAGATTATGATCATTTGATGATTTTGAAAGTTTTTATAAGGATATTAAGATTTTTTGAAAATAGAAATAGTTTCTACTGAATATTTTAAAATTTATGTCATCAAAATATTATAATCATGCAGGTCATACATTATGGATTTGAATTTTATGGAGAATTTTACGGGAGATATTTTTTCGACACTCCACATCATAGAAAAGTAAATAGTGTATAATGTTTACTTGATTGCTATTTCTCAAGTATTTCAGAACTTATAATTATAATATTTTTTACATATGGCGAATAATAGTGAAGACATGGGCATGGATGTTGCATGCACTCTTAAACATCCTTGGACTATGAGACATATCTAAATGTTTCGGTAAAAATATTCATGGAAATAAAATATTATTCAAAAGACATGGCTGTATAATACTATAAATTATGAGACGTGCCATTGCACGTGCTATAAATTATGACAGACCGGCAGCAACAAATGCAATGTTTAATTCAGTTGCTTATTTGAGTGTCTACTTGTAAATGATCCCTTCAATTTTGAAGACGTGCGTTGCACGTACATATGAACTAGTCTCTACTATCTCTACTACAAAAGACTGCAGTGTCCTGTCGTCTGCCCCGACGGACGAAGGACGGACGAAATTGACGCGCTACGTCAAACCTTTGGTCCAACTCCCTCCATCGCTCGCGCGCCGACAGGTGGGGCCAACGAAATTGACGCGCTGAACTGTTTCGTCATCGCTGAAATCCCGATTCCATTCCCCTTCCTCCATCGTGGGGAGGCACAAGCTAGGGTTCCGGCCCAGGGCATGGCCGCCGGATCGGGGCCGTCATTGATGCGGCCGCCCGCGACGAGCTCCCCGCTCATTGACGTGGCGCGCTCACACAAGCCCACCTCCGAAGCTCTCCTCGTCCATGGTCGACGCCTAAAGGTCGCCATCGACGCCTAAAGGTCGTCCGCGCCCGCGCCCTGCGCCGCCTCCATCGCCCTTCTCGACGTACTTCGTCATCCATCCGCACGGCGCCGCCGCACCGTCGTGAATCGTCCAATTTTGCATCCGCAGTCACCCCTGAAGCCCTCTGCATCACCTTCAAGGATCGGGTCGCCTCCCCTCCACGACCACACGTCTCCTCTCTGGATCGCTGATGGCATCACCCCTTCCAAGACTGCACCACCTCCTCCAGTACCATCAACCCACATTGGCTGTGCCGCCTCCTCCAAGAACTGCATCACGGCTGCATCCTCTACAAAAGGTAGCTGGGTCTTCTCCTTTACATCTTATACTTCTTCTTTCTACATGTGTATTGTCTTCTGTGACCAGATAGTATTGTGGCTAAAAGCCTAAAACTGTTCGAAATTTGCAAAGATAAGATTAGGAATGCTCTTGTTCTTCGATGGATATTATGTGAATTTTGTTGTCTCAAATTATTTACTGGTTCTACTACCACCTTATGTAGTTTTGGGATCTGGACATCTGGTTATCTATAATAGCAACTGAAAGGCTTACCATTTCTCTTCCTTTTTTTCTTCCAGAAAATACGTTGTTCAGGATGTCCTGTAAGGCTGTAACTAAGAGGCCCATAGTCTTGTGGCGGTTATCACATCCTGCTTCACGCATAATTATGTGAGACTCTCAAGGCAAAGATATAGCAGTGATGTGGTAGTAATGTGGTGGAAACATGTCTAGAGAGTAATTTGCCTTTGTTGCTGAATTGTCTATTATTTCCCTTCCATATGTCAATCATCGTCACCCTCATTGCCTGGGGATGTTTAAGACACTTTCTCTGCTTGGCTACAGAGATTGAAAAGGAATAAAATTCAGAGTTAGTAGGCAACAAATACTTTTCTCTGTAACTTGTCAATATTCATTAAAGAATAGGGATGATCATTTAGCTAGCTTGATCTGTTTGAAGCCTGATAAATGTATCCACAAGGAGTAGGCTGTGCTAAACTGATGCAATGGGCTTGCTGATTGATCATTTAGTCTTGTGGGGTTTGCTCGTTGGTAAAGAGGAGACATGGGGCATGTGAGGCATGATGATAGTAATATGCAAGTGCCGCTGCATCATACTGTGTCTGTTGATCCTATACAATACAGTTGTGGAATATTCATTCTATTGCTTGCCACTCAACAGTATTTTAGATAAGTACAATCTGTAGAGTTGATGACTTTATGGAGATCTATTAAATACATGCCTGATTAATCACTGGAAATATCTTATCTCAAGTAGTTAGATGGAAGAACATTATTAAATACACATCTGTGTTTTACCCGTGAAGATTTCTTCAGGCTTCACTGGCCATCTCATACAGTCATACAGTGAGGTTTGTTTTGATTTATGCAGAAACTACAAAGAAAATCAGGAACCTAAGCCCTGGAAACACCCCAGCGACCCAGCCGATTACAACTGGCCAGCTCAGGCAGGTACGTGATGATTATTGGGACGCAGCTCCGAAACCAGCTATGTTTCAGAAACATGTACCAGTTAATATGTTTTGCATGTTGCAATTGATTGATTGCATGGTTCGAAATGCTCTAGAAAGGCTAAGCAAAGTGAATCTGAGTACGCCATCATGCATGGAAGTACAACGAGCTATTGCACATCTGACAAGTACTCTGAATAATTCTCGAGTCTGTTGATGCTGGTTGTGCTGTGTCTATGCGAGGGTATTCTCAAATACTAATCTATTTTGCATCTAAGGAATCATCGTTTTGTTACTGTATTTTCTAATACTATACCAAATTTCTTCTTTGCTAGAATGGACAAGGAGGGAAAATGATCAATGAGAGGCTGAAGACATTGCAGACCTTTGTACCCAGCGGAACCCAAGTGTGCTTCTGAAAATAAATACTTCTGACAGCAGTTATATTAATGAAATGCTGAGGTATTAGCACCATGTTTGAGGAGGCACTTATTTGAATTATCTGCATCTTCAGTTCAAACTGATGATTTCCACAACTTAGCAGGGTTCAGATCATGCTTCGGAGAACATTTAGGTTTTCTTAGATAATGCTTTGTTCATTGCTTCCATGCCAAAAAAATTCCGTTTGTTAATGAATGCTCTAAAATGTTGCTTAACTTGGCACCTAACTTCCACATAGTGTTTGTTTAGTTACACCCTATACATAGCTGCAAGCTTATCTAATACTATTCAGAGTAAGTAGTCTGTAACATTTAGGTTTTCTTAGATAATGCTTTGTTCATTGCTTCCATGCCAAAAAAATTACGTTTGTTAATGAATGCTCTAAAATCTTGCGGAACTTGGCACCTAACTTGCACATAGTATTTGTTTTATTACACCCTATAAATAGCTGCAAGCTTATCTAAAATTTTATCCATGGCTTCAAGTGCATTTTACACGGTTCAAGTGCATTTTAGATAACATAAATTGTATGGCTTCAGTTGGACTTTGGTTAAAGAACTTATGAACTGAACTGAATGTTCACGATTTTACACGGTTTACTCACTAGGCAAGAACTTGTTTCAACAAGATGGTTGGAAGGAGGAGGATGTTCTGAATCATCTATGGAAGATGTATCTTTGGTATGTCCCGATGATGCAAGACCATTTGTATTTATTCTCGAGGCAGAAGTCGAGGCGTGGCGTATCGGAGGAGACTATGAGATGCCTAATTAATTTGACTTTGGCCCATTGCATTTTTGATATTATTTGTTTGGTTATTTTCGGGATGCTTTGTGGTGATATCTGTGATACTCAGTAAATATAAATGCACTTGATGCTGTTCAGGAACGATGTGTAATAGAGTGTGGGGCTATGTTAGAATTGAGCACGCGACATGTATGATGACACAAAACTTAGTGGGTTGTTCTAAGGCATTCAACACAGATTTTTGTCTCAACCCGTTGCAACGCACGGGCATATTACCTAGTATATATATATATACACAAGATTCAACAAGCCCCAACACATTTGTACACGCTAAACACTCAGCTAGCATCGGTCCATCTCCATTCACGCCAAGCAAGATGGCTCTGAATCTCCAAACTTTTCTTCACCTCTTCGTCCTCTCCGTTCTCCTACGCACATCATCTTCAGATGATAGTCCTGTGAAAGCCATTGCTCCTGCGATCAACGCCTTAGTGGTTCCAATCACCAAAGACGCAAAGACCTCGCTCTACACGCTCTCGCTCTCGAGCAACGAGTACCTGCTCGACCTCTCCGGCCCGCTCCTCTGGTCACCCTGCTCCGCCGCGCACCCCACCGTCGCGTGCTCCTGCCCCGAGTGCGCCGCCGCGTCGGGGGCGCACAGGTACTTCGACCACGGCCGATGCGCGTGCACCGCCCGCCCCACGAACCCCGGGACTCGCGAGCGGGCCGTCGGGGACCTCACGCCTGTCGACGTCGTCACGAACGCCACCGACGGGAGCACGCCGACCGCGGAGGTGACCGTCCGAGGCCTCCTCTCTGCGTGCGCGCCGGCCGGGCTCCTCGGGTCGTCGTTTCCAGTCGCGGCGATCGGCGACGCGGGCCTCGGCCGGGGCGGCGCGAGCCTGCCGAGCCAACTCTACTCCTAGCTCTCACTCAAGCGGCAGTTCGCCGTCTGCCTGCCCAGCACAGCCGCCGCGACCGGCGTAGCGTTCTTCGGGGCCGGGCCGTACGGGCTCATGCCCCCGACGCAGTTCGACGCGAGCACCGTCCTCTCCTACACGCCCCTCGTGAGCAACCCGCGGAACCCCGCTGCTTACAGTATCCAGCTCGCCGGCATCGCCATCAACCAAGAATCCGTCCAGCTCGCGCCCGGCGCGCTCGACCTGGTGACGCTCGACACGGCGGCGCCGTACACCGTGCTGCGGCGCGACGTGTACCGCGCGTTCGTGTCGGCGTTTGAGAGGGCGACGGAGCGGGTGCCGCGCGCGCCGGCCGTGGCGCCGTTCGAGGTGTGCTTCAACAGCACCGCGCTCGGGTTCACGAGGGTCGGGTACGCGGTGGCGCCGGTGGACCTGGTGATGGCGCGCGGCGGCGGGAACTGGACGGTGTTCGGGTCCAACTCGCTCGCGCAGGTGGCGGAGGAGACGGTGTGCCTTGCGTCCGTCGACGGCGGGTGGGCGGCGCCCAGCGCGGTGGCCATCGGCGGGTTCCAGATGGAGAATATTTTCTTGCTGTTCGACGAGGCCGCGTCCAAGCTCGGGTTCAGCGGCACGCTGCTCTTCATCAGGACCACCTGTGGCAACTTCAACTTCGCGAGGAACTGAAAGACCGCGCTCTCTCTGTGTCTTGGATTGGCCGTGAGACCAAACTTCACTTTGTAGTAGTTTGGAACTTCGAATAAGAGCTGAACTTTGTAATGAATAGTTTGCTAATTATCATTTGTCTCAATCTCGATGTCAGAAGTTGCAGATTACTCATTCTGGTAGTCCAATAAAGTACCGAAATTCCGGCAAAGCCTTTGGCCTCCTTCTTCCTCAGACCTGGGCTGATTTAGAAGATCAAGTTGTCTTTTAATTTTTAATTAAAAATACTATATTTTTATAAATATTTTCGGTTGATTATATTGAAAATTTCTTGTCACAATTTCGTAATCATGTAGGTCATCATGTGGTATGTGGATGTCAAACTTTATGGAGAATTTTCGACATACTCCAGCATGTATATTTCACTCGGCATTATGATACTTGTTCTACGACATATTATTGTTTGAAAAAAACTCTAATCACTACTTGTGAGGTTGATATGAGAAATTTTAGGATAAAATTAGCTTTCATTTTCGTCAAAAAAGAAATCAAAGAAGAGGACGTGAGAATCCGATAGATCGAAGATGACAAAAGGAACATAGATCCCTTGAATTGTGTGATTTTGAATAGACCCCTGGTACGAAATTTAAAACATAAAACTTTTAATCCGAAGTTAAGCTTTGATCGCAGTCATTGGTCCTTTCATACAATTGTTCAAACAAACAAATGCCAACTTAATAGATAAACTTTGTTTATACATTACAAAGGATCAAAATATTCCTTATGTTTTATGAGCTTGGGTTAGATCGTCGACTTGAGTGCGATAAATTTTGACATGAGCCTTACCAATGTCTAGATTTTGAGCACAATTAAAATGAAAGAGAATATAATAATCAAGGAGTAGATATATCATCATGTCATCATCACAACTGAAAATGAATAGTACATTAGACATTTGAATTTTCAAATAATAAGGAATAACATGTTCAATTGAGTATTAGAAAATGAATACCACATTAGAAAATGAATATCACATTAGTTATATGACAAATAGATTGTGCAAGAATGATAATTGAATAATACAAGTCTTCATTATTCAATTGAGTATTTTTTCACAACAAGTTCAAGTAATACAACATTTATTTCATATTTATTTATTCATTCATTATTACATGTAGTAAAATGTCTAGGCGCTGCAAGTGAAATATAAAAATTACAGGTGGTAGTCAAGTAAAACACCGTAGTTGAACATGAAGTAAAAAGTCTAGGCCGTCCTAGTAAAATTGAAGTGGCCGCAATGGGCATAGTACGGCAGCCTGAGGAACCCGAACCGCTTCTTTTCCAGGTCCAACTGCAGCACGAAGTTCTCCATCTGGAACCCTCCGACGATCACCGCCGGCGCCTTGCTGTCCCCGGCCTTCACCCCCATCATCTCCACGAACGCCAAACACGCCTTCCCGCCCTTCACGTACACCATCGAGTTCACCCCCATCATCCTCCAGTTCTTCCCTCCGTCCAGCGCAAGCGTCACGCTCGGCACCATGTACCCGAGCCGCGTGTTGGCCAGCGTCCGCGCGTCGTAGCATAGCTCGAACGGTGCCACTGGCTTCACTGGACGCGGCGCACGCGCGTACTGCCACTGCGCCGCCGTCGCCTTGCCGAACGCGGCCACGAACGGGCGGTATACATCGGGGCGGAGCACGGTGTAGGGCAGCGTCGTGCCGAGCACCACGCCGCCGGTGGCGAGCGCGCGCGGTGGGAGGGGCACGCGGGAGTTCTCGAGCGCCATATACTTGGCCGCGACGTAGTACGCGGGGCTGCCCTTCCTGTCGACGAGCGGCGTGTACTCCAGCGACTCCGTGTACTCCAGCGACCCCGTGTACTCCAGGTAAAGCGGGCTGCCGCCGAAGATGGCCACGCCGTCGCCGTTGGCGCCGCCGGTTGGGAGGCAGAGGATGAACTTATGGCGACCTTCTGCGACGACGCCACCTGCGCCGGCAGCGCCAGACCGGAGCCGGCGAGCCCGGCCACGCCCGAGGCGCCCCGCGGCAGCGACGCCAGGAGCTTCTTCGTCGTTCCGCACGCGGACACGGCCCTCACGGACACCTGGCTCACCGGGTTCCTTCCGTCGGTGGTGTTGGCGAGACGAATCGCGTGTGGACAAGGCTCCCGGCGGCGCACGTGCCGGTGACCGGGTTGTACGGGTACGCCGTGCACGTTCTACCCTCGCGCGCGTCACGGCCGCAGCCGGCGGCGTGGCAGCCCGGGACGGGGTAGGCGTTGGCGAACCAGCAGATGTCGCTCTTGCACGGGAACGCCGCTGGCAGGTGGCCGCGCTGGCAGGTCGACCAGACGAGCGGGCCGGCGATGTCGAGGACGAGGTTGGCGCCGTCGTAGAAGGGATGGTGTAGAGGGAGGTGGTTGGGTCCTTGGTCACCGGAACGACCACCGGAAGATGCTGGCAGGACGCCAGCAGAACGAGCGAGACGGCAAGGACGAGGAGGACGGGGAGTCGTGATCGTGTCATCTTTCTTCTAGCTTGGAACTGTACTAGGTCGGTGGGTGTGTTATCGGTCGGTGCCTGCGTGCTTGTTTATATAGTACTCGAGGTGACCAGGATTAAGTCATATCGATCTCTCGACACCGGAATTAATGGTCAATTCCCGTCGACGGTGAACCAGCTGTACAGTTAAACTGTTTTGGACTGCCACTGCCACCGTGTGGGATCTTGCTGCGCCGTACACAGGAAAGGTAGTGTGAATCTCAGTACAAAAACCATGTTCATCTTTCTGTCCATTCCCGTGGCCCGCCGTGGGACAAACGGTTTTCCAATGCTCGCCGTCCCTAGTAGAAACAGGAACTTTGGTGGAGAGGGTGTTGGGCTCTAGTTCCGGGCGTGGTTCGAACCCGGACTAGAGGAGGGAACTAGTACCGGGCCGGCTGGTCCGACGCTGCGCAGGTCGGGTCCCGGGTTGTAGGGCACCTCTAGTTCCGGGCCGTGATACCACCCGGGACCGAGGCAGTCAGCGGCAGGGTGGAGACAGGAGGGTGGACCTTTCGTCCCGGGCCGTGGTACAGCCCGGGACTAGAGGTCCCGCTATATCATCTCCCACCCCGGGCCAGCCACCATTTTTGAACTCTCAAGCTCATTTTCATTGTTTCCTCTCTCAAACTCAAGTGTAGCCCCATTTTTTTCCAAGATTTGTCAAGATAGACGGCACCCATCTCTCCAAGGGTTAGCAACACTTGATCCTTTCACCCGGCGGCCGAATTTTAGCCATTTCCATACAAGTTTAGCTCATTTCATTTTTATAGTGCTACCTAGGTGTTTGATGAAATGCCTAAACTAGGTAGTTCATTTTTTTATGTATTTTGAGCTCAAATTAATTTATTATTTGTGGATTTTAGTGTCGTCTCGGTCCTCACCGCCGTCGATAGCCCCGCCATCCCGTGACCGGCACCACCTCGGTGAGCCTCTTCTTTTATCTTTTATTTTACAAAATTACTTGTATGATTTGAATGCATAATTATTTTTCTTGTATAATTTTCTTATGTTTTTTATATGTATAGTGTCATGGTTTTGATATCCGTCCCCGTCGGCCCTCGTCCGGTCTATGATTCGGATGTGGTATATTTTTATCACTATTTATTTTGTTTCGTGTTTATAACAATCATGCCGACCAAATTGACATAGATATTTTTTATTTAGGAGGTAGTTGAACCGGAAATTCCAGCCGACCCTATTGTAGAGTTTTTAAAAAAGAAAACAACGATTTGAAAGCAAAATTGAAGATAAGTGAAGATCTTCGTCTCCAATGCCTAGAAGAGAAGATGGTATTGGACTTGAAGATTGCCGACATCGTTGATGCTCACGGGGTCGAGCTTACCGACGTCGTCGCTGTTCACGAGATGAAGATGGATGCAATGCGCTTGAAGCTTAGAAAGATTAGAAAATATGTCATTAGTCAAGAGGCTTGGTATCATTATGCTGTTGGTTCAATAGTTACCTTAGTTGCGATTCTGATCGCATTTGTTGTTGGATTTAAATTCTTTAGATAGTTGTATTCTAGTTTCAATTAATTTATGTTTTATGAGAACTATGTATTACATTTGGTCACTACTATACTTTGGTTTTAATGTGATGAACTTGTATTAATGAATATGGTATGTTTCCTATTATGTTGGTTTATCGTAATGGGTTTTAGCGGTGATTTGCAGATGAGTCATCCATGGATGTACGCTGACCGACGCTCTAAAGAGTACATGGATGGCGTGCAATCTTTTCTCAATGTGGCTAAGGATAACAAGGGGCCGAATGGTTTTATGTGTTGTCCATGCAAAAATGTCGGAATGAGAAGGATTTCCCTAACACAGACAGAATTCACCTCCACCTGATAACTTCTGGTTTCATGCCCGGCTATAATTGTTGGACCAAGCACGGAGAAAAAGGGGTTATGATGGAAGACAACGAAGAAGAAGAGAACGATGACAACTACATGTACCCTGAATACGTTGGTAACCCAACAGGGGAAGCTGATGATGAAGAGGTACCAGATGATCCCATCATACATGATGATTTACGTGGGGTCATCGTTGATGCACATACCCTAGCAGAAACTACACTTGAGAAGTTGAAGTTGGAGCGCATGTTAGAGGATCACAAAACAAAGTTGTACCCAACTTGCGAAGATGGCAACACAAAGCTCGGTACCACACTGGAATTATTGCAATGGAAGGCAGCGAATGGTTTATCTGACAAGGGATTTGGGAGTTTACTGAAAATAGTGAAGGACAAGCTGCCGGCTGGTAACGAATTGCCCGAGAGTGCGTATGAAGCAAAGAAGATTATCTGCCCTCTAGGATTAGATGTGCAGAAGATACATGCATGCATTAATGACTGCATCCTCTACCGCGGTGAGAAGTATGAGAATTTGAATGAATGCCCGGTATGCGGTGCATTGCGGTATAAAATCAGAGCAGATGACCCTGGCGATGTTGAGGGCCTG
Source organism: Poa pratensis (assembly GCA_947311845.1). Lineage (NCBI taxonomy): Eukaryota > Viridiplantae > Streptophyta > Magnoliopsida > Poales > Poaceae > Poa > Poa pratensis. The sequence goes on from CAMZMU010000055.1 coordinate 5,783,020, forward strand.
CCCGCCAGGAAGAAGGTTCCTGCCAAGGTGATGTGGTACGCTCCTATAATACCACGGTTGAAACGTTTGTTCAGAAACAAAGAGCATGCCAAGTTGTTGCGATGGCACAAAGAAGACCGCAAGAGCGACGAGATGTTGAGACACCCGGCTGATGGGTCGCAGTGGAGAAAAATCGATACAGAGTACAAGGAATTTGCACGTGACCCAAGGAACTTAAGGTTTGGTCTTAGCACGGATGGCTTTAATCCTTTTGGGGAGCAGAGCAGCAGTCATAGCACCTGGCCTGTGACTCTATGTATCTATAACCTTCCTCCTTGGTTGTGCATGAAGCGGAAGTTCATTATGATGCCAGTGCTCATCCAAGGCCCGAAGCAACCCGGTAACAACATTGATGTCTACCTGAGGCCATTAGTTGATGAACTTTTACAGTTGTGGCGTGATGAAGGGGTACCTGTGTGGGATGAGTACAAACAAGCGGAATTTAACCTACGAGGGTTGTTGTTTGTAACCATCAATGATTGGCCTGCTCTTAGTAACATTTCAGGACAGTCGAACAAGGGATACAATGCATGCACACATGTTTAGATAGCACTGAAAGTATATATGTAGGTAACAAGAATGTGTACCCGGGTCATCGTCGATTTCTTACAACTCAGCATCCCCTAAGAAAGAAAAGCAAGCAGCAGCATTTCAAAGGTGAGGAAGATCGCCGGCCGAAGCCACCCCTCCAAAGTGGTGAAGATATATATGATGCGGTCAAGGATTTAGATGTAATCTTTGGAAAGGGTCCTGGCGGACAGTCTGTTCCGAAGGACGCTAACAACCACGTTCCCCTGTGGAAGAAGAAGTCTATATTTTGGGAACTACCCTATTGGAAAATCCTAAAGGTCCGCTCTGCAATCGACGTGATGCACGTGACGAAGAATGTTTGCGTGAACCTGCTAGGCTTCTTGGGCGTGTATGGGAAGGCAAAAGATACTCCGGAAGCACGAGAGGACCAGCAACTTTTGAAAGACCCAAAGAACCTGCATCCAATGAGGACGGATAAAGGACGTCTACGTCCTGCTAGCTACGTTCTTACCAAAGAAGAGAAGGAGATATTTTTTGAAGTCCTGAGCAGTATGAAGGTCCCGTCTGGCTTCTCGTCGAATATAAAGGGAATAATAAATATGGCAGAGAAAAAGTTCCAGAACCTAAAGTCTCATGACTGCCACGTGCTGATGACTCAACTGCTTCCGGTTGCATTGCGGGGGCTTCTACCGGAAAATGTTCGAGTATCCATTGTTCAGCTATGTGCGTTCCTCAATGCAATTTCGCAGAAGTCAATCAGCCCAACCACTCTATTAAGGTTACAGAAGGATGTGGCTCAATGTCTCGTTAGTTTTGAGTTGGTGTTCCCACCATCCTTCTTCACTATTATGACACATCTCCTAGTACACCTGGTCGACGAGATTCACATTCTGGGTCCTGTATTTCTACACAATATGTTCCCCTTTGAGAGGTTCATGGGAGTGTTGAAGAAGTATGTTCATAACCGTGCTAGGCCAGAAGGAAGCATCTCCAAAGGGTATGGAACAGAGGAGGTCATTGAGTTTTGTGTTGACTTTATTCCCGGCATTAAGTCGATTGGTCTTCCTGAATCGCGACATGAGGGGAGACTAAGTGGAAAGGCACTCTAGGAAAGAAATCATACATATGCAGGGACGGGTATTCTTTCACAAAAGCACACTACACAGTTCTGCATAATTCCACTTTGGTGGCTCCGTATATCCAGATGCACAAGGATATTGTACGCTCTAACAACCCGGGGATGGATGACTCCGCCATTGCAAAGGAACACATGGAGAATTTTGGCGGTTGGTTGGAAACGCATCTGAACAACAACAACACAGTCTCAGATGAGCTGTTCTTGTTGTCTAAGGGGCCATCTTCGACTATTTGGACTTTCCAAGGGTATGAGATAAACGGGAATACATTTTACACGAACGCCCAAGATAAAAAGAGCACCAACCAAAATAGTGGTGTCCGCTTTGATGATAAGAGCACGAATGAGGCCACGGTCACATATTATGGTTGCATAGAGCAGATATGGGAACTTGACTATGGACCTTCTTTGAAGGTCCCTTTGTTCTGGTGCAAATGGTTCAACCTGAGAGGCGGCGGGGTAAAGGAAGACCCATTGTACGGAATGACTACAGTGGATCTCACGAATGTTGCGTACGACAACGAACCATTCGTTCTAGCCAAGGATGTGGCTCAGGTTTTCTATGTGAAGGACATGTCTACCAAGCCAAAAAAAAAAAAGATAAGGAAGTGAATACATCAGCCGATGAGCCAAAGCGCCACATAGTTCTTTCAGGGAAAAGAACCATCGTGGGAGTGGAGGACAAGACAGACATGTCAGAAGATTACGACAAGTTTCATGAAATTCCGCCCTTCAAAGTGACCACTGACCCAAGTCTCAAGTTATATGCAGACCCTTGTCCATGGTTACGGAGCGATCAGAAGAAAGGGTCTCACAAAAAGAAAAAGCGAAGACTAAATAGGGATGTTGTTCATGATGTTTAAAATTTTATATAATTTATAGTATGGAGGACAAGACAGACATGTCAATGAAATCAAGCGTATGGCGGTGGCGGAATGTAGTACTTAATTTATAAATTTTTGATGTAGCATCAAACTTTGTGATGTGAAATGATCCACTGCGCATGTAGTACTTGATTTATAAATTTTTGAATTGATTTTAAATTAAGCGTATGTAGTACTTAATTTAAAACCAAGCGCATGTGATACTTCATTTTAAACCAAAACAGAAAACAGGAAAATGAAAGCAATTTTTACTTAATTTAGACAAGTAAATCAAAAGATATAAAAAAAGTAAGAAACCAGAAAATTAAAAAAAAAACCTCTAGTACCGGGCCGTGCGACCACCCGGTACTACAGGTCCACTGGGCTTGGCGCGCAAATTTTCGCGGCCCTGAGGGACCTCTAGTACCGGGTGGTAACACGGCCCGGTACTAGAGGTCTCTAGTACCGGGTGGAGCCACGGCCCGGTACTAGAGGCCTTTTTGGCGCTACTTCTAGTGGCTCGGGCCGAAAATTTGCCCAAGTCCAGCAAATCGACGCTCCGCCTCCGGGCTCCAGACGACGCCGCCCCCTGCGCCGCCAGGCTGCCGGATTTCGTCCCCGCGCCGCTGCCGCCCCGGCCGTCCCCGCCCTCTCCTGCTCCGGCCCGGCCGTCGCCGTCCTGCTCCTGCTCCGGGTGCGGCCGTCCCGCTCTTCCCCCGAGCAAGATCGTCGACCCCGAGCAAGCAAAGCTCGCGCCCCCGACCCACGGTGAGCTCGTCCCCCCGACCAACTACTCTCTCCCTCTCTCAGATCTAGCGCGCGGCGGCGGCGGACCCTAACCACGGGGCGGCACCGGAGTTGGCAAACAAGAACAGATTTTTTAGGGCCTAAGGGCCGATTTCATTATAATAGGGGGAGGCCACAAACGGCCGATTACATTGGGGGGGAGGCCATTAATAAGGCCATTACATTGGAGGGGGGTCGTCGTCGCCGGTGCCGCCTAGTCATCGAGGACGATGAAGGGCGGCGGGGTCCAGAGATGCTCCGGTGGCGCCTGCTGCTGCGGTGGCGCCTCCTGCTGCTCCGGTGGCGCCTCCTGCTCCTGCTCCTGATCCGCCGACCAGCTCCCGCCGGTAAAGACCCAGGACTGGCCAACGAGGCCAGGAGCAGAGGAGGCGGCGGCGGAAGGTCCTGCTCCTGCTCGCGTTCCATGGCGTAGTGCCACGGCTCGACCTCGTTCGGGTCGTAGTACTGCGGTGGCGGCGGTGGCGGCATCAGGGCCGCGGCGCGTCAGCCCTCACCTTCTCCCACCTCTTGATCTCGTCCTCGACGAGGCTGAGGTTGGAGGCCTCGAACGCGGCCACCATCTCCGGGTCGTCCTCATCCTCGGGGACCTCCTCCTCGAACCACAGCGCGTCGGGCAGCGCTGGGTAGGCGGATTGGACGGCGCGGGGCGCCGGGGCGAAGTAGGAGCGGCGGCGGTCCTCGTGCTCGTCCTTGAGCCACTGCTCTCAGTGTGTGGAGCCCGCCGCGTAGACGGGGTCGTCGCGGAGCTCCACCGGGAGGAGGCGGCGCCGGCGCGCGATCTCCCTATCTAGTTGACTCCCAGGGAGCGGGACCGCCGGCACCGGAATCCTCTGCGGGTTCAGGTGCCAGCCCTCGGGGAGGTGGACGTCGCTCCACTCCAGCGTGGCGGCGTTGTTCCAGTGCCACTGACACTCCGGCTCCGGCACGTAGCGCCGGCGCCGGATCCTCCTCCCTCCGGCGGTGGTGGTGGTGGTGGTTCGTGACGGCGTGTCGGGTGCGTGGGCGACACGCACCGGTGGCGCGGTCCTCCGCACGCCCTGTGGAACGACGCCCAAGGCCGCCGGCGGTGGAGGCGGTGGAGAAGCGCGGCGACGACTGGAGGACTCGCCGGCCTCGTTCTTCGGGGACTTTCCGAACCAGCGCGACATGGCGGCGAGGGCACTGGACGGGCGGAGGGGAACCGTGGGAGCGGAGCGGAATGGAGTGTCCATATCCGCACGGGCGCGTCCCTTTTTAAAGACCAAAACCGTCGGGAGGGGAACCGTCGGGTGGGCCAGCGCCCGAGTCGCTGGCAAGTGGGCCAGGAGCATTGACTCCGGGTGGGCGGGGGCTGTTGGTGCTCCGCATTGACCACGGGGGGTGAAGGCGAGGCGGCCGGGTGGGAACACGAGGCGGGGAGGTGGAGACGAGGCGGGGCGGGAACAAGAGGCATGGCGGCGGGGTCAGAACTGGGTCGCTGGCAGGTGGGCCAGCATTGACCACGCGTGGCCAGTGGGCGGTCACACGTGGCGGTGGGGCGGGTGGGCGCTGGCAGGTGGGCCAGCGATGACCACGGTGGCCACCTTTGACCAGGTTCTGGCCCAAATTTGGGCTGGGCTGGGATTGGGACAGCCTATGTTTTTTTTGAAAGATTTTTTCTTTAGATGCAATATTAAATTGTTTTTTTGCATATTTGTATAGTTCCCTCCTTTGAATTATTGTACTAATGCTATTATTGTTTTATCTTTTTTTTGTATTAGTTAAACAATGGATGTCGATGCACCCTTCGCAACGAGAGGAGGGGAAGAAGAGATGCTTTCCTACATTTTGGAACCCGGTGAATTTCGGCATCCCGCGGAAGGAGCTGAAGATGAGGACTCGGAAATTGGTGGACCCACGCCGTCTGGCGAGGTATATTAAGCCTATGTTGAGCAGATGCAATAACTGATTTGTGCATATATATGTATTCACACATGTTTCATATTTTTAGACCTCCGCATCGAACCAATCCATAAACGAGGCCATGCCCAAGGGATGGGCAAAGATGAGCATCTCACAATTGACGAGGTGAATGCAACTACTGGCCAACCACTGGCACCCGTGCCGAACGCAGTTAAGTTTGTGCATCAATGCGGAGTCACTGTTAGGGACAACGTTTATATCAACACTCAGGAATGGATTAAGCCAAAGTTAGAGGGAGTTAGTTACGTCGACGAGAGAACCAAAGATGTGCTTTGGAACAAGCTCATTGCACATTTCACCCTACCGGTCTTGGAAATGAGGTGAAGACAAAAAAAATGACGGATAAAGTCAAGCATTTCGCTCTTAAGAAGATGGCTCAACAATTCAATAACTACAAGAACAAATTATTCTGTGAGTGGGAAGAAGATGGGAAACTTCCGGATTTCACCGGCACACGAGAGAGGCAGCGGCCTCACTGGCCTGCATTTCTGGAGTACAAGAAATCAGAACGAGCTAAGAAAAGGTCGCAAACGAATAAGGATAATGCAGCGAAAAAGAAGTATCACCATAAGATGGGGCCAGGTGGCTACCGAGTTGCCGAGCCTAAGTGGGAAAAAATTGAGTCCGCATTGCGTGAAAAAGGGCTCACCCCGGTCACAGAGGAATGGGACAGAAGGATAAGGAATTGACTACTTGCGCATGGAGGGGAGTATGACATGGAAACAGGGGAGTTAATAATTGATGAAAGCAAAGTAGTCAACGGAGCCCAAAAAAAATTATTGACTTAATTGCCAAGTCTAAAGAGGGAAAGTTTATTTCCGACGGAGAGAATGACGAGCTGTCAGAGGCCCTCGGGACCAAAGAAAAAGGAGGATCAACACGAGGCTTAGGAGAAGTGCCGTGGATTGAAGGGTTTCCCCAGGACCGTGCCTCTTATAGAAGCCGATTGAGAGCAAAGAGGAGGAAGGAGCAGCAGGAATCAGACCGGTTGATGATCTTAGAAAGAAATCATGACCAGATGGTTGCTCTCTATAAGGAGCAGCAGAAGCAAATAGATCAAATGCGCAAGCAAGGGGCGCCAACTCTTCAGCTGGAACAAGCGAGTCAAGGCGGCCCATCGCATCGCAGAAGCAGCGTGGCTTCCTCGGTTATGGTCGGTGATGATGAGACAAGTTACCCCGTGGATTATATCACGGAGAAAACAACTTGTGAGCTGCATGTCCCAGTATTTAACTTATCCATGAAGGCGGCGGACGGCTATGCATTCTCCATTGACTCTACAGCATCGTGGCTTGGCAATGCCATTCCAGATGGATTTGCTCGTGTCGGCGTGGATCAAGTTGTACAAGGATATGAATCACTGAACTTTGAGTTCCCAAGAGCTGATGATGAGTCGGTGCTAGGGGACGTCGTGGGTGGTATAATTCTATGGCGGAAGAAATACATCAAGTTTGCAGGCTGGGCGCCAAGGCCACCATCGTCTCCGCCAATTCACGATTCACCACCTGATGACGATGAAGGGGACGACAACCATCAGTCGCCTCCACATCAGTCGTCTCCGCCGCCGCGTCAGCCCACTCCGCCGCCGCATGAGCCGACTCCACCGCCGCATGAGCCGACTCCTGAGCCCCGACATAGGAAGGGCGCCACTTCGTCGTCCATGGGATTCGGGCGAGACCCCCGACGTTCGCCCCTCCCAAAAGTACCCAAAAGCCTTGACGACCTCAGAGCTTGCGACATGACTAAAGAGCAATTGGATGCGTGGGTGGATGCAGACACAAAAAGACAGCTTGCACGGAAAAAGCCCGAGGAAAAGCAAACATTTACTGCAAAGGAAAACAAGTGGGCTATTGGATTCATCACGGAACCATCGACATATGAGAAAAATAAGTCAGATAACTATTTACGAGCTCTGAGTAAAAGTAGTAGCTCTCCCAAGACGAGAAGTAGTAGTGCCAGAGGGAAAAGAGACGTTGCCCAGCTCGGACAACAGGCAAACCAGTCGATAGCCCCGCTCGTAGTTATACCCAGTGGTCATGGCTCCGTGACGGATCTAATTCCTACTTTATCCTTCAAGAAGGACTTTGCTGCAGATGCTGGTATTACTCTTGCTCAACTGGACAACGAAAATCTCTTTCCGTCTGATGTAGATGATTCATGGAAATGGAAATGGGGGAGGTCCCTGCTGCGAGGTGATCAGATAAAGTTTCTACCGACATGTATGCGACAACTCCATAGTTGGTACATGAAAACCACAAAGGAATTGGATGACTTTTTTATCTCTGTGAAAGTTACAAAAAATCATTTCGCGGGTGAAGACATGTTCACAATTCAGCTTGAAGAACTCTGGTACTTATACAACCTTGAGTCCCTCGACTTGGCTCTCGTCGGTGCCTACTGTCTGTAAGTGATTCAATTAATTTATTTCCAAAAAAGATAAAGTCTTTAGCTCTCAGCTCGTTCATTGCCATCGCTAATTATGCTCACTACGGTATTATGCAGAATGAAGAGTGATGAATGTGACAAAAAGGGCATCTATGGCTTTGGGTTCGTTAACCCAGTACGAGTTAATGCAAGGACACTAAAAAACTACGTGAAGGACACGGAGAAGAACTTTCTAAATGCCCTAATGAAGCGACATTTCAAGGTGCAGATAATGTTTCCTTACTTCTTCAGGTAAGAGAGTGTTACTCGCTTGTACAAATTAAGTGTAACTGATGAGTTACTGACGTGTATATAATCATGCGCAGCGATCATTACATTCTGCTAGTCATTGAAGTTGATAGATCAAGAGTTCAAGTCTACGACTCATTGGACTGGCCTGAGGAGAGGTACCAAAGCATTCTAGATACGCTCCAAAGGTAATTTCAAACATTATCGCACTATATCAGTCTCTCTTATTGATTTCAGAGATATCAAGCAACTAATAACTCATTTATTCTTTTTTTTGCCGGCAGGGTTTGAAAACAATTCAAAGCGAGGACAAAGGGTTCAGGTTCATTTGAATAACAGCTGACTTTTATTCACCCACAGGTAGGTAGTACGGTCTAGCTAGGTTCGCGCATCTCTTTATTTATAGTTTTCAATACCACTATATGTTGACTATGATTTGATTGAATTCTATCCTCGTAAAGTGGATCGAGAGGCAACCACAGGGGACCAATTTCTGTGGATATTTCGTTTGCGAGTGGATTCGTCGTGGGGTCACTGAGCGGGACCTAAAGAAATTTTTAGACGTACGTGAACAATCATATTCATCAATTGATCTCCAGTGTCATTCATAATTTTTGATAGTCATGATTAATATTCGTATTGATCTCCTTCTTTTATAGGCAGAGTCATTGCGCGAGAGTATGCCACTAAAGAAGCGCTTTCAAGCACTAGCAGAGGAACTTGCGGGGTTTCTGCTCAGCGAAGTCATACCTACAAAAGGAACATACAATGGAGAATAGCGGTGAAATCCCGGTTATGATCTCCCGTGTAACCGAATAGACGGGCTCTAGTCCCGGTTATGATCTCCACACACGTGTAATCGAATAGACGGGCTCTAGTCCCGGTTATGAGCACCTCCATGTAACCGGATAGACGTGAACATATTTTTATTTATGAATATTTTGATATGTTATATGTAGTTTCTGTTTTTAATTAATTAAACGCATATTTTTTTTGCACCATTTCAATATTAAATTGGGAGGAAAAACAAAAAATTACAGGCTGCAACGTGTGAGGTCCTTGGTCCCGGGTCGTATGACCAATCGGGACTAGAGGTCCTCCACCACGCCCGCGCCTCGGCGGCCACGTGGGAGCCTGTTGTTCCGGGTTGTAACGGACCCGGTACTAGAGGGGGGGGCCTCTAGTGTCGCCTTGCTAGTCCCGGGTGGACACCCGGTACTAGAGACCCTTACGACCCGGGACCAGTGGCCCTGTTTCCACTAGTGCGTCGATCAAGCATCTCGAGAACCTCCCACTCATTATGATATAGTGCAATGCTTTTTAGAACATGATAACTTTGTATTGTGTATAAGTGAGGTTTCAGGAATCTTCATTGATATTTGTAAATTTTAATTTCTAATTTAAATTGTTTAATGTATTCGTACAATGTGAGTTTGTGGTAGTTCTGTGCACTGTACAAAACATTTTTTTAATTAACAGTATCTTGAACAGTGTGGCCAAAATATCACAGCGGTAACGTTATTATATTTCGGCTACACCATTCAAGAAGAAGATTGAATTCATGAGTTTGTGTTTGTTAGTTTTTTAAAAGGAAGAACATACCCAGTTTTTGTGTCGAAGGTGCACATGATCGTTGTTATCGTGGAGTTTTTCTTCTGTTACATAAAGTGAAATGGGTTTGAATAACCGTAAAAGAGATTACATGCAACACGTACATCTCACTAAATTGAAACTAATTTCTTTTTTTCTTTTTTTTTGAGAATTACTAACTTGAAATTAAATGGGATGTTGGCTCGTGTGTGGGCTTCAATTTGTGTATGGGCTGTGTGCAGCTTCCAGTCTTATGTCTTTAAATATGCGATGAAAAGATTACCTTTTATCATAAAGAAAAAAAATACACCTATGCGATTTTTGGATTTGAGTGATACTAGTGCTATTCCTTAATATCTGATCCATAGTTGTGTTCGGTTATGATTAGTGCCCTACATAAAGAGCAGTACGGTAGAGAGCAAACAATGTTCTTGACAAAGAGCATTACGATTGTCTTTGTTTCTTTTCAATGTGATCAAATATTTTCTTTACACTAATGCTTAACCATAGTTTTCTGTGCCATTCATTAATAAACCACTAAATTAAGCAACCTTTATTGGGCAACAGATGATGCACTGAATTAGGAGGACCCACTAAATATACTCCCTCAAGTTCAGTTTACTTGGTTGCGCGCATTTATAGGTCGTCAATTATACAAATGTAAAATAAATTATATAACACAAAAATTATACCATTTAAAAATATAACATCCAAAATTTATAATGATATATTTTGTGATCAGATTAGAGATATAGGGATGCGTGGAGGCTCTGTAAATTGAACAGAGGGAGGATATCACTGAAATAGGAGTGTAGGCTTTGCTATGTGAGCATAAACAAATATTTTTCTTGGTTGCATGACATAATTGAATCCTTTTTTTTCAAAACTCAATTCAGCCTTCTTTGTGCTACTTCATTTCATGAAGTTTTGTATTTGTTACTGAATAATTGTTAATTTTCTGACAACTGTGATAACTGTGAATTTTATTGTTATATTTCATTCGCTGGTAACATGAAAAAAAAGCATTACTATCTGGTTATTGCAGTTATGCCTTATTCATGATTCAAGGCATCAAGATATGTGCAAACTTCTGGTATGGCGTCCAATTATTTTTGTTCTTGCAGATTTTCAGGTTTGCCATTAACTTATTTATTTGTCCAGTTAGTTTTAAATAATATACACAAGCATGCACCGTTAGGTCCTAGAATTAATTTTGATACTTCACCATGTTTTTCTTGTGGATTTTTAGAAGTTTTAGGCCTAGTTTGGCAGTGCGGTTTTTCTAAAATCGAAGTATTGGTATACCAAAGTATTTAATCGCCTGGCAAATGAATACTTCAGTTTTGGACAATACTTTAGTTTAGAAAAAAATAGGTCAGGACTAAAGTTTTCAATACAGCAAAAAAAAAAGTTTTGAACAATACTTCGGTTTTCAAAACCTCACTATTCACTGCATCCAAACACGTCAAATTATTTAATATTGCAGGATTTTAAAAAACCGTGGTATTGGTTGAATACTTCAAAAAAATACTTTGCTGCCAAACTAGGCCTTAATCTCTTTGCACAGCCTACGTGTATGATCAGATTGATTGAAAAATTATTTTCCCCTCAATATTATTTGCGTCTGTCAACTTCATCATGAGTTCATTTGAAGGAACATGCTATCCTGAAACTTTATACTCACTATATGTTTTCCAGAAATATTGAACTCATGTTCTTTTGTCTCAATGCCAAAGCTATCCCGATTACGTTATGCTAGATTTCAGAGTTCACCCAAAATCCATGCTCTCCTCGACCTCAAGATTCGCCTTACTTTTCAGAAAATTACGAACTCAAGTCCTATTATCCCAGTGCCAAACCTATCTTGCTTACTTTCCAGCTAGATTTCAGAATTGATGAAAGATCGAACTTGTTTTTTTGATCCTTCAAGTCGTGGCGACAAAGGTTAATTCTCACTCTGATTCCTTTTTTTTATCTTGATCTCGTTTGACACATCTTGAAATGAAGAAATGTTCGTTCGGTCAACTTTTATGTGGTATTTCTACTGCAGCTATTTGTTTTCTTCTGTCGCAAATGCTTATCCAGGTGAGTGCCTCTCTATTACATAGGAGGCAGCCTTTTACTAAAACCACCTCTTGCCAATGTTTATGCAAACAATTGCATCTTCATGGTTGATTGGTAGATGTTCCGCCGTCTTTGAACCCCAAACGTTATTCCTCGTCGTACTGTACTTTAAGGTCAATCATAGTGAGGATCAAAGAACCGGGCTTTAATGTCAACTGTTTCAATTGTCTATATTTGTCATGAGAAAATTAGGTACAAATGCTAATTCAAGTATTTCCATGAACCCAAAGCCACCAAAATTCAGTCGAAAGAGTCAATAAACCTGTAATGTCAACCGGTGAATACGAGCTTTTAGTCTTTTTTTTAGAAATTTTGTGCGGAGTTCACACATAGCTTCCACAAAGACTCATGTCCAATTTTCTGATAGTCAAAAATTCTATGTGTGAAGAAACCACGCGACCACGACCCCCCGTGTCGCCCCTGCCGCGACACCGGGGGCGCCCCATACATCGCCGCCGTCCCCCACCCCCTCCGCCCCTCCTCGCCGCTGCCGTCGCCGGCCTCCGCGCCGCGGCGGTGGCGGCCTCCCCGCTGCCAAAAATCTGGTGGTGGGGGTGTCTTCTTCATGCTTCGTCGAGCCCCCGACCTGGCCGGGCGGGAAGGTGACGCCGGCAAGCTCGCAGGCCGGAGCGGCGGCTCCGGGCCCGTAGGGCGTACGGGGGTGGCGGATCCGGGGCCCTCGCGCCCGGATCTGGAGGGGGCGGCCCGGCCCGGCCGTGGGGACGGTGGGTTGAGGTCGTCGGCGTCGTGGCGGCGCGGGCTCCGGTGCTCGGCCGGCCACGACGGGGTTCCTGCGCGCGGCGGTGGCGTGGGGTGTGCTGGCCGCGCGGCCAGGAGGGATGGGCTCATGCGGGCCGCATCTGGGCCGCGCGGGCCGGCGTCGGGCGTGGCTGCAGCAGCGTGGCTGCAGCGGCCGGGAGGAGCGAGAGGCGAAGCCGCCCCTTGCTGCGGCAGGGGTGAGGACGGGAGGAGGAAAGCCGGGGCGGCGGCCCCGAAACTGCGACCGCGGGTGGACCGTGGTCGGCTTGCCGCTTGCCGTGACATGAGGTGTCGCGGTGGTTGCGGCACGCGGAGTTTGGTGGTTTGGTCGGTCCCCGATGGGCGGTTTTTGGGGTTTGTGACGCATTGCCGGGCGAAAGCCTAGCCCGGGCTGTCTGCCGGGGCCGACGACGGCGACGCCCTCGGGCGCCGCGTCCTTCTTGAAGGCGTCGTCGAGGTGGTGCTTTTACTTCTCCACACCGGGTTCTCCGGGGAAACCTAGATCCCTAGCGGGATCAGGCGAGGGCGGCGCTTCTGCGTCGCTTGCCTCTTGGGGCCTCGCCTTGGATGTTCCACCGACCAGCGGGACCTGTGGAGTGCTGGTGGCTAGCGGCGGCGAATCTTCGTCTTCGGCTTGGGGGTGCGCGGCCCTGGGGCCGGCGCGGATGTCGGAGCGGCGGCTCCGGGTTTTCACCTCCGCCGTGCTGCGTTGAGGTGGTGTTGCGTCGGCTATGTTCGCTTGGGCGTTTTGGTCGTCGGCTTGTTTGGGGCGCAGCTTTGGAGCTGGCGGGGATGTCGGAGCGGCGGCTCCGGATGCTTTGCCTCCGCTGTGAGGCGTCGAGGTCTTTGGTGCCGGCTATGGTTGCGTGGGCGTCATGGTCGTCGACCCGTGTGGAGCGCGGCTTTGGAGCCGGCGTGGACGTCGGAGCGGCGGCTCCGGACTCTCACCTCCGCCGCGTTGCGTTGAGGTGTCTTGGTGTCGTCTTTGGTTGCTTGGGCAACTTAGTCGTTGACCGGTGTGGGGCGCGGCCTCGGGGCCGGCGTGGATCGAGTTGTATCTTTTTTTTTTTAGGCCTTGTCCTTTATGTTTGCTTCTACTATATCAATATAAAAGGCAAAGCTTTTGACTCGTTTCAAAAAAAAATTCTATGTGTCATCAGTTTACCCTCTCGCCAAAACTCAACGGGCAGGGCAAAGCGCGCCTTCCCTTCTATTACTATATTGAAAGACTTCAAACAATCAGGACGCTCTCATTGCAGCGTCACCAAGTATTGTACAGTTGTTAGTTGAGACTTGAGACTAGGGAGGAGAGTGATTTGGCTCCCGGGCACGATGGTCCCGATATCTGCATCGTTCAAATCTGTTGGAGATTGTGTACCGGTTGTTGTCCTTATGTGCGTGAGGGCAGTAAAAACTGCACAGGCTCGGTGAATCGCACCGACTGCGGGACCCAATGACAAGCCCAGACGCACGTGAGACAAATGTGCACGCCGGAGATTAACCCGTCGCGATGGCATCCCGCTCGGCCCTCAGCACAGCTGCTCTCGCCGGCCGTCTCCACGCTTGCGGGCCGTCCTGCCTGGACAAGCCGAGCCGCAGGTGCGCTAGGCGCGGACGGAGAAGGGCGCCTGGGAGCGCGCCACGGCCAAGGTCGACATCGACGGCTTCAAGGGCCTCCATGTCGCCGCGCGTCAAAGGGCGCACGGGCGCGGTCGATCCCGACGTTTCCATCAATCCCTGCGGCCACCGAGATGCTCTGGAGCTCCGCCGTGGCATGTTCTTAATCCTCCGTGAGCCGTGCTTGCCGGGACGGCCGCAAGCACGGCCGGGAGCCGCCGGAATCGAGCCGTCTTCCTCGTCTCCGGCCAGAGATTGCCGCTGTCGATTAGCCGCCGTCCGACAGTCCCCGAGCATGCTGACCATACCTACACGCTCCTGGTGAGCTTGTGGTGCTCGGGAGACCATTTTCCCTCTCCCTCTCGCTCTGGTTCAGCTCGCTGCCGTGCGCCTCCTCCGGCCGCCACGAGAGCTTGCCGTTGGACACACCATAAAAGGGCAGCGCTGCCACAAAATTGATTCCCGCACTCGTGCGCGTCCAAAGCGCCCCACCGGATCTTACTTCGAATCGCTGGACGCCTGGTCGCCTTGCTCCATCGTTGTCGAACGCCTAGTGCCGCCGCCGACGGGGGAGTAGAGTTATGGAGCGCGAACGGAGAAGGGGAATGGATGGTGGGGGTGGAGCGATGATGGCGGAGTAGTTCCTCCGGTCATGGCCGTGATCGCGCGCCGCCAAGCGTTGACCGTGATCGCGCGCCGTGGGCCGCCGACGCTGCGCCGGAACGCCGCGGGGCCATCGGGTGGACGGGGCTCTGCTGCGCCTGCTGCTCTGCAGGCTGGTGCACTGGGTCATCGTCTGCCTGACCGCTCCGCCCCGGCGGTCGCGCCGACAGCATCGGCACCGCCGCTCCGTGAGGATTGGCCACCGCTCGTTGAGCACGACGTGTCTTCCTCCTCGCCGCGCGCGCTCGTGACGCCGCCATGCATCATTCCCCGAAGCGCTAGGCTGGAGCAGCTCGAGCTCCGCCTCCGTTACTCCTTGGTGGTCTATAGAGCGGTGTTAGCAGAGTAGGTAGGTGCAGAACACGGCTGTTCGCCCATTTGGCCTGGTTTTTTACTACGGTAAAATTAGTCTGTACGGAACCCTGGGAACGGATCCCGATGCAAACGTGTGAACAAGATTTCAGGTGCACCTGAGCTCGGGCACCAAAATGGATTTTCGGAGACTAGGCTTTTATTCTATTTTCAGGCCTTCTTGCCTGGACTTGGGTTCGCTTGGGTACACGAACGCACGAAGAAACCCCATAAGGGCATGTACATCATATTTTTCTATCATATCTAGATTACATGGCGAGTGTATGTTAAAACTGTCTTATCGACCATTATACATGCCCGGTGTAGTACTGATCCACTGGCCAGTGCCTCATTTTTCTCTGAGGAAAAACAGCGTGCCGAAGCGCAACCTGAACCTCGTTTCGTCTACTGAAACTTACGGAAAAAACAGGCCACTGATATTTAGCTAATCTGTTCATCCCCGAACTTCCCCGAAAAATGTGATTCCGGTCACCGCGGCATTGATGGATTTGGTACTTGTTTGTGTGTTACTCCAACTCGCTGCAGCTATCTCACCACACCGCACACAGTTTGTCTCGGTTCTCAAGACGCCTGATTCACGGCGTGCCTCCCGTGCCCGGGAAGACTCCTCGTCGGCGCGATCTGTCAGAAGGTCAATATTATGCACCAGAATTCATGGAAGCGCATTCACAGAGAAGATGGACAGATGGGTCATGAGCTTAGTTTTCCTACACTCACACTGCACGGCTCACGCGGATGCATCTTCCTGTGCCCGCCACGCAGCAAGATCCGACACGGTGGCAGGGCCAGAAACTGTTTAACTAGTGCACTGCTGCCGCCGATGGAGATCGCCATTAATTCCGGTGTCGAGCGATCACGAGTATAAAAAGAAGCCAACACACGCCGAGCCAACTCCACAGTCCATACACTTGATAGAATCCTCTCTGGGGACGAAAAAGATGGCACGACTCATCCACCACCTCTTCCTGGCCGTCTCGCTCGTCGCTCTGGCGTGGCCGGCCTCGTGCCAGCGACTTCCGGTGGTCGTTCCGGTGACCAAGGACCGCACCACATCACTCTACACCTTCCCCTTCCACTACGGGACCAACCTCGTCGTCGACATCGCCGGCCCGCTCGTCTGGTCGACGTGCCAGAGAGGCCACCTGCCGGCAGAGTTCCCTTGCAGGAGCAAAACCTGCCAGCTCGCCAACATCTACCCCGTGCCGAACTGCCAAGGGGGCGGCTGCGACCGCAACCGGCGCAAGCACAGGACGTGCACGGCGTACCCGTACTACCCGGTCACCGGCTCGTGCACAGCCGGGAGCCTGGTGCACACGCGGTTCGTCGCCAACACCACCGACGGGAGCAACCCGGTGAGCCAGGTGAACGTGAATGCCGTGTCGGCGTGCGCGACGGTTAAGCTCCTGGTGTCGCTGCCGCGAGGTGCCACGGGCGTGGCCGGACTCGCAGGCTCCGACGTGGCGCTGCCGGCGCAGGTGGCGTCGTCGCAGAAGGTCCCCAAGAAGTTCCTCCTCTGCCTCTCTGGCGGCGGCATCTACGGCGACGGCGTGGCCATCTTCGGCGGCGGCCCGCTGCACCTCACCGCGCAGCCGGAGAAAGACTACACGCAGTCTCTGGAGTACACGCCGCTCCTCACCAGAAAAGACAACCCGGCGTACTACGTCTCGGTCAAGTACATCGCGCTCGAGAGCTCCATCGTGCCCCTCCCGCCGCGCGCGCTCGCCACCGGCGGCGTGGTGCTCTCAACTAGGGTGCCCTACACCTTGCTCCGCCCCGACGTGTACCGCCCGTTCGTCACCGCGTTCGGCAAGGCCATGGCAGTGCTGTGGCCGAGCGGGCGCGCGGTGAAGCCCGTGGAGCCGTTCGGGCTGTGCTACAATGCAAGCACGCTGGCCAACACGCGGCTCGGGTACTTCGTGCCGAGCGTGACGCTGGCGCTCGACGGCGGGAAGAACTGGACGATGACCGGCGTCCACTCGATGGTGGACGTGAAGGGACGGAAGGCGTGCCTAGCGTTCGTGCAGATGAAGGGGGTGAAGGCCGGGTACAGCAAGGTGCCGGCGGTGATCGTCGGAGGGTTCCAGATGGAGAACTTCGTGCTGCAGTTCGATCTCCAGAAGAAGCGGCTCGGGTTCGTCAGGCTGCAGCCCTTCTTCACGAATTGCGGCCAGTTCAATTTCACTCAGAGCGGCTAGGACACTTACCGTGCCAGCGTAGTTGTAATAAGCATGTTTTTCATTTCGTCGAGACTGTCATGTACCATTGTTTGACTTTTCTTTAATTTTCGTCGGCTTTATTGTAGGGTTTCAACTCTTTTCGGCCTTAACTATTTTCTTACTCTGTGAGTAAATTGAGGTATACCGGATAAATGCTATCAGCACTCTTTTGGAGAGTACTGATCTGTTGTGACGAACATGTCATTGATTTACGCTGTGAGTAAATTGGACTATCTTCCGTACTCTTCTCGATAGCATTTATCCGGTGTCATAAGTGCTATCTTCTATGCATATTTTGGCATGTCATGCAATTTGGCAAAACATAGAAAACTACAGGATAAATTATGCCGAATTTTGTCGGTACTTTTGTTACTGTTTGTTTAAGTGAAACATATAGACCATATCGATCTTGTTGGACCCAGGCTAGCATCTTGGCATGAGTTGCCCCAGCGACTCGCTACTGTCAACCAACTTGACTCAAGGGACCGATGAGTTTCGGTGGAATTTACGCAATTGCGGTAAATTCTCCGTGGACTCCATGTATACAGCACTCGTTCAGCCGGAAGTCCCAGTAAATAATAATAAGAAAATCTGGAAGATGAAAATCCCACTTAAAAACAAAGTTTTTGCGTGATATCTTCGTCGAGGAGTAATTCTTACAAAAGACAACCTTGCAAAACGCAATTGGCATGGGAGTAAACAGTGTGTCTTCTGTCATAAAGACGAGACAATCAAACACCTGTTCTTCGAGTGCAAATTTGCTAGTTCTATATGGTCCATCATCCAGATAGGTTCTACTATTTACCCACCTACAAGCATTGCTAATATTTTTGGCAATTGGCTGAATGGTGCGGATAATAGGTTCAAACAACTTATTAGGGTGGCAGCGCTTGCCGTAATATGGTCGCTTTGGCTATGTAGAAATGACAAGGTTTTTAATGATAAAAATTGCTCTCTTATGCAGGTTATCTACAGGACTACTGCTACACTCCGTTCGTGGTCTCAGTTGCAACGTGTGGGGCATCGAGACCTGTTTATGGAGGTGTGTACAAGACTGGAGGATACGGCGAGAGACTTTTTATCCCTACATGGATGGCAGCATAATTTGCGGATCGGCCCTCCACCACCATAGGCGTTCTTACAATTTCTCATTTTGATATGTAATTCGCCTTGTTATTTATTTCGTACTTCAGACTTGTTTCGGCTGTGTGCATCTTTGTTATGCAGAGGCTGGGTGTAATACTTAAATATTTTAAGTAATAAAGACTCCCTTTATCTAAAAAATACCAACTTCCTGTGAAGGCATGCACTAGATCAGTGGAGCGTCGATAGCTTGGTAAGGAGCAGCGGCTCCCCGATGGTCGCGTAGGAGTCGCGGTGGCTGCTTATCGATGTCGGTGGGCTGCTGAAAGTGCATCTTCCCTAGATGATGTTTTGGTGTTAGTGATAACACAATTATGTATCTAACGATGTATTTTGAGCTTCCAGGAATTTCTGATATAAGCGTCATCGAATAGAGCTTGCAATTTGCTCTTAGCAGTTTTCTGCTCCAGGCAGCGGTAGTACCGCCAGGCGGGCGGTAGTACCGCTGCGCAGTTTCCTCGCAAGTCAGCCAGCTACCGCTGGCGGTACCGCTGGAGGTACCGCCGATTTTCAGCTTCTGTTTCCATCAGCGGTAGCTCCAGCGGTACTGGAGCGGTAGTACCGCTGCAGCGGCAGTACCGCCAGCCCCAGCGGTGGTACCGCTGGGCAGCGGCAGTACCGCCCAGGTGCCGCTGTTTTCCACCCTCTGTTTCTTGGGCGGTAGCCGCAGCGGTACCGCAGCGGCAGTACCGCTGGGCAGCGGTGGTACCGCTGCCTCCAGCGGTAGTACCGCTTTGAAGACAGGCGCGGGCTCCAGAATCGAGCCGTTTGAATTGAAGACGAAGAAGGCAGCGGTAGTACCGCTGCCCCCAGCGGTACTACCGCCGCGGGAATTCTGGCTGCGCAACGGCCACTTTTGGAGGAGCTATTTAAAGGGGTCTTCTTCCCCACTTGAAGACCAAGTTTTCCTATGCTCTCTCTCCTCCATTGATGAAAGCTTCAACCTACTAAGATCTCCCACTCCAACCACCCAAACCTCTTGATACTTTGTGGAGTGAAGGAGGAGGTCTAGATCTACGTCTCCACCGAAGGAATTTCAAATCCCCCCACACGGATAGTGTGGAACTTGCATCTTGGGTTGCTTGTAACTCGAGGTGCCTTTGTGAGTCTCGGAGGAAGTCCGAGGCATTGTTGGGAGGCTTCAACTCATTGTGGAGTTCCCCGACCTTTGTGTACCGGCTTGGTCAACGCCATCAAGGTGACCTCATAGTGAATGAGCCGAACCCCCACGGGTAAAGCTCACGGAGAATAGAGTGAGCACATCCGTGCTATTGGAGCGCCTAGGTGGCTCCACACTCCTCCAACGTAGACGTACTTCCCTTGGGAAGGAACTACGGGAAACATCTCCGTGTCTCCACTTTGCGGTTACTTCTATCCTTTACTTGTTGCTTCCGCTACGTTGCTTACCTTGCTTGTATCACATAGGTTGCTCACTAGTGCACATCTAGTCAACCTTGTTATACTTTGCTCAAGCCTTAATTAATCGAAAAAGAATTAAAATTTGGTAGTCGCCTAATCACCCCCCCCTCTAGTCGACATATCGATCTTTCAATTGGTATCAGAGCCTCGTCTCTTATCTAAGGCTTCACCGCCTAAGAGAATATGTCGGACGTCGTGGACCCTCTCGCATCGGTTACTAATGAACGCTTTGGTGAGGTTGTTAGTGAACTCAAGAGTGAGATATCGAATCTCAATACCGAGATCACTACCAACCTCAACATAAGCATGAAGGAATCGATGCGAGAAATGTTCAAGGAGTTCCTAGGGAAACCGGATCCTCCTAAGGTTGATTTACCCTCCTTGGAAAATGTCCCGGGAAGTTAGATACTCTTCCTTCTACGGGTATTGTCAATGCGGACGGAAAGGCGCAAGCCAATCCCGAAACAAAGAACTCCGAGGATGGTAACTCAACCCCAAGGAAGCCGCCGGGGGTGTATGCTAATGTTCCACCGGAACAAGTGTATAACACAATCCACCAACACGTCTCTCCGCCACACATCGCCAATATGGGCGCACCTCCTAAGCTTGATCCAAAAGACTTTCCTAATTGGCAATTCTCTATGCGTTCACACATGTCTAGTTGTTGTGTTTTCTTGATTGACATTTTAGAGCAAGGCTTCCATCCTCAAGACCCACACAACATGACTCCAACGGAGAAGGCCAATCATCAACTCAACGCCACCGCCATGCACATGATACAAACGGCCGCAAGCCCAACTTATCGCACGCATATCCGTATGTGCACGACGGCAAAGCAATGTTGGGAGAATCTTCATAACTTGTTCTTGGGGAACAAAAGCATTCAACTTTCCAAGTATGAAGCGGTTCAAGATGAAGCCGATGAGTTTGTGATGAATGAAGATGAGACCCCCGAAGATCTCTATCGAAGACTCTCCGCTCTTGCCATCACCTTGAATGATTTCGGTTTTGAGAAGATTAGTGATAATTGGATCAAGCGCAAATTTCTCAAGGCCATCACTCCCTCAAATCAAGGCTTAGCTCAAACCATTCGATCAAGACCGGACTTCTCAACACTTGACTCCAACACCGTGCTCAACGAGTTTGTATCCATTGGGATGGTTGTCAAGAGCTCTATTCATGCTCAAGCTCGGCAAAGGGGACTTGCGGGACAATCTCCAAATGTCGCTTTGAAGTCCACCACCATCACTAGTGAAGAAGAGTTTGAACATGGAGGTGAAGAGGAGGATACGGAGGACATCAAGAAAGACTATTGTGAGCACATGGCTCTTGCTTCAAGAGCCTATTGGGGCAACCGTTCCAAGAGATCTTCAAGACCTTTTGCTAAGAAGAACTTCGTTGCAAGACCAAGAGGAGACCGTCCAAAGACTTGCTATAATTGTAGTAATCTCAATCACTACATTGCCGATTGTCCTTGGGAGAATCGAGAGGACCACAATGGCAAGCTTGTGAGAAAAGACAAGTCCAAGGGCAACGGCAACAAGAACTACGTGAAGAAGAGGGTTACCAATGCCTTGTGTGTTCAAGATAGAAAAGTTTTGGAAGAATACACGTCCGGTGATGAAGATGAAGATGAAGTTGTAGCTACCGCTCGCATTGCCATAGCTACACCTTCCTCTACACCGTCATCCCTATTTGAATCCCCCAATGAAAATGAGTCCATTCCCTACACATGTCTCATGGCAAAAGCCACCTCGGTAACTCCTTCTCCTAAACCTATTGCCTCTACACCTCCTTCCTTATTGGATTGTGTAGAGAATGTTGTGAAGGAGCCCCAAAGTCCAAATGAGGTGGACGTGTGGCTAGCAATCTTAAAGGAGAAGACAAAGTGAATGTTGATGCTCTTTTGGAGCAACTTGAGGAAACTAACTCTCTTGTAGATCAAAAGGAGGAGATCATTTCGGGCATGGCAAACCGTGAGGTTGACTATGCTAATGAGATAGCGGATTTCGCTATTGCTCTTGAAAAGGAGCAAACTCGTAGAAGGTCCCTTGAGGAGGCCCTATCTAATTCCGAGGAATCCTATGCTATTGACATGTCTAGAGTTAAAAAGGATCATGAACATGCTCTTGCTACTTCTAAAGTCTATAAGAATGAGAAGCTTGAGCTAGGCATTGAACATGCTAGACTTGAGAAGGAAAACAAGAGACTTGATGAGGAACTCAAAACCCTCAAAGAGTCTTTTGCCAAACTTGAGAAGTCTCATGATCAATTCCTAGGTCAACAAGTGAAAGAAGTTATTGCTTCCACATCAAATGAAATTATTGCTAAATCTATTATTTGTTGTGAGCATGCTAACCTTGTTGAAGAGAATGCTAAGTTGAAATCTCAACTTGAGAAGGGCATTATGGCTTGTGCCCAAGGAGAAAAGAACCTCAATGACCTTTTGAGCAATCAAAAGGATCAAATTGGAAAAGAAGGACTTGGTTTCTCTACCAAGTCAAAGAAGAAGAACAAGAAGAAGAAGAAGTCTTCTCCCTCTTCAAAAGCTATTATCTTTGTGAAGGAGGGGGAGTTGGCTAAAGAGAAGGAGACCAACACCATTGTGGGTGGTGAGGTCACAAGGGACCTTCCTACCCATAATGACTTTGCCGGCAAATATAACCCATCTTATGTTCTTATGAAATCTAGAGATGGTCATGTTTATGCTAAATATGTTGGCTCTTCTTATGGTGATGATTATCATTGGGCTATTTGGGTTCCTAAGACCCTTGTGACTAACAAGAAAGGACCCATCGAAAAATGGGTACCTAAATCAAAGACTTGATTCCTTGTAGGGTGTGGCGTCCGGTGCGGGTCGATGGACGGTGGATAGTGGCGCATCCCAACACATGACCGGACGCATTGACTTGGTGGATGATATTGAACCTCCTCTACCTCAATATTCACGAGTCAAAATTGGTGACAACCGCGAGCTTAAGGTATTGGGACGAGGCAAGGTCGTTGTTGCTAGAGAAGTCTCTATCAAGAATGTACTTGTCGTTGAGTCCCTTGGTTACAACTTACTCTCCGTCTATCAACTTACTAAAAGTGGTTATGGGTGTTATTTTGATGACGAGAGTGTGATCATCACCGTGAAGGGATCTCTTAAAGTAGTCTTTGTTGGACATGTCGAGTACGGCATGTATGTGCTTGATTTCTCGAAAGAGAGCATGTCGGCCGCGACTTGTCTAATGGCTAAAGTTGATGTGGGTTGGCTTTGGCACCGCCGACTAGCCCACACCAATATGAGAACACTCCATGATCTTCAAAGTGGTAATCACATTCTTGGACTAACCGATATTAAGTTTTCCAAAGATCGTGTGTGTAGATCATGCGTTCTAGGAAAGCAACATGGAGAAGCCCATCCACCAAAGACGAAGATTACCACCAACAAGATTCTTGAGCTCATTCATTTGGACCTTTTTGGTCCATTATCTTATGATAGTCTTGGTGGGAAGAAGTATTGCTTGGTGATTGTTGATGACTATTCAAGATACACATGGGTCTATTTCTTCAAGAAAAGAGTGAGACTCAACAAAGAGTCATTGACTTCATCAACATGGCTCAACGCCAATATCAAGAGAAGATCATGACAATTCGAAGTGACAATGGGTCCGAATTCAAGAACTATACCGTGGAGGGGTTTCTTAGTGAAGAGGGATTGCTCATCAATATTCCACTCCATACACCCCTCAACAAAATGGTGTTGCGGAGAGGAAGAACCGGACTCTTATGGATGCGGCTAGGACCATGATTGCGGAGTATGCTTCTCCGTTAACTTTTGGGCCGAAGCCATCTCCACCGCTTGTCATGCAACAAATCGGTTATTTCTCCGCAAGCTATTGAACAAGACCCCATATGAGATTCTTCTTGGGAAGAAACCGGATCTTTCTTATTTTCGTGTCTTTGGATGCAAGTGCTTCATTCGCAAGAAAGGTAACCGGTTATCTAAGTTTGAACTAGATCTATAGAGGGTATCTTTGTTGGTTACTCCACAAACTCTCACGGCTATAGAGTCTACAACAAGACCACCGGTCAAGTTGAAGAATCTAGTGACGTGAAGTTTGATGAGGATAATGGCTCCCAAGTGGGGCAAGTTGATCCTAATGTTGTAGGTGATGTACCTATGGAGCTCGCTCTAAGAAGGATGGCAATTGGGGACATTCGTCCCATTGAAGAGGATCCTCCTCAAGTTCAAGATCCTCCTCGAGCTCCTCCTCAAGTCATACCATCACCAACTCAAGATCCTCCCCGTAACCAAGAACAAACTCCGAGCCCTCAAACAAGTGAGCAAGGTCAAGAACAAGATCAACCTAGTGGTTCCTCTCCACAACTTGATGTTCAAGACCAAGCTCTAGATGGTGCACACGACAATGATCAAGAACAAGATCAAGGTGGTCCTCATCAAGATCAAGCTCAAGATCAAAACAATGCACATGACTCCGATGATGAAGGAAATGATCAAGTCATCTCTCAAGAAACTTCGGAGGAGACCAAGAAGAGAAGAGAATTGCGAAGAGAGCAAAAATTAACTCGCTTAGAGCATACATTGGACAAAGTTCTTGGAGGTGTCCAAAGCAAGGTCGTCACAAGAAAACAATTGGCAAGCTTTAGCACCAACCATGCTTTTGTGTCCTTCATCGAGCCCAAGAAGGTGTATGAAGCTCTTGAAGATCATGATTGGATTGATGCCATGCATGAAGAACTCAATAACTTCAAGCGCAACAAGGTGTGGAAGTTGGTGCCAAGGCCAAATGGGTGCAAGAACGTCATCGGCACCAAATGGGTCTTCAAGAACAAGCAAGATTCGAACGGCATTGTCATTCGAAACAAGGCAAGATTGGTGGCACAAGGCTACTCTCAAGTCGAAGGTGTTGACTTCGGTGAAACCTATGCCCCCGTTGCTCGTCTTGAATCTATTCGCATCTTGCTTGCATATGCATCTCATCATAACTTTAAATTGCAACAAATGGATGTTAAAAGTGCTTTCCTTAATGGTCCTATTAATGAGTTGGTATATGTTAAGCAACCTCCCGGGTTTGAGGATCCCAACCATCCGGACCATGTTTACAAGCTCGACAAGGCACTCTATGGCCTTAAACAAGCCCCACGTGCGTGGTATGAGCACCTTCGAGAGTTTCTTGTAGACCGTGGATTCCAAGTTGGTGTTATTGACCCCACCCTCTTTACCAAGAAGGTGGGTGGCAATCTTTTCATATGCCAACTCTATGTAGATGACATCATTTTTGGTTCTACTAACAATGCTTTCAATGATGAGTTTGCAAAGCTAATGACAAGCAAATTTGAGATGTCCATGATGGGGGAGTTGAAGTACTTCCTAGGATTTGAAGTGAAGCAATATAGGGAAGGTACCTTCATCAATCAAGCCAAATATACCCAAGACATGCTCAAGAGGTTCACGATGACGGAGCTCAAACCTTACAAGACACCCATGTCCACCTCCGTCGACCTCCACACCGACACCGAGGGTAACGATGTCGATCAAAAACTCTATCGCTCTATGATTGGTTCTTTGCTTTATCTTTGTGCATCTAGACCGGATATTATGTTTAGTGTGGGTAAGTGTGCAAGGTATCAAGCGGCTCCCAAAGAGAGCCACTTAGTGGCGGTTAAGCGCATCTTTCGATATTTGCTTCATACCCCAAACTTTGGTCTTTGGTATCCCAAGGGTTCAAGCTTTCATCTTATGGGTATTCGGATGCGGATTATGCCGGAGAGAAGAAGGATAGGAAGTCTACATCCGGGAGTTGTCAATTTCTTGGCCGCTCCTTGGTGTGTTGGTCTTCCAAGAAGCAAAATTGTGTTGCTCTCTCCACCACCGAAGCCGAGTACATCTCCGCCGCAAGTTGTTGTGCTCAACTCTTATGGATGGTTCAAACTATGAAGGATTATGGTATTAACTTCACCAAGGTGCCCTCCTTTGCGACAATGAGAGTGCTATCAAGATCGCCCACAACCCCGTGCAACATGCCAAGACGAAGCATATTGAAGTTCGTCATCATTTCATCCGGGAGCACGTGGAAAGGGGCAACATTGACCTTTCTTTTGTAGGAACCAAGGATCAACTTGCGGATATATTCACCAAGGCCCTTGATGAACCAAGATTTCGAGAGTTGAGGAATGAACTAAATGTCATTGATGCGAGCAACTTTGCTTGACCGCCTTGCACAAGTACCCATAGTAGACATCGTAACTAGTTTAGATGCATGCATGGACATAGGGGGAGTGTAGCTCAACTCATGAGTCAACACTACTTCTATTATGCGCACATAGACAATTCGTGCTTTATTTGGTCACTCCGGTGACAAATTGTGCTTAAACGATGAGTATTGGCCTTAAACCCAAGATATATCTTCGCGGTTTTGGGTTGATAATTGCTCATACATGGTGGCCTAGGCCACCGCCCTCCTCCTTTGAGGAGTTGGTTTTATTTGGATCTTATTTGGTGTTTTAGACTCTTTTTGGGGAGAGAACTCAAGCTTGGGTCTTCAAGTTTGGTTTTTGCAAACTTGAGTTTCTTCTCCTTTCTCAGCTACTTGTCTATCCCAAGCCAACACTCTTTCTTAAAACAGCCCTCTCTCTCTCTAAAAATGCCTTTTTCATGCTCTTGGTTGTTTGGATGGTCGGAAACGGCGGTCAAATCGGCTTCGGGGCTCATTTTTGAGCCCCAGCTGATTTTTCCCCAGGCGCCGGTACTACCGGTACCCTGGCGGTACTACCGCTGCACCCTGTGCAGCGCGGTATCGCCCTGGGTCCTGTAAATACCAGGGCGGTACTACCGCTGGATCGAGCGGTAGTACCGCTCGCGGGATTTTTCCTGGATAAGGCACGGGGCCAACTCGATGGGGGTTATTTCTCCCACTCGTTTCTCCTCCCCGTGCCCTCCTCTCCAAGATCCGCCGCCGCCGGCCATTCCTCCGCCGAGAAGGAGCCCTCCCAGGCCCGGAGCTTTCTCCTCCACGCTTGGGACGCCTCCTGCACCTCTCCTCCTCCTCGATCCTCCGCCATGAGTTCCGGTATGCCCTATCCCTCTCTCTCATCTAGTTGATGGATAGAGATGAAATTAGTGGTGTTCCTTTGGATTCGTGGTAGATTGAGTAGGTAGATGTGTGTATTTGTGGATCTAGAACCTTGTCTATCATTTTGTTGCGAAATTTGTGGCTAGATTGAAAGTTCCTCTTCCTAGATTTAGAGGAGTAACCCTAGATAATGTTAGTGCTTTTTAAGCCATAATTTCTCTTGTTACATCTCCAACACTAGATTTGGCACTCTCCCTCTAGTTTTAATTTCATACAATTTTGTAGACATGTGCTCTTTTTCTCCAAAATAATGAAATGGTGCATTCTTACCTATGTGCTTGTCCCTCCCATGCTATTCACAGGTAGTGCGTCTGTTGGTCGCACCAAGTCTGTTGGGCGCAAGAAACCAAGGACCGATGGTGTGATGAGATTCAAGATGAGATTGATGGGGTTCCCGTGACTCGCCGGAGGTTTCCACCTCCGGAGAAGACCCTGCCCAAGAGGACCAAGACTGCTAGTCAGATGTCGGACAAGGATTTTGCGGTCAAGCGGGCTGTCAATTGCTATGTGATTGAGAGGATGGATCAAATTCCCTCCATTCGGGGCAACAATCCTTTCTTTCACAACAAGTTCCAAGAACAATGCTACAATGAGATCTTGCTGAAGAAGCCGTGGAGAACTATGTGGAGCAGCACCACATTAATATGGATCATATGAGGGAAAAGAGTGACTACTTCGGAGAAGCTCTTGCCATTTGTGAGGAGTTTGGGCTTCTCCCCATGATGGAGTTGGAACAAGATTTTGATGAAAGCTTGTGGCTCAGTTCCTAGCCACGTTCACTTTGGAAATGAGACGGAGCGCACCATCACATGGATGACAAGGATAAGAAGTTTGACGAGAAGTGGTCTGAAATTGCTCAGATGCTTGAGTATGAGGAGTTTGGTTCCGTCCTCTACGACGACTTTGATGATACTCACTTCCGTGTCCATCATACGGGGGTGCAGGCTGTAGAAGTGGAGAAGCTCTTGCCTTATATGACCCGGAGAGCGCTGAGAAGTGGAAGGTTGGCAAGTCCAAGGGACTTTTCCCACTTGGGACATCATGCACCGGATTTATCGCGAGACAATCAACCCAAAGGTGGGCAACATTGATGAAATCATGGTTTCTCAAGAACTCATGCTCCTCACAAGGGAGATGCAAGGCAAGGGGAAGAAGTTGGATGTCATGGATTTCATTTGGAATGAACTTTGGGAAGTCATTATCAAGAAGAAGAACATCGCCTTTGCTCCTCTCATTATGCGCATCATCATTTGGAAGTGGATTGAGAAGTTTGCTGTTGAGGAGCTTGGGGATGCGGAGATTGGGTTCCCCACAAGAGTAAGCGGCTCCTTATCAAGTCCCATCCGAAGAAGAAAAGTAAAGAAGTTGTTGATGAAGCCGGTCCCTCTCATACTACCAAGGAAGGGCCTTCCTTTGGATGGCTCTCTATGAAGAAGCTCTTCAAGCTGACCAAGAAAGTTGAGAGGAACCAATATGATGTCTATGAAGAAAAGCAGAAGGCTCGCCAAGCTGATATTGCTCACCGCCGTGCTCAAGGAGAGCAAGTGCAGTCCGGTTCGGAGAAGAACATCACTCCATGGGAGGAGTGGCAAGCTCAGGACAGTGCAGGGCAGGTGATCACTTGGGCAGATTATGAAGAAGAAGTCACCTCTCAGCAGCCTCCGTTCGGTTTCGAGTGACCCTTGGGGCGTTAGCATCGGTCTTTCCCTTTTTGGTGTCTCGATGCCAAAGGGGGAGAGATATCTAGTAGGCTCGTACGGGGTTTCGCAAGGGTTGTGTGTCACAAGCTTGTTCTTTATTCGTGTTGTTTCTCTTATGCTTGTGAACACTTTTATTTTTCAGTTATGGATCTCTCCATGTGGTGTAAGACATGTGAACCTTAATTGCTTAGCTTATTATCTTTGTTCATGTCTTATTCTTTGTTGCAAGCTCTTTATCTATATTATTTGCAAAGTTTGCAAAAGCTAGGGGGAGCATTGATCCTAGGTTGTGTGCGTTTGTGCATTCAAAAGCATTTCATGAATAATGCACATGTCTAGGGGGAGCTCCGTCTATCTTTTACAAATCTTTTGCCTTGCGATAATTGTGTTGTCATCTAACGCCAAAAAGGGGGAGATTGAAAGTGCATCTTCCCTAGATGATGTTTTGGTGTTAGTGATAACACAATTATGTATCTAACGATGTATTTTGAGCTTCCAGGAATTTCTGATATAAGCGTCATCGAATAGAGCTTGCAATTTGCTCTTAGCAGTTTTCTGCTCCAGGCAGCGGTAGTACCGCCAGGAGGGCGGTAGTACCGCTGCGCAGTTTCCTCGCAAGCTCAGCCAGCTACCGCTGGCGGTACCGCTGGAGGTACCGCCGTTTTTCAGCTTCTGTTTCCATCAGCGGTAGCTCCAGCGGTACTGGAGCGGTAGTACCGCTGGCAGCGGCAGTACCGCCAGCCCCAGCGGTGGTACCGCTGGGCAGCGGCAGTACCGCCCAGGTGCCGCTGTTTTCCACCCTCTGTTTCTTGGGCGGTAGCCGCAGCGGTACCGCAGCGGCAGTACCGCTGGGCAGCGGTGGTACCGCTGCCTCCAGCGGTAGTACCGCTTTGAAGACAGGCGCGGGCTCCAGAAAATCGAGCCGTTTGAATTGAAGACGAAGGAAGGCAGCGGTAGTACCGCTGCCCCCAGCGGTACTACCGCCGCGGGAATTCTGGCTGCGCAACGGCCACTTTTGGAGGAGCTATTTAAAGGGGTCTTCTTCCCCACTTGAAGACCAAGTTTTCCTATGCTCTCTCTCCTCCATTGATGAAAGCTTCAACCTACTAAGATCTCCCACTCCAACCACCCAAACCTCTTGATACTTTGTGGAGTGAAGGAGGAGGTCTAGATCTACGTCTCCACCGAAGGAATTTCAAATCCCCCACACGGATAGTGTGGAACTTGCATCTTGGGTTGCTTGTAACTCGAGGTGCCTTTGTGAGTCTCGGAGGAAGTCCGAGGCATTGTTGGGAGGCTTCAACTCATTGTGGAGTTCCCCGACCTTTGTGTACCGGCTTGGTCAACGCCATCAAGGTGACCTCATAGTGAATGAGCCGAACCCCCACGGGTATAGCTCACGGAGAATAGAGTGAGCACATCCGTGCTATTGGAGCGCCTAGGTGGCTCCACACTCCTCCAACGTAGACGTACTTCCCTTGGGAAGGAACTACGGGAAACATCTCCGTGTCTCCACTTTGCGGTTACTTCTATCCTTTACTTGTTGCTTCCGCTACGTTGCTTACCTTGCTTGTATCACATAGGTTGCTCACTAGTGCACATCTAGTCAACCTTGTTATACTTTGCTCAAGCCTTAATTAATCGAAAAAGAATTAAAATTTGGTAGTCGCCTAATCACCCCCCCCCGCTAGTCGACATATCGATCTTTCAGCTGCGTTGGTGTTACGGCGTCCATGTGATGCGGTGGTAGGGCGAGGAATGGCCGGATTTGGGCAGCGGCGTCAAGATATTCACGTGGTCGCGGGGGCTGCAGCTGACGTCCCAATCGGCGGAATGAGCGGTGAGGTGGCGGAAGGGCTGGGGGTGGCTGACGGGGTCACTGCAGCGAAGAACAACCCTAATTGGGGTGGGGCGGTTTGCGGCGGGGAAGTTTCACCATGGAGTTTGGCTTCCCGCCTGACATGGGTATGCCTATCAGGTACCCTACCATGAGGGTACCTGGTGCACGTATCGACTAGGCCCAACTATCAGAGCCTACATGAAGCCCATGAAGGGAGGCCCACGAAGATGAAGTATCCTCCAAGTTTGGCGAAGCAATAGTCGGTTTAGAGTTTCCTTACTTGTAAATCGAGTCGGTTACGAACACCCGAGACCCAGCCTATTATTTAAGGACTGGGAGGGCCATCGAACCAGACACGAACCACCAGAGCCACAAACCCTAGCGAGATCGACATCTCGCCGGGATCCTTGTAACCATCATATTCACAAATCAATAACAGACAGGCAGGACGTAGGGGTGTTACCTCCACACGAGGGCCCTGAACCTGGGTAAAATCTTTGCCCTGCTTGTCAGCCGACGATACTTCCAGCTCTACCACGTTCTCTCCCCCATATTCATAACCTAGGGACCTTAACCATGGGTCTTGATGAGTCTACCCCTCGTCAAGTGGCGCCGTCTGTGGGAAAGAATAGCGCTGGACTCGAAGTTTCGCCGGTCCCAACAGCAAACGGCAAATCGCCGATCACACCAGCAAACGGCAACGCCGATCTCATCTGCAAACGGCAACTCGCCGGCCATGTCAGCAAACAGCAACTCGCCGATCCAGGCGACACACGGCGACTCGCCGATCCACTCGAAAAGCGGCAGCCTGCCCGCTTCACCTGCAAAAAGCGCATCTGCTCTTCCAATGAATTTCAATCCGCACTCGCCAGAGCTTCAGGAGGCGTTTTCCGGCCTTGAATCAGGTTTGAGCTTGACTGTTGGAGCATTCAATTTTTTCGTAAACAATCTTGGCACGCAGGACTCGACAGATCCGCAACAACTGGCGCTGGGTGCACTCGAGGCTCCGTCGACTGCGCTCGCCCCATCGTCGATTCCTGAAGCCTGCTCGCCCGCAACAACCATGTCGACCGGCGAGCTCGACAGGTTCATGATGACGGAACTCCAAGGCGAGGAAGCAGAATCAGCATACACAAGCAACATCGACTTCAACCTACCACTCGACGAGAGTTTCGACTGCGGGATCTCCCTCGATGACTTCTACGAGCCCGCGATTCATAACGACAACAACGTCGACTCGGAGATCTTCACCAACACCAACCTCGACTCAGAAATCCATAATGGCTTCGCCAACACCGAGATGAGCATAGGCGATGAGCACATCGACAACGAGATTCGCCTCGAAGATCTACTCGATGAACACACTGGCTCTGACATGAGCCTCGACGGCGACGTCGAGTCCATGACTGGAATCGACAGCACATACACCTGTCCTCGGGTCACGCCCCATCAGGTCTACGTGGCCTTCACCGCAGAATCATCCGCAGACGCTGCCGCTCGCAGGCCTGCACAATTCCCATGCACGGTAACCATGCCGGATGGGGTCACAACCTTGACAATCACGGAGGAGATGGCAGCAAAAGCAGATAAAGTCATAAAGGAGTGCACAATGATGCCACCAAATCCACCCCAGAGGAGATGTTGACCTTCCAGTACTTCAACTGGCAGGAGTCAATTCGACTGCAAAACTACCGAGCGACGCTCGAGGAGCGCAAAAGGCAAGCCAGCCTCTCGAGTGCCCGACGAAGGGAGCAATCCCTCGGGTCCACACAGCAACCAACCCCTCGACCTAGGTCGCGGTTGGCAAGCCTTCCAGAACATGAAAGGGTAGCAATCACCCGTAACCTGTCGTTCATGACAGAGGACGCTAACGGAATCCCAGTGCCCAAAACTGCTGCGGGTGCATTATTCTCCGTAGGTGCTTACCTCAAGGCAATGCAACCTCCGGCGAATGACCCTAACGCAGCCCTGCATCGCCAACAACTCAAATCGCTAGCTCTAGCGGCACAGGCTATACAGCCAGAAGACAAAACTCCAGCAAGGAATCGCGATCGCGACATAGTCGACTCACGACACGCA
Organism: Poa pratensis; assembly: GCA_947311845.1. Classification (NCBI taxonomy): domain Eukaryota; kingdom Viridiplantae; phylum Streptophyta; class Magnoliopsida; order Poales; family Poaceae; genus Poa; species Poa pratensis. The sequence goes on from CAMZMU010000055.1 coordinate 5,815,673, forward strand.
GCACATCATCGCAGTGGTCGCAGCCACCACTCGGATGAAGGAAGGAGAAGCACGCGCCGGCACAGGTCCAGCAGAAGCAGATCTCGAAGATCCTATAGCAGCGATTCATACTCTGATCGCGAACCAGAGCCATGCGGAGCATTGTGCTTCACTCGACGCATCCGTGAGACGCGGATGCCCAAACGGTTCAAGTTGACAGGCGAACAACCCAAGTACAACGGTCGCCAAGAACCTTCTGGGTGGTTAGAAGATTACAGACTCGCCGTGGCATGCCAGCGGGCACGAACACCACGGCGATGCAGTACATACGACTTATGCTCGAAGGAACTGCCCGCGACTGGCTCAAATCGCTCCCTCCATCATCATATGACTCGTGGGACGATTTCCGCAGAGACTTCATCAAAAACTTCGAGCCTCTGTGTGAGCGCCCGAAGACATTCGAGAATTAAGGACATGTACTCAACGATCAGACGAGTCGTTGAGATCATACATACGGCGGTGGACCGAAATACGCAATTCGGTTGGCAAAGTGTCAGAAGACAGGGCCATGGATGCCTTCATACAAGGTCTCGCCAGGAAGGACTTCAAAGAGGCACTTGGTCGTGAAAAGCCAACCTCCCTGGCTGACCTCATCAAAGTTGCGACTGAGTGGGCAGATGGAGAGGATTCTGTACGCAGATCCCGTGCTTCCCCAACACGCGACAACTACGAAAGCGGCAGTCGAGCCGCAGAGATTCATACAGAGAAGATCGCAGGCGTAAACGTTCCAACGTCCTTACGACGATAACAGACCCGAGTTCATGGCGGCTGGATACACACAGCCGGGAGGACCAAGATAGAAGCAATCGACGCTCGGATGATCGACGGGACAGTCGAGATCGCGAGCAGCGGAGCGACAGCTACAAAAGGCAAGAATGGCGCAAACGTAGCGACGCAAAACCCGAGCGGTCATTCGAGGAAAAGATGGACGACTGGTGCAGATTCCACCTCTTCAAGGGGGACGACGGAAAACTACGCTCCAATCACACCCTAAGGAACTGCAGGGAATTCGACCAAATGGCGACTGACTACATGATACGACTCAAAGGACGGCCCAGCACCTGCTCAGCCCACGCCTGCACCCGTACCACAGCCGAACGCTGTGCCCGCTCTCATGGCGCCACAGCCGCCACCCCACCACCACAGCCTGCTCCAGGCGCAAACCTCGCAGGTGCCATACAACCCGTACTACGGGCGGAAGATGATCAATATCCACAGCCCCACGGGCAGATGTACATGATACAAAAGGGTCGCCCCTCCAACAGGCAGCAAAAGCTAATCACTCGACAGGTGAACATGGCTGTCATGGCACCTCCTGCCGTGCCCGAATTTCTGAAGGGATCGGAAACCATCATAAGCTTCAGTCGAGAGGATCATCCCCCAGCTGTAGTTCGACCAGGGCACGCGGCTCTGGTACTCGACGCGCAAATAGGAGGCTACGCCATGACCAAGGTCTTCATGGATGGAGGCAGCGGCATAAACATCATCTTCGCGGACACGCTCCGCAAAATGAACAGGTCAGTCGAAAACCTCCCAAAATCTTCAAATACCTTCCACGGTATCGTTCCTGGCAAAGCAATTAGCCCATAAGCCACTTCAGGACAGAGTCGATTGAGTTCGAGGTCGTCGACTGGAAATCACAATACCATGCTATTCTTGGTCGCCCGACGTTTGCTCGATTCATGGCGGTGCCACACTATGCGTACCTCACGCTGAAGATGCCAGGACCAAAGGGAGTCATCACTGTCCGTGGAAACTTTCAAAGGTCCGATGCTTGCGACCGCGAGTTCAGCAAAATCTCCGAGATGTTCGGGGTGGAGAATCACTCGCCGACTTGGCGATTACCAACGACCGCACACTCCTTCCGAGCATAAGAAGTTGGCAGTCGACAGATCCTTCAATGCTACAAATGACACAAGGTCGCATCAGGTGCACCCGACCGATCCGTCCAAGACAGTCAACATATCTTCGAGCCTGCCTATCGCATAGGAAGGCGCGCTCGTCGAATTCCTCCGTGAGAACTGGGAAATATTTGCGTGGTGTCCAGCCGACATGCCAGGTATTCCCAGGGAATTCGCCGAGCACTCTCTCCAATTGTTTCCAGATGCAAAGCCAGTCAAGCAAACGATGCGTCGAATCTCCGGCCCAAAGCGAACCGCAGTCGAATCTGAAGTCGACCGGTTACTCGCAGCAGGATTCATTAGGGAAATCAAGAAATCACAATGGGTGGCCAACCCGTACTCGTAGAAAGAAGCATACAGACATCCTTCGGATGTGCGTGGACTTCACAGCGCTGAACAAGTGCTGTCCAAAGGATCACTTCCCGCTACCCGATCGACCAGATCGTCGACTCCACCGCCGGATGCGCACGACTCTCCTTTCTGGATGCTTACTCAGGTTATCACCAGATAAGGATGAAGCAAGAAGACGAAGAAAAAACGGCGTTCATAACCCCACTCGGGGTCTACTGCTACACAACTATGCCCTTTGGGCTCAAAAACGCGGGTGCAACATACCAGCGCATGATGCAGGACTGCCTCAAAAAGCAAATGGACGCAACGTCCAGGTCTACGTGATGACATTGTCATTACCACAAGGGAAGAACACACACTACTCGACGATTTGAGGGAGACGTTCGCAAACCTCAAACGCTTCCATATCAAGCTCAATCCTAAGAAGTGTACGTTCGGCGTTCCAGCCGGGCAGCTCTAGGGTACCTAGTCTCTGCCGTGGAATCGAAGCAGACCCGGAGAAAATACAGGCCATCCTCACAATGCAAAGGCCTTCAAAGCTTCATGATGTGCAGAAACTAGCAGGACGAGTAGCAGCGCTCAGTCGATTCATCAGCAAACTGGGTGAAAAGGCTTACCATTCTATCGACTGATGAAGAAGGCGGACAAGTTCGAGTGGACGCCAGAAGCTGAAGCAGCCTTCACAGATCTCAAGCGGATCCTCACAAGCCCTCCGATCCTCGTCGCACCTAAGGAACGGGAACCACTCTACCTGTATGTCTCGGCTACAAACAGGGTGGTGAGCACCGTACTGGTAGTCGAACGCATGGAGGAGGGGCACATCCAAAGCATACAACGTCCAGTCTACTACCTGAGCGAGGTTCTCTCCATATCAAAACAGCGGTACCCGCACTATCAAAAGCTGGCATACGCTGTATTCATGTCCTCAAGGAAGTTGACACACTACTTCACCGAGCACCCGATCACCGTGGTAAGTAACTCAGCAATCGGTGATATCCTCACAAACCCCAATGCAACGGGTCGAGTCGCAAAATGGCTCATCGAGCTGGCTCCAAGAGACATCAAGTACGAGCACCCGAAGGCTATCAAAGCACAAGTCCTACCCGACTTCACAACCGAGTGGATAGAGGCCCAATTACCTGGAGCACCAGACGTGTCCAATTCCTGGACCATGTACTTCGATGGGTCCAAGAAACACGAAGGCGCAGGCGCAGGCGTCATCCTCATATCACCAAAAGGGGACAAGCTACGTTATGTTTTGCAGATGGGATTCAAACTACCCTCCAATAACGAGGCTGAATACGAGGCCTGATCCATGGCATGCGGATGGCAAAAGCACTTGGGTGCACTCGATTGATGATCTACGGCGACTCCAATCTCGTGGTGCAGCAAACAATGAAGGCCTGCGACGCAATCGCGGACAACATGATCGCTTATCGCGACCTGTACAACACACTGGAGGGCAGCTTCGAGGGCTGCGAGTTGAGGCACATAGGAAGGGAAAGTAACGAAGAAGCAGACATGCTAGCCAATCTTGGCTCAACTGGCGCACAAATTCCACCTGGTGTCTTCCTCGAGCGCATCGAACACAGATCTATCAAGGAGAAACGAGAGCCTCCTCCGTCGACTACGCCACCCAAAAGCAAATGCCTAGCACAGAGGACCCCCCAGTCGAGGTATTTCTCATTGAGCCAACCTGGACTCAACCTTTTCTGGCTTACATACTCCGTGCGAGCTACCAGATGACATAACCGAGTCCCGACGCGTGACTCGAAGATCAAAAGCATACACCGTTATCAACGGCGAGTTATACAAGCGCAGCATATCAGGTATGTTCCAAAGATGCATCGCATTCGAAGATGGCCAAGCCATACTTCGAGACATTCATGCAGGTACCTGTGGGCATCACGCCAGCAGTCGATCACTCGTAGCCAAAGCCTTTCGCGCAGGGTTTTACTGGCCTACAGCACTCAAAGACGCGGAGGACATAGTCAAAAGGTGCGTCGGCTGCCAGAAATTCGCAACAAGGCCGCACGCACCCGCATCGGCGTTGAAGACTATACCGCTGGCCTGGCCTTTCGCCCAATGGGGGCTCGATATGGTTGGGCCACTCAAAAAATCATCGCATGGCGGGCATACTCACCTACTGGTGGCAGTCGACAAGTTCACAAAGTGGATCGAGGCGGTCCCCATCACAAATTCGACTGCTACTACGGCAGTCAACTTCATAAAGAGCATCATCTACCGCTTCGGTGTCCCAAACAGTATCATCACTGATAACGGCACAAACTTCACGGCTGAGGAGTTCAAAACCTTCTGCAAAGAGCAGGACATTACGCTCAACTACGCATCCGTGGCACATCCACAATCCAATGGCCAAGTCGAAAAGGCCAACGGACTTGTGACGAGTGGGATCAAGAAGCGCCTCTGGTGCCACTCAAAAGAGCTGCGGGTGCTTGGGTCGAAGAACTACCATCTGTGCTATGGAGCCTACGCACAACTCCCAACACTTCTACGCAGTTCACCCATTCTTCATGGTCTATGGTGCAGAGCAATTCTGCCATCAGATGTAAGGTTCAATGCACCACGAGTTGAAGCATACAATGAAGAAGACGCGGAAGAAGCACTCGAAGAGCAGTCGACTACTCGATGAAGCGCGAGACACGGCCTTGGCCCGCACAGCTGTTTACCAGCAGATCTCCGCAACTACCATAGCCGTCGACTGCGAACCAGGTCCTTCGTGTTGGCGACCTGGTTCTTCGACTGAAGCAAAAGAAGGTGCACAAGCTCGCTTCCCCATGGGAGGTCCCTTCATCATCACGGAGGTCCTTGGTGGAGGCGCATATCGACTGAAGCACGCGAAGACAGGCGAACTCTCTCATAATCCTTGGAACGTTGCGCATCTGCGCCGTTTCTACGCATAAAGTGCTCACAATGTAATAGGCTATATGTCGGATGGCTGCAGGTTTCAGACGCGCTCTTTTCCTTACCAGGGTACCTAAGGGGACTGGAAGGTTTTTAATGAGGCGGCCTGCAGCCTAACATTCAAAAGAGGAATAAAATCAATGTTCCTTCGACTTCTTTGTACTACCCGCATAATTCATACCTTAACCGCACCCGAAACCCTCGGGGGCTGTGTTATGATCAAATGAGCTCTCGCTCTTGCAGAAACACAATGCCTTAGCGCACCCGAATGCTCGGGGGCTGCGTAACAAGGATCCAAACAAAAACACAAAAACTCTGCAGCCGCACTCGAATACTCGGGGGCTGCACAGTCATTGGTTCACAACCAACACATATTTCACAAACCCCGCTCGACTGACTCGGGGGCTCGACAAAAAATCAAAGTATACAAACTATACAATATACAAAGAGTCAAAAATTACACTCGGGGGCTGCCCCTATACAAAAATTGCACTCGCAAACTATTCTAATCCTCAGGCTCGTCCTTTACGGGCAGCTCGGGACCGCAAAGCTGTTCGCGAGTGCACTCGATTAGTGTCTCCGCAGCTTGGATCGTGTCATCCAGGTCTTTTTGTTCGAGAACCTCTCCGGCTGCAGGTGTCCGCAACACCAACCTTGGTTTTCGACTACGCATATACGCCATTGCAGCGTTGGCTCCAATCACAAGTTCTGAGACAGCAACTCTCGAATGGGATTTGTTTGGCGGAAGATGTTCAACACAGCACGAATCCCTTGTGGTTGTGGCCCCGAAGGAAAAAGAGTCTCGTTCAGGCGAATAAACGCTGCCCGGCATAACTCCAGCAGTTCAGCACTTCGCCAGACGCGATCCTTCAGGGTGGCGAGTATGCGGGCATGGTACCTATCAAGCCAAAAGTGTTGACGCCCAGTCGTAGGGTCGTCAACCACGCTATCCAGACGCCCTTCCACGCGAATCTTTTCAGCCTGGAAGTTGTCGACAAAGCCTACAAACACGGGCACACCAGTCAGATCAAAAGGCAAAAGCTACGCAAAAAGCTTGTAAACAGAGCAAGACTCGAACTTACACTCGAGTTGCCTGTTCACAAGCTCCATCTCCCCGAGCACATAATCCTCGCGTTGGGTGGCCAACGCGGGTCTGCCCTCAATCGATTCAGCTCAGCCTGGGCGTCCTTCAGATCTTGCTCCATTCTCACAAATTTGGCCTTCATATACTCCATCACCTTGGCATCATTTGCCACCTGACCCTGGGATCGGGTGGTGATTGGAGCCTGCGAGGAACTAGTCGCAGTAGCAGGTTCTCGTGACTGTTCAAAGAGCATAATCACAAACACAAAGTTTGTGTCAGAAGCTAAACATGTCATAAGCATACAACTCTTCGAGTGAAAGACATTAGCAAAAGACTTTGCATAAACAAGGTAGCACAAACAAAGCGCAGACTCGCGCAGTTCAGAAGGTATCATTACAAGGCATAAAAAAGCAAAAGGGTACAGCTACCCTAAACCTAAGATTTCGATTTCCTAAGCAGACGATTGGCAGTCTCGAGTGCCCGGCGCTCCATGGTGTTCATAAAAACTTCGGCCAGTCGCGCGGCGGCTCCGCTCACCCCCTTCAGGGAAATGGGCTTCCCATCTGGCTTCTGAGGGAATGCAGACAGTGCTGCCTCATAGTCGCAATCTATCCCATGTCCCATAAGAAGCTTGATGGTGGACTCGGATCCGCGTACCGTGTTGGCGCGAGCGAAACCCGCCATGGTGGACGTCCCGGGGCCAAACACGTTGGCGAAATCATCCACCGTCGACGGCACCACGCCAGTCGGGAACATGTTGGTGCTCTAGGTTAATAGTGCCAGAAACAATTGCTTGTACGTCACACGTCAGTTGGGAACCCCAAAAGGAAGGTATGATGAGTGCAGCAGTAAGTTTTCCCTCAGTATGAAACCAAGGTTTAATCGGACCAGTAGGAAAACGAGGTTTGCTTCGAAGGTGTTGGTGGAGGAGTGTAGTGCGCACAACACCAGGGATTCCGGTGCCAACGTGGAACCTGCACAACACAATCAAACTACTTTGCCCCAACTTAACAGTGAGGTTGTCAATCTCACCGGCTTGCTGAAAACAAAGGGTTAAACGTATCGAATGGAAGATGGTGTTTGTTTGCATAAAACAGTAGAGAACAATGATTCCAGTAGATTGTATTTCAGATGTAAAAGAATGGACAGGGTCCACAGTTCACTAGTGGTGTCTCTCCAATAAGATAACTAACTACTGGTAAACAAATTACAGCTGGGCAATTGACAATTGATCAGTGCATATAACATGCATGTGTGAGTTGTGGTGTCTACTATGAGATTCATTTGGGCATTACGACAAAGTACATAGACCGCTATCCAGCATGCATCTATGCCTAAATAGTCCACTTTCCGGTTAACATCCATACCCCTTCCAGTATTAAGTTGCAAGCAACAGACTATTGCATTAAATAATGTGCGTAATGTAAACAATACATTCATCCTTGAATAAAGCATTGCTGTTTTACCCCTAGTGGCAACAACACATCTACAACCTTAGAACTTGCTGTCACTATCCCAGGTTAAATAGAGGTTGAACCCAACTATCATGCATAAATACCCCTCTTGGAGTTACAAGTATTCACGTGGCCAAGGCTTCAACAAGTAACGGAGAGCATGCAAGATCACAAATGACATAGACATGATAAATATATTCAGCTCCACATAGGTATCAATATAAGTCAGATCCCAGCAAACACAACATGTAGCATTACAATAAGATGATCTTGATCATGATAGGCAGCTCACAAGATCTAAACATGATGGCACAAGTGGAGAAGACAACCATCTAGCTACTGCTATGGACCCATAGTCCAAGGATGAACTACTCACGCATCACTCCGAGGCGGGCATGGCGATGTGGAGCCCTCCGGTGATGATTCCCCTCTCCGGCAGGGTGCCGGGAAGAGCTTCAGGAACCCCTGAGTTAGGGTTGACGACGACGGCGGCAGCGAATGTTCTGGATGAAAGGCTCGGTGTTTTAGGGTTTTCGCGTCTCGGGGAATAAATAGGCGAAGGGGCGATGTCGGTGGACCCCCGAGGGGCCCAAACCACACCCAGGCGCGGCTGGGCCCACTGCCGCGCCACCTGGTGGTTTGGCCACTCGTGGGGAGTCTTCGTCTCTCCTTCGGACTCCGTGTACATGCTGGAAAAATAGGGACCTGGACTTTTGTTTCGTGCAATTCCGAGAATATTTCCAGAAGTAACTTCCTGAAACCAAAAACAGCAGAAAACAGGGAACTGACACTGTGGCATCTTGTTAATAGGTTAGTCCCAGAAAATGCATAAAATGATACGAAGTGTATATAAAACATGTAGCAAATGGTATAATATAAGTATGGAACAGCAGAAATTATGGGATACGTTGGAGACGTATCAAACACCACTTGGTATACAGCGCCAAGTGTGCTCGTCGATTTGGCGAGTGCTTCTTTCGCCTGGTTGCATAGAGCGCCTAAGCCGCCCACAGCCTGTTCCAGCGAAAGATCGTCATTCGCCACGTCCGCAGAGGCCGGTGCGCCAACAGCTTCTGCACAATTCAAAACAGGCATAAGTCATTTTACGACACTCGACAAGTTATACCGTCATATCAAAAGGAGAAAAGATTACTCACCTCCATGACCTGCGCGAGTGCCGTGAGCTGGTCAGCATACTCTCGCTCGCGTGCAGCGGCTGAGTTGGTGGCGGCAGCCAGCTCTTTCTTCGACTCTTCGCGCTGCGCGGCGAGTGCGTCTTCCAGCTCCTTCTTCTCGCCTGGCCCAGCAAAATCACGTGCATTTAATACTCGACAAAATTAAGCATTGCAAAAAGAAGTTCGGCAAAACAAAAGCAAAAAGGAAAACTCACGACTGAGCCACTCCAGCTCGGCGCGCATGGTGTCCCTCTCCTGCTCCACCTGGACATAAGCCTTGGCAGAATCTGCCAAGGTGTGGTAGAAGGGCTGCGAGCACACGAATTCAGCAAAAATCCAAAACTCTCACAGGCCTACAACTAAACAGGTTAAGCAAAAAACTACTCACATGGTTCATCCACGGCTCAGGAGCCGCGACTGATGTCCCGACATCTGGAGTTGCCGCCTTGGCTGTCTCAACGACAGCGTCAGTGGCCATCGCTGGGCAGCCTCGTTTCCAGTCGGTGCAGAATTCGGCTGCTCCAGGGTTGGAACATTTTCGACTGGAGGAGTCCCAGCTGATAGTTTTCAGCGCTGTGGACAACACAAAAAGCAAAAAAGACGGTTAGCACAAATATGTGACAGCACAAAATTTTCATACTCAAAACACACATACCTGTGTTCCTCATCTTCCTCGTCTTCGGAGTCGCCAAAAATTGGTCCCCCAAAGGCTGGGGTACCGCTCGATGAAGAGGAAGAGTTGAGGTGTTGAGCACGCACGCAAAGGAGTGGCTTGGAAAACAGGTGGTGAACCTGATTCCTCGTCATCCTCCAAGACCTGCTCCTTCGCGGGTGAACTTGCAGCAGAAGGCGCCTTCTTGGCCAGTCGACGCCGCTTTGGTGGCGCGGTATCGACTTCTTGGTCAGAGGTGGCCTTGTCTTCAGATTGAACCTCTTCTGCTGCTTCCTCCTCGACCTCCTCCACACGTGAAGTGGTAGCAGAAGGGATGGGCGACTGATCCCCTTTTGGGTCCACCACCTGTGCCTGTGTTTCTTCAGTCTCGCCATTTTCAGGCAGAGGAGGAAGGGAGGCAGCAGTCGAGTGACCCTGCATAGCATACACCACAAATTGCAAAGTCAGAATCAAAAAACACATATCGTAGAAACTACGAGTGGCAAACTATTAAACTACAGACATACCTCAAGCAAAGGGTTTTCTGTCCCGTATGGTGTAACGGGACAATCGATGTTGCAAGGGTCGGCTGTCGTCAGGCTGGTGATGTGGCGCACGTGCGTCACAAGTTCGTTCCTTGACAGTTCCTCTGGCTCATCCGAGTGGAGTCACTCGCGCCCCCAAACTCCCACATGGGGTGCGCTCGGGCACGAGTGGCCACACCCGCCTCTTCACAAAGGTGGCAATCAAATGAATGCCTGTGACCTTGTCCAGCAGTCCGTCGATTCGAGTCAGCAAAGGGCGTGCTTCCTCCATTTCTTCGGCTGAGAGCTGGTGATCCCACGCCTTGGTCCTGACGTAAGCTGCAGTCGAGAAGGTGGCGACTCCTTCTTGCTCTACACTCGCATAAAACCACCCTTTCCTCCAGCCTTGTGCGGAGTCGACGGTCTTCAGGCGGAAATAGCGGGTGTCGCTGCGCACCTGGATGCCGCAGCCGCCCACGGGTAGGTGCGACCACCTCCTCTGTTGGGTCGCACCATGAATATGGTCTTCCATAGCGCCCAGCTGGGTGCGACGCCAAGAAAGCACTCGCATAGCGTGATAAAGCACGCAATATGCATAATACCATTCGGGGTGAGATCGTGGATCTGCACCCCGTAGGCATAAAGGAGGCCACGAACAAAGTCGTGGAGGGGAAGCGAGAAGCCCCTGGAAACAAACTCCGCAAAGCAAACGCGCTCGTTGCGCGTGGTTCGGGGCATACCTCCTTGGGCGATGGAGCGCGGACGGCGATTGCTCCGCGGGAGGCAGATATCCCTGCTCGCGGAGCTTGAGCAGATGGGCGTCCTTGACGGTGGACTTCGCCCAGTCCCCGCTGCCCTTCTTCAGCGCGGCGGATGCAGATGTACCGCCACAGACTTCTTGCCCTTGGCCGCATCGGTCGCGGCAGCGGCGGCGGCACCACGCTTGGGCCTCCACCTTTCGCCATTGTAACGATGGAGGAGGGTGGAGAAGAGAGCTTGGGCGTAGAGCAATGGAGGTGGGCGCGAGGAAGAAGATGAGACGAGGGGCGGCGCAGGGAGTAAATGGCAAGTAAAAAAACTCGGCCAGCGCCGTCCCCCCTATTTACCACAGATCGCAAAATGATCGTAACCGTCAAAACAGATGCATACGCTCCGCGCAAAATCTGGCCATACACGTGGCTGCCACGGAGAGCAACCGTCGCCGGCCACTCCGCCCACTACGCACGAGAATCCAGGAAGCCATCATCACGCCCCGTGAAAATCGCGCCCGAACGGTCAAATCAAGTCCACGCGGCGTCATCCCTGGTCAAGCCCTGCAAAAAATGGGCCCACAAAACAGGGTCACGTCTTATCAAAGCCTCTCCAAGCACGCCACCGCTTGTCAGAGATAGCAGTCGCAAATGCGTCATTGCTGACGTTGTTCTCTCTCTCACAAGTGGCATAATAGTCACTCGATGATATCTTTGGGTGGTCTCTCGCATAAGTCTCGGTTGGTTTTTACCAAAAGTCATAGAGGCCAGTCGAAAATCTTTCGACTGCAGCATCGTACTCCCATCGGGAGCGTATCAAAAAATTTCTTTGACTAAAATGTGCAGGGTAAAAGATTTTGAGATTATCCTCCATTGCAAGCAATAAAGCACAATCTCGGGGCTACTCCCATCGGGAGCGCTGTCGCACACCCGATAGAATAATGCAAAAGTGTCAGTCGACGAAACATTCGACTAAGTTCATAAGCAAAATTACACTCAAAGTATTCCCGAGTTGATCCGACGATCCTTGGATGCTGCATGCATAAGTGCAAAGGTAAGACCCGCCGATCAGTCGAGCTGGGCTAAGGACCGCTCCAGCAGCGTTATCCTTAAATGTTCCGTGTCAGCAGACATGATGAAAATCCCCGACGGACGCGTTGGGTAGATTCAAACTATACTGCAGTTCGATTCAGTAAGACCTCAACGTCGTTTTCAAGTCTGTCCAGTTTGTTTCAGATTCGAGTCCGGGGACTCGAGTTTGATTGAAAGCTAGTATGGTTTGCCACAAATGGTAGTTAACCGGCCCCGATCCGTCGTGTGTGCCGGGCCTGCTAAGCTAATATCCCTTGACTATCATAAGCAAAAACTCATAGTCGATGAAACACTCGACATAGCCAACATGTGCTATTTCATAAGAATTCTAAATGCAGATGTAAAAAATATAACGTGCATGATGTATGAGTCCATGCCCGACTCTTCGAATCAGACAAGTACTCGGGGCTACTGACATGGGTATGCCTATCGGGTACCCTACCATGAGGGTACCTGGTGCACGTATCGACTAGGCCAACTATCAGAGCCTACATGAAGCCCATGAAGGGAGGCCCACGAAGATGAAGTATCCTCCAAGTTTGCGAAGCAATAGTCGGTTTAGAGTTTCCTTACTTGTAAATCGAGTCGGTTACGAACACCCAGACCCAGCCTATTATTTAAGGACTGGGAGGGCCATCGAACCGGACGACGAACCACCAGAGCCACAAACCCTAGCGAGATCGACATCTCGCCGGGATCCTTGTAACCATCAATTCACAAATCAATAACAGACAGGCAGGACGTAGGGTGTTACCTCCACACGAGGGCCCTGAACCTGGGTAAAATCTTTGCCCTGCTTGTCAGCCGACGATACTTCCAGCTCTACCACGTTCTCTCCCCCATATTCATAACCTAGGGACCTTAACCATGGGTCTTGATGAGTCTAACCCCTCGTCACCGCCACACCATTATGATTTTGGGCATAGGATACGGCACGAGGTGCCCCAATTATACATTACCTGCACCAAATTTTCAATGTGTGACGAAAAAAGTTACACCACAATATAGGGATTGGATATCTGCTGAGCAGAATAAAAAAACAGCTTTTAGAGCAGCCGCTCTCTGTTAAGTCATTTGTGGAGATACTCAGCATCTCCAACCGGATTGGAAAAATCCGGCCCCAATTTGTTCACGGACACGTCTGGACGTGTCTGCGGACAGAGCCTAGACAACCCCTATTTATGTGTCCTTCCTCAAATTTTCTCCCCCAATTCATGCAAAGACATGCAACATCAATCCCAATCCGTACAATACATACAAACCAAATTAAAACTAGTTCAATGCAAGAATTAAACACAAATTAAAATTCAAGAATTCATACAAGAACCGATAGAACAATGGATCAATTGTCCGCAACGTCGCGATCGTACTGATCTTCTTCTTCATGTGACTAAGCCACTTTGCGCTATAGTATATCCAACAGACCAACCAACGTCTTGAAACATGATTCTCGATTCATCCGCGCATCATCACTAAACGTTTTCTTTTCCAGCTCAATTTTTATCCAAGCCTCCTCCTTTTCCAATTCCAACCTCGCCCTCCAAATCCCTCTTCTCCTTATGCCTCGCACGATCAAACTCCATTCTCTCCCTTTGCAATGTCAAGAATTCGTGCGATGGCGGCTAGCTTGAGGACAGGGGAGATTCGAAGAATGGTCGGACAATTGAAATGGAGGTGGGAGAGGGCGACGGATCGAGAGGCTATTTGGGGAGAAATGGGTGAGTCCGGGTGACGGATCCGACGTGACGGGCGTGTCCAGCGGCCTCATTTCCGCTAGGCATATGAGTTAGATTGGAGATTGTCGGACAGTACGAACGTTTGGGCTGAGTTTGGGGGAGACGGTTGGGTTGGGTGACTTAGCAGAAGTGGAGCTATGTACAAGTCAGGGGCCGCCCCCCCCCCCCCCCCCCCCCCCCCCGCCCAATAAGAAACTGAAAAAATCAGTGCTTTTTGATCCATTTTTGTCCGAAAACTGTCATATTTAGTCCATTTGCCTCCCAATTGTAGCCCAGTATGCTTTTGTATCCCCCCCCCCCCCCCCCCCCACATCAGGCTGGCCCAAGATCCGCCACTGACTTAGTATATGCATGCAGGGCCTGTGATACGGGTAAAAACATCCTTACTCTATTTCAACATACTCTGGCTCAGGCCCCGCCGCTAGCCCTACGCGGGGTTCAATATAAGGGTGGGGATGGTGAGAAAAATACATGTAGTTCAGTGACCGTACTGACTAACTTAAACATAAACAGTTATTGTAAGTTGGGTATTCCGAATGTTAGTGACCAAAGTGAGACCACGAGTCGAGTTTAGTTAGTGTAGCTATTTTTTTCTCCTGAGAAAAATACATGTATAGTTCAGTTTTTATTTATTATAGAAAAAAGAAGGGAGTGCCTAGTGCTCGGGTGACCGAGATTTCTCTTGCCGCTCGGTCGCGCGACGTCAGCTTGTTCGCTAGCATGGACGCAGCCTCCCCCGAGCGCCTATGGGCCTTTTGTCCCGTCCTCTGTTATACGTGGCCTTTTTGTACCGTTGCTTCGACCGAGCCGCTCACGCGGAATGCTCCCAGCCGAGGCAAAGGCTCCTCACATACACAAGTCAAAGAAACAAAAAAACAGTCAAAGAAACAAAAGCCTCACGTACACAAGTCAAAGGAAAAAAGGCCACGTTCGGCCCACGTAAAAAAGTCAGGCATGATGCTTCTCGCATGAAGCCGAACGTGGAGTCTCGCCAATAAACGCACTTCCAGAGAAATATGGTGTTCGTTTTATATATATCAAAAAAGTAAAAAAGTAAAACTTAAAAATTTGTTCTACCGGTATATAAATAAAAACATGTATTTTTATAAAGTGCCTTCCCATTCTAAAAAAGGTTCACGGGTATTTAAAAAGCATTCTCTTGATTTATGAAAATTATTCGTGTATTTCAAAAAAAGAAAAAGTGAAATAAAAATTCAAGTAAAATGAATACTTAGAAAAAATAATGAATAAGAAACATAGAAAACAAGAAAAAGGAAAAAAATAACGTGAATATTTAAAGATAATATTGGTTCAACATATTGTGTGATAAGTTTCCTGGGTGAGTACGAGACAATTTCTTTGGAATTAAGAGCAATACAAGGCCCGCGTAAAAACACACAAATCGGGAGCCGACCTTAGCGAAATTGGAAAAATCGCGGTCGAAATTCGCACCGGCGATTGGTTCCTGAAGGGGTTGCGGCACGTACCGTAAGCGCGCGAAGACGAATCGCCCACCGGTGGCACGGTCGAGCGATCTCTCCTTCCTCCTACTCCTTGAGCGATCTCCCCGGGCGCCTTCCCCTGCTTGAGCAAGCAGACACGCTTTTCCTTTTGATTCGAAATCCACTGGTTAGTTTGTCATAACGCCCTCCTATTAATTTTCAGGTGTGAACAAGTGGAAAATGACAAAAATGCCCTTGCTCTGTCGGGGAAAAAAAGTCTTGCTATATAACGGGAAAAAGAGCCCACTATTTTATTCTGATAGTAAAAAAAGGAGTGTTCATTTTACTGAAAAGTTTTGCCTAAGCAAAAACACAATTTAGAAAAAAAGGAATAAAAAAGTGAATCATGTGTGATTGCGTTCTTATGAGAAAAAAGTGATTACATGTTTGAACACTGGAGCGTCTAGCGCTCAGGTGACCGAGAATTTGCTTAGCGCTCTGTCAAGCTAACTCTGCGTGATCGAGGATGCAGGCCCGCAGCCAATTTTCCCGTGTGCGTGTGCTGCGCGCGTAGTGCCTCTAGAGCTGTGCGAGACGGGCCGGCCCAATCAACATGTGTCCAAGATCGATCAATCGATTGAATCTACTAGCTAGCTCGTCCACTAAAAAAACTATTCCTCACCTGAAAAAACTCTAACCTGATAAAACCTAAACACAAAAACCATAAACCTAAAAGCCTAAAACCTAAGCAAGAGTAATGTGCAATTGCACGCTAAACACTAATCATGTGTAATTACACGTAAAACAAAATAACATGTGTAATTACACAAGGTATTACACACAGGTGCAATTACACACTAGAAAATTGAATCATGTGCAATTGCACGTTAAAATATAAGATAATGTGCAATTGCACGCTAAACACTAATCATGTGCAATTGCACGTTAAAATATAAGATAATGTGCAATTGCACGCTAAACACTAATCATGTGTAATTACACGCAAAATAAAATAACATGTGTAATTACACAAGGTATTACACATGTGCAAATTACACACTAGAAAAATGAATCACGTGCAATTGCACGCTAAAATATAAGATAATATGCAATTGCACGCTAAACACTAATCACGTGTAATTACACGCAAAACAAAAAACATGTGTAATTACACAAGATATTACACACAAGTGCAATTACACATTAGAAAAATGAATCATGTGCAATTGCACGTTAAAATATAAGATAATATGCAATTGCACGCTAAACACTAATCATGTGTAATTACACGCAAAACAAAATAACATGTGTAATTACACAAGGTATTACACACAGGTGCAATTACACACTAGAAAATTGAATCATGTGCAATTGCATGCTAAAATATAAGATAATGTGCAATTGCACGCTAAACACTAATCATGTGTAATTACACGCAAAACAAAATAACATGTGCAAATGCACGCTAAAAAGCAAAAAAAAAGCACAAAGATACCCAGGAACGAAAATGTCCCACTATCCGTGGGCATGCCTGTCATGTACACTCAAAAAATACAACGCGACGCGCAACCAAATCCCCACTCTGTTAGCATCTGGGTCCCACCACACGTTTCATATTCTGGAGAGTCAACGCGAAAAAAAATTCAAATCGACCCGAAAAAGAAATGAAAAGCACAAAGATACCCAAGAATGAAAAAAGTCCAACAAATAATCCAACAAAAAAGCCCTACAAAAAAGGCCGAACGATGCCAAAACGCAGCAGGAAAAAATAAGCTTAGCAGGCCACAAAACCCCACCGCAAAAAGAAATCGAACCCACAACCTCCCGCGTCAAACATCGGAAAACGATCAAACAATCAGAATCTCGGTTGCCCGAGCGCTAGCAAAAGTGTAAAAAGAATAGCGACTTTTCGTTGGGGCCGAATCATCTTCAACCAATGGAACCAGGGCACCTATCGGGTTGGCATAGATAAGGTCCAGAATAGGATTTTCCCAGATGGAACATGGTCTGTCTACTCCGAGTCACTGCATGAGTCACTCTCGCGCTCGCCTGTATGGGGGACTGAGATCCCGTGCCCTGCCTCTTGCGGGGCACGCTGTGCCTTGAGGCACACCATCCACCATCCATCTCCCATCCAACGGTTAGAGCAGATTCAAATTTAGATCTCAAAATTAAAACTTCTCAGAAAAATCGAAACAATTCCCACGAGTTCTATATGTCACGTTGTGTATTGTGGTAAATTGTAGATTTTTTGTGAACACATAACGGAAATATAGAACTCGTGGAATTTTTTTCGATTTTTTCTGAGAAGTTTTAATTTTGAGATCTAAATTTAGACCTGATCTGACCGTTTGATGGAAAATGGATGGTGGATGGTGGGCCTCAAGGCACAGCGTGCCCCGCAAGAGGCAGGGCACGGGATCTCAGTCCCTGTATGGGTGTGGCAATTGGCAATACACAAAAATCCAATATTACAACTGTACAAAAGAAATAAACGCACGCCGATGGAATGCCAAACTCGCAATTCGGCCACCAATCTTGACCAGCGATTAGCGCGCGGAAGCAAGAAAGATGGCACGAATCATCTGCCTCCTCGTCCTTGCCGCGTCACTCTTCGCGCTGGCGTCGTGCCAGCCTCTTCCGGTGGTCGTTCCGGTGACCAAGGACGCCGCCACCTCCCTTTACACAATACCCTTCTACGCCGGAGCGAACCTCGTCGTCGACATCGACAGCCCGCTCGTCTGGTCGACGTGCAACCTGCCGTCGGAGTTCCCATGCGCGAGCGACACGTGCAGGCTCGCCAACGCCTACCCTGTCCCGGGCTGCCCGGCGGCGGGCTGTGGCCAGGACGCGGCGTGCACGGCGTACCCATACAACCCAGTCACCGGCGCGTGCGCGGCCGGGAGCTTGGTCCGCACGAGGTTCGTCGCCAACACCACCGACGGGATTAACACGGTGAGCCAGGTTTCCCTGACGGCCGTGTCGGCGTGCGGGGCGAAGAAGCTCCACGGGTCCCTGCCGCGGGGTGCCACGGGCGTGGCCGGGCTCGCCAACTCCGGTCTGGCGCTGACGGCGCAGGTGGCGTCGGCGCGGAAGGTCGCCGACAAGTTTCTGCTCTGTCTCTCCGACGGCGGCTTCTACCGCGACGGCGTGGCCATCTTCGGCGGCGGCCCGCTCCACCTCACCGAGTCGCCGGGGACGGACTACACGTAGCTGCTGGACTACACTCCGCTGGTCACCAAACACGACAACCCCGCGTACCACGTCTCGGTCAAGTACATCGTGCTCGAGAGCTCCATCGTGCCGTCCCGCCGCGCGCGCTCGCCACCGGCGGCGTGGTGCTCTGCACGACGGTGCCCTACACCTTGCTCCGCCCGGACGTGTACCGACCGTTCGTGGCCGTGTTCGGCAAGGCCATGGCAGCGGTGTGGCCGAACGCGCGCACGGTGAAGCCCGTGGCGCCGTTCGGGCTGTGCTACGACGCGCAGACGATCCCCATGATACGGACCGGGTACCTGGTGCCGAGCGTGACGCTGACGCTGGACGGCGGGAAGAACTGGACGATGCTTGGGGAGAACTCAATGGTGTACCTGAGCCCGGGGACGGCGTGCCTAGCGTTCGTGCAGATAAAGGCGGTGAAACCCGGGGACGGCAATGCGCCGGCGGTGATCGTGGGAGGGTTCCAGATGGAGAACTTTGTGCTACAGTTCGACCTGGAGAAGAAGCGGCTCGGGTTCTTCAAGCTGCCGTTCTTCATCAACTGCGGCGACTTCAATTTCACACGGAGCTGCTAGGACTTTTACCGTGCCAGCGCGGCACTTTCGGCGGTGTCAACTCTCTTCGGTTGTATCGTCTTCTCGTCTCATATAACGCGTTAACTATTTTTCTTACTCCCTCCATTCCGGTTTATAGGATGCAATCCCAAAACCAGATTTTTCTAATAATAAGATGCAATTTAGTCATTTAATGAGCAATTAGGAGAGAGGAAATGGAATCCAACCAATGCATGCTCATCAATTTAGGCAATTAATGAGTAATTAGTAGAGAGGAAAGGAAGACAATCAATGCATGCACACCAATTAGTCTACTCAACCACCAACAGTTAAATTCAAAAAAAAAACCACCAATAGTTAGCCACGTAGGTTCAAGAGATTTGCCAAATGCATCCAATAAACCGATATAGAGGGAGTACTGTATTTTGTGACGAACATGCCGCCACTGATTTATGTTGTGAGTAAATTGGATTGTCTTCTGTACTCTTTCTCGATAGGTTTGATCAGGTTAATTAGGTACGTCGTACTTTCTACAAGTAATACTTGCTCTGTTTATCTTTTTGAAATTACCCCTCTGTTTCTAATTATGAATGTTTTGGACATTTCAATCTGAACTACATACAGAGTGAAATGACTGAGCAGGTCTAATAAAACTCGTCTAGATACACGCAAATCAGAAAATAGATAAAACATCTTTTAATTAGATTAGAAACAGCGGGTGTATCTTCTACAATTTGGCATGTTTTGCAGTTTGATAATAACATAAAGACTACAAAATAACTATGACTCTGAGGCTGGATCCTTATGCTTCCAAGTTACTCCCTCCGTTCCAATTTAATTGACTTGCTATCCACCACATGTGGATGTATCTATACATGTGGATATCCGTTCAAGCTGCCGTTCTTCATCAACTGCGGCGACTTCAATTTCACTCGGAGCTGCTAGTACTTTTACCGTGCCTGCGCGGCACTTTCGTCGGCTTTGTGTAGGGTGTCGACTCTCTTCGGTTGTATCGTCTTCTCGTCTCATATAACGCGTTAACTATTTTTCTTACTCCCTCCATTCCGGTTTATAGGATGCAATCCCAAAACCAGATTTTTCCAATAATAAGATGCAATTTAGTCATTTAATGAGCAATTAGGAGAGAGGAAATGGAATCCAACCAATGCATGCTCATCAATTTAGGCAATTAATGAGTAATTAGTAGAGAGGAAAGGAAGACAACCAATGCATGCACACCAATTAGTCTACTCAACCACCAACAGTTAAATTCAAAAAAAAAAACCCACCAATAGTTAGCCACGTAGGTTCAAGAGATTTGCCAAATGCATCAATAAACGGTATAGAGGGAGTACTGTATTTTGTGACGAACATGCCGCCACTGATTTACGTTGTGAGTAAATTGGACTGTCTTCTGTACTCTTTCTCGATAGGTTTGATCAGGTTAATTAGGTACGTCGTACTTTCTACAAGTAATACCCGCTCTGTTTATCTTTTTGAAATTACCAACTCTGTTTCTAATTATGAATGTTTTGGACATTTCAATCTGAACTACATACAGAGTGAAATGACTGAGAAGGTCTAATAAAACTCGTCTAGATACACGCAAATCAGAAAATAGATAAAACATCTTTTAATTAGATTAGAAACAGCGGGTGTATCTTCTACAATTTGGCATGTTTTGCAGTTTGATAATAACATAAAGACTACAAAATAACTATGACTCTGAGGCTGGATCCTTATGCTTCCAAGTTACTCCTTCCGTTCCAATTTAATTGACTTGCTATCCACCACATGTGGATGTATCTATACATGTAACATGTCTAGATACATCTACATTTGCTGGATAGCAAGTCAATTAAAATGGAACGGAGGGAGAATTTAGCATTCAGCAAAATGCTTTTATCAAGGGCCGGAACATTTATAGTCGGGCAATAGATGAGCTCAAAAAATGGAGGCCAAGCTATATGTTATGTACCTTGGTCCCCCCCCCCCCCCAAAAAAAGGTACCAGCATTTTGTGTTTCAAAAAATTTAATTTTTTCCAAGTCGTACACAATGTCGAGATCTATCACTGTGTAAAATGTCAATGAAAAGTTGTTCTATTTTGGTCTAGGAAAAAAGACAAATGTGCAGATCTGGATCGGTCAACAGTGCACCGTTTCAAAATTTGAAATTATACCAGATTTTCTATTTCCGCGTAGCCCAAAATTTTACGATTTTTCCTTGAAAATTTACACAATGGTAGATCTCAACATTACTACACCTAAGGTTTTTGTTTCAAAAAAATTAAACATGAATGCAGATTTGATTTTTTTTCCTTAAACCGAGCAACATGCATGTAGAGTTCGGCCTCCTAATGGAATTTCCGGCAATAGATGTCCTTTATCTAAAAAGTATGGTGTGGAGTAGGATAATGCGGCTTATTCTAGTCCTTACCATGCGAGTACGTCCGTCCACGCAAAACACCGTCTCATGCGAGTTTGCCACGTGTTGGCGGCGCCTAACCAGGGTAAGGTGGTAAGGCTCGAGTTGGAATGGTTTTTTTATGAGGGCCGCAACCTATTGGAGCTGGTTCACAAGATGTTCATAGAGTTCCCTATAGTTCATTCGAAATTTTTGTAAGTTAGGTGTCAGAAATCTCAAACCAAACCATGTTTTTCGTCGACAAAATGGATAGGAAATTATTGTGCAGGCCATACCAGGCCCATATCACCCAGATATTCCAGAAGCAGACTAGCGCAGGGCTACGCAGCCCATTATCCGAAGAGGCCGACATCCCCTTCGATCACGCGCACGCCGCCTACACGCTCTGCGTTACAGAATACCAGGATCGGAAAGCTCAACCGAAACCACGAGAGCTTTCATGGTTACAGCACGGCGTCAGCTGCCAGGACAGACCTCGATCCAAGCAGAGTCGTCTGTTTTAATCGACTGATCGACCTTTTGACTAACCATGATGGCATTGAGTGCCGCATCCAACGGCTAGATCCGGTATGCATGCTCCCGGGATCAATAAAAGATTGCACCGGCCAGTCGTGGACTCGCCGCTAATCATGGCTCCGTCGTGAAGAGAATGCCACACTGTCTCCGATCGATCTTCCAGTAGCGCTTCAGTAGGGAAGCTTATCACTGTTCACCGACACTTAAGCGTCATGTTACCTCGTCATGGCTCGACCATGTGACGAGGGAAGCCACAGTTCATGAATAATTGAACGAGAGAATCCCGGCACGCTGATCGGGTCTCCTCTGCCAGTGGAAGCTTAGATAAACAGCAGCAACTCCGTCATATGGATGTATATAACCAAAGCTAGCAATCGGTACCTCAAACACCGTACCCTAGCTAGCTGATCGATCGCAGCACTGGCCGGTCGATCGGTCGAGAATGTGGAAACCAAATCCCCTCCTCCTCGTCGCCGTCGCGCTCTGCGTCATGGCGTGCACGGCGGTGGCCGGCGAGCCACTGGTGACGGCGATCACCAAGGACGCGGCCACCTCCCTCTACACCGTCCCCATCAAGTCCGGCCACCCGCTCGTGCTCGACCTCTCCGGCCCCATCGTCTGGTCCACCTGCTCAGCCGACCACAACACGCTCGAGTGCAACAGCGTCACATGCATGCGCGCGCACCGCTTCCACCCGCCCAACTGCCCCCACACCGGCTACGGCAAGCCCGACGACGACAACCCCTACCGCTGCAAGTGCACCGCGCACCCGCACAACCCTGTCTCCGTCGACACCGAGCGGTCGGGGGACATGACGCGGCTCGCGCTCTCCGCCAACGCCACCGACGGCAGGAACCCGCTGCGCCCGGTGTCGTTCACCGCCGTCACGTCCTGCGCGCCGGACTCCCTTTTAGCGAAGCTTCCCGCGGGCGCCGTCGGCGTCGCGGGGCTCGCGCGCTCGGGCCTGTCGTTCCCCGCGCAGGTGGCCGGAAAGCAGAAGGTGCCCAACACGTTCGCGCTCTGCCTCCCGAGCGCCGGCACCGGAGTGGGCATCTTCGGCGGGGGCCCGCTCTTCCTCAACCCGCCGGAGCGGCCGGCCATCACCACGATGCTGGCCGGCGACACGCCGCTGCGCACGTACAGGCAATCTCCCGGCTACTTCATCTCGGCAAACAGGGGCATCGCAGTGAACCAGGCGCGGGTGCCGCCGGACCCGTACGCGCCGCTCACCATCGTGCTCTCCTCCACGATCCGCTACACGGAGCTCCGTACCGACGTGTACCGTCCGTTCATCAAGGCGTTCGACCAGGCCATGGGCCAGCTCGCTAGGGTCACCTCCCCTCCGGCGGCCGCACCGTTCGAGCTCTGCTACGACTCTTCGAAGCTGTCGCCGACGCTGCTCGGATACTCCGTGCCGCAGGTCGACCTGATGCTGGACGGCGGGAAGAACTGGACGGTGTTCGGCGGTAACTCCATGGCGCAGGTGGACCGCCACACAGCGTGCTTCGCGTTCGTCGAGATGAAGGAGGGCAAGAAGGGGTACGGCGGCGGGGCGGCGCCAGCGGTGGTTATCGGGGGATTCCAGATGGAGGACAACCTGGTGGTGTTCGACGAGGAGAAGCAGCGGCTCGGCTTCAGTGGACTGCTCACCGGCAAGGGATTCTCGTGCAGCAACTTCAATTTTACCATGGCTGCCTAGACGCCTAGTGCATATTGTAACTTCTCCGGGGACGGTGAAGCTAGGGTCTAAATTGCTTGAAGGATTTTGTTTTGTTCAAGATATATAATTAAAAAATATATAATTATCCGGTTAATTGATGGAAAACAAAGCGAAAACCGGTAGAAACGCCCACAAATCATCGTCATAGAACATAACTGCATAGGGCAAGACCGAGCGACCTGGCTACCAACACGAAGCACACACACGCCATCGAGAAGAAAGACACTGTCGAGATTGCCATGGAGTGTCATCAGCATCACTCCTCCACGAGCCAATGACTTTGATTTCACCTTAGGAGCTCTCTCCATAACACACGCTTGGACCCATACTTTCCTCTGCCAAAGATCCACCTGCGTCAGCGACAATGCAACTCCAACTCGTGCCACAAACATTTGTAGCAGAAAAGTGTAGAGCTTGCACCAACCAAGCCCCTTAGTCTAACACCCGCTCATTTCATAGTCACTGCCAAAGCTATTCCGCGGCAGTTATGATTCCACGAAGACAAAACGAGGCATGAGAAACCCCTCGGACACGACTCAAGGAACCGACTACGAAGACCAAACCAGACCGAACTCAACTCACCATCGCCTTCGTTGCTAAAGCAAGTTGCCCAATAGTCGTCATCCCAGTATCCTAGCATCAAGCAGCTACTGTTAACGACGACCGGGCTCCAATGTAGTGCCTTCAAGAAGGGCTGCCATGCAAGATGCGTCTCCATTTCGAGGAAGCCTGGTTTCTTCCTTGGAGGAGAAGGGTGTAGGTTTTTCCCTCAAGGCTCGTTCTCTTTTTGTCATTTTGTTCTACCTGGTTTTACTGAGTTTTCTAGTTATGGGCTATCTGATTTTTCACTCCTGGGGCTAGACAGTGACTTTGTCATTTACCATATGGCTTTTACCCTTTAACAGAGACTTTCCAAAACTCATTGAGGCCCAAAGCTCAATAGAAACTAAAATTTACAAGTCCAATAACATGCTAAATAATAAATAGAAAACAGATGCCCTTTTTTTCTAGAATACGCAGCAGCCTGCGTTATCATATATTGAAAGAAAGGGGTGGCAAAGAAGGCATTACAATCGTTGGCGCAGCTTGCGGCGGCCAAACGCCACAGATTACAAACTCACGCCACTACTCCGCCCTAATCCACCTACTACTTGCTAACAGGAATTCATTTTCTCCATGGCGTAAGAGTCCTGCATTGAACCAAGTCTAGGCTTCTGCTGCAACTCTCCGAAGAATGGCTTCTGAAGATGGACGAGTACCATGCATCAAACACCACGCGTTCCTATGTTCAAGTTTCCCAGAGCACCAACTCGATCCAAGTATGAAGATCTCGTCTTCACTTGGTGATTCCGGGCAGGGAACTCCACCAATCCACTAGAGTCGCCCATTCTCGATCGACCGAACGTTAGGCGTGTCCTTAAATTTATTTAAGACAGTGGTTTTCTCCTTGATGCATTAACTCTTTGTTGTACCACATGTTAGTGTGTACACCACGATGTTGGATTATTAAAGAAAATAAGAAGAAACCGGAATGCAATACGTACTTACTGTATGATCCAAACCAGTACGTGAAAACTCGAATTTATTGTTCTTGTCAATTGTCAGATGCCAAGATGAAGAACTTCATAGAGAACGCACTCGCTGGAAAGAGTGCTGATACAACCACACAACACGAGAATGTGATAAACCACTAGCTAGGCAGCCATGGTAAAATTGAAGTTGCTGCAGGTCGTCTGCCTGAAGAAGAGCAGCGAGCTGAACCCAAGCTGCTGATTCTCCTCGTCGAACACCAGCAGGTTGTTCTCCATTTGGAAACCTCCAATCACCACCGCCGGCGCCTCTGTTCCTCCGCCGCCGTAGCCGGCCTGCTTGTCCTCCTCCCCCTTCATCTCCACGAACGCGAGGCACGCCGTGTGGTCGTTCACGTCCACCATGGAGTTGCGGCCGAACAACGTCCAGTTCTCGCCGCCCTCCAGCAGCAGGTCGATCTGCGGCACGGGGTAGCCCACCCGCGTCGACCCCAGCTGCGTCGAGTTGTAGCACAGTTCGAATGGCGCCACCGCCGGCCTGATCTTCAGCGACTCATCCAAGGCCTTGTCGAACGCCTTGATGAATGCACGGTACACGTCGGGCCGGAGCTCCGTGTACGGGGTCGTCGAGCTAAGACCGACGAGAAGCGGCGCGCCGTAGCCATCGTCGAGCGGCACCTGGACGTGGTTCACGGCGATGCCCTTTTTGGCCGAGATGTAGTACCCGGGGGACTTACCGTGCTTGACCAGCGGCGTGTATCCGACCAGCGACGCCACGATGTCTGGGCCTCCCGGCGGGCCGCCGAGGAGGAAGAGCGGGCCGCCGCCGAAGATGGCCACGCCGGCGGCACCATTGCCGCCCGGGAGGCAGAGCGCAAACTTGTTGGCCACCTTCTGCGTGCCCGCGATCTGCGCCGGTAACGCGAGGGCGGAGCGCGCGAGCCCCACGACGCCAACGGCTTCCGCCGGCAGCTTTGCGAACAAGGAGACCGGCGCGCAGGCGGTCACTAGCTCCAACGGCACCACGTAGAGCGGGTTCTTCCCGTCGGTGACGTTGGAGTAGGTCGTGACTTGCGTCATGTCACCCGACGCGGTGTCGCCGGAGACGGGGTTGTGCGGGTAGGCGGTGCACTTGCAGGGGTGGGGCTTGTCGGCGTCGGGCTTGCCGTAGCCGGTGTGCGGGCAGTTGGGCGGGTCGAACTTGTGCGCGCGCATGCATGCGACGTTGTTGCACTCCAGCGTGACGTGGTCGTCTGGGCAGTTGGTCCAGATGAGGGGGCCGGAGAGGTCGAGCACGATCTGGTTGGTGGGTCCTCCGTTCTTCATGACGGGGGCGCCCATGCCGTAGAGCAAGGTGGACGGGTCCTTGCTGATGGCCGTGACCAGCGGCTTCCCGCCGGCGCCGGCCACCGTGCACGCCATGATGCATACTGTGACGGCGACGAGCAGGAGAAGAGGTTTGGATTGCCACATTTTGGCCATTGGTCGGAGGAGCTAAGTGGGTTGTCTATAGGCTGTGCGATTGATAGCTAGCTAGTTGCTAGTTTATATAGACGTTGGAGAGCGGGAGATTTGATGGGTGCATACGTGAGAGATGATGCATGTTTGCTTGAGGATTCTGACTTAGTACATACGAGTATACGACCCTGGAAAGCGCCGAGTTAGACGGAACAACTTAGTATTATCAGCACGATCTATGTCGAGGCGCCATTGAATCCGTCAAAGCTTTGGGTTGAGTTGGGGTCATTAGTCAAAGCTGTCATCATATATTAATTCTTCATCACATTGATCGGCACGAGAGAGTATGGACTAACTAAGTATACACAGTTGGTGTGGTGTCGGTGATGCGCGCGCAATGGAATACTCGATCATCGACCGATCGGAGTGTACATTTACATGCTCGCCACGATTTTTGTGGATGAGTCAACTCGCAAGTTATTTAATCGATCAGAGGTAGTTATCATATAAGAGTACTACTCATCCAGATCTGGCGTCGGTGGTGTAGCTCTAAGCAAAGCACCTCATTGAGGTCTTCCTTGATTCTCTTCTCGGGATTGTAAACTTGCAAAAATTACAATAACACATATTGGATTGCGATGTCATGTCCATTCAAATTCTACATTCTTCGTGATTTTGGTTTTTGTCTGATTGCATCTTAAGAAAATAAGATTTAAGTTGATGCAAACATTTAAATAAAACACAACGCAAAACAATCATTGTGAAGATCATTACATGATTCAATCCTACCAAATAGGACCCGAGATAGAGAAAAATCACTAATCCTATAGACTTCTCGTGAAAATCTTTTAAGTAAATAGGACCCGAGATCGAGCTGTAATGCACTGCATGATGCTATTATCATTTGCATGTCGCACCGGGACAATATGAAATTAGTTGGATAAGCCCGGGCTATGGCCCGCCTAGCTCAGAAGATTTTTTATTGTGTACTTGAAAAATTCAGCCCACTAATAGCCTATGTTACTCTCGTTCAACCTATTGGCCCGGCCAATTTTTTTTGGCAAGCTCCACCACAGGTTGGGGTGGTTCACATATAGGGGTGTAAACGGATCGGATCGGATTTTGCCTCTACCGTATCCTTTACCATATATTTTTCTCGGATTCGGATCGGATCGGATTGTGAACGGTTGTGGATTCGGGGGCGGATAGATATAGTCACGGATTCGGAACGGAAATGGAGCGGATTCGGGGCGGAAAAAAATTAATCGGATCGGTATACGCAATGTACATCATCAACCCACATAACCACAAATAATAGCTCAACAACGTAATAATCTAACAAAGTTGTACTCCATAGTTTGTACAATGACCATGCAAGTGAGTCGTTGTTCCATAAATTAACTTCACAACTCACTAACTACAAATTGTGCTCTATTAGTTTAGACATTTCGGTCGAAAATCGGATTATTCGGATTATAACCATCGGATAATCCTAACTAATAACCGGATAATCTATATTCGGATGCTATTTTACATACCATATCCGGGTGTTTAGTTCGGAATCGGATATCCTTATCCGGTAGATTCTTCAGAAGAATCACATAATAACCAGTCACAGGAGATTGGAATAAAGAGATTCTTCAGAAGAATCACATAATAATAAGTTGGAGTGTTCCAACATATTAATGAACAATAAGTTAAAATATTTACATATTTTTCATATTAAGTTGTAGATGTAAATACACGATCTTTTCACATATCTATTGTAATTTTGAAATTCGAACAACTTTAGTCGCCATCTCCATGTCTAGTGAAGCCAAAGCTTATGGGTTTGTCTAAATTGTAGGGGATGCAATGATTGACGACCACTGAGAAACTGATCCAGTGTGGTTTCCAGAAATGTTTAAGGATTGGTAGTGTTTGGATTTCTTGTAAAGTTATTTCAGATCCAAATTCAGGTTTTATTCAATTTAATATAAAATAGAAATAGAAAGCCTTCAGGATGATCATTCATTAGGTTAGGATGATCATTCATTAGGTTAAAAACCAATACATTTTTTCTATACACATACAATATGCCTACAGTTAAAAACTTATTAGAAACGCAAGACAACCAATACGAAATGGTAGAAAAACGGGGGTGCTTAAAGGATGCCCTCAACGTCGAGAAAAATGTGCTACCGTGTATATGCGACTCGTTTAGATCATGAATTCAAACAAATAAATAAAATAAAATTGGAAGTATCCATGATTACTACCAATGAATATGATATAGCTTTTCTATCCTGAATTCTATGATATATGGAATTCTGGTTTCCTACGAGGGTGGTTGCCCCCACTCAATTTCATCTTCTTTGTAATTTGCTAAGTTAATGAGTGATTAATTTTCTCCAGCTTAGCAAAGTGTAAAATATATTGCCATCTCTCTCCATTAGTTGGGAGTTTTGATTGAGTTGACTGGTGTATCAATTTAATATAATTCAATATGATATCGGAGGCAACAAATTTCAAGTTCAAGACCCGAGGTCAGCCTACGACCCTCAGTGCACAAATACAAACTGTGAGAAAAACACATTTTTTTAAGGACAAGGTGGTCGTACCACCGCTCGATTAGATAGAAAGAATTGACTCAGTTTATAAGGAAAACCGGGTCCAAAAACCATACAAGCTGTACAAAAGAACACACAGACGAAGCGACCCGTCGCCCACACGACACAAGCCGGACAGACGCCACAAACACACACCACCCGCTCCGGAGCCGCCGCTCCGGCGTAGCAACCAGATCGACCTCCGCATTGCCCTGAAGCGATCCAATCATGGACGACGAACCCTCTGCCCACGCAGTCTTCATCCAGGTTGCCACCAAAACCACCATGTTCCGGGGCCGCCGCCCCGGTATAGCAACCAGATCAACCTTCGCGTTGCCCGAAGGTGATCTAGTCAGGTCGACGAACCCTCTGCCCGCGCAGTCTTCATCCAGGTCGCCACCCAGACCCCCGCTAGACAACGGCTCTGCCTCATAGAGCCGTCGTAGCGTGGGAACCCAAGACCGCCGTCTCGACGTACCGCCACCGTCCGGGGCCGCCGCCCCGGTCGTCTGCTCCCCTGACCACATAGCCGCCCTCCCTAAGCGTCGCGAGCCCATCGCACCGTGAGGGCTAGAACCTCCAAGGCGGCGCCTCCAACAAGGAAACGACGTGTCCGTCATCGCCGCCCGCTCACGAAGGAGGTTAGGCTTTCACCCGGAAATCTTAGCACCACCACGTAGGGCGGGAACGAGCACTCCACGTCGACGCCCCCAAGAGGGAAAACGACGCCAAAAAGCGCCGCCGTCGCCGGCTCCAAACAAGTCGGAACAAGGCTTTCGCCTAGAGGTCGTCTCGACCGCAAAGTAAGGGAGCGGCGCTGCTGGGTAGATCCGTGGTTGCTCACCGAGCTTCTCCGCCTGCCGTAGCCGCTGCAGCACCTCCCGCCGCCGGAGCCACCTTGCAAGCCACACCTCTTGCCGCATCGCCCGGGTGCCGGAGCACGGCAGCAGAAGCCACTACCGCGCCGGAACCTCTCCCCTGCACTTCGCCCTCCAGCCGCGCCGCCCCATGCTGCTGACGCCGCGGCCCGCTCGGCCCGCCTACGGCCCAGATGGGGCCCGGCCTTCCGCGCCGCCGGCCACCACTGCCGCCAGGCAGCCCGACGCCCAGCCAAGACGGCGCCTTCCGCGTCGCCGGCCAAGGCAAGCACCGCGCCCGCGCCTCGCTCCGTCGCCGTCGCGCCTCGCTCCGTCGCCATGGCAGCTCCAGCCCAGGCGAGCTCCTTGGCTTCGGTGGCGCCCGCCGCGCCTCACCTCCGCCCGAAGACCCCGACGGCCCTCCTCTTCTCCCGAGCCCGCCGGCTCGGCATCCCAGCTCCGGCCGCCGCCGCCCCCACGGGCCGGCCGTCCACCTCCACGCGAAGACACCCCCGTCCACCAATTTTTTGGCAGTGGGGAGCGCCGCCACCGCCGCGGCCGAAGCCGGCGACGGCAGCGGCGGAGGGGCGCCGGACTGGGGGTGGTTCCCGGCGGCGCGAGTTGCTTCCCCTAGCGCCGCTGGGGGTGCGGCGCGAGGGGTCGGGTGTTCCGCTGAGTAATCCCACATATACAAAGTGAAAAACACATTTGGTGTACTGCTAAACTAAACAAACACAAGCCATAGCCTCCTAGTGGCATGATTACAGAAATATCGTCTAGAACCAGTGTAACACATGCAAGGCTGCAACTATTATGGTGATATGGCAAGGGACGCAGTGGAGTATCCTAGCCTCCACGGTTCGACTCCCGTTGGGAGCGAAATTGTGGAGTTTCCCATCCGGGTGGGCTCTATCTTAATTAAAAAGTCCTGGGTGCTAGTGCCCATGGATCTTTTTTTTATAAACGAAAGATTTCTATCAAACACCGCTAGATGGAAATACTAACTAAGAGTATGTACCTTTCATCTCTTTTTTTTTTTGCGATTCAAACACTTCCATTAATTAATCAGCGGACTTACAATCGTTTTGCAGGCAAGCCACTAAACAGGTGGGTACATTTAATCCAAATACATCTCCGCCTACTAGCCGAAGCCTGCTTTGCACAGATATGTGCTCCTTCATTAGCATCACGACTAACATACTCCAGTTGGAAAAATGTCAGGTTGCTGCTGAACTCCTCAATCTCTCGAAGGATGAAAGCTATTTCCGATCGTCCCTGATCTCTCTCTCTCTCCACAGCTTGACCACCTCTGCTGAATCAGTTTCAACGATAATATGATTCAGACCAATATCCGCTGCGAGCTCAACTCCATCCCTGATTGCCAACGCCTCCATAGTCATAGCATTAGCTGCCATGTCATACCATATCGCTTGGCCTCTCCTCAATCCTCATCACACCTAAATGGTCACGTAAAATCATGCCAGTTGCTCCTTCCTCCTCAGCTTCGTAGAAGCTTGCATCAACATTCATCTTGAGCACATTTTCTGGAGGTACTTGCCATCTCGCACGAGTATTGGTAGGCCGTGCTTGGACCGATCGCCCCAAGATGGACAGATCCATGGCAATATTTGCTGTCCATTTAACAGACTCAGCAACTGATCGTCCCTTTTCTTCATGAAATCTAGCATTCCGATCGGACCATACAGCCCAACCTCTACATAATATAATGGCAGCATCAGACGGAGAAACGCGAGTGCTGTCAATGATATCTATCGCCCAAGTACTGTTATGGAGAGCTGGCAACTTAACCGATGTCAACCCTTTCAATTCCCGCAGAAGAGTTTTGCCCAGGTACACTCAAAAAGCGCATGGAAGATAGTCTCCTTCCTTCCACATTCTTTACAGAACGGTAATTTTTCAATGTGTCTACCGTTCAGTATAGCCCGGCAAGGAATAAATTCCTTAATGACCCTCCACCAAAAGTTTCGCACCTTCGGCGGGACTTTCATTTTCCATAGCTTTTTCCAATAAGAATTCTCCAATCCTCTAGACCGCAAGTCAGTTTCAACTAACGTATGAGCCTGTAAAAACGCTCTGTAGGCTGATCTGACTGAAAAATTGTCATTCTTCTCCAAATTCCAAGCCCATATATCATCATCAAGCCGGCCAATAGGAATCTTCATTATTGCTTTTCTATCAACTGATGCAAAATTCTTCTGAAGAATCTCTTTATTCCAATCTCCTGTGACTGGACTAGTAATTAATTCATCCACCATGGTTACCTCAGCATCCGAGAGTCTAACCAAAGGTTTAAACCTAGGATTAGAAGAAATCAATGGATCTTCCCAGATCCTCGTGGCTGCTCCATCACCAATTCGCTTAATAAGCCCAAGATTCAATGCTTCCCGAATCCCAACCATATAAAATCGCCCTCCACGTGTGAGATGAATTTCTCTTATTTCTAGCTTTCATAAAATCTCCATCATGGAAATATTTACCTTTTAGAACTCTAGCACATAACGAGCCCGGCTTACAGATCAGTCGCCACCCTTGTTTCGCTAGCATAGCTTTATTGAAGAGGGCAAAATCCTTGAACCCCATACCACCACATGACTTAGACGTAGCCAGTGTAGACCATTTGACCCAGTTCATTTTCACTTCATCACCACTCCACTAAAAACGAGCCACCACAGCAGTCAGCTTTTTGCAAAGCTTTTTAGACAGTTTAAAACAGCTCATCGAATATGTTGGAATAGTTGGCAAATAGCCTTAATGAGCACTTCACGACCTGCACTGTTTAGGAATTGGGTGCCCAACCTGAAACAAGTTTTTAAACAGTCGCAACAATATGTTCAAAGGAATCATCAGTTGACCGACCAAGTGCAGTGGGTAAACCCAAATACTTCTCCACCAACGCTTCTGTTGGAATTTCCGTCCCCTGGTGAACAGCCAACTTCATGTCATCATCCGCATTGCCACTGAAAAAAATAGCAGATTTTTGCTTATTCACCATCTGACCCGATCCAATTCGGTATCTCTCCAATACTTCTTGCAGCCTATTTGCACCTTCAGCCGAAGCTTGTGTGAACACCATACAGTCATCTGCAAAGAGTAAATGAGAAATCCAAGGACAATGAATACCAACCCTCACACCACGAGATAAGTGAGCTGCTCCATAATTTTTCAGCATACAAGAGAGTCCCTCTCCACATAACAAAAACAAATACGGCGAAATCGGGTCCCCTTGTCTAATTCCTCTTGATGGTTTAAAGATCTCTGAATAAATTCCATTCACCCTGACTGAAAAGGAAACTGATTCCACACAACACATAACTCTCTCAATCCATGCCTCCGCAAAACCCAATTTTCGCATGATAGCTCTCAAATATGACCACTCCACCCTATCATAAGCTTTTGCCATATCTAGTTTAACCGCACAAGCCCCCGCTTTACCTTTCTTCTTCTTGAGATAATGTATACACTCATATGCCACTAGTACATTATCCGTAATTAGACGTCTAGGGACAAAAGCACTTTGCTCACCAGAAATTAGTCCTTCCAAAAGATGTCTCAACCTCAATGCTAAAACCTTAGAAGCAATTTTATATAGAACATTACATAAAGATATAGGCCGGTATTGAGAGAGGTCCTGAGGGTTTTTTACTTTTGGAATAAGAACCAATACCGTTGAATTAACCATCTCAGGCATATCACCTCCATTCAAGAAATTTCTCACTGCCGAGCAGACCGCACCTTTTAGCAAACTCCAATGGCGTATGTAGAACCCAGCTGTGATGCACACTTTCTCAGTAGTCAAGTACAGAGTGAGATGATTTGGACAGCGAAAGAGGCAAGGATATGACCAGGGTAATTTGCAATCAACCACTGCACGAATATGTCTAACTTCTGATTCCATGACCTACTAAAACCATCTCTCTTAACAGAGGAGTGGTTTCTTGTGCATTTTCGTATTCCAGAATTCTATCAAACAAGGAAACGATACTAACACATTTTAACAGTATAGAAAATCAAAGTTCGGAGGAAAATTGAGTTCGGGATTTGCAAACACGGAAGAGAACCAAACTTTTGTGCACTCAATTAGTCCGTGACACACCGACGACCACCAGTTATTCCAAGCACAGGAAAGCTATCCAAGAATGTTAGCGCTTATAAGTCAGCAGGTGGGAGGATTATGTGAGTATATACAGAATGGTCAAGAATGTCAAGACATGATGCAGATATTAGTAGGGTATCTAGCTACATTTACACAAATTTAGCAAGGAGGTGCAGTATGATATTTCCATCGCAAGTACTAGAGAATGAAACTGAAAGTGAACCACGTAATTTCCTTGATTGACAATGCTTATGTCTCATTGCGGTAGACTCTGAGTACTATGAACTAGCTCATTTTCTGTGAATTTCTCGATCTTTCCTTTGGATGTGGTAAGAGCCTTCACTAAATAAGTACAAAAAGTTGGAGTTTCGCATGTTTGTCATGGACCGTACAGTGAGCGGTACTAGTAGTGAAAATTACTACTTTGATATTCCAGGTGTTTGAATCTCATTGCAAATCCTGCTAACAAAGATGGAGTACATAGCACAATCTACCTTCAGATACCTGATCATCATGCCTTTGCGAGGGACACGACCAGCATAGATCGCGGGTTTCTGGCACACTCGTCTTGCATGCTTCCCTCAAGGCTCCAGCGCCGCTCCACGGTCCTCACGAATTCATCCATAACCTCTCCAAAATGCTGGACTATTATCGGCTCAAATATGGCTCTCAGATGATTCAGAAACCGGTTTGGGGTCATGAGTGTGTTGTAATAATCAGTTGTAGGGTCATGTTCTTGCATCTCCAGAATCAAAAAGGAGCCTTGACGAGGGGTGTCCTCGGCAAATCCCATGGTTAGGTACCTAGGGTTGATTATGTGGTAGAGAACGCGTAGTACTGGTAGACTCGACGGCTGACAAGCGAGAGTTTACCCAGGTTCGGGGCCCTCGATTGAGGTAAAACCCTTACTCCTGCTTGTCTGGATTTGATCTTGTGAATATGCGGTTACAGGGGTCCGGCGAGCTGTTTGTCTCGTCGGGATTGTGGTGGCTATGAATTGCTTGACCTAATCGGTTACCCTCCTGGCCTTTATATAGGAGGCCAGGTCCTGGATACGTAACCGACTAGGTTTACATATGGAAAGTTCTAACCGACTATGATTTATCTAATTTTAGGAAACTTCTCTTCGTCTGGCTTCTTTCTTCACGGGCTTCTTTAACTCTGGGCCTCTACTGGGCTTCGCCTGTACCAGGTACCTTCACGCCGGGGTACCCGAAGGGTATATCCATGTCAGTAGCCCCCGAGTGCTTGCTTGATTATGGAGAATCATGGATGCACTCCACATGTGTTATTTTTCTGAACAGTATATATGTTTTTATGCAATCTTGGGGATTTTAGCATAGTAGGCCCAGAATACTCCAAACTGGTTAACTACACATTCGGGTAAAACCTTACTAGCTTTCAATCAAACCCGAGTCCCCGGACTCGAATCTGGAACATACTCGAAACAACTTTTGCCTGGGGATTACAGCTTGGCAGGCCTGACTCACTCGAAGAAAGTTGAGTTCAGTTAACTACGCATTCGGGTAAAACCATACCAGCTTTCAATCAAACTCGAGTCCCCGGACTCGAATCTGGAACATACTCGAAACAACTTTTGCCTGGGGATTATAGCTTGGCAGGCCTGACTCACTCGAAGAAAGTTGAGTTCAGTTAACTACGCATTCGGGTAAAACCATACCAGCTTTCAATCAAACTCGAGTCCCCGGACTCGAATCTGGAACACTTTTGATGTATTTGCCTAGGGATTTTGACTTAGTAGGCCTGAACTTACTCGAATCAACGATGTCAGTTAACTGCTCATTAGGGCAACACCATACTAGCCTTCAATCAGATTCGAGTCCCCGGACTCGAACCTGGTACACACTGGACAGATTCGACTCAGGCCGCTTGGGGTCTTACTGATTCGTTCTGCAGATCATATTTGCTACCCGACGCGTCCGTCAGGATTTTCATCATGTCTGTTGACACGGAAAAACTTAAGGGAAAACACTGCCGGAGTGTCCCTTAGCCCAGCTCGATTAATATCGGCAGGTCTTATCTTTGCATTTGCGTATGCAGCATCCGAGACTTTTTCGATTGACATAGTCCGGGAATTTTATGAATTATGTTTGTGAAATTAAAGGACTTTGCCGAAATGAATCAGTCGAGTCAACTTTGCCGAGTGAGTAATTTTTACCTTTTTAGAAGCTTTATGGGAGCGCGACAGCGCTCCCATGGGAGTAGCCCCCGAGATTGTGGTTTATTGTTTGCAATAGAGGACAATCTTAAATTATGTTCTGCATGTCCTCAATCGAAGAATTTTTTGTCGTATGCTCCCATGGGAGTACTTTTTTGTCAATCGTTATTTCAACCGATATATGGTATCAATCGATTTGCGTTTTATGTTCATTCCTCTTCTTCTCGTGTGCTTGACGTCATGCATGACACTTGCGGCGTGCCTGTCAAATTTTTGACAGGACATGACCTTGTGGGCCCGTTGTCAGGGTTTTGACCAACAGAAGACGCTATCTCTGCTCCGATTTGACCGTTCGTGGCGAAATTTTCGTGGAATCATGATGACTTCCTTATTTTGCGTGCGTAGTGGGCGGCGTGGGCTGCGACGGTTGTTCTTCGTGGGTGACACGTGTCATCTAGATTTTGCTTGGACGGTTGTGATTCTTTTGCGTAACACAGTAAATATCCCATCTTCCGACCCCGGGATTCTTTACCCTGCCATTTGCCTCTTCTTCCTCCGCGCACATCGCCCACCATTGCTCTGCGCTCAAGCTTTGCCTCCATCTGCTTCTTCCCTATGGCACCCAAGAAGACCAAGCGCAGTGCTGCCGCCGAGACGGCCGGGAAGGGGAAGAGTTTGACTGCGGCCGGTGGCGCCACCATTGCCCGCACCAAGTCACCGGGCGATTGGTCACGAACCTCCGTCAATGAGACCCATCTCGAGGAGTTCCGTCAGAAGGGCTGGCTACCACCTTCTGAACAATTTGCTGCTCGCGCCGCTGGATTGGAGGTACGCCCTGCTCCTCGCGCCGGGGAGCGTGTGTGTTTTGCGGAGTTTCTTCCCCGCGGCATCTCGTTCCCCCTGCATGATTTTGTGCGAGGATTGCTGTATGCCTACGGCATACAGCTGCATGATCTGACTCCCAATGGGCTCCTGCACATTACATGCTTTGTGGTGCTATGCGAGTGCTTCTTGGGAGTATCTCCAAGCTGGCCGCTGTGGAAGCACCTCTTTCAGGTGCGCGCCAATTGCAGAGGAGGGCGCCCATGCCCTGTTGGGGGTTTCAACATCCAGGCTCTTAGTGGGTCGAATTATTTTGACCTGAAGGCAGTCGACTCCGCACAAGGCTGGAGGACACGATGGTTCTATGTGCCAGTTGATCAGCAGGTTCTTCCTGCCTTTTCGATTGAGACCCAGCCATCCAAGACGGCGGCCTGGGATCATCTGGTGTCTGATGCTGAGGCCAAGGAAGCTGCTCCTCTACTCGCGAAGTTACCTGATCTGCTGACCAGTGTGTCTGGAATTCAGTTGATTAGCACATATATGAAGATGCGAGTGTGGCCCCTGCGTCTCCGTGCCCACCCTATGTGGCAATATGAGGGGCCACTCGACTCAACCAGAATGAGTCAAGAGGAGTTGTCTGAAAAGGAGCTTAGTGCCCAAGTGAAGAAGATCACTAGCATCAAGGCTTCTGAGTCGATTGACTTCTCCTTCAAGTTGTTGCCTTATGGGCCAGGCAACGCGCTACCTGAGGTATGTGTGTGCTTTACGTTACTCGTTGTATTATGCGTATATGAATTTATTTGTTCTGAACTTTGAATTTTGATTGCAGGGTCACTCGACTGCTTCCTCCCTGCCGCCTTTGCCTGAGGCCGGTCCTACTTCAGAAACCATGGCACAAGAAGATCTTCATGTGCCTGCAACCGAGCCTGCTTCAGCGCATACTACTCCAGTCGAAAACTTGGAGGTTGAAGCTGGAGATGAAGTTAATCAGCGCGCGACTGAAGTTGCAGCTGACTCGGAGGAAATCTTGAACACCCGCAAGGCGAAGCGACTTCGATTGGCGAGTGATTCGCCAAGCGAAGCATCTGATGAACATGGTCAAGCGGGCACCCGCAACTCGGGTACTCACTCGCCTTCGAAAAGTATTCCTCTGGCTGCTTCTCCTCTAGCTTCGCGTCCTCCTCCTCCTTCGGGTAGTGCTCCTTTCCTAGGAGCGCTAGCCCTTGACGAAGAGCCCGAATCAGATGATGAGGAGTCCAGGTTTGTTTTGAGTAAATAATTTTTGAGTGACAGTTTTGTTTTGCTGCTTTTCTGCTTTGTAATACTTTCCTTATCGTGTATAGTGGCAAATCACCACCTTCTCCTCCTGCTGTGGACGCCACGAGTGCTCCACAACCTATGATCACCCAGCAGGTCGACACAGCCACTACATCTTTGGTTGCTCCAGCTGCTCCTCTAGTTGAAGCTGCCAACAAGGAGAAGGCTATAGTCGACGCTGGTGCCTCAGCATCTTCCTCTGATTCTTGGACTGAGCATGTACGCGCTTCTCCCCCCAAGTTTTGAATATGTGTTTTGTACTTCGATTAACTCTGAATTGCTCTTACTTTCCTTTGCAGCCAATGTATGCTTCCCTTTCCACATGGGTGCGAACTCTTGTCCGTGTGGAAAAGGAAAGGGACTCCTTGAAGATTTCTGCATCTGAGCTTTCTGGTAATTTTATGACTCTTTTGCTTACAGTCGAGTGTTTGCTAACTCTTTGATTTGAATAACATTTTTGATGTGATCTTTTGCAGGGAAGCAAAAATCGACTGAAGAGCGAGTAGGCACCCTTGAGAAGGAGCTGAAAAACTTGAAGGCTAAGCTCGAGACCCAAGAGGCTGATTCTAAGAAGGCACTCAAGGAAGCCCAAGATGCAGCTCTCAATCGCGAGAAGGAGATCCTCAGTCGACTGTCTTCATTGGCACGTTCTGCTAGAGGTATGCGTGGTTTTTTCTGTTTATGTTCATAATTTGTCTACTTTTGACATATGCCGACCTTAGTTATTCTCCTTTTGCAGGTCTCGACGCCGCTGCTTCTTCTTCGCAACCATCTAATGATGAAGTGTCACTTGAAGATGCGATTGCTGATCTGGAGATGGTCTTGTCCAAGACCTCGACTGATCTTGTTGCCACTTCTGGTGCTCTTGGCTCCCTGCACAAGGAGATAATCCCCGCAGCTGATGTGCCCTCTTCAGTCGATGAGCTTGTGGGCGCTTTTGGTGCTGGAACAACAGCAGTCACGGACTTTGCTCGCGGATGCATGGTACGCGGCTCAGAGTACACCCTCAAGCTTTTGTTAGGGAATGGCGTAGAGGTTGACTTCGAGCGCCATTTGTCTGAGTACCCGAAGAGGTCCAATGGGAAACCATTGTCTTTTAAAGATGTGACTGACACAGCCACTCGCCTGAGTGAGGTGTGTATCCAGACCATGGAGCGCCGTGCTGAAGTTATTAGGACTCAGTCGCGCAAGACCAAGACAGAATCTGCTTCTCGTGCTTAGGATTAGCATGCACCTTTGCTACTTTCCTTTGTCTTTTGGGATGTAATTATGAACCTACTCGAATCCTTCTGCCCCATGCTTGCATGGTTATATATGTTATGATTTCTTTTGTGCGAGCTTATGTATGATCTCTCATATGTTTGTGATGATGAATTTGTACTCCTTATGAAGCAGGATGAAGTTTGTGCTGTAGATGTTCCTTGCTCTTCTCGAACTGCCAATCGGAATGCTAGCTACTCGAAGAGGAATTCCCGAGCTCTGGATGATGCTAGGAATCGAATAAAAGAACTGGAACAAGAGCTAGTAGAAAAGCAGGCTGAACTTGATCTTCTTAATTCACGCCCAAGCTTTGCTACCCAACGAGAAAATTATGTGATGGAGGAGATGGAATCTGTGAATCGCCAACTCGAAGGTTAGTAACTTGATCTCCCGATCCTCTTTGATTGTTACCCTTGTTTTTTGATCGTTATCCTTATCCTTCTTGCACTTGCAGCATTTGTTCCCAACTTCGAGCAAGAGGATAGGAGAGTTTCTCGATTACTGGAGAAGGCGATTGAAGATCCTTCGAATGGCCGTCAACATTTACTTCTGGACAAAGTTCACGCGCGTGCTTTGCTTACTTTGAAGGACCGAGTATGGAGGAACGCCCAAGTACTCGAGATATGCAGGCGCATCTTTGCCAGTTTGAATCGTGCACTATTTCCTGGTGGGCCGCAGCCTCAAGGATTATTCCCTTTGATTGACATCTTTCGAGTATCAGAATCAGTTAAAGAATCCTTGATGAACCTTGCTGTGCTTGGAGCCAATGCTACCATGGCTTATATACGCAGTCGTAGGCCTAAATTTTCCCTACAGCCACCTGCTCCAGGTGAACTTATCTCTCAATCGTGTCTAGGTGAGACATATCCTGCAGCTGAAAACTTTATAAGCCGTTGTCGAGATCAATTTTTTGGCCCTGTAACGGAGATAAAAAACGAATAGACAATTTCTGTATATGATTTGTGACAAATGTATGTATTCTTTGAGCTTCCAATTGTTATGAGTGAGGTTCGAGTATGAAACATCCCCTGAGTATATCGAGTGGGGTTTTGAATATGAACCCCGCCTCCGAGTATGTCGAGTGGGCTTCTGAATATGAACCCAGCCCCCGAGCATGTCGAGTGGGGTTTTGAATATGAACCCAGCCCCCGAGTATTTCGAGTGGGATTTATGTTACTTTGCTAAAAAGTGTATTTTTGATTGTTAGTTTGCAGAAATGTGAGGAACTTTGAGACAAATATGAAGGAACATATGATTTTATTCCAACTTTTGTTGTTCGACCAGCAGGCCGCCTCATTAAAAACCTTCCAGTCCCCTTAGGTACCCTGGTAAGGGAAAGAGTGCGTCTGAAACCTGCTGGCTCTTCCGACATGTCGAGTATTACATATATGACTAGGAGACCTATGCATAAAACCGACGCAAGTGCGCCACGTTCCACGGATTTGATACTTCTTCTCCAGTCTTGGCATCTTTCAGTCGATATGCTCCTCCATCGCTGATAACTTCTGTGATGATGTAAGGTCCTTCCCATGGTGATGCCAACTTGTGAACCTTTTTCTGCTTCTCGCGTAGCACCAAGTCTCCCACCATGAAAGATCGTGTACGCAATCGACGGCTATGGTAGTTGCGTAGGTCTTGTTGATAAACTGCTGTTCGTGCCAAGGCTGTGTTGCGCGCCTCTTCCAAGAGGTCATTTGCGTCTTCGAGTGCCTTGTTTGCGTCAGTTTCTTCGTATGCTTCCACCCGTGGTGCCTGAAATTTGACGTCTGAAGGCAGTACTGCTTCCGAACCGTAAACCATGAAGAATGGTGTGTATTGGGTAGAGGCGTTTGGCGTAGTTCGCAGGCTCCATAGTACCGCGTCGAGTTCTTCAACCCATGCGCCCGCAGCCCTTTTGAGTGGGACCAGCAGCCTTTTCTTGATGCCACTGCACACGAGACCATTGGCTTTCTCGACCTGTCCGTTCGATTGCGGATGCGCGACTGACGCATAGTTTAGTTTGACTCCTTGCTCCTTGCAAAAAGATTGAAACTCTTCTGCTGTGAAGTTGGTTCCGTTGTCCGTAATGATACTGTCCATCACTCCATACCGATATATGATCGATTGGATGAAACGGACCGCCGTGGAAGCTGTCGAGCTTGTGATAGGGATGGCTTCGATCCACTTTGTAAATTTGTCGACTGCGACGAGTAGGTGCGTGTGACCTCCTTTGGATGACTTTTTGAGTGGCCCCACCATGTCAAGGCCCCACTGGGCGAAGGGCCACGCCAGTGGTATGGTTTTGAGTGCTGATGCGGGTGCATGGGGTCGTGTTGCGAACTTCTGACACCCGATGCACCTTTTGACAATATCTTCTGCGTCGCTTAACGCTGTTGGCCAGTAAAACCCTGCTCGGAAGGCTTTGGCTACGATGGATCGACTGCCTGCATGGTGTCCGCAAGTACCTGCATGAATATCCCGAAGGAGATCTTTGCCGTCTTCGAATGCGATGCATCTTTGGAATATACCTGACGTGCTGCGTTTGTACAGCTCACCGTTAATGATGGTGTATGATTTTGCTCGCCGTATGATGCGTCTGGACTCGTTTATGTCTTCGGGTAGTTCATTGCGGAGAATGTATGCGAGGAAAGGTTGAGTCCATGTAGGTTCGATTAGTAATACCTCGACTGGAGGATCTGTTGTGCTTGGGATATTACCTTTACCCGTGGCGGGTGCCGATGCCGATGGTCGCTTATCGATTGACCTGTGCTCAATTCTTTCGAAGAAAACACCTGGTGGTATTGGCGCTTTTGTGGACGCGATGTTTGCGAGTTTGTCTGCTTCCTCGTTGCTTTCCCTTCCTATGTGCCGCAACTCGCATCCTTCAAAGTTTCCCTCCATGATGTTGTAGAGGTCGTGGTAGAGCGTCATGTTATCTGCGATTGAGTCGCAGGCCTTCATTGTTTGCTGCACCACTAGTTTGGAATCGCCGTAAATCATTAGTCGAGTACACCCCATAGCTTTCGCCATGCGCATGCCGTGAATTAGCGCCTCGTATTCTGCTTCATTGTTTGATGGAAACTCGAATCCCATTTGCAACACGTAGCGTAGCTTGTCTCCTTTTGGTGAGATGAGCACCACTCCTGCTCCTGCTCCTTCGTTCTTCTTGGATCCATCAAAATACATCGTCCATGAATTAGAGACATCAGGTACTCCTGGAAGTTGGGCTTCGATCCACTCGGTATGGAAATCTGGCAGGACTTGTGCTTTGATGGCCTTCGGGTGCTCATACTTGATGCCCAGTGGTCCTAGCTCGATGAGCCATTTTGCTACTCGACCTGTTGCATTGGGGTTTGTGAGGACGTCCCCGATTGCCGACTTGTTGACCACGGTAATCGGGTGATCGGAGAAGTAGTGTGCGAGTTTCCTGGAGGTCATGAACACGGCGTACGCCAGTTTCTGGTATTGCGGGTAGCGTTGTTTGGATGGGGAGAGGACTTCACTTACGTAGTAGACTGGCCGCTGTATGCTCTGGCTATGCCCTTCTTCCATTCTGTCGACTACTAAAACTGTACTGACCACTCGATTGGTAGCAGAGACGTAAAGGTAGAGTGGTTCATTCTTTCTAGGTGCTACCAGAATCGGAGGGCTTGTGAGCATCTTTTTGAGGTCTTGAAGAGCTGCGTCTGCCTCGTCCGTCCACTCGAATTTTTCCGCCTTCTTCATCAGTTTGTAAAACGGGAGTGCTCTTTCTCCTAACTTACTGATGAACCTGCTGAGTGCTGCTACTCGACCAGCTAGCTGTTGCACTTCATGAAGCTTGGTGGGTCTCTTCATCGTGATTATGGCCTGAATCTTTTCGGGGTCTGCTTCGATTCCCCTTGCTGATACCAAATAACCGAGGAGCTGTCCAGCTGGCACACCAAAAGTACACTTCTTCGGGTTAAGTTTGATGTTGTATCGATTGAGGTTGTTGAACGTTTCTTGGAGGTCCTTGATCAGAGTATCCTCGTTTTGAGTTTTGACGACGATATCGTCTACATAAACTTGTACGTTCTTCCCAATTTGCTCGGCGAGGCAGTTTTGCATCATGCGCTGGTAAGTTGCACCCGCGTTTTTGAGACCAAACGGCATTGTCGTGTAGCAAAAGACTCCGAGTGGAGTTATGAACGCTGTTTTCTCTTCATCTTCCTTTTTCATCCGGATCTGGTGATAACCAGAGTATGCATCCAAAAAGGACAATCGTGCGCACCCTGCCGTCGAGTCGATAATCTGGTCGATTCGAGGCAATGGGAAGTGGTCTTTCGGGCAGCATTTGTTCAGGGATGTGAAGTCCACGCACATTCGCTTTATTTCTGAGTTCTTTTTGTCGACCAACACGGGATTTGCTATCCAGTCTGCTTTTTTGAGTTCTCGAATGAATTTGGCTGCACGCAACCTGTCGACTTCTGCTTCGATTGCATCTCTTTTTGGATCAGAAAAACGGCGCATAGTTTGCTTGATTGGCTTGAAACCTGGTTTAATTTGTAAAGAGTGCTCGGCAAATTCCCTGGGAATACCTGGCATGTCAGATGGAGACCATGCAAATATTTCCCAGTTCTCACGGAGGAATTTGACGAGCGCGCTTTCCTATGCGATAGTTAGACTTG
The DNA here is from genome assembly GCA_947311845.1 of Poa pratensis. Classification (NCBI taxonomy): domain Eukaryota; kingdom Viridiplantae; phylum Streptophyta; class Magnoliopsida; order Poales; family Poaceae; genus Poa; species Poa pratensis. Next base: position 5,859,984 of record CAMZMU010000055.1, read on the forward strand.
ACGACACATTGACCGTCTTGGCGGGGTCAGTCGGGTGCACCTGGTGCTTCCTTGTGTCGTCTGTGGCACTGAATTCTCTGTCGGATGCCAGCCTCTTGTGTTCTGGTAGGAGCGTGCGATCATTGGTGATCTCAAGTTCTGCGAGTGTCTGCTCTATCCCGTACATCTCAGAGATTTTGCTGAAGTCTCGATCGCATGAATCCGATCTTTGGAAGTTTCCATTGACTGTGATCACTCCCTTTGGGCCTGGCATCTTGAGCTTGAGATAAGCGTAGTGTGGAACAGCCATGAATCTTGCGAACGTCGGACGCCCAAGTATAGCGTGATATTGTGACTTCCAGTCGACGACTTCGAACTCAATCGACTCGGTTCTGAAGTGTTCAGGGGTTCCGAATGTGACGTCGAGCTGGACTGTACCTTTCGGGTGTACTGCTCTACCTGGGACGATGCCATGGAAGGTGTTTGTCGATTCTGGCAGGTTATCGACTGCCTTGTTCATCCTTCGCAGGGTATCTGTGAAGATTATGTTGAGGCCACTGCCTCCATCCATGAAGACCTTAGTCATGGCGTAGTTGCCAATTTGCGCATCGAGTACAAGGGCTGCGTGCCCTGGTCGGTATACTGCTGGCGGGTGATCCTCTCGGTTGAAGGTAATTGGAACTTCGGATCCTTTCAAGAATTCTGGAATAGCTGGTGGTGCCATGACCGCCATGTTGACGTGTCGTGTGTGCAGTTTCTGTTCTCGATTGGATGGTCGCCCTTTTTGGATCATGTTCACTTGGCCTCGAGTGGGAGGGTATTGCTGCTCCTCTCCCTGGGGTACTTGATGTATGGCTGCTGCCACTTGTGTTCCTCCGTTATGTTGTGTGGGCACCATGTATACTGGTGCTGGTTGCATTTGCTGCTGCGCTGTATATGCCTGAGTAGGCTGTGCTTGCTGTGGAACAGAGTATGCTTGAGTATGCTGTACTTGCTGTGGCGCAGAATATACCTGAGCTTGTTGCACATGTTGCGGTGTAGAGTACGCTTGAGCTGGTACCGCTTGCGTGTGGGTTACTGCGATTGGCTGTGCTTGCGTCAATTGCGGTGGAGCGCGTCCTTCCTTTTGCAGGCGTAGTACGTATTCGATCGCCAATTGGTCGAATTCCCTGCAGTTCTTTAATGAATGATTAGCACGTAACCTACCGTCGTCTCCCTTGTATAGGTGAAATCTGCAGTAATCGTCCATCCGCTCTTCGAGTGAGCGCTCTGGCTCTTTGTCTGCTCGTTTGCGCCATTCAGGCCTTCTGTAACTGTCGCGGTTGTCACGTCCGCGATAATTGTCACGGCGATCATCTGAGCGGCGATCTCGACTGTCTCTTCGGTCGTCTGTACGGTGGTCTCGATTGTCTCGGTTATCTTCAGGATGTTTGACAGTTTGGTCTCGACTATCTCGCGGCTGGGCGAACCCTGCTCCTACGAAACTTGGCTTGTCATCATCATAGTGGCGATATTTGCGCTTGCGCCTTCTATCATCCCGATAGTTGTCTCTACGATCTCGATTATCTCTGTCGTGGTTGTCGTGTGATGGCGTAGGTTGATTGCCTCTTACTGAGTCTTCTCCGTTTGCCCACTTCGTTGCGATTGCCATGAGGGCTGCCATTGTTTTTGGGTCTTCTCGTCCGAGCATCTCCCTGAAATCTTTCCTCCACAAGCCTTCCTTGAAGGCGTCGATTGCCCTATCTTCTGATACATGTCCTATCGAGTTGCGGATGGTGGTCCATCGCCTTATATATGATCGCAACGACTCGTCCGGGCCTTGCTTACATGTTTTGAGTTCTTCAAATGTTTTGGGCCTGTCACATAAGGGTCCGAAGTATCTGACGAAATCATCGCGGAATTGCTCCCACGAGTCGTAATATGACTCGGGTAACGATTTGAGCCAATCGCGAGCTGCTCCTTCCATCATGAGTTGTATGTACTGCATTGCTGTAGTTGTTGTGCCACGCTGACAGCCGACGGCTAATCTGTAATCTTCTAACCAGCCTGAGGGCTCCTGTTTGCAATTGAATTTTGGCGTTGCTGCGAGTGAGAACTTCTTGGGCATGCGAGCTTCCCGAATTCGTCGAGTGAAGCACAATGCTCCGCATGGCCCTATGTCTGCCCCTGAGTCAGAGCTACTGCTATATGACCTTCTAGATCGGCTCCTCCGATGGCGCGAGCTTCTTCCGTCGCTTCTTCCCCTAGGGCTTCGACTGCGACGATCCCGATATGTTTCTCGTGCGGGTGTGGTTTGCGTTGGCTGTATGGCCTTTGTCGCAATCGCCAGTTGCTTGTATAGTTGAAGGTGATGATCTCTCTTTGGATCTCCCACTGGAGGTTCGATTGTTTTGAGGTAGTTGCCCAATGTCATCAGTGCTCCAACTGGCTCAGTTGGTATGATCAGTCCTTCCCTATCCACTTCCATAAAAGCTGGGTCAAGGTTTCGAGTGATTGCAGCTCGATCCGCTTCACCCAGGTTGAGCCTTGGCCTATTTGCGGGATCGTGTCTCCCAGTAGAACTCATGGATAGTGCCTTTCGCCTGGCGCTTGATATGCTCGCCTGTTTTCTGCGTTCCTCGAGTGTAGCTCTGTAATTGTTCAGTCGAATATTTTCTTGCCAGTTGAAGTATGCGTAAGTCATCTGTTCTTCTGGAGTTGCGTCGATTGGCATCATCGCGCAATTTTTTATGATTTGATCCACTTTCTCCGCTGTTTCAGCCGTGATGGTTAGGGTGGTCCTTCCGTCAGGCATGGTAACTGTGCATGGAAATTGTGTGGGTCGACGACATGCTGCTGCCGCGGATGTTTCTGCGGCGCTTGCGGTATACACCTGGTAAGGTATTACTTGGTTGGCGATCTCCACGCTGCTGACACGTACCATGGACTCGGCGTCTTCATCCAAACTCATGTCGGAGTTACTCGGTTTGCTGTTGGTTTTGCCGTAGTCGAGTTGATCGTCGATTGTCTTGTCCAAGCTTCTGGTATTGCACGTGAAGATCTCGTGGTTGGCCTGCACCTCAGGGCCATTAAAGTCGGCTAGGTAAATGCTGTCATCGAGGTTTTCCTTGCTTTGCGGGAGGTTTGTGCAGTCGAAGTTGCCTTCGAGTGACTCAGCCGAGTTGTTTGGACGGAACACAGATTCGACTTCGCTTCCTCCAAAGTTTTTGGCCACTGCTTTGCGAAATTCTTCGTCGTCCATCGAAGTTGCAGAGTCACTTGGTGTTTGGATCGGTGCGATCTGTGATGATGTTGCTGCCGAGATTGAAGGTGTTGCGGATGCAGTCGACAGATTGTCGAGTATCTCCATGTCGATTGTGTCCAACAGATCCTGCACACCATCTTTATCAACGAAAAAATTTAAGTCACCAACAGTAACGTCCAAACCTGATTCTAGACTCTCGAAGGCCTGTTGAGCTTCGATTGAATGTGGTTTGAGCCTCCTTGGAGAAATTGGCGAGTGTTCGCTTTTTGAGTTTGCTCCAGTCGATGGGATCGGCGAGTTGCCGTCTGAAGTTATGATCGGCGATCCGCCGTTTGGTGAGGCGATCGGTGAATTACCGTGTGAAGGAGAGGTTGTCGAGTGACCACCTGATGATGAAACCGGCGAGGCCGTGAATCCAGCACTACCTCTTCCCACAGACGGCGCCAATTGACGAGGGGTGTCCTCGGCAAATCCCATGGTTAGGTACCTAGGGTTGATTATGTGGTAGAGAACGCGTAGTACTGGTAGACTCGACGGCTGACAAGCGAGAGTTTACCCAGGTTCGGGGCCCTCGATTGAGGTAAAACCCTTACTCCTGCTTGTCTGGATTTGATCTTGTGAATATGCGGTTACAGGGGTCCGGCGAGCTGTTTGTCTCGTCGGGATTGTGGTGGCTATGAATTGCTTGACCTAATCGGTTACCCTCCTGGCCTTTATATAGGAGGCCAGGTCCTGGATACGTAACCGACTAGGTTTACATATGGAAAGTTCTAACCGACTATGATTTATCTAATTTTAGGAAACTTCTCTTCGTCTGACTTCTTTCTTCACGGGCTTCTTTAACTCTGGGCCTCTACTGGGCTTCGCATGTACCAGGTACCTTCACGCCGGGTACCCGAAGGGTATATCCATGTCAAGCCTTCTTCTTGTATGATCTCCCTCACCTCTTTGCAAGAGGGTCCATACACCGGAACATAGAAAGAATCAAATTTTGCTTTGTCAATCACACCCTGTCAATAATACCATAACATCAGAAGGTCAAATAATTCTATGCTCATTAGCAAATGATAAAATTGTATGCTAGAAAAAATAACAGAATGTACCTCTGAGGTCATGGCACTTAGAATCTGAGCTACAATTTTCCATTGGTGAAAGTATTTGGAGGCAATTACATAAGAAGGCCTCCCGATAATGGAAACAACCATCCGGCGTCCTGAGACGAATTCTTTGGCTCTCAACTTCAGAAAAAGTGTGAAATCTTTCCTGAACTGTTGTGCATAAGCCTCAAGGACCATAGGGAGTCTTTCACGCCTAGCATGCCCATCGATGTCATACGCTAGAATCTGGTTCCTTGTTAGATGTTCAGGAGCCTATAAAGAAAAGGTTTTGCTTACACAGTCAACAAGGAATCTAATGGATCGATCCATTGTGCAGTGTCAAACTCAACACCTTTGAGAGCCATTGCAGACTGTTCGACAAGCATACAAGATGCAAGGAACCACTAGTGAAGAGCCTCTCGTAAAATGACCCCGGTGTGACACCGGTCAAGGCAACATGCTCGTTGCTTTGACGGAGCGTGACCAGGCTCTTTACTACCGTGTTGAAGTCATTTTCAGACAGGTCGTTGAGGAGCAAGCACACTTCCGGTGGTGGCTGCTGGAACTGAATGCAGTGATAGTGGATGGCCTCGACGGCAATCGATACCAGTCCTAGCGCGTTTGGGCCAGAGGAGCAGCCCAAGTCAGCGATCATCATCTTTCTGGGCAACACGGTGCTGGTGTTGATGCTGCTGCATAAGTCAACGATGGCCGCTTCTATCAGGGGCTTCATCCTGTTCTGTTGAGCGCTCTGCAATCGAGTTCCAATTCTTCAGAAAATCTAGTCTAATCTTTTTAGCTAAATGGCGTGCTTGTTAACTTCCCTAGTTCTTCATTTAAATCTCAGTGATATAAGCCATGTTATGAACAAGTTCTTGATGAAACAGTTTTGAGAAAATAAGTGTCAAAGAACAGATCAGCAGGCCATATAAAGCTAGAAACTGTATCAGTGGATTAATAAATAATTCAGAAGAAACCTGAATACTGGAGTTGCGAGCATAGCTTGTTTCCCCTTGTCCTTGATTCATACGTACCATCCGATTGGACGCCATGGCTTTGCTTGGAGCGGAGCTAAGCTCCAGATCTTGAAGCTGTAGGAACTGTTGGAACTAAATCACTTAGCTCCCTTCTAATAAGGTTGTGCTTCACACACACTAACACATATACATATATGACAGACACATATATGCTCTATATATCATACATATGCTTGAGGCTAAATCTTGACTTACAATCTTTCCAACTTTAGTTTCATGGGAGAGGTGGAAACATTCCTTCTAGAGTTCTCCTACATACCCTAAATACTTCATGATTAAGCTAGAAACTTTATGTATATAGATATGACAAGATTACTTCTAACAGGAACAAGATTAGAATGGCAATGGTGACAACGTACTGAAAGTTCAATTTTTTTTCTATAATCAGCTCAGATACCTTTTCTGAGCTTCTGGCTACTTATTGGAAACAATATTAGGGAGGGTTCAGCATGCTTCCTTATTTTTAATCCTAGAGCCAGCACATGCAGGGGACTGAGCACATGGAAAGGCGGCAAGGTTGGTCATGTCCATATCAGGATATCATACTAACAACCTGTCACTTGCAGGGTTGTTTGAGACTAGCAGACTTGTTATTTTGATCTGGTTAAACTATTCAACACGATTTTCATCTGGAAAAAAAGCATGCAAGACATGCAGAGCATCACAGATACAACTCTTTGTTTTGGAATGGTACAATTTTGCTTATTTACAGGGAACCACTTAATTTTTTTTAATGCTTATGATGATATGAAATGCTTCAAGTGGACAAATAGTGCCATATACACCAAGACCCAAGCAGCCAAATAATTCAAGCGGAGACGGCCTTCAAATAATAATGCATAGGATAATAACATGCATAACATCATGAACAAACTTAAGAGATTTATGCTATTCTTGCAAAGTTGCCTACGAATATTTGGTCGACCACCTCGCGTGCGGCGCCCAGCCATTAATCGTTGTCGCCAGAGTCCAGAGAGCCTTCAGTACGCAAAACTGCAGTCCTATGCGCGGAAGGTCGGCTCCGCGCTTCTTTCCATTGTCGTATCATCCTCCCGGAGCAGCGCGTCGACGGCGTGGTCCATCTCGCCAAAGGCCATGTCGCGCTCGCAGTAAGCTAACTGAGCGCGCCGCCACATCGCCGCGACCCGCCGGAGCGCGTCCGGCGTGTGTGCGGGGGACGGGGTGGGGGAAGGGGCGGATGCGCACCGCATATGGGAGCCGCCTGAGGAGCAGGAGGAAGGGGGGCCAGGAGGAGGCGGCATTCCGGCGAGCTGATGGCGGGCGGCGGACCGGAGGTGGGGAGCTCCTTTACACCGCCTGTTAGCGTCGCATACGCGCTGCGCCGCCTACATGCTTTGTCTGTTGGGCCGGCCCATGAAATTCGCGCGCGCTCGCTTCTTCTGCATTTTCCTATCGCGCGCTGGTCGAAGCCATCGACCAGGGTTCAACTCCCAGATATTTCGTGTACTGCTTCTTTGGCTTTTAATTATTTCGAGTACTGTTTCTTCTGCGGTGCGCTGTTTCGACTCCCGATCTGATTTTTTTAAAAAAAATTGTTCGACTCCTGATCTGTTTGCTTCTTCGTGAACTGATAAACGTTTTGCTTCTTCGTTGCTTGGCGGGTTTGAAGCCGGGAGCATAAACGTTTTGCTTCTTCGTTGCTTGGCGTGTTTGATAAAAGTTCAGGATTTCTTCTAAGATGAACTGATTCATCTCATCAATTACGAAGCCAGCAAACCAGCTTTAGAAAATCGTGGCTTTGTTTTTTTAGTGGTAGACACTGTTACATTGTTATTTTGCTTGTATGTTGAACAAACCATGTACAAAACTGATTGACTCAAAATGAAAAAATTGGAAAAATTGAATAAACAATAATTGTAACAAAATGGAACCATTTTTAATTTGGAACCATTTTTAATTTGAAACCATTTTAAATTCGGAACCATTTTTAAATTTGGAACCATTTTCAAAAATTGAACCATTTTCAAAATGGAACCATTTTAAATTCGGAACCATTTTTAAATTGAAACCATTTTCAAAATGGAACCATTTTTAATTCGGAACCATTTTAAATTCGGAACAATTTTTAAATTGGAACCATTTTCAAAATGGAACCATTTTTTAATTTGGAACCATTTAAAATTCAGAACCATTTTAAATTTGGAACCATTTTCAAAATGGAACCATTTTTAAATTTGGAACCAATTTTAAAAATGGATGCATTTTCAAATTTGGAACCATTTTAAATTCGGAACCATTTTTTTAATTGGAAACATTTTCAAATTTGGAACCATTTTCAAATTGTCAAAAATGGAACCATTTTTAAATTTGGAAACATTTTAAAAATGGAACCATTTTAAAATTTGGAACCATTTTAAAAAATGGATGCATTTTCAAAATTGGAACCATTTTCAAATTGTCAAAAATGGAACCATTTCTAAATTGTCAAAAAATGGAACCATATTTAAATTTGTAACCATTTTAAATTCAGAAGCATTTTTTAGTTTGGAACCATTTTACATTTGGAACCGTTTTCAAAATGGAAACATTTTATAAAGTTTGAACCATTTTAAAAAATGGAACCGTTTTAAAATTTGGAATCATTTTTAAATTTGGAACCATTTTCAAAAATGAAGAATTTTCAAATTTGGAACCATTTTCAAAAATTGAACCATTTTCAAAATAGAACCATTTTAAATTCGGAACCTTTTTTAAATTGAAACCATTTTCAAAATGGAACCATTTTTTAATTTGGAACCATTTTTAATTCGAAACCATTTTTAAATTTGGAGCCATTTTAAATTCAGAACCATTTTTAAATTTGGAACCATTTTCAAAATGGAACCATTTTTAAATTTGGAACCATTTCAAAAAATGGATGCATTTTCAAAACAGGAACCGTTTTTTAAATTGGAACCATTTTGAAAATGGAACCATTTCCGAATTTGGAACCATTTTTAAAATGGATCAATTTTAAATTCTGAACCATTTCAAAAATTGAACCATTTTCAAATTTGGAACCATTTTCAAAATGGAACCATTTTTAAATTTGGAACCATTTTCAAAATGAACGCGTTTTCAAAATGGAACCATTTTTATATTGGAACCATTTTCAAAATGGAACCATTTTAAAATTTGGAACCATTTTCAATATGGAATCATTTGAAATTCGGAACCATTTTTAAAATTGGAACCATTTTTAATTTGGAACCATTTTCAAAATGGAACCATGATGGCTACGTGTTGGTGAACCCCAAGAGGAAGGTTATGATGTAGACAGCAGAAGTTTTCCCTTGAGAAATCTACCCAAGGTTATCAATCCAGTAGGACTTGATGATCTATCGGAAGGTTGTTGATGTTGACTCCCCCTGGCGCTAGGGAGCTTGCACCAACGTGGAATCTGCACAGACACAAACCAGAACTTTGCCCAACACGAAACAGAGAGGTTGTCAATCTCTCCGGTCTTGCAGAAACAAAGAGTTAAACGTATGGTGTGGAAAACAGCAGGAAAAACAGCAAGTAACAGGAAACAGATGATTGCAGCAGGTTGTGTAAACAGTATGAGGAAATTGGACCAGGGTCCACAGTTCACTAGTGGTGTCTCTCTCAGAACAGATAACTAGCATGTTGGGTAAACAAATTACAGCTGGGCAATTGACAAATAGAGAGGGCATAACAATGCAATACATGCCAAGATGTCTACTATGAAATCTAGTTGGGCATTACAACAAAGTACATAGACCGTTATTCCAACAGCATCTATGCCTAAATAATCCACCTTCAAGGCAGCATCCGCATCCCATTCAGTATTAAGTTGCTAACAACAGATTATTGCATGAAGTAAAGTGTGTAATGTAATCAATACAAGTGCCCTTGGACACTGCACCAATGTTTTATCCCTAGTAGCAACAGCACATCTACCATCTTAGACCTTTCTGTCACTGATCCAGATATCTAGAGACTGAACCCACTATCGAGCATAAATACCCCCTCTTGGAGTCACAAGCATCTACTTGGCCAAAGCATCTACTAGCAACGGAGAGCATGCAAGATCAAGAGCACATAGATAAACAACTTGAATAAACATGGTATCAATATTCATCGGATCCCAGCAAACACAACATCTAGCATTACAATAAGATGATCTTGATCATGTTAGGCAGCTCACAAGATCTAAACATGGAGGCACAAGGTAGAGAGACAACCATCTAGCTACTGCTATGGACCCGTAGTCCAGGGGTGGACTACTCACGCATCACTCCGGAGGCAGGCATGGTGATGTAGAGCCCTCCGGTGATGATCTCCCCTCCGGCAGGGTGCCGGGAAGAGCTTCAGAACTCCTCCGATCTGAGATTGACGATGACGGCCGCGACGGAACTTTTCGTGGAATATGATCGACCGTAATAGGGTTTTCGCGTCGCGGAGAATATATAGGCGAAGAGGCGGCGTCGGTGGCCGAGGGGGGCCACCACGCCATAGGGGGCGCGGGCCCACCCTGGGCCGCGCCCTAGTGTGGCGTGGCCCCCTGGTGGGTCTGCTCCGACTCCCCTTTGGACTCCGTGATCTCCTCGTGATATTATTGACGATGTCTTTTGTTTCGTCCAATTCCGAGAATATTTCCTTAATAGATTTTCTGAAACCAAAAACAGCAGAAAACAGGGAACTGGCACTGTGGCATCTTGTTAATAGGTTAGTCCCAGAAAATGCATAAAAATGATATAAAGTGTAACCAAAACATGTAGCAATTGATATAATAACAGCATGGAACATCAAAAATTATAGATACGTTTGAGACGTATCAAGCATCCCCAAGCTTAGTTCCTGCTCGTCCTCGAGTAGGTAAACGATAAAAACAGATAATTTTTGAAGTGACATGCTACCAACACAATCTTTGATCAAATAACAATGTAATGCACATGATCTGAATGAAGTGATCCAAGCCAATGGTCTATAGTTTGCAAGCAAGTAAATAAAGAGTAAACATAAGTGATCACACAAGTGCAAACTTTCATGAATAACACTATAAAACATTTAGAGATATAATAGTCTAACATAATAGTTAGTTCACAGCAGCAATAATTCTCAACATGAAAGTGTTTGTATCAACACAAAGGAAGATAATAGCTTCAGCTTTTGCTTCAACTTTCAACATGTATATCATATAGATAATGTCAATGCAAAGAATATGATCAACCAAACACAAAGTTATGTAAAAACTGTTATACTGGAGTTGACAATGATGTTTGCTTAAGTAGACAGAAAGAAGTGGGAAAACTGACTCAACATAAAAGTAAAAGAATGGCCCTTCGCAGAGGGAAGCAGGGATTAACATCATGTGCTAGAGCTGTAGTTCCCGAAGGCATATAGAGAGCATAAAATATTGTTTTGTAAGGTAATGGTGTATACAGGTGTCAACAAATCAAATAGCAGGTACTTGTCATCTTCCATGGCTAACTAACTTTTAGAGCGGTTCCGAGAGTTTTTAGGACTGCACTTGTAACAAGCACTTATTGGTGACACTCCTCCCAACCATTTACTTTCCACAAACCATGGCTAACCGAATCCTCGGGTGCCCACCAACATTCACCATGGAGGAGTGTCTATTTATTTATTTATTTATTTATAGGGTGGACTAACCAGCTCTTTAATGCAAAATAAAAGGTGGAGAAGCAGATGAAGCTGCCAATCCTTGTAAATTAATTAGCATGGAAGATGACAAATCTCACTACTACGTCCTTATGAGCTTTTCAAGTAGTGACACAAAAAGGATAATTGTTTTGAGTAGTTAGTAGATAGCACATGAAGAAATTTACTTGGAATGGTGAAAACACCACATAATAGGTAGGTATGGTGGACACAGGTGGCATGGATTTGGCTCAAGGTTTTGGATGTACAAGAAGCATTCCCTCTTAGTACAGAGTTTAGGCTAGCAAGTTATTATAAGCAAACATCATTATCAACTGGAATAGCAAGAGTGTACATAAAACACAAGGTTTGACGAACCATAGACTCCCACTGTCTTCCTTGTTAACACATAGCCTTCATCCAAAAATTATCTAGACTACTATGGACTTCCAATCATGCAACAGATTATTATAGCAGAAAATCCTTATAGTAGTTCTTCATTAATAGCCATTACTTACATGATGCACAAGCTTAAACATTAATTACTTGACAGCTCAAAACAATTGGCAAGCATCAAATTACTCAAGACAACGATCTAAAAAGATTCATGTAAGCATTTTATACCACTACCACATGCATAGCATTTTTCTGGTCCAACCAAACACCAATCAACTTATTTGACAACTCTCCAAACAGATATAAGTGAAGCAAGAGAGTACTTTCTTCAAAAGAAACTGAAAGCTCTAACAAGAGATGTATGAAAAACTGAGAGCTAACAGCAATAACAGCAACTAGACAGGAATACTCAACAAGTATAAGTGAAGCACAAGAGTATTCTAATGAAAAAGTGGAGCGTGTCTCTCTCCCAAACATGAATGCTAGGATCCAACAAGTATAGCACAGCAAACAAAACAAAACAAACTGAAAACAAAAACACACTGACGCTCCAAGGAAGAGTACACTAGTATGAAGCAATAAAAATATAGCACCATTAGAGATGACCTGATAATTTGTAGATGAAGAAGGGGATGCCTTGGGCATCCCCAAGCTTAGATGCTTGAGTCTTCTTGAAATATGCTGGGGAGGTAAGCCTCCCCAAGCTTAAGCTCTTCACTCTTCTTGATCATGTAATATCATTCTCCTCTATCAACACTTGAAAACTTCCTTCACACCAAAACTTAACAGCTTTTCTCATTAGCAGGTTAGTGCACTAAAAGATAATACTTCAAAGTTCTAGCAAAGACAAAACTCACAAGCCAACTATTTTAAACATTAGCCACTGTTACTAGGCTCAAGTGGGCACTTTTACACGAAAAGAAACCACTTAAAAACTTGTAAAAGAGAGAATGCAAAATAAAAGACAGAATCTGTCAAACCAGAACAGTCTGTATGACGAATTTTTTCGAGGCACTTACGATGCTCAGATGAAAAACTTTTGAAATAATGAAAGTTGCGTAACATCATCAGGAACATGCACAAAAATTTCAGCATTTTTCGATTTTTTCTGATTTTCTACTGAATTAAACGGTGACGAACAGCAATCTGTCCCAATGCAGTCCCGAAAATAAAACCAACTTTGCATTAGTAACTCTCCTTGGCACAACAAAACAGCAAATAAAAGATACAAAGGAGTTGCTACAGAGGTAAACAAGCATCCTTGACTCAAGAAAACAAAAATAAAACAGCAAATAAAAACATGGGTTATCTCCCAGAAGTGCTTTTCTTTAATGCCTTTGAGCTAGGCATGAAGAGATGCATCAAGTATTGTCAAGACCAGAAAATCCAAAACCATAATTTGTCTTGACACTAGTATCATGTGAGTATTTCATCTTCTTCCTAGGGAAGTGTTCCATACCTTTCTTGAGTGGGAATTGAAATTTTATATTCCCCTCTCTCATATCAATAACAGCACCAACAGTTCTCAGAAAAGGTCTTCCCAAAACAATAGGACAAGAAGGATTGCATTCAATATCCAAAACCACAAAATCAACAGGGACAAGATTGTTATTAACCATTATCAAAACATCATCAACTTTTCCTAAAGGTTTCTTCATAGAAGAATCAGCAAAGTGAACATCCAAATGACATTTTTCCAAAGGTGCAAGCTTGAGAATATCATATAAATTTTTAGGCATAACCGAAATACAAGAACCAAGGTCACACAAAGCATTGCATTCAAACTCACTCAGTTTCATTTTAATAACAGGTTCCCAATTATCATCTAACTTCCTAGGGATAGAAGCTTCAAGTTTTAATTTTTCTTCCCTAGCATGCATGAGAGCTTTGATAATATGTTCAGTAAAAGCCATATTTATTTTACTAGCATTAGGACTCTTAGCTAGCTTTTGCAAGAACATGATGACTTCAGTTATGTTACAATTTTCGAAATTGAAGTTGTTGTCATAAAAAACAATGGAGCAATTATCACCAACACCTCTAAAAATTTCAGCACTTTTACTAGGAACAAAAGTAGTGCTATCAGGCAATTTAAAACTTTTTGTAGAGGTAGTAGAGACATTTCCAACACTTATTATCTTTTCACTAACAGTAGGGGGCGCATTAGCATGTGAGGCATCATTTGTTTCATTAGTAAAAATAGTGCAAACTCTAACAACACTATTTTGTTCAGCAATTTCAGCTTCTCTTTCTTCTCTCTCCCATCTTTCATGAAGTTCAGCAAGCATCCTAATGTTATTATCAATTTTAATTTGGATAGCATTGAGTGTTTTACTCTCTCTAATATCACTAGGAATAGCTTTTATTTTCAGCATTTCAACATCATGAGCAAGACTATCAACTTTAGCAGCAAGAGTATCAATTTTTCCTAGCTTTTCCTCAACAGTTTTATTAAAAGTAGTTTGTGTGCTAATAAAATCCTTAAGCATGACTTCAAGATCAGAGGGCACACTTCTATTGTTACTGTAGGAATTACCATAGAATTACCATAAGAGTTGCTACCATTAGCAGGATATGGCCTATAATTGTTGCTACCAAAATTATTCCTATAGGCATTGTTGTTGAAGTTGTTATTTTTAATGAAGTTTACATCAACATTTTTCTCATCATGAGCAACCAAAGAAGCAAGAGGAATATTATTTGGATCCACAACACCATGTCCATTCGAAAGCATAGTCATAATAGCATCAACTTTATCACTCAAGGAGGAAATTTCCTCAACAGAATTTACCTTCTTACCAGTTGGAGCCTTTCAGTGTGCCATTCAGAATAATTTACCATCATATCATCAAGAAGCTTTGTAGCAGCACCCAAAGTGATGGACATAAAGGTCCCTCCAGCAGCCGAGTCCAATAAGTTCCTTGAGGAAAAATTTAGTCCTGCATAAAAGGTTTGGATGATCATCCAAGTAGTCAGTCCATGAGTGGGGCAATTTTTAACCAAAGACTTCATTCTTTCCCAAGCTTGGGCAACATGCTCATTATCAAGTTGCCTAAAGTTCATAATACCACTTCTTAAAGAGATAATTTTAGCAGGAGGATAATATTTTCCAATGAAAGCATCTTTGCATTTAGTCCAGGAATCAATACTATTTCTAGGCAAAGATAGCAACCAATCTTTAGCTCTTCCTCTTAAGAGAAAGGAAACAATTTCAGCTTAATAATATCACTCTCTACCTCCTTATACTTTTGCATATCACAAAGTTCAACAAAGTTGTTTAAGTGGGCAGCAGCATCACCAGAAAATTGCTCTTTCATAACCAGATTTAACAGTGCAGGCTTAATCTCATAAAATTCTGCTTTAGAAGCAGGTGGAGCAATGGGTGTACAGATAAAATCATTGTTGTTTGTGCTAGTAAAGTCACACAACTTAGTATTTTCAGGATTACTCATTTTAGCAAGCCTAAAACAAGCAACAGGGCAACTCGAAATTAAAAACTAGATGCAGGAATTTAATTTTTTTGGGTTTTTGATTTTTAACAGCAAGCAAAACAAAAATAAAACAAGACAAAAAACAAAGTAAAGAGATTGGAACTGAGAGACTCCCCTTTCCAATAGCCTCCAAGTCCCCGGCAACGGCGCCAGAAAACAGCTTGATGGCTACGTGTTGGTGAACCCCAAGAGGAAGGTTATGATGTAGACAGCAGAAGTTTTCCCTTGAGAAATCTACCCAAGGTTATCAATCCAGTAGGACTTGATGATCTATCGGAAGGTTGTTGATGTTGACTCCCCCTGGCGCTAGGGAGCTTGCACCAACGTGGAATCTGCACAGACACAAACCAGAACTTTGCCCAACACGAAACAGAGAGGTTGTCAATCTCTCCGGTCTTGCAGAAACAAAGAGTTAAACGTATGGTGTGGAAAACAGCAGGAAAAACAGCAAGTAACAGGAAACAGATGATTGCAGCAGGTTGTGTAAACAGTATGAGGAAATTGGACCAGGGTCCACAGTTCACTAGTGGTGTCTCTCTCAGAACAGATAACTAGCATGTTGGGTAAACAAATTACAGCTGGGCAATTGACAAATAGAGAGGGCATAACAATGCAATACATGCCAAGATGTCTACTATGAAATCTAGTTGGGCATTACAACAAAGTACATAGACCGTTATTCCAACAGCATCTATGCCTAAATAATCCACCTTCAAGGCAGCATCCGCATCCATTCAGTATTAAGTTGCTAACAACAGATTATTGCATGAAGTAAAGTGTGTAATGTAATCAATACAAGTGCCCTTGGACACTGCACCAATGTTTTATCCCTAGTAGCAACAGCACATCTACCATCTTAGACCTTTCTGTCACTGATCCAGATATCTAGAGACTGAACCCACTATCGAGCATAAATACCCCCTCTTGGAGTCACAAGCATCTACTTGGCCAAAGCATCTACTAGCAACGGAGAGCATGCAAGATCAAGAGCACATAGATAAACAACTTGAATAAACATGGTATCAATATTCATCGGATCCCAGCAAACACAACATCTAGCATTACAATAAGATGATCTTGATCATGTTAGGCAGCTCACAAGATCTAAACATGGAGGCACAAGGTAGAGAGACAACCATCTAGCTACTGCTATGGACCCGTAGTCCAGGGGTGGACTACTCACGCATCACTCCGGAGGCAGGCATGGTGATGTAGAGCCCTCCGGTGATGATCTCCCCTCCGGCAGGGTGCCGGGAAGAGCTTCAGAACTCCTCCGATCTGAGATTGACGATGACGGCCGCGACGGAACTTTTCGTGGAATATGATCGACCGTAATAGGGTTTTCGCGTCGCGGAGAATATATAGGCGAAGAGGCGGCGTCGGTGGCCGAGGGGGGCCACCACGCCATAGGGGGCGCGGGCCCACCCTGGGCCGCGCCCTAGTGTGGCGTGGCCCCCTGGTGGGTCTGCTCCGACTCCCCTTTGGACTCCGTGATCTCCTCGTGATATTATTGACGATGTCTTTTGTTTCGTCCAATTCCGAGAATATTTCCTTAATAGATTTTCTGAAACCAAAAACAGCAGAAAACAGGGAACTGGCACTGTGGCATCTTGTTAATAGGTTAGTCCCAGAAAATGCATAAAAATGATATAAAGTGTAACCAAAACATGTAGCAATTGATATAATAACAGCATGGAACATCAAAAATTATAGATACGTTTGAGACGTATCAAACCATTTTTAAATTCGTAACCTTTTTCAAAATAGAACCATTTTTAAATTTGGAACCATTTTTTAAAATGAAACCATTTTAAATTTGGAACCATTTTTTAAAATGAAACCATTTTAAATTTGGAACCATTTTAAATTTGGATCCATTTTCAACTAAAGTGAAGAGTTAATTAAATTAAGGAACCAAATTTGACTGTTGGGTATGGTTAACCAAATTAGGGTGAAACAAAAACTACTGAGCCGAAATTATGGTGAACCGTATGTAATAATGAAACGTTGTAATATTGAACCAAGAACGACAAACCAGAAAATTAATAAATCTAAAAAAATTAAATGATGAAAACCCACAGATTCATGGAATCATTGCACGACGCTCCACGACAAAAAGAGATATTCATTTCAGAGATGATTTCGTCTATCAAAATGAAAATAAATGATTGATTTTTTGGTATCATCTAGTAGACGGACAGTATTAGCCTTTGGTTACGCCAGGCTACTACACACATCATTGGACCGAAAAAGAACATCTTCCGGTTCTTCCAGTTGCATAGTCCAAATGCCAAAAGAGGGAAACATCTCCCAGAGAGAACAGAAGCTTTGGGTTCACAAAATTTTAAGTGAGAGGGCACATAATTGTTGATATTAAAAACATCATAACACCCCTCATGAGACCATCCTCGCTGTTGTCGACCAACATTATAAACACCAGTTTATCCATGAGGATTTTACCATTAGTAGTATACTTGGCCCGAAGCACATTCACCTCATCTATTACCACTGTATCACTGCTAGCGAAAACAAACTGACATGGCACCATCATCAAATCCAAACACTGTACTGATCATGTCCTTACTGAACTTGAATCTTTTTTATTTCTGCCGAGAACCCCACCAAGATGAGAAAATTGCTTCTTGAATTGATCAACAACACTAACAAACATAACAACCATAAAAAAAGTAAAGACCTTGGGTAGAGAAAGGTTGTCCTCTCTGTGCCGTTTGTAGTCATTCGGCAATTGTGGATGATATTCTAGTATATCCCGGAATATCATCTCCCTTACATCATCCTTCAACATATTTCTCTGCTAGTCAAACTCCAATTTTTTCTGATTAGCTAACAGGACAGTTCTCTCTCAGGTTTGGAAAGGCCTCTAAAGTATGTATCAGTCAATGCCTGAAAAAATATAAATAATGAAAGAAATACTATAATTTAGTCCAGACAAGTATAACCAACTGGTGCTGCAAGCCGGATCACATGCATGACCTGACAGAGAGAAAAAAGGAGCTCAGGATGATAAAATAGCACCAAAAGACTACCTCTTCTGCATTTGGACAGTCCTTCGGATCAAACGCTAATGGCTTTTCCAAGAGTTTTAGTCCCAAAGGATCTGTATTGGGAAATTTCTAAGAAGTTGGAGCTGGGTCTTTCTTTCTCATACTGCTCAAACACTTTCTTGCTTTCTCATTCCGAACCTGGAAAGGGGAAAAAGAAACATGAAAGTTGAATCTTGTGGTCACTGAAAACATTCACAAGGTTTAGCAGACATAGTCTTCCCCTGAATTTAGTACCATGCCAGAGAAATTGTATTGCTAATGAATATTGTGCTCGTCAATACTGTCTAAGAATTAAATCAAGAAACATATAATTTGCAAATTAACATGCTCAGAAATAGTGTGGTGTCTACCCCGCAGTATTAAACATACTGGTATAAGAAACTGAAGTGGAATTACCATCATGTCCAAAAATAAAAAAAATCACCACAAAGGTATCGAGCTAATGCTACTAGTACCAGATTCCAAGCAATGGATTCGATTAAACACAAACATAGCACATTTAGGTGAGCTCTGTAGCACATCGGGCGCCATCACTAGAAAATCCAACACAAACAGTAACACAATCATCTAAAATAACCAGATCCCGATTATTCTCCAAAGAAGTCAGATGGCGCAAAGCTAGGATACTAAAACGAGGGATTCAGCAGAAAAAACCACAGGGCCCAGCGACGCACCAATAAACATCTCTATAGAAAATCGATACACGCGTGCGATGTGGAAGGCGAACTAGACAATTAGGGCTTGAGCTCATAGATCGTGGATGCAAATAACCATATAGAAGGACGGGAATACAGGAATCTGGATCCACCATGGACGGGAGAGGAGAAGAACACGAAAGCCACGATGGTTTAGTACATGGATGAATACAACACGAACCTAGCGTAGCATCAAGGAAACCACCGGCCGAAGAAGAACTCGGGAAATCTCTCCGGGGTAAGGGGAAATCTGGAATCGCCTCGGTCTCTCCGGAATAGAACGGGCGAAGAGGAAAAGAAGAAACAGGTCGCAGTATCCGTCGTCGCCTCGCCGCTCTCGAAACACTAAAGGCCGGCCCAATAACGCTTCGCGAACGAGCTCCTTCAGGCGGCGCTGAAGTTTAGGGGTGCTAACGGGCGGCATTTAGGTTTCGCCCCGGAGGTGGAGCCGAGTCCAACTGCCGCTCCGGCTTCCTGGGCTTTAGTCCAGCCCAGCCCAAGCCCATTTCTATGTCCATTTCCCTCACAAGACCTAGCCTTCCCTTATGACACAACTCGCCGTCACTCCTCTTGCTACTAATCTCCCAGCCGGCGGCCATGGCGGCGGCCGCAGGAGCACGAGCGGCGCCTCTCCACCCCGGCCTGCCGGATGAGATCTTCATCTGGGAGGTCCTCCTCCGCCTGCCCCCCAAAGCTCTCCTCCGCTGCCGCGCCGTCTGCCGGGGCTGGCGCCGCGCCACCTCCACCCGCGACTTCCTCCTCGCCCACCATGGCCGCCAGCCCTCCCTCCCCCTCCTCTACGAACGCCACACCACAGACAATTGTGGCGTGTACCTGGACATCATGCCCTTGGACCACCGTGCAGGGGTGGCCGCCGCCGACCAGCTCCAGTCCGTCGCCCGAGTTGCCTCCCTCAACATCTCCATGCATATGGAGGCGTCCTGCGACGGCCTCCTCATCGTCTGCACTGTTGCTGGTGACTCGTGTTTTTCTGATGACAGGTACCTCTCTGTCTGCAACCCGGCTACTCGTCAGAATGCTCCCCTCCCGCTGCTTCGTGGCTTCAGCCTCGCCGGAATGTACCCGCACCCTCCTACCGGCGAGTACCGGCTACTGCTGTACCCTGACGGTCTGTATGAACCACCACCCGGCGCTGGATATGACTGCTATGTTTACGCATTAGGCTCCAACGAGCCGCCGAGGTGCATCGGGTGGCCGGAGGCGGAGGAAGCGATTCAGGTGCTCCAACCTGTCCTTTTCCGTGGTAGCCTGCATTGGTTCATAGAGAAGGATGAGAGTGAAAGCTGCATGATAATGGTATTCGACACCACAACCGAGTTGTTCAGGCAGATGCGCGCCCCGGTTGTTCCTGGCTTTGCTGAACTGTTTGAGATGGATGCATTGCTCGGCATGGCCACCTTTAATGATGCAGTGACGACCATTGATATTTGGATGACGCAGGACTATGAAAGGGAGCTATGGAGATTCAAATACCGGGTTGAATTGCCGGTTGCAGAGCTCACCGTGCGGTTTGGATTTGACAAATTCTCGAATCTGGTGGTTTCGTCTTGGGATGACGATGTGCTCATTCTGGTCCAATCTGGCGAGTGGCTAATTCAGATCGACATTGCTGGCACATTGGTCGCCAGTTTCCATCGTGAATCACTTGGTACTACTGATTTTCGTCTTAAACAATCTCTTGTTCCGCATACCTTCTTTCCCACAATAAAGGGCTATGTTGTGAACACTTGGCCTTTCATCTCACCGGATGATTATGTTGTAAACAATTAGTCGTCCATCGCTTATGTTGTGAACAACTAGTCTTCCATCTGAAGGTTGTTCAGTGTGGTGGTGCCTCTTAAAGGCCTTGCTGTTTGTATCCTCGTCCGTGCCAGTATGTATGAACTGCATCCACCACTAGCTTCATTGTTGATGTATACATAGTTATGATCAAGAAGCTCCGACTATTACATGTTGTGTTATGTTCCTGCAAATATTCTTTGGGCTGAAATGCCTGTCATGCGTGGTCATGCTAAAATCATTTTTTGCCGGCGTTTGAAATGTTTGCCAATTGATCTGACTCGTGCCTTTGTTTGCTTGAACTGAAGACTTGACTTTGCTTTATTTCCTTTATCTAGTGATCTTCTTAGTTGTCAATAGTTAGCATTGTAGCTGCTCCTGTCTCTGTTTTTTTAACTGAAAATAATTCAATTGGCTTTTTTCAATGACTTCTTAGTGGTCTTCTTAATACACATAGTATATAGCAAAAATACATCTGTTTCATGCTTCTGTCTGTTGTAACTGACGATGAAGCAAGGCAGATTATCCACTTGTGGCTGTTGACTAGCAAGTTGTACCTGATTTTCAAAAGAGCTTTGGGCCGTACTTGTTATATCAAATGATTGAATCAAGTCACCTTCTTCAGAAATGTTTTGCTGCAGTTCATTTTCTTTCTGAATCCATTACATCTGATTATATGTGGAAATAGATACAGTTTTCTGTTGCATCATGTGGAATTATCATTTTGACTTTAGTTACTAAGCAGTTTAAGGATTATTACTTCATGTGATGTTCAATCTTAACATAAGCTTGAGAAATAGAACTTGTATTGATAAGCAAAAGGAGTTTTTATTGTCATGGTCATGCTCAGGTTAAAGAATTTGGAGGCGATTCCATCAGAAGGAACCAGATCGGTGGAGAAGATATCTGATGACTGGAGTTACAAGCATAGCTTGTTTCCTCTTGTCCTTGATCCATATGCCGAGTCTGTTTGGAGGCCATGGCTTTGCTTAGAGCAGTCTAGGCTAAACTACAGATCTTTAATCTGCAAGAACCAGATTATCTCTTGTTTTTCCTATGCCCAGCTGGAATTGCTTCTGGCTACTTCTTGTGACAGTAGTAGGGACCCTCTGGTCAAATCATCATCGGCATATAATTACTTAGCCAAATGATTCAGTACCCTGGCATCTCAATCGCTAGACTGCATCCTGTGGAGACAGTAAACTGACAGATTACTTGTGTAGTGAAGTTGGCCCAGATGCTTTTTTTTTGTGTGGAGACAGTAAACTGACAAATTACTTGTGTAGTGAAGTTGGCCCAGATACTTGGGCTCCTGCCATCCTCTGCAACGTACCCTTATGGTATAATTTAATGCCCAATGAATGGATGGGATACAAACTCATTTGCCTTGTGAGATAAAGATAATAGATTAAAAGACTATACTTGGATACAACAATAAAAATATTATTTGGCAGATATTTGTCCTTTTTGTCTCACAAATCTTATTTGAGTTTGATCTTGAATTTTACACAGATGTCATGTGTTGGCGAGCGATGCAGACGAGTAGTCACACACCAGTTGTCATGTCATGCCTTGCTGAGCGATACAACCAGAAAAACTCTCGGGTTTTCAGTATGCTTGACTTGTGAGCTGCGCTGCAGGATCAAGTTCTTCTCTGCGGTCCTCACAAATTCATCCATGATCTCTCCATCCGATCCAAAATGCTGGACTATTATCGGCTCGAATGCAGCTCTCATACCATTTGCTATCCTGTTTGGGGTGAGGAGCGCCCTGTCCATGCCGCTTATGGGGTCGTGCACCCGCATCTCTGTGATTGAGAAGGAGCCCTCTTCTTCGATGATCACCCTCAGCTCTTTAGCGGAAGGTCCATATGCCGGCACGTAGAACGAATCAAGCTTTGCTTTGTCAATCACGCCCTGTCAATTGGTCAGAAGAGAAAAATCTGGAGTCAAATTTTCACATGGTCTTTAGCAAATGATAAAATGGGAGTAGAAAAGTAAAGCCGTGTATGTACCTCTGAGGCCATGGCACATAAAGTCTGAGCAGCATGTCCCCACACATGGCAGTTCTCATTGACGAGCTCATCAGAACGCCTGCCAACAAGGGAAACAACCATCCGACCTTCTGAAACCAATTCTTTGGCTCTGAGCTTGAGGAAAAGTGTGAAATCTTTCCTGAACTGTCGTGCGTAAGCTTCAGCGACCATCGGGCGTCTTTCACG
Organism: Poa pratensis; assembly: GCA_947311845.1. Classification (NCBI taxonomy): domain Eukaryota; kingdom Viridiplantae; phylum Streptophyta; class Magnoliopsida; order Poales; family Poaceae; genus Poa; species Poa pratensis. Next base: position 5,882,634 of record CAMZMU010000055.1, read on the forward strand.
CCTGACATGTTCATCGATGTCATATGCCGAGATCTGGTTTATCCTTAAATCTTCAGGAGCCTGTACCTCCAAACGGTCAGATACTGAAAAAATGAAGGTTGTTGGAGTAGTGTCAGATCCACACCTTTGAGAGCCAATGAAGGCTGTTGGATGAGCAGACAAGATGCAAGGAGCCACTAGGGAAGAGCCTCTCGTAGAATGATCCTGGTATAATACCAGTTACACAGACAGGTTCGTTGGTTTGCTGCAGCGCAACCAGGCTCTTCACCACCACGTTGAAGTCATTGTCTGGGAGATCGTTAAGGAGTACACAGACTTCTGGAGGTGGCTTCTGGGACTGAAGAAAGTGGTTGCGAGTGGCCTCGACGGCTATCGACACCAGTGCTAGCGCGTTTGGGCCAGAGGAGCAGCCCAAGTCCGCGATCACCATCTTTCCGGGCGATGAGGTGTTGGTGTTGCTGCATAAGTCAGCGATAGCTGCTTCTATCAGGGGCTTCATCCTATTTTGCTCAGCGCTCTGCAGTTCATTTGTACTCCTTCAGAAATATAGCTTAATTTTCGCAATTTTTGTTCTTTATTTTCAGTAATATATAAGGCATATTATGAACAAATTCTTGACGAGGAAGTCTTCAGAAGCCAAGTTTCAGAAGAACGGGCCGTAGAAGTAACACACGTGAATTAAACAAGAGAGGATAAGATACCTGAATATTGGAGTTGCGAGCATAGCTAGTTTCCCCTTGCCCTTGATTCATATGCACGCTCTGTTTGGAATCCATGGCTTTGGTTCTAGCAGGGCTAACCTCGGAAACCTTGAACCAGCTGAGAGAGCAAGATTAGAAAGGTGAGGCGATGGTGAGGCGATGGTGATGCACTATAAGCTAACAGAAAGGTTGAATTGAACATTTGGTCAAAAGTCAAATATAGGGCCAGCCAGTACAAAGGCTGAATGGTCAAATTCGGATAAGAACAGCAACCTGTGACAATTACAGAGGATATTTTTTTACACTGAGATCCCAGAAGTTTTTTATTTATTTTAAAAAACAGAGGATGAGAAAATAGACACATGGGAGCATACAGAACTAGAAATGGAAGTGGAAAAAGGCGAGCCAAGAAAAAAAAGTGTCCAGCTACAGTAAAAATATGCTAGTAAAGATTAAAATGTATAAGCATACTTTCGAGTATGTCTCCTTAATTATCAACACATTTCACAAAACAACCGACAAGGTGTGTATTGTCTCAAGAAGTAGCAACATCAGTTTCCTATGGGAAGTCCTAAATGCTTTCTCCCAGAGGAAGTTGGCAGACACACATGATGGAATTTAATTATTTAATAGCAGCAATGTCTTATAGTTTCTAGGCATATGATGGTAATAGAGATGAATGACATTAACGCAAACAAATGAAGCACAGCTTCTCAATGTTTTCCGAACATATAGATAACTCAGCACGAGTCTTCAGAACAGAGATGTCAGCAGGCAGCACATGATGGATGTCTCTTTTTTTTTGCAGAACACTTGGTGAAATTATTTTATAATTTTAAGACGTCGTCAGCACAGAAAGTAAGTACCTTCTCTTCAGAACCATTTCAGCGGTTGTTTGGCTACTGAATATCTCCTTTACACTTCCCTCCTACGTTTCTTTTCTGTACTGGCAAGGAAAGAGAATTGTGCTTCAGTTTGCGGTTCCCTTGCTGTACAAACAACACGACTCCAAAAGAGCAAGTTCATTCTTAGTTAGAATTCATACCTTCACATCTGCGAGAAATATGTTTCTTGTAAGTGGGCTCGAAAACTCCAGCAATTTGTCAGAAGCTTCTACCTGAAGTACAGCAAAACAAGCATCCAGTATCACTAACATTCTCTATAGTTGCTTCTGAAACGTGTAGTATTTCACAGTTATTTAGCAAATTATCGTTTATCATGATTAGTAACACATATAAAACCAGAAAGATGCATTGAGACAGCCAGAAAAAAGGTGATATGTATTACGGAGGAACATTTCTGACGTTGAGGCGCAGAACAACAATTGCACTGCAAGAATATTATTAAGTAAAACGAAGCAAGTCACTTGAAAAACAAAGGAAAATGAAGCAATTTAAGGGCACTATGAATTTTCTATGTACTGTTACTACTTGCCAATGGACTCGGCTGTTTACTCAGGTTGTGAATTGATTAAACAAGTGCAGAACTTCAGCTAGACTTTGAGCATACAGCACAAGCTAGACAGGCACCAAACTGCAGTTCAGAATGCAGCCACAACAAGAAACGCATACGTACGATGTCAGAAAAAATTGCTAACTGTGACACATAAAAGCAAAAAACCTCGCACCAAAAAAGAAGAAGCAAATAATCCATCAGTTTAGAATTCTTGTCCACAGGACAACTCACAAATCTGGAATCGTCATGCTTCTTAGGACAAATCATAGGCTTATTGTGTCAATCAAACAATCCGACAGCTTGCTTAATTATTAATGAAACCAAACTTATACGTGATTTCCTAGACTGTCCATTGATTAAAATATTGCAAGACTTGGGCTATAGATGAAAATGGGGATGGCTATCGTCTTGACTTTGACTGTAACGATGCCAGTATTCCAAATATGCTATTTTTTTTAGTACAAGGATTACAGATCAAGAACACAGAACTAGCAGAACAACCTCAGCAAAAAAGGAAAAAACAAACCAGATCTTGAGGCCCAGCACCACCGACGCCGCCTCACCACGGTGACCGCTAGCCGCGCGCTGCCGCCGAACTCCTCGAGCCGGCGAACCGCAGCGAACCACGGCCAGGAAGCCGCCGACGAAGTCGCCGTCTTCAGTCCACCGCCTGGGTCTTGACGGAGCAGATGAAGCTGGAAGTCCACCTGAGCGTAGCCACCGCCTTGGAGCGGCGCCGACACCTCGACGCCGAAGACGGCCAGGAGGATCTGAATCCCCGACCTCCTGCACACACCTCGCAAACCCCACCGACGCCGGAGGGAACATCGGCAAGGTGAGGACGCACCCGCAGCCCGCCGGTTCGCCAGAGACGAAGCCGAGGAGGGGAAGCCGCAGGGCGTCAACAGCGCGATGGCTCCGCCCTTCCCACCATGGCGGAGTCGCGCGCACCCCCGATCTACTCGCCGGAGCGCAGATCCGGGTATTCCCCACCCTCCCGCCGCCGGAGCGGCCGGCGGAGGGGAAGGAATCCACCGGATATGCCGGCGGCTGCTGGTCGACGCGAGGTCGCCCCCCCCCCCCCCCCCCCCCCCCCCCCCCCCCCGCGTCGCCTCTGAGCACTGTAGAAGGGGGAGGTTCCAGAAATAGCGAGAGTGACTTTCTGTCAAATATGCTATTTTCTCATGTTGACAAACAAAAAAAATGAAGCGAGATTGTGATTTCTCATGTTGACCGGGTCATTGCTGCACGTGTTCCCGGCGTGGGGAACGAAGGAGACGAGCCGATTCGAGATCCCATGGTCTTCCTCCTCTCACGGTGGCCGTTTGCGTGGAAGGCATGCGGCGGAGGAGGGGCAAGCTCCTACCTGACGACCGTAGGAAAACAACCTCCGCATACCCTCCCTGCGCGCTATTGGGCCGGCCCAATTATGGCTTCTCACGTTTGACTGTTTCTGGGGTTTGACTGTTTCGCGCGTACGACTGTTTCCTTGTTTCCCTGCTTCGTGTGCTCGAAAAAAAAGGATAGTGTCATTTCGGAACTGAAACATGCACGGGCACATCAACCAGACACAGTGTATGCACAGGGTGATTTGGTTAGCTGACCGGTTCCTCTAACCTGCACCATATAATCGGTCCATCTCTAATATACACAATATATTTCAATTTCAAATAAAATGTACACGAAAATTATGCGAGTCAACGGATAGGTTCCATTCCTGTACTCAGTTTCGAGTTTCGTCGATTGTAACTTCTCAATGTTGAAATTGACGTTTGAAACCTTTTTAGATAAATTTTATCAAATTTGTTGCACTCGGTTGACAGTTTGAAATATCCTTTGACGAGTAGGTTAATGTCAATGTTTCACACAACTTTCATGTTGTAACTTTTTCGTTTTAACGGTCATATACGAGATAATCTTTTACTGTAGGTTTGAACATGTTTACACTCCTCACTATACACATATTCTACAAACCTGTGTTGTGGTTGCTCGCCGCAGTTAACTCCGCCATCGAGTGCATGGTCAGCGTCCCACCTTGTTGTCGTCGCGTTGTTGTCCAGCTCGTGGCTCTCCATGGTGCTGTCATCTAGATGGTTCTAAGTTCATATCTGAATATTTTAAATATCTTTCAAAATTTGAACCATTTAAAAATGAACATTTTTTAATATGAAAATTACTGAAATCAGGAACAATTTAGAAAAATGAACATTTTTCAAAATGTGAACAATTTTCAAATATGAATCATTTTAAAAAATAAAACAATTTTCAGATATGAACAATTTTGAAATCCGAACCATTTTCAAAAATGGATAATTTTCAAAATCTGAACCATTTTCAAAATATGAATATGAACCATTTTAAAAATAAATATAAAATGACGGTGAACGTATTTTAAAAGTGAACAGAAAAGGCCGATGAACAAAATTGATTTTTGAACGATATTAAAAAGTGAACAGAAAAAATTCTATGAACAGAAATTATTTTTGAACGATTTTAGAAGTGAAAAGAAAATGCCGATGAACAAGAACTATTTTGAACAATTTAAAAAAATGACCAAAAAATAGCAGTGAACGGAAACTGTTTTTGAACAATTTGTAAAAGTGAACATAAAAGGCCGATGAATGAAATCTTTCTTGAACGATTTCAAAAAGTGAACAGAAAAGTCTACGAACAGAAAATATGTTTTAACGTTTTATTAAAAAGAGAATTGAAGAAATTCTATGAACAGAAATTATTTTTGAACGATTTTAAAAGTGAACAGAAAATGACGGTGAACGAAAACTATTTTTGAACGATTTTAGAAGTGAACAGAAAAGGCCGGTGAACAAAAACTATTTTGAACGATTTTAAAAAAATGACCAGAAAATAGTGGTGAACGGAAACCATTTTTGAACGATTTTTAAAAGTGAACAAAAAAGTCCGGTGAACGTAATATTTTTTGAACGATTTCAAACATGAACAGAAAAAGTCTACGAACGGAAATTATGTTTGAACGATTTATTGAAAAGTGAACTGAAAAATTCGATGAACGAAAATTATTTTTGAACGATTTTTTAGAAGTGAACAGAAAAAAATGTATGAACGGAAATTATGTTTGAACGATTTTAAAAGTGAACAGAAAATGGCAGTGAACAAAAACTGTTTTTGAACGATTTTAAAAAATGACCAGAAAATAGCGGTGAACGGAAACTATTTTTGAGCGATTTTAAAAGTGAACAGAAAAGGCCAGTGAACGAAATCTTTTTCGAAATGTGAACAATTTTGAAATCTGAACACTTTTTCGAAAAATTAAATTTTTTGAGAAAAGTTTAAAAATACTAGCTAAAAAACGGTGACTGGATTCTAGGTTTGAACATAATTGGACAACCCGGTGAACGGAATATGGGTTTGAACGGATTTGAAAAACCCGGTGAACATAATCTATGTTTGAACAGATTTGCGAAACCCGGTGAACGAAATCTAGGTTTGAACGGATTTGAAAAACTAGATGAACGCACTGTGGGTTTGAACGGATTTAAAAACCAGGTGAACGGAATGTGGGTTTGAACGGATTTGGAAACTCGGTGAGCAAATTCTTGTTTTGAACAGATTTGGAAAACCCGGTGAACGGAATGGGGTTTGAACGGATTTGAAATTCCAGGTGAACGGAATGTGGGTTTGAACGGATTTAAAAAACCAGGTGACCGGAATGTGCGTTGAACGAATTTGGAAACCCGGCGAGCAAAATCTTGTTTTGATCAGATTTTGAAAACCCGGTGAACGGAATGGGGTTTGAACGGATTTGGAAACATCAGATGTAAAAATGTGGGTTTGAATGAATTTGGAATACCAATTTGGACAATTTACAGACCTGGAACCTGACAAACATATACGGCCCTTGTAGCGGTGAAAATAGACAGTTGTTTGTTGAATGGATGGAAAACCTCAACATAAACCCCAATGAACTGTGGTTACTTCTGGGCGACTTTAACTTCATCGGGTCTGTTGATAATCGCAACCGTGCGGGGGGCAATGTAGACGATATGATGAAATTCAACGAAATCATCAGTGGGCAATCGCTAGTTGAGTTACCGCTCAAAGGAAGAATGTACACCTGGAGCAATATGAGAGAGCAGCCATTGCTGGAGCAGCTCGACTGGTTCTTCACGTCTGCGGAATGGACCACGGTCTTCCCCAAAACCATGGTGAAACCATTGGCCAAGCCAATCTCTGACCACACGCCTTGCGTGGTGAGTATCGAAACTGCTATTCCTCGATGCAAATTGTTTCGCTTTGAAAACTTTTGGCCGATGCACCCGGGATTCAAGGACATAGTAAGTAAGAGCTGGTCTCGTCCGGTTAAACCTGGAAACAGTGCTCAGATCCTGTCTTATAAGCTGAAACGGCTCCGTCGGGAGCTAAAAATCTGGAGCAAGTCTATCTCTAGATTGAGCTTGGTGATCGAGAACTGCAACAAGGTGCTCCTGGATATAGATACTCTAGAGGAAAAGAGACAGCTAACAATGCCGAACGAAACTTTAGAACTATTCTGAAGAAACACTTACTCAGACTGCTAGGTTACAAGAATAAGTACTGGCAGAAACGCTGCACATATCGCTGGGCAAAACTGGGGGACGAGAATACAAAGTTCTTTCACGCTCGTGCCACGGAGAGGTACAGAAGAAATAGCATTGCAATTCTGAAGAATTCTGACGGAAACGAGCTAGAAACACAGACTGAAAAAGCGGCAGCGTTCCTCCACGCCTTCAAGAGCCGAATGGGTGTCTCTGCACCCCCCTGATATCTGCCTGAACCTGGATGAGCTAATTCAGCCAATCCCTGATCTCGATAGCCTCTCTGTCCTGTTCACCCATAAGGATATCGATGATGTTGCCCGCAAGATACCAATCGATAAGGCACCCGGGCCTGATGGCTTCAATGGGCTCTTCCTGAAAACCTGCTGGGAGATCATCAAGTACGACTTCTACATGCTCTGTGAAGATTTTTGGGAAGGATCTGCAAACATCCAATTGATTAACAGCTCGCTGATCACGCTCATCCCTAAAACCCAGTCGCCTGAAACTGTCAGCGACTACAGACCGATCTCTCTGCTGAACTGTGTGCTGAAGGTCCTAACTAAGCTTTTGGCAGATAGACTGCAAAAACGGATTCTTCAGATCATACACCGAAACCAATACGGCTTCATCAAAAGTCGCACTATCCAGGACTGCCTCGCCTGGGCGTACGAGTACCTCCATCAGTGCCATGCCTCGAGTGAGCCTTGTGTAGTTTTAAAAGTTGACTTCGAGAAGGCATTCGACACCGTTGAGCATCACTCCATCATTGAGGTTCTCAAACACAAGGGCTTTGACACACGGTGGGTTAGAATGACCAAATCGATCCTTGATTCTGGAACCTCGTCGGTACTGCTCAATGGTGTGCCAGGTACTGAATTTCGATGCAAGCGGGGGGTTCGCCAAGGTGATCTGTACTCCCCCCTCCTGTTCGTTGCCATGGGAGATCTTCTGCAGACTGTTGTCAACCGAGCTCATCAAGATGGTTTGCTGCGTACTCCTATTCCACAACCTGCATCTGAGGACTACCCAATCATCCAATATGCGGATGATACAATAGTGGTGATGTCGGCGTGTGAGTCCCAGCTTCGCGTCATGCAAGATATCCTCCAGGCCTACGCCCAAAGTACCGGTCTCAAAATAAATTTCAGTAAGTCCCAGCTCACTCCAATTAACTTGCCCGCTGAAGAAGCTGCATCTCTGGCTGCTGTGATCGGATGTCAGGTTGGCACCATGCCGTTCACTTACTTGGGGTTACCGATGGGCACGACCAGACCCACGGTGGAGGACCTGATGCCTTTGGTTAACAGCATGGAAAGAAGACTGACTAGCACTGCCATTTGGCTACGTATGGGGGAAGACTCACCTATGTCAACTCGGCGATCACCCCCCTGATTCTGTTTGCCATGTGCACTCTAAAGATCCCACTTAAAATCTTTGAATTTTGCGATCGGGCACGTAGGCACTGTCTCTGGCGCAAGATCGTCGATGGAGAGGAAAAATGTCAATCGCTGGCGGCCTGGGACATGGTGTGTCAGCCAAAGGCCAGCGGTGGTTTAGGCGTGATCAACCTGAAAATTCAGAACCAAGTGCTCCTGCTCAAATTCCTAGACAAGTTTTACAGAAAATGCGATATTCCTTGGGTGCAGATCGTCTAGTTTCGACACTATGATGACAGGGCTCCACACTCTCGCCCTCCTTGCGGCTCCTTTTGGTGGAGAGATGTGGCTGGGCTGATGGATATTTTTAGAGGAATTACCTCCTGCGACATCAAAGCGGGGGACACGATCCTCTTATGGAAAGATGCATGGACGGACCCTCTTCTTTGTGACAGTGCGGCAAGACTTCTCTCCTACTCAAATGATGAAGATGTCACAGTTAAAAGTTTCGTGGAGGAAGCTGAGCTTGCAAACCTCTTCCAGCTTCCCCTCTCCGTGGAAGCCCATGATGAACTGACTCAGCTCCAGACACGCCTCAACATCGATAGTATTGAAAGCTCGATGCCAGATGTTTGGTCCTTCGTGTGGGGTAACAAGCACTACAAGCCCAATGACTACTACAGGTTCTGCTTCAGAAATATCCTCCCACCTGCATATCTCCCGGCGATTTGGAAATCTAAATGTACGATGAAACATCGAGTGTTTGCCTGGCTGATGTTAGTCGACAGGATCAGCACCCGAGACATGCTACGCCGAAGGAACTTTAACATTGGGACCGACTTCTCGTGCCTCCTTTGCAACTCGGGCAGAGATGAGACAAGAAACCACCTGTTCTTCGAGTGTGCATTTGGAGCGGAGTGTTGGAATAAGCTTGGGATTACCTGGAACATTGACTTGCCTCTCGAAGACATGGTGTAGGCTACGGAAGCAGCTTGGCAAGGCCCCCTGTTCACTGAAGCTGTGATTCTGGGGCCATGGAACATATGGAAGACGCGCAACAGAAAACTGTTTGACAACGTCTCCCCTGAGCTCACCCAGTGGAGGAGCCAGCTAGCTCACGATCTTGATATCCTGGGGTGCAGGGTGAAAGACAAGCATAAGGAAGCGCTCGGACAACTACTCTCTAGAATCTCCTTGTAAATAGCCTAGATAGCTCTTCCCCCCACCTACTTTTTTTGACGACCTTCCCTCCACCTGCTTGGCCTTGGTTCCTTCCGGATCGTTGGCCATTGTGTATATGTAACCTGTTGTAACTGTTGCTGGCCTTTGTGCCAGGCCTATTCTTTATTTAAATAACAGTGGGAGTCTCTTCGGCTGTAGGTCGTCAAAAAAAAAATCGACAATTTAAAATAAGAATATTTATCTCGTTCGCATAATTTTTTCAACAAGAACATTTATTTTGTTTGAATGATTTTTAACATTAACATTTGCCTCAATTGAACGTCTTTTCAATAAAAATATTTATATTATGTGAGCGTTTACCCCATTTGACCTTTTTTTAGTTAGAACATCTATCTTATTTCAAATATTTAAGAAAGAGTATTGATCTTATTTGAGCGAAAATATGAAAAATTATGTTATTTGAACAATTTTAGAGAAGATTCACAATTCTGAACAAGATACAAAGGATTAATATTTTTTTTCACAACATACATATTTTTTAAAATATAGAAAAACAAAACAAAAAGGAAACAAAAAATAAAAAGACAGAAGACAGAAATAAAAAAGAAAAATAAATAAATGTAGTAGAAACGGATAAAGAAATGGAAGACAAATAGAAAAAAATAAATAAATGATTTAAAATAAAGCAAGAAAAAGAGGAATAAAAAACGAGAAAATGTAAATAGAAAACTAAGAAAGAAAATAAAGCGTGAGATGTCCAGTTCAGATTGTAGTTAAACGACTGGATGCATGTGCAACAGCGAGCCAGCGATGGTCCATCTGAATATCTGATAGACTCATACAGCGACAGTGTACGTGAGAAAAAAGAAAGATAGATGGAGTCGGGAGTTAGTTGGGCTCGGTCCAGGAACGAGATAGGGGTGTGCGGCGCCTGCTAGTCGATGACGGGAGATGATATAGGGCGCCCGTTAGCGCCGCTTAGCACTCGCGACGCCTACACAGTTTCTTAATTGGGCCGGCCCATATTCCCGCGCAAGTAAAAAACCGTCGAGCGCGGCCAAAAATTCTGCGAGACGGAGAATCGAACTTGCAATCTCCTAGCGAATCTACATGCACGAACACTGCACTAGCCAACTATTCCATACAATGCTTCTGTCATAAGTCATAACTGTTCCATAACCTTTTAAATACGTTTACTTTTGTGACAGACTATTAATATTTCTTTCCTGTTTTCGAACCATTTTAAATATGGAGCCATATTTAAATTCAGAACCATTTTTAAATTTAGAACCATTTTTTTAATTTGGAACCATTCTAAATTTGGAATCATTTTTAAATTTGGAACCATTTTCAAAAATGGAACCATTTTAAAATTTGGAACCATTTTAAATTTGGAACCATTTTTTTGATTTGAAACCATTTTAAAATTTGGAACCATTTTCAAAACGAAACCATTTTAAATTTGGAACCATTTTAAATTTTGGAACCATTTTCAAAATGGAACAAATTTACATTTGGAACCATTTTCGAAAATGAACAATTTTCAAATTTGAAACCATTTGTAGATTTGGAGAACCATTTTTTAATTTTGAACCATTTTTTAAAATTCGGAACCATTTTAAATTTGGAACCATTTTAAACTCGGAACCATTTTAAAATGAGCAATTTTAAAAATTGGAACCATTTTAAATTCGGAACCATTTTCAAAATGGAACCATTTTTAATTTGGAACCATTTTTAAAAATGAACCATTTTCAAATTTCTAACCATTTTAAATTCAGAACCATTTTTTAATTTGGAACCATTTTCAAAATGGAACCATTTTAAAAAATGAACAATTTTCAAAATTGGAACCATTTTTAATTTGGAACCATTTTAAATTCGGAACCATTTTCAAAATGGAAACATTTTTAAAAATGAACAATTTTCAAATTTGGAACCATTTTTTTATTTGGAACCATTTTTAAATTTGGAACCATTTTCAAAATGGATCCATTTAAAAAAATGAACAATTTTCAAATTTGGAACCATTTTCGAAAAATCGTAACCATTTTCAAAATCGGAACCATTTTCGAAAAATCGGAACCATTTTTTCGGTTCGGAACCATTTTCAAAAATCGGAACCATTTTTTTGTTCGAAAACCGTTTTCGAAAAATCAGAACCGTTTTCAAAAATCGGAACCATTTTTCGGTTCGGAATCATTTTAAAAAATCGAAACCATTTTTTCGGTTCGGAACCATTTTCAATAACTAGAACCATTTTTTCGGTTCGGAACCATTTTGAAAAAGGAACCATTTTCGAAAAATCGTAACCATTTTCAAAAATCGGAACTATTTTTAAAAAATCGGAACCATTTTAAAAAATCGGAACCATTTTTTATTCAGAACCATTTTTTTTAGTTCGGAACCATATTCTAAAAAAGAAACCATTTTTCGGTTCGGAACCATTTTAAAAAAGCAACCATTTTCAAAAAATCAGAACCATTTTTTAAAAATAATTATTTTCCAAAATATGAAACATTTTCAAAATAAGCAAAAATTAAAACATAAAAGGAAAAATAAGAAAGTGAAACAGAAAAACAAAATGGGAAAAGAAACAGAAAAATAAAACGGAAAATAAAAACGAAACAGGAAAAGAAAACAGAAAAAAGAAAGAATAAAAACGGAAAACTAAAATGAAAGAGAAAAAGAAACCTGGGAACTCAAAACTGGAAACAAATAAAAGGGAGAATAATGACATATTAACGTAAACGTCAGTGTAGCCTACTGGTTCTGTACCTCGTACGCGCACGAGCAGGTGCTGGGTTCGAATCTCCGCTGGAGCACTATTATCTTGATTTTTAGTAGTTGAGGAGCCCCTACTGGGCCGGCCCAGTAGCTCTGCTCGACCGAGACTCTTCAGGCGGCGCTGAAGTTCAGGGGCGCTCGCGGGCGGCATATAGGAATCGCGGTCGATGACCTGGACGTCAACTAGGGATGGCGGGAGCTCCTAGTAATCACGTTACGCGGAGAGAATACCGCTCCACGCACCCCCTGGAGCTAAATGGGCCCGGCCCATTTTCTGGCGCTGACGAGAAGAAATGCTCTTTTGATTCGACTGATTTTGCGCGCCTTGGTTCGACTGTTTTGCGCACGTTTGCTTCGACTGTTTTGCTTTTTTTTTTGGCGTTCGCATTAGCGTTCTGCTGCTTGTTGGTCAAAAAACATCTAGAAAATGTTCAATTCTTGCACGTTCGCATTAGCATTCGGCTGCTTGCAGCTAGAAATAAAGTTATAGTGCCGTGCGAGCAAAGCAGTACATGTGTACACGAAAATTATGCCAGTACCCGAGTAGATTCCATTCCTATACATAGTTTCGAGTTTCGTTGATTGTAACTTCTCAATTTTGAATCGATGTTCAAAACATTTTTAACCGAATTTTGTCAAATTAGTCGCACTCGGTTGACCGTTTGAAATACGCTTTGACAAGTAGGGTAATACCAATGTTTCGTACAACTTTCATGTTATAATTTTTTCGTTTCATCGGCTGGTAAACGAAAACTATTTTTCAACGATTTTAAAAATTTAAAAAAAAGTCTATGAACAAAAATTATTTTTGAACGTTTTTTGAAAAGTGAACAGAAAAAACTTTGTGAATGAAAACTATCTTTGAACGATTTCAATAATGAACATAAACAGACGGTGAACGAAAAATATTTTTGAACGATTTTGAAAAGTGAACAAAAAGGCAGATGAACGAAATCGATTTTGAATGATTTTTAAAAAGTGAAAAAAAAGTCTATGAACAAAAATTATTTATGAACGATTTTTAAAAGGTGAACAAAAAAACTTTGTGAACGAAAACTATCTTTGAACAATTTCAGAAATGAACAGAAAATGGCGGTGAACGAAAATATTTTTGAATGATTTTAAAAAGTGAACAGAAAAGGCCGATGAACGAAACCGATTTTGAACGATTTTTAAAAAGTGAACAAAAAAGTCTAGGAACAGAAATTATTTATGAAAGATTTTTAAATGGTGAACAGAAAATGGCGATGAACGAAAAATATTTTTGAACGATTTTGAAAATGAACAGAAAATGGTGGTGAATGAAAACTATTTTTGAACGATTTTAAAAGTGAACAGAAAAGGCCGATGAACGAAATTGATTTCTGAACGATTTTAAAAAAGGGAACAAAAAAAGTTCTATGAACGGAAATTATTTTTAAACGATTTTTCAAAAATGAACACAATAAACTAATGAAAACTACTTTTGAACGATATAAAAATGAATAGAAAATGACGGTGAACGAAAACTATTTTTGAACAGTTTAAAATATGAACAGAAAAGGCCGATGAACGAAATCGAATTTTGAAGGATTTAATAAAAGTGAACACACAAAAAATCTATGAACGAAAATTATTCTTAAAAGGTGAACAGATAAAACTCCATGAACGAAAATTTTATTTGAACGATTTTTGAAAGACCCGTTGAACATAATTTGGTATTGAACGATTTTGTAAAACTCCGTTGAATAGAAACTAGGTTTAAGCGGATTTTGGACCAACTTTTGAAAAACATGTTGAACGATTTTTGAAAAACATGTTGAACATAATTTGTTCTTGAACGATTTTGGAAAGACCCGTTGAACAGAATTTGGTATTGAACGATTTTGTAAAACTCCGTTGAACAGAATTTGGTATTGAACGATTTTGTAAAACTCCGTTGAACAGAAACTTGGTTTAAACGGATTTTGGAACGGTTTTTGAAAAACATGTTGAACGTAATTTGGTCTTGAACGATTTTTTAAAGACCCGGTGAACAAAATTTGGTATTGAGCGATTTTGTAAAACTCCGCTGAACAGAAACTTGGTTTAAACGGATTTTGAAACGGTTTTTGAAAACATGTTGAACAAGATTTGGTAACCTTGAACGTAATTTGGTCTTGAACAATTTTAAATATGAACAGAAAAGGCCGATGAACGAAATCGATATTTGAACGATTTTAAAGAAGGGAACAAAAAAAAGGTCTATGAACGGAAAATATTTTTGAACGGGTTTTAATAAGTGAACAGAAAAAACTCTGTGAACGAAAACTATTTTTGAACGATATTAAAAGTGAACAGAAAAGACCGATGAATGAAATCAATTTTAGAAAAGTGAAAAAAAAGTCTATGAACAAAAATTATTTTTAGCAATTTTTAAAAACTGAACAGAAAAAAATCTATGAACAAAAAATTATATTTGAATGACATTTTAAAATATGAACATTTTTTTAATTTGAACATTTTCAAAAAACTAAAATTTAAACAAAAATGTAAAATATTATCTAAAAATAAGAAAGAACGAAAAAAAAGAAAAACCAAAAAAGGAAAAAAGTATCTAAAAATAGAAAAAGTAAAAAAGAAAAGACAAAAAATAGAAAATGTAAAAAGAGGGAAAAAAGAAAATAGTAAAATATAAGTAAAGCGAAAAATAAAACAGAAACTAAGAAAAAAAGAAACAAAACAGAAAAGAAAAACGAAACGAAAAAGGAAAAGGAAAAGAAACAAAAAAAAAACGTACACACAAGACAATAGAACCAAATGCGGCTGGAGGTGCGCTTAATTGGGCCGGCCCACTGTGCGATGGGGGTGCGCGGAGCGATCTTATCTTCGCGGTACGCGGAGACTAGGATTTGCCAGGATGGCACGGACGCCGGCGTCGGAGACCGAGCTCAGATTAAAGACGGAGATTGCAGCCCACGGCGAATCCGGCCCACCAGGCCCTCTAAATGCCGGGCCAGGTTACACATGGTAGCGCAGATTAAAGACGGAGGGGCCTCAGGTTACACAATCCCACGAGGGGCCTCAGGAGAGGAAGTGTGAGGCCCGTTCCCCGAGAATTTTTTTCCAAGACGGAGATGGCAGTTTACGCTTACCAAAGCGCGCACCCCAATCATCATTCTTCTATCTCTCTCGAACTCCATCACCACAAGTCCACAACTCCACCACTCTGAATGAATCGAGAGGCAGTATGAGCTCCCAGCCGGAGTCCATGGCGGAGGCCGCAAGAGCAGGATCGACGCCTCCCCACCACGGCCTCCCGGAGGAGATCCTCATCTGGGAGATCCTCGTCCGCCTGCCCCCCAATTCCCTCCTCCGCTGCCGCGCCGGTCCACCTCCACCCGGGACTTCCTCATCGCCCACCACGCCCGCCAGCCCTCGCTCCCCTCCTCCACGGCTACAACTGGGTCTACGGCGACGTCGAATCCATTGACATCATCCCCTTCGACTGCAGGTCAGGTCCGCCGCCGCTGATCCGCTCAGTTCCGTCGCGCGGCTTCGCCCTCCCCACGGCAGCCACGATCGGCTGGCCTCCTGCGATGGCAGCCTCATCAGCTCCTACTATGACATGTTCTTCACCATCTGCAACCCGGCAACTCGTCAGTTTGCTCCCCTCCCGCAGCTTGATGGCTTTAGGCTCCTCGGGATGTACATGCACAGCCCCACCGGCGAGTACCGAGTATTGTTGTGTTCGGGCCGTGAAATGGCATATGATGCTCAAAATTGCTACTACTACTACGTCTTCACACTGGGCTCCGGCAAGCCCCCCAGGCAGATCGGGTACCGCAATGCGGTGGAGCTGGCTTACGCCCTCAAAACTGTCCAGTTTCGTGGTAACCTCCATTGGTGCATAGGCCACACCTCCAAGACAATAGCATTCGACACCACATCTGAGTTAATTCGGCACATGCGTGCTCCAGTTCTTCCTGGCTACGATTACCTGTTTGAGATGGATGACATGATGGGCATGCCCAGTTTCGTTGAGGGACACGGAATAGTTGATATCTGGTTGTTGCAGGACTATGAAGGCGAGATATGGACCTGTAAGTGCCGGGTGGAATTGCCGCTTGCGGAGCTGAGGATGCAATTGGAATTTGTTCACAATCCTTGGTGTGTGGAGGCCACGTCTTGGTATGGTGAGGTCCTCTGCTCGTCAAATTTCATGACTGGATAATTCACGTCGACATCAATGGCAAGTTGGTTGCTAGAATCCGTCACAGAGGCATCTTTTCTACTCAGCTACGGATCAAACAATCTCTAGTTTTGCATACCTTCTTTCCGACACAAGAGGGTTATGTTGTGAACACTTCGCCTTTCATCTGAATGAATGCAGTTGATGAGCTGCTGCTTTTTAGTGATCTACATGTCTGTATCTTCATGATCTTCAGTGTGTATGAACTTGGCCCACTATGAGCTGCGTAGAAGTTTGTTTTGTAACACCTTTGGAGCTAAAGAGACTAATGTGTTTGTCAATACTGAAATTACCAAGTCATTTTGGTGTCTGTTTGAAATATGTGCCAAGTAAAATTCCTGATGTATCTATTTTCTTAAACTGGAGAAGTGACTTTGCTTTTTTATCTTTAGTGGTCTTGATCTACCTGCCTCATGTTTTATTCTTGAACTCTTTCTATGTCTTACCCCTTGTTTTGGAGATTGTCTTGTGCTCTTCTCAATGTTCAATATCTAGCAATCCATATGTGCTTCCTAGATGACGGTAAAATGTGGCAAATTGTCGTTGTTTTACCTGATTGTTAGAAGAACTTGGAGCACTAGTAAATGTCTGCACCATAGTTCAGTTTTCTGCATGAATCCGTTGCATCTGGTTAGGTATGGAGATTACTATTATAGCGGGAGTCAATTTGCAGACATGGTTATATATGTTTTGCAAGCACTTGATATTCTTGCTAGGAAAATAACTGTTGCACATATGGGTAGATGAGTTATCTGAACCAAACGAGGGATTTGTGGTTTTGAAAAGTTGGGGGCAGAGTTTTGTTGTACCAAATCCACACTATGTATAAGGTTATGATTAGGAAGTTCTGATTGTTTACATGGTTGCATGAAATTTATTCTTGTTTGGACATCTTTTTGGGCTGAATAGGCTACAGGCATATTGAAGCTAAAGTTATGAAGTTTTATGATCAATGTTTGAAATATTTTCCAGTTGATGTGCATCATGTCTCTATTTTTTCTCTGAACTGAATAATAGACTTTGCTTTTTATCGAGGTTTTCTTCCCTTTTTAAAGATTATCAGGTGGTTTTCTTAATACTAAGTATTTGGAAAATATAGATCGGTTTCCTGTTTCTTAGTTTTATTGTAAGTGATGATGAAATTAGGACACTGATTACAGAAGAGCTTAGAACACTTCTCTTTAAATCAAGTGATTGCATTAGTCAACTTCTCAATGAAATTGTTCTTTTGTAATTCATTCTACTTCATGAATCCATTGCATCTGACTAGGTATTCAATGTTCTGTTATAATTCTGCCTTTGCTGTAGCATTATTTGTGATTATCTATCTATATCATGACAAGGCTCAGGTCCCAGTTTCTGTTCCTGCAGCGTAAGTGTCAACTGTAACTATTAGCAATTCTCTTTTTTTTCTCTGGTCATTTGTTAGTGCACTGTGCACGTATTATCATTGTTACTGCAGGTATTATTGACAGGTATTGAGGGCTGGTACACCTGGCAACGCCGTCGAGTAACACCGTTCATCCAGCTTCAACAGGTCCAACACGACAACACGGCTTTGAGAAGACATCTTCGCTTTGGACGCTGGATTTGATTGCAAGGAGCTGCCAAACCCTGCTGCGACCTGGATTTGATTTGATCGACCACCCTTCTCTCATCCCTAGCACCAGCCGCGTCATGGCTCTGCCTTATATTCATGGATGGGAATCCCGTTCCCATCTGTCCTCGAGCTGCACGTGTGATGACAACGAGTGCACAAACTACAGAGTTGTGCCCGACGCAGAGAGGGGCAGGGCTCTGCACAACGATGGACACACATGCGCCACTGAGTTTCTTTGCTCTGAATGTCTTGCAGGTCCAGTTTAAAAAATTCAACACCCCCGACCCGTTTCGTTCGCAGCGGGCGAACCGGGGCGATTCCCATCCGCCGTCGGACATGAGTGAGAGCACAGGATGTGATTTCAAGGTTCAAAGAAGAAGAAGAATGATTTACTTTGTCGAAGATGGTGATGTCTCATTATCTTGGAGTAGATTAATCATCTGAGCCCAACATGCACATGATTCTGCAGTCGGCATCAGGACTCTGGATTACAAAAACTAGTTCTTTGGCGCGGGACGATCCCATCCACCATCCATCCACAGTTCCACACAGTCCCGTTTCGTTGACTAGTGACTTCCCTCCAGCTCCCAGCTCGATCGGCCGGCGGCTGGGGCAATGGCTGCCCACCCTTACTCGCCGGCAAGCCTGGACCTCCCGGGGTACGTGCCGCAGCGCCTCACCCAGCTCGAGATCCTCGGGCCCTACCTCGGCACCTCCCTCCTCGTCTTCGCCGCCGTCTGGCTCCTCTCCGGTAGGACCTTCCTCCTCTCGATCTCGCTTTCTCGCAGTGCACCCAACGGCCGTCAGCTCACGTCGTGGATTCCTTCGCATGCAGGGAGGTGCGGCAGCAGGCTGTCCCGCGCAGACCGCTGCTCATGTGCTGGTGGGCGTTCACCGGCCTGACCCATCTGATCGTCGAGGGGCCCTTCCTCTTCACTCCCGGCTTCATCACCAAGGAGAACCCCAATTACTTCGATGAATCCAGTGAGTCTCCATTTTCCCTTGGCACATCACTCTGTTTTCAGCTCCAGTTTCAGACCAGTCAAGCAAGAATCCTCTCGTACGTGTTGTGCAGTGAAGGAGTATAGCAAGGGTGACTCCAGGTACGTCGCTAGGGACACCGTCGTTGTCACCGTCGAAGTGATCACGGTCCTGCTGGAAGGCCCTGCGTCCCTGCTTGCACTGTACGTCTATTTTTCATTCTTGAGACCTTAGATAAGCAGCAGCAGCAGCAGTAGCGGAAGCTTGCTCTGTTTCTTGTGTGGTAGCGATATGCTGTTTGTGCACTGCATTTTAAACATATTTTTAAGTTTTAACAGAAACTGGGTATGCTTACTTACAAGTTTCCCTATCAATAAGCTCCGTCAACTAAATGCTTGTATTAAGTTTGCATAATCTAACAACAATATGATTTTACAGATTCATGGTCTTCCCAGAGAGTAGTTATGGTTGAATTAATCTACAGTACATGTTTGGTAATTAGATACACAATATATTTTGCGGTTTTGGATTTCATTTGTCCAGATTAAATCACTTCCACCACAGAACATAGCAAGACAAGGCAGTACCGCAGTAGCACTATTTCTACAGAACTTCTTCTGAGTGTCTGAATAATCTTCTCTCAGCATTTTCTGTGAGAACTTGTTTGCAAAATATGGTAGGCTCGGTTTCTTCTTCTCTTGTACAAGTCTGTAGCCAAGCTGCTATATATAAGTAATAATGATGTAATAGTCCACTGATGTTCCATATTTAATGAGGAAATATCTAATATTGTATCTTACCACAAATTTGCTGGTTGCAGCTATGCTATTGCATCCCAGAAGTCCTACAGCCATATCCTCCAGTTCACCGTGTCTCTCGGTCACCTCTATGGATGCATTGTCTACTTCGCTACCGCCTACTTGGACGGCTTCAACTTCTGGGTCAGTCCATTCTACTTCTGGGCGTATTTCATCGGCGCAAACAGTTCATGGGTTGTCATACCCTTGCTGATCGCTAGAAGGAGCTGGAAGAGGATTTGCGCAGCAATTCATCAAGCTGAGAAGGTGAAGACTAAGTAGTAATGCCTGAAATGGACAGGGTTTGGCTACAACCAGGACACGCTGTTGTTTGCTTGCGTCACTGAAACTCTTGTATTCTTAATATATATTTTTTCTTGTATTGCATCTTCTGCAAGCTACATCGTCTTGGACAAGTTTTTATCTCGGTTAACGCCTGAGTACTGTACTCAGGAACCATTCTCTTTGCGCAAACAGAATGGCGAAGCCAATTCCAGATAACCAGATTGATAAATAACTTCATATTTTGTATACATAACTTCATATTTCTGATGGTCATTATTGCCTTGATGATTTGTATAAATAACTTCATATTTTCCCATGAACTTTGTACCCTCTTTTTATTTCCCTTTTGTTAATGGGTTATCTATTTAGCAATTCCATCTCACCATAAGATGTTACACTTGACGCATATTTGGATGTCGGTAATGCCAA
The DNA here is from genome assembly GCA_947311845.1 of Poa pratensis. NCBI lineage: Eukaryota > Viridiplantae > Streptophyta > Magnoliopsida > Poales > Poaceae > Poa > Poa pratensis. The sequence goes on from CAMZMU010000055.1 coordinate 5,902,993, forward strand.
CAAAGATGGTAATTTACAGAGTGACCTCACCGAGTATGAGAAGAAGACTAAAATATAATACCTCTGATCCCAAAAAAATGTTGTAGGTAGACATTACGCGCCTGATGGAGTCATTTTTTAGAGTGCTCTGCTCGTCATATTAGTCGTTTAAATAATTTTGCAGCACATTATCTTGCTCTCGGTCTGTCGAGTGTTCTAGTAGATCTATGTGGCGTGGCGTGCCCCTGGAATGCATCCGGGAAACTATCTGTACTGACATTATTGGTCAATTAATAAAGCACACGTTCTTTCAAAAAAAAAAACTTGCACGTAATCAGTCCATTATGTCCGACATTTATAGTGGATCGGAGGGAGTAGTTTAATTTAGGTTGTGCAGATGGCATGGTAGATACCCTGTAATTATAGAAATTTGCATGTGGGCTTTTACCCATGGCCTAACTAAATTTCTTAAATTCTCATGGTCTATTTGCATGACTAATTTGGGAACTAAAGTTTAGTCAGACATTTCTAGTTTGAAGAGAGCCGCGCCACTTTGTAAGGTGAGCTATTATAACACTTGTATGAGCATGAGAAGAGAGAGCCTCTCGCACACTCCTCCTCCTTGCTCGCTTCGTCACGCCGCGCCGGGTTTCGGGAATGAGAGCCGAGCCGATGACTATATTTTTACTGTTCGAGAAAACTAATGGTTCATTTATTAATTTTTAACGGACACATTAATTACTCGTAGCCGTGTTCCATCCTTTTGAATCCTGGAGCTGTTACCCCACGTACTACCCGACCCACACTATTTATACAGGTTGGGCGAAAGCCTAGCCGCTACTACAACAAATGGTTCCATCTCGTTCCAGAACATTGCACCACCGTCTTCCAAGTCTTTTCCATCCCGTCTTCCTGCGTGCACCGGTTGAAGTGACAATAGGCCTCTGAAACCCCGTCTCTTGAGATCATGTGCGGGAGAGGGGCAATCTGCTTTTTGGGAGCGCACTTACACGACTACTGGCAGTGACTATTTCCCCAACGATGACTTCTTCCCGAAATCGGCAACCTCTTCATCAATGACATGGGTGACAATCTCAACGTCAATGGTTCCGCTCCTGCTGCACAGTATGTAGTCATGTCTTCCCTATTTCAGATTGTACTAGAATTCATTTTTCTAGTATGTGCTTTAGATTTGATCTGTTCATCTTTTGTTTTAGTAAATCGCATGATTAGTTTGGTACTAGTTTTTTTTGTCATTGATTGTTTCCTGTTTTCAAGTATTAAATCAATTGCTAAATTGTTTATATATTCAAGAGTAATGTGGTAACAAGTTGCACAGATGCATGCTTACTTCAAGTTCCAAAATATGAGTACATTTGCACATATGCATGGAATGGAAAGTTGGAGTCAAACCTTACAGACACGCTATGAGCACATTTGCACATATGGATGGAAATGCCAAGTTGGAGTCAAACCTTAGAGACACATCTATGAGCACAGTCAATGAGCATATTTCATTCACAAGTTAGCATTGCTTCGTGGCGGCGATATCAAATACTCCACCCGGTTATCATCAAATATCTTCCAGTGCTAGTCCTCCTCATGATCTTCTTGAACCATAAAGTTTGCTTTCATGATGAGCGAATTGTTGTCAGTATTCAGATCTTGTTTCCGCAAGTGTCCTAGTCGCGCAACATCTTCTCCTACTCACCATTTTTGGATGCACAATCCTAAACCTGTTATTGTGGTAGGACTATTTCTGCCATAAATGCAGATAAGAAGATCATAACCATGTCAAATAGTTCTTTATGACACTGAACAATTGACGGTACTGACAAAATTATCCATATCAAGAAAAGCTTCACATGGGTATTCCAACAGCACACGGGCAGAGGTAGACGGACCACAAAAAATGTTATTGATCTAAAAGGCAACTAACTAAGGCGTCCTATCTTATGCATCCGGCTCCCCTGTGTATCCGTGCATCCGTTGATCTTCAACCATCCGATCTAAATCGAGCGTTCTGACTAGTTTCGATGGAATTTTGCACTGAACCGCCCGCGTCTAGGCTATTGTTTTGCAAATTAACCCCTGAACACTAAAACGTCCTAGCGTCACAAGTCCCAACTCCTCTGTCTTATCCCTAAACAACACGCGGCCGGGATCCCAACGGTGGCAGCAGCGGCGGCGGCACCGGCGACGAGCTCAGCAACCCCCATCCAGAAGCTATTTGTGCTCGCCGTCGCCGGAAGCAAGATGCCGTGCCTAGGCCGCCTCCTCGCACGTCGTCGATCTGGCTGGACCCTGGCGCTTATGCCGTCGGCGTCCGCAACCTCCGCACCGTCACTCGTCCTGCGGATGCCCCTCCTGACCTACTCATCCCAACATCTTCATACCGCAGACTCGTCTGGGCTACAACCCCCGTGTATAGCAAGGCTATGTCAGGAAATTAGCCTCCTTTTCTTGTGTACTGTCTGTATCTAGTACTGACAGACAGGGCCGGCCCTGAGGGGGGTCAGGGTGTGCGGCCGTCCCGGGCCCCCAAAATCATGGGCCCCACCCAGGTATTGTATGTACGTATAGCTACTGAATAAGTTTGGCCACGCCAGTACAAAAATGGAGTGTACGTGACCCATGGAACATAGCAGCGCTAATCACATCGCTAGCAAGGAAAGCAGAACGCACACGCATCCTAGTTTCCAAAGACACGCACGCAGCATCGCGGCGACTCGGCTTCCAAATTAATCACTAGTCCGCCGGCACCAAAGTTTCTTGGCTTTTTCATCACTAGTGCATGCTCTCTCTTTTTTAATCTGTGATGCGTAATCAGTCAATTTAATTTCCTTCTAATTTCATCGTCAGTGGGTTCATCCATTTCAGTTCTCGAGGCCCCCAAATACACCACACCGATACTCCTCTTTTCTTTCCCGTCTTTGGGCGCGTGACACAGAGGCGAATGCACAAATAACCAATTTGACCAATCTGAGATATAATAGTTATTATTTTTTGTAATCACTAATTTCTACTTTTCACATACATGATGCATATCTACCACCATATATTTTCAATATCTGATATACTTTTGTCTAGCATTATTTATCATATCGCCCTCACATATTCACCTGGTAATGCTAATCACATAGAGAAGATATTCACAATTTTTTTAGAAGTAATACATGTGTTTCGGTAAACCCAAATGATGAGTTAGTATGAGAATTTTGAATTGGCGCTGGAGCAAGAGCAATCAACTAATGAGAATTTTGAATCTGACTGGCAAAAAGAAAATTTTGAGAGGTGACTTTGCATCGATAAATGTTAAAAGAAAATTTTAAAATAATATGTATAAATTTTGAATTATTTGGATGCCTTTAAGTGTTATACTGAAAACATATATTTTACATGTATATTATTAGTGTTATTTTGTCTATATTAAGGGCCCCAAATTTTAATATCGCCTCGGGCCCCCAAAATTCCAGGACCGGCCCTGCTGACAGATTAGCAATCGATTGCACTTTGCTCTTTGTTGGGTGTGCGTGTAGCTTGGGTTTACTATGTGAATGTACATCATTGCCCCGTGGCAATCTGCTAAGGATCGCAGAAGCTGCTACTTTGGGCTGTATGTTTAACAACTGAACCTTGTTTGCTGGGTTGGGAATTGCCAATCGTTGTACAGCTTTTGTAACTTCCTTCTGCAATGTATAAAAAGCTTGACCAGTCTTGATGAAGATATATATACAGATTAGAACCATTTTGATGCTATTTTTTTTGCTTCACCAAAGTGGAGAGGAACCTCCAAAATAAAAGGTTCAGGCAAGCATGTTTCAGTTCTTACTCGTGCTATCCGAATCTTGATCGCCACTGCATTTGTGAGGAAACAAATACTGAATTTACATCTGTTCTACCTGAGCTTTTTTTTGCGTCAACAAAGTGAAGAGGAACCTCCAAATAAAAGGTTCATTTAGCAATAGGTGTCATGGTAAAGCTTCAGTGTTGTGTGAACTCCATATGTTCTTATCATTTTTCTGGCTAATATACCTGAACATCTCTGTCTCGATTCAGTCATCAAGTCACGGAAGAACACCTCAAATTGAAAACACGAACAAGGTAATGGCTTTCTAGAAAATCAATGTTCAGGAAGCCAGCACTAGATACAGTAAACAAGAACGAGGAATAATTGTTGGTCTGCAGGGATCCCGTGCCATGTCCTGAGCGCATGCGAGACAGTAAGCAGGCTGGCTTCGACGGGAGTTGATTAGCAGAGGCACCCGAGTGTGCAGTGCAAGCCGACGGTGAGGAGGCTGCGGACGCCCGCGGCCTCGTCGTCAGGACCGGCGAGCAGAGGATGTACGCGGAGGCTGACACCCTGGCTAGGAAGTAGACGCAGCAGCGTCAGGGGATCGGGCTCAAGTAAATTGCGCTCGCCGGGATCTTGTGCCGGCGGACCCCGAACGGCGAGTTCTCCATCTCTAGCGCTGGTCGCCGCCGTAGAGATTGATAAGGAACCTCAACTGCAATCGATCGCGTGGAGGCGTGGATAGGGCTGTCTCTGCAAATGTGCAGGGCTAACATAAACAAGTTGCGGGCGTGTTTTAGCGAAAATTTGGCAGAATCAGCACTAGCGCTACGATTGAGATCGGAAGGTTGAAATGCTTCTTTTTTTTGCGGGGAAAAGATGCACTATATTGCAACAAGGTCCATTACAGAAAGATCCCAAAACAAACAGAAATAACAAAGAAATCCTTCAGGACCCCGACGCAGACGGAGAAGAACAGGCCGTGCTGCCGGCGCGCCGCCGCTACTCCTTCCCAGATGACTTGGATCAGAAGGAGCCCTCCTGCAAACGGGAAGTCGACAATCCTCAGCTCCACGGAGCCTCCACCCTGCACCTTCGTCTCCATCGCCTTGCATCAACATAGCACCATCTTCTTTATTTTCATAGTCCCAGATCCGCCGCTCGTCGGATCCCGGTGGAGGGATAACGCGCACACCAGCTCCAGAGAGCACGGAGTACGCGGCAGGCAGCAGATCTGCAGCAGGGCTCCTCGGAGCGCCGCCACCGGAGAGGAAATCCACCGCCCACATACGGCACACCGACAGCCTCGCCGCCTCCACAACGCCGCCGGGGGAAGTACCACTCAAACCTACGCTATATACGGGCGAGAACCGGGGTTCCCCCACCCTCCCGCCGCCGGAGCGGCCGGCGGAGGGAGGGGGAACCAGCAGATCTGCGCCGGTGAGGTGGTTCGACCGGTGTCGCTGAAAAATCGCCCTCTCCAGAACTGTAGCGGGTAGAGAGAGCTTCGGATGCACAGATGCACAAAGCGATCGGATTCATAGGATAATCTATGTATTTGTCAGAAATAACAACTAATAATAGATAGCGCAATATCCTGATAATAGCTTGTGAGAGTATACATGTCTTTTTTTTAATCTTCCAGCATCTAAAACCTGACTCGACATACACCATCTTTTTCAGATTGTAGAATTGCTGGTAATAGCCCTTCCTGATTAAAAATAGGTGATGCGGAATTCACAAAAAAGAAAGGTGACGAAATCACAAGGGTAAAATAACAACATACAATCATCGTTTTACTGTTGAGCAGCACCATGCCAAAATGGTCATGTAAAATTTGAAAAATATTTTACATGACCATTTTGGCTGTAGACCAACCGTCCGATCGTATAGCCCAGCTTGGGATTAGGCCTCGAATCCTCGATCCCTCCAAGCGGTAAACCCTTTCCTCCCCATCCCCTCGCACCAACGCCATACACGGAGAGCGGCGGCGGCATGGCGGAAAAGCTCTGCTCCCAGTTCCTCATGTGATCTCGTTTTCTGATCGACACAACTCAGATATCATCTATCGACTCGACGGCGCCGGTGGAGAGGTCAGGCGGAGCTCAACCATGAGTTGCGGCCGTCGTTTCGTGAATCTGGTGGCGTGGGACGGCCGCACGGGCATATACTCCCTCCGTCGCTTCGACCTGTCCCGCAACCAGTTCTTCTACGCCACGCCGGAGGAGCTTTCCTCCCACGGCCGCGACATGCGGCTCATATGTCGTGACCATCTGCAGAAAACCCATCTCCTCTTCGAGAAGAAGAAAAGGAGCCAGGAGCAGCGGGACCTGGCGGCCTCGGAGAGGAAGAAGATGGGAGTCATCTGTCTGCCGGCGCCGCTGGCGAGCATGCGGCCGACGCCGTGCCTGGCGGTGGAGCCGATCTATCAGCACAGGCTGCACTGCTTCCCTCTCTCCGAGACCGATATGCTGTTCGCCGACTCCGGCGGGCAGGTTTTCTGCTACGACGCCGAGTACCGCTGTTCCGTGACCATGCCCGGCCTCGGCGCGCACAAAGAGGACCCGCTGTCCCTCACCATCTCCCCCGATGGCGACGGTATCGGCAGCGTGTACGTCATCGAGAAGACCCTCTGGCCGGACAGGAGCTCCCAGTTCGAGGCCCTCGTCTCCAAGCGCTGTTTTGATCATTTCCCAGGCCCATGGAGGACCTGGCAGCGCGACGAGCTCCCGCTGCCGCCATATGTCTCTGAGCCAGGCTATGATCCACGCACGTCGGCCATCCACGCGGCCGCGGTGTTGGACAACCGGGTCATCTGCGTCTCCGCCGGCAACGTCGGCACCTATTGCTTCGATACGGGACCCGCACCTGGAGCCGGGCGGGTGACTGGTGCCTGCCCTTCAGCGACAAGGCAGTTACGTCCCGGAGCTCGGCCTCTGATTCGGCCCCTCCGCTCACAGGCCCAGCCTCCCCTGCGCCGCCGACCTCTCCGCCGTCGTTAAAGGGGAGCCGCCGGAGCGGAGCCTCGTGTGGGGCGACGCCCACCACATGCCGGAGGAGTGGTGCGTTCCCTCCAGTTTCGGCTCACTGGATCCTCTTGCCAAGATCGTCAGTCTTGGTTCCGGCAGGTTCTGCATCGTCAGGGTCTTTGAGACCAGGGCGCCTTGCAGGTTTGACGCCTTACAGGACTGGACTGATCGCGTGTTCGCCGTGTTCACTGGTATCGAGGTGGTACATGGTAAGGGCGGCGGCGGTGGTAACGGGAAGAAGAAAGGCGGCACGCTCCGCATGGTTAAGCACAGGTCCAGGCTCTTCAAGATTGATCTTGGCGACCTTTCAATAGTGTCAATGTTCTAAACTGCTACTTACTAAGTTGACAGTTGCCTCTAACCAATTAACTGGGAAGGGCCAAATTTATTTGGGAAACTGAGGTGGCATATAAATATTTAATAGAGACATCTGAGGAACAAGTAAACACTGAGCAACAGAAGAAACCAAACCCCAGGTTTGCCTGTGTATGTTTCCATTGCAGATTCCACATTTGTGAGTTAAAACCATGGAAAAAAAATAGCACGCTATTTCCCCGTTAATAGCACGATATAGCATATTTGGAGAGGCTACGCTATATTTGGCCTAAAGTTACCGCTACGCCGCTATTTGTGTTTTATACGCGTCAAACCACACTAAATGTGGTAATGTTATAGCTATACTAACAAAATACCTAGAAATAACGTTAGGTGATGATGATGGCAGACAATCTGGTGGTTCTTCTAATTATTCTGAAGACCGTGTTAATTATTCTGATTAAAGTTTAAAACCTTTTATCTTTTAGTTTATTACTTTTTTGTGGTTTAAGCCTCATACTTGTATTTGTGCTATGGATTTAGCCTTGGCATTTGAATATACTTACCTAGTTATGCATGTATTGCATTATGACAATTTTTTTATTGCTGAAATCCTTAATATTTGGGCTATTTCTTACATTTTTTTCATCACGCTATTTTACATATAACTTCGCTATATCACGCTATATCTTGTATAGCTTTTGGAAGAGGGCCACGCTATTTTTGATAGCACGCTATTTTTTCCTTGTAAAACTCATGGCCCTTGCGGCATGTTGATGATGTCATGTACTATGATAAAAATGGAACACCAGTGCTCTAACCTAAAGGGTGATTGAAGAAGAAGAAGATGTGTTATGTACTACTCCCTCCGTTCCAAATTAAGTGCCACTGTTTTAGTACAATTCTTATGGTTTGGCCTGCCTCTTATTGGAATCTTCAGTCAGCAGTATTTCCGAACTCTGAGTGTGGAGGTGTGCACACTCACGTGATTCAGAAATTTGCAATTCAACAATTTTGCGTTTCAAATTAATTCAGTGAGAACATGATTTGTACGATTGTCATGAGTGTTTGATGAATGACTGTGCAACTGATTCTTCCCCCTGTACACGGGAACATAATTCTGCTGCAGAAACCTACTCTTGCACTTCATCTTTTCCCTACACATATGAACAGTATATCTACTTGAAGTCTTATTTGTGGACAATGGGCAGTGTCAGACTAATCAGTTCTTTACGGGCAAAAAATACTTGTATGTACAGTTGTACACGATCTTCTCAAAGCTATTTGTGTATGTAGTATGTACTGCATGTGTATGATAATAAGTTAACAGACATGTGGCAAGCTCCCAAAAATAATGAAATGACTAGGAGCAACTCACAACCGAAAATTTAAATGGACTGGGAGCAAGCAAAGAAGAGGTTGCGCATAATGCAGGTAAACAATAATCTCTTGCATATTTCAGAGCTTGGTTAACTTCCTTAATAAAAGAAAGGTTTCAGCAACACAAATCTTGGTTACATATACCTATTTGAGCTCTGCACTTCTAGTTACTCCGGACCAAGAAAAACTGGAGAGGTAGTTTAAATTTCAGTCTAAACTAGATGCTTGTGTGTGTACTTAATGTTTAATCAGTGTAGTGTAGGTTCAGTATAAACTGCAGTGCAGATAACACTGTAGGTTCGGTTAAACTGCAGTTCCTGTTAAGCGTAGTTCAGTTGCGTGCACTATGATAAACTAGATGCAATGCAATTCAGTGTTAAATTGATTTTAACCTATATGCACTGAACTATGTGCTGCTTGCTCAAGATGTGTATTTCTCCTTGTTGTTTTCATGAAATTTCCTCATAATTAAAATCAGCATTCTGGATGAAGTTCCGAAGAGCACCACTAGGCAGGCAACCACTTATAGGTGTAGTAGTCAACAACAATGATAGCAAAATGGACAGATACTGCAGGATGATGCTTGGTACTAGAGGGAAAGTATGCATTTAATTTGGCTGGCCAAGAGCTGCACAGCTCGATCCGCAAAATAGACATGGTTAGTAGGACTTGGAGGAAAGAGGGCGCTTTCGGGCGGAAGGGGATGGCAGTAGCGGCGGCCTGAGCGCGTGAGCGCGGCCTCTCCCCTCTCCTCCGGCGATGGCCCGGTCGGCCTCAGCTACTCCTCCCGCGCCGGAGATGGAGCTGGGTTCCATCCGTGGCCGGAGCTGGGCGGACGTCGCCGATGAGGTCGACGCCGCGGAGGAAGCGCGGCTGGAGGAGGAGCACTTCTGCTCGACTCCGGCGCTCCCGACGTTGGCTGAGTTCTTCGCGGTGGCTACGCGTTCCCCTGTGCGCCGGCGCTCAGCGAGCGGTGGTCGTCGGTCGGCGAGCAGAGGCCGAAGGACGGCGACCAATCCTGCTGCGACGGTGGTGACGAAGTCCCTCACGGGCCTGTGCTCGCCGGCTGCGGGTGCTGGACTGGGGAGTCGGGCTGTCCTAGGGCTCCGCTCAGGGACGGCTGACCCTCCGGCGCCGGCGGCTGGCGGCGCGGCGGCGTAGCCCCAGGGGCGGCGTCCGGTCACCGTCGGGCGGCGGGGCTCTCCTCCATCCAGGGAGCCATCCTTGCTGGGCCCTGGGCCGCAGCGTCCCGCTAACCCTAGCTCGAACGGGCCGCCGTTGTTGGGCCGGCCCATGCTTGGGTGGCGCAGTTAGGACGCCCGGGCGGTGGCTTCTCCGGGCCCAGCTTCGGCCCAGCGCGTGCGGCCCACCTCGTCCTGGCTATGGATCAGAAGGGGTGCGCTGGACCTCAGCCTAGGGTTCGAAGCGTCCGCTGCCCAAATCGCCAAGCACAGGAACTCGCTCATTCCGTCTCTGTCCACCCGCCGCCCGCCCCTTTCCCGTTCATTCGCCGCCGTGGTCTCCTCGCCGATGAAGCGACGCCGGGAAGATGAGCCGCCGTCCCCTCGCCGGACCGCTAGGGCCTCTCCCCGCCGTGCGACGTCTCCGCCCCGTGCTCCTGCTCCCGCGCCTTACCGCGTCCCTGGCCGCCGGTCGCCGCCGCCCAGAAGGTCGCCGGACCGTGGGCGTGATGGCCGTGGCGCCCCTCTGCCGCGGTCGCCGCTGCGGGGTGGGGGTCGAGTCCACGTCGACCAAGGTCGCCGCCTCGTCGGGTGCCTCCCCGGAGGGCCAGCGCCGTGAGGCGAGGCTGCGGGAGGCCCTTGTGGACCGGCAGCAACCTCCGCGGGCGGGTGGCCGCCCCAGGCCCCTGCTGGCTCGTGGCGGACGGGCAGAGACCGCTCCCCTCCTCGTAGGGATGACGCCCCTGCCCCTAGGACCTCTACTGCCGGTGGTGCAAGCAAGAAAAAGAAGCCAAAGAGAAAGAAGAAGGCTGGCTCGGGTGCTGCTCCTGGAGGCTCGCAGACTGCGGGTGAGGCTGTGGCTGCGCCTCCACCCGAGGCTGGTTTGGGGGCGCACACCGGCAGGGAGCCAACCTTGGAGTTGCTTGGCCAGGGCATTGACGCCGGGTTTTTCTACATCGACACTGGCGGCATCAAGTGGCGGCACCGGAGCATATGGCTCGGATCACCGTGTTACCAGAGCAGGATCTTGCTCCCTCCGTGGTGATCTCGGTGGAGACCATTCGCACTGAGCTCCTACGGCTCGACGGAGAGGCTCCGTGGGTGGTGCGGGAGATCTCTCCCACCGAGTTCGCGGTTGCCTTCCCGTCGGCGCACTACTCCAGGCCGTCTCGTGGTTTGGCTCTACCACTCTTCCGGTCAACAACATCAGGGTCAACATCGAGCCGTCTCCTCTGACCCCGACACGACTTCCACCCTCGCCTCAGTGTGGATCCGGATCCATGGGGTCCCAAGTAAGCTGAAGACGGGGCCCATCGTCAAGCTGATCGCCAGGACTATTGGTGTGCTTCAGGAGGTGGATGCTGAGTCCCTGCCGGGGGAGGGGCCCCTCCGCCTTTGTGTCAGGGTTCCTGACGCCGACAGGCTGGCCGGCGTGCTCCCCCCGGTCTACTTCGACGGGGCTGGCAGGCTTCTTCGCGTGGAGGTTGAGGCGGTGGTGGACCCTCCAGGGTCCCCCCCATCCTCTCCGCCGCGCCCCTCCCGTCTCCGCGCCACGGTTCTTCCAGGGAGGGGGATGACTCCTCGGAGGATGACCAGTCTGACGACGGCGCCGACGGTGGGGAGGGCCCTCGGTCCCGTCCAGAGGGGCCCACTCCTGCTCCTCCGCAGCCCCCAGCTGGGGGGGCCCCGACCCCTGCAGGGTCCCAGGTTCAGGCATCTTCGCCTGGACGTCTCTCCTCAGCGTCGGGCACTCTGGCTAAGAGTGCACCGGCGAAGCTGGCTCTGGTGGATGGTCCTCGCTTCTCTCGCCCGCTCCGCTTCAGTCCTTTGGGTTCCCGCTCGCACAGTACGGTTCCAACCTCTGTGACGGGCCGGGATCCTTGGACCTCTCAGGCCTCGTCTCGGCCCCTTGGGTCTCCTTTCCCCACCTCAGGAGAGATGGAGGGAGAGGAGGACTCGTCGAGTGTCGGGATGGAGGTCTTGGCACCTGACACTCCGCGCTCCCCGGGTGCGGTCTGGTACACCCGCTCCCCGGGCACCCCTGCAGCCCCTGTCCTGGAGCCAGTCACGGTCTTCCCCGACACTCCTGTGACTGGCACCAGGGGGCGCCCCCGACGTCGTCACCAGTCTTCCCCTCCGCTGGCCACACGCCACAGCGCTCGCCTGGCCCGTGCTAGGTCCGGGGGCGAGGTGGTGGAGCCGACTGTTGCGGCTGTGGCGGCACGCCGGCTGGAGGCTCTCGACTCTAGGACTGGTACGTCTCAACCTTCGCATACCCCTCCCCCTCTCCCCTCTCCCCCATCTGGCTCTCGGTTCTCGGTTCTCGACACAGTGCCCTGGATCACCTAGCCCATGTTGCGGCGGACTGCGACGTTGTCTTCCGCGGTGAGCGGGGGCCTCGCCTTGAGCAGATTGCGGCTATCAAGGCTAAGAGGTCTATGAGGGGGCCCTCGCGGCAGCTCGGGCTCAGGCGGAGCTCGAGCGGCAGGGCCCCCGGCTCCCGCTGGACCTGTGCAGGAGGCACAAGGGTCTGGCAGTGGAGCCCCTCCTAGGCCAGATAGTGCGGCAACTGCCGTGGCATCTTCCCAAGCTGGGAAGAAGCGTGGGAGGCCCCCCAAGCCAGCGTCCCGGCCCTCGACCTCTAGTAGGGCCCGATCGGTCCCCCCTAAGGGGACCAACCCCGATAATGTTTCCCAATGAATGTCCTCACATTTATTTGGAACATGAGGGGGTTCGGGCAGGAGGGCCGCCGCCGCAGTTGATCGACTATCTTAGAGACGAAGATGTGGATATTGTGGGACTTCAAGAGACTATTCGGCAGGACTTCTCGATCGCTGAGCTGGAAAGCCTTAGTCGCCACAAGTTCTCGTGGCATTGGCTCCCGGCGACGGGACATTCAGGGGGCATCCTCCTTGGCGCCAAGGAGGATACCTTTGAGGTAGAGGATATGGATCGCGGGGAATTCTTTGTGAGCATGTCGCTCGCCCATAGACGATCTAACCTCCGTTGGGAGGTTATTATTGTCTATGGCCCCGCGGATCACCGGAGGTCCGCAGATTTCTTATCGGAGCTCAAGTCAAAGGTGGAGCGCTGCCCCACCCCTGTGGTGGTGGCGGGGGACTTTAACCTTATTCGCTCCCATGATGACAAGAGCTCGGATAATGTGGACCTCCCTCGGATGCGCATGTTCAACGACTGGATAGCAGACCTTGCGCTACGCGAGATCTCTCGGGTTGGGGCGAGGTATACTTGGTCTAACAACCAGGCTGACCCGATCCGGAGTGTTCTTGATCGGGTCCTAGTGTCGGTGGAATGGGAAGTTGCTTTTCCGTTGTGTTCGCTTCGCGCGCTCACTCGGATTGGCTCGGACCACTCCCCCTCCTCCTATCCTCTGGAGGAGGGGCCCCCCCTAGGTCGAACCGCTTCCACTTTGAGGAGTTCTGGCTTGGGCAGCCGGGCTTTGTGGAAGCAGTTAGACTTAAGTGGGCATCGGCGGTCGCATCCCCTCCCCGTGCATATAATGCGGTTGATATTTGGCACCACTGTGCTAAAGTCGCTCGCCAGTTTATGCGGGGGTGGGGTGCGAATAGAGGTGCAGAGCTGCAAAGGAATAAGGCGGATATCCTTGCCCAAATTCAGACGCTTGACGTGGCGTCCGATACGGTGGGCCTTACCGCTGATGGTTGGCTTCAGCGGTATGCCTTGGAGACCTCCCTTATGGAGATCTACAAAGGCGAGGAGATCTTCTGGCGACAGCGTAGTCGCCAGAATTGGATACTTCACGGCGATGCTAATACAGCATACTTCCACGCCATTGCTAATGGTCGGCGTCGAAGGTGCTCTATTCCGTGTTTGTTGGCGGATGGCATCCTATTAGAGGAGGCCCAAGACCTATCCGCTCACATATATTCCTTTTATAAGGAGTTATTCACGGAGGGACCTCGCACGGGGGTATCGTTAGCTGATGGCTTCTGGCCCTTAGGGGCCTTAGTATCAGTTGATGAGAATGTGGAGCTGACACTCCCATTCAGCCCTGAGGAGGTTAGTCGGGCTCTTATGGGGATGAAGGCCAACTCGGCACCGGGCCTAGATGGCCTTCCTGTCTTGCTACTCCAGTCCTCAGCTGAAGGTAGCAGCTAGAGCTGACAAGAATGCAGAAGCCGAGCGTAGAGGAGCCCCAGCTCGTCACCGGACCCGAGAAGGGCGATGAGAATGCTGCGGCAGCGGAGGCCAAGCGCCTTGTGCGGCTGGCGGGGCCACTGGTGGCAAGCGGCATCCTCCGGTGCGCGCTGCAGCTGGTGTCCGTGATGTTCGTTGGCCATCTCGGCGAGCTTCCCCTCGCCGGCGCCTCGCTAGCTGCCTCCCTCGCCAACGTCACTGGCTACAGCTTGCTGGTGCGCATCTCTGCACATGCATTTGATTAGACTACATGCTTAGTTAGCATGTACGGTACTCATTAATTGATTGCTCGGCAAGCTGCAGGTCGGCATGGCCAGCGCGCTGGACACGCTATGCGGCCAGGCGTTCGGCGCGCGGCGGTACCACCTCCTCGGCGTCTATGATCAGCGGGCAGTTCTCGTTCTCGCGCTGGCCTGCGTCCCCATCGCCGCGGTCTGGGCCAACACCACACGGATCCTGCTGTTCCTCGGCCAGGACCATGCCATCGCCGCCGAGGCCGGCGCCTATGCGCGGTGGCTCATCCTGTCCCTCGTCCCGTACGTGCCTCTAGAGTGCCACATCCGGTTCTTGCAGGCACAGAGCATCGTCGTGCCGGTGATGGCCAGCTCCGCCCTCACATCGCTCACCCACGTCCTCATGTGCTGGACGCTGGTGCACAAGGCTGGCATGGGGAGCAAAGGTGCGGCGCTGAGCAGCGCCCTCTCCTACTGCATCAACTTGGCCATACTGAGCCTGTACACGAGGCTATCGGGAGCTTGCAAGAGGACGTGGACTGGGTTCTCCATGGAGGCCTTCAAGGAGCTGCGCCAGTTCGCGGAGCTCGCATTATCTCCCCCTCCTCTTTGACCTTGCCGTTGACGTCATTGCCTCTATCTTGGAGAAGGCCAAGGCGGCCGGCCACATTTCTGGTGTGGTCGGACACCTTATTCCTGGGGGTGGGATCACCCACCTCCAGTATGCGGATGACACCATGATCATGGTGGAGGGCTCGGAACTTGACATTATTAATCTCAAGTTCCTGCTCCTCTGCTTTGAGGCCATGTCTGGCCTCAAGATTAACTTTGACAAGAGCGAAGTAATGATCATGGGGTACTCCTTAGAGGAGCAACAGCGGATAGCGGACAATCTTAATTGCAAGTTGTCCTCCTTCCTGGTTACTTATCTGGGGATGCCGCTTAGTGATTCTAGGATCCTAATTAAGGACCTAGAGCCGGTTATTGGGCGTGTCAAAGCCAAGGCTGAACCTTGGCAAGGACGGTTTACCTCCAAGGGGAGCAAATCGGTCCTCATTGATTCTTGCGTGTCTAGCTTGCCTATGTACATGATGGGAGTTTATGAATTCCCAGAAGGTGTACATGTCGCATTTGACAGGGAACTCTCGCGCTTTTTCTGGCAGGCGGCCAATGGGCGCGAGAAGTACCATATGGTCAAATGGGCAGATGTTTGCGCCCCCAAGGACATGGGGGGCATAGGCATTTTAGCATCTCGAAAGATGAACACCGCGCTCATGCTTCGGTGGGTGTGGCGGATACTTAGAGAGGAGGGGGGCCTTTGGCTGCAGCTGATCAAAGCAAAATACCTGCAGGGCCGTCCCCTCCTTTGCTTGTGACCGCCGGGATGGGTCCCAATTTTGGCGATCCATTCAATCCCTTAAGCATGAGATTAGAAAGGGTGCTCGCTTTTCCATCGGTAACGGAGAGGGTACCCTTTTTTGGCTGGACCCGTGGCTTGGTGAAAGCCCCTTACAGCATAGGTTCCCTTCCCTCTTTGCTATTTGTTCGGACCCGATGTTTTTGGTGGCCTCGGCAGTACTTAATGGAGTTTGGAACATCTCGTTCCGACGTACATTTGGACTTGCCGAGGCTACAGCTTGGACGGAACTACGGGGTATGCTCCCGGAAGCGCTGCCGGGGGGCCACGACCTTGTGTCATGGCATTTGGCGCCTTCTGGGAACTTCTCAGTAAAGACGGCCTATCGGAGTCTCTTCAGTGGTCCAGTTAGAGCTTGGGCTTCCCCGTTGTGGAAGGCTCCCCTTCCCTTAAAAATCAAAATCTTCGTGTGGCAACTTCTTAGGGACCGCCTCCCTTCGGGGGTGGAGGTCCGTAAGCGGCATGGACCGGGGGATGGTCTTTGCCCCATGTGTGGGATCCCCGAGACGGGAACCCACATCTTGTTCGCTTGTCCCGTGGCCAGGTTTCTATGGAACTTCGTCCACGAGGCGCTTGGGCCTGCTTGGCAGGCCTCAGACCTCGGCGTGTTCCTGGAGATTCAAGAGAACCGCACCGGGGGGGGGGGGGGGGGGTAGACGCCTCTTCTGGTTGGTGTTCGCGGCGATGGCGTGGACTCTGTGGACGATTCGTAATAAGATGGTGATAGAGCGGGTGTTTCTTCGACGTGCGTCTGACTCCATGTTTAAATTTCTGGCTTTCTTGCAGCAGTGGCACCAGCTTTCTAGACAGCGGGACAGGGGCGGCTAGATGACATACTTGACAGACTCTTGGTGACCGCACGTCGCATCTCCTCCTCATCTAGCAGCTAGCGTCAGAGGGCCGCCTTTTTTTGTTCTTTCCCCTTGCCCTACCCCCCTGCTTTTCTAGCTACTTTTTCTTGGTGTTGGGCTTACTTGTGCTGTTGCCCCAGCAAACTTGTCTAGCTTTTCTTGGGTACTTGTGACTTTGTATGGACTTGCTTGGCATGTTGATTTATTTATAAAGCGGGGCGAAAGCCTGTTTCGAGAGAGCTGCACAAGAATTCAAAGGGTAAGAAGAGTCAATACGGATTTCAGCTGCAGAGATGAAAGGATTCTATCAAAGAGAAAGAGAGATAATTTTTCCTAGCTAAGGCTGGTGGTAACTACGACTGGTTGAGCAATGTTATCACCATCCCCTCTTATCACTACAATTGCAATGTAGGATCATTGTAGTGCAGCGTAGGTTCAGTGTAACTTCAAACTGCATAGTGTCGGTTTGGTTTATTTTGTGAATTTTAAAAGTGCATATGCGCTGTAGGCTGAGTGTAATAGCAAACTCCAGATACAGTAGGTTTAGATAAATTTACAATTTTAACATTGTAGGTTCGTTAACGTACAAACCGCAGACACGTTATAGGTTTATTTTTCTAAGTGCATATACAATGTAGGTTCAGTTAACTTAAATATTTATATGGTATAGGTCACAAGATTGATAATTATGTGATTTAAGTGATAATAATGTGGCCATAAGTGATGATGATGTGGTCATAAGTGAGGATGAAGAAGACAAATGGCTCGTGCAGGTTAACCAGTTCATAATAAGTGATCTGTTGAGACAAACTTGTTTAGCTTACACAAATGTCTTAGCATGTAACCCTTTTAACATAATAAAAATCTGTCATGGAGGACCTGGTCTCTATGATACAAAACAAATTGACAAAGAAAGCTATTTTGCAAACACGGTGAAGATGAACTTCCTCCAAACGATGCAACTCAAGAGCATTGTTGAAGATAAAGCCAAGTCCAGCCATTTTCTTGTATCTTAAATTCTAAATTCAGTTGTAATTGCTTATTTTCATCATATATGGATGAAATCTTGTAAGACAATGTATGTTATAAATTCACGTGAGTTAACGAATAAAGTAAAAAATATATCCTTAACCAGTATTATAGTAATAAAGAGTTAATGAAATCTTGTACATATGTTGACCGCAGTGCTGTTGTGTAATTTGCAAACTATTATATGTGTCATGAAATTTCAGTAACTACTTTTAATAAATAGGGGGAGAGAAAAATTGTTGTTGTGCTACTGTCTATCACCTGTATTTTCCGTACTTATATTTTAAGTACATACACATGCACTTATTTTTTACATACATACACAATTGGTATGCACATATATACATGATACTCGATGATTGGGACATCGAGGGCGGCCACGTGAGAGAGAAATTTCGAAGCTCCCCAAGTATGCTTTGATATGATACATCTAGTATGCACACTTTTTTCTGCTCCTATCTAAGAGCTTTTGGGATGAACCCAGAAGATTTTTGAGTTTTGACTGCCGCGTCTTCATCCTGCTACATGGCAACGCGATATTCTATGTGATACCAGGTTTACAGATCAAGACAAAGCAAAAATTGTTTCGGTCATGTGGCACATATGGCACTCGAGAAATAGATGGACACACGATCAGGAAAAGTTGGAACCGACAACATCAATTCGGCACATTCACGAAGATCTGACTCTCCTAGTTGTTCTGATATATCATGCAAAGATATTGTCGGGACATGGTTGGCGACCACCTGATGATGGGTGGGTCAAGATCAACCGCGATGGAGCGATCAGTGCAAGTTTGGGGTCCGGTGGCGTAGCTCGGGCATCGTCATCCTTGGTTGCTGCATGGAGTAAGCCGCTGCCAGGCCTGACTGATCCCCTAGTTGCTGAAGCAATGGAGCTGCACGGGGCTGTAATCTTTGCGAAGATTCGTGGCTTTGAGCAGGTGATCTTCGAGACAGACTGCTTGGAGGTGGTTAACCTCTGAAAATCTGGGAATAATTCACGTTCGGTGATTGCATCCATCCTATTAGAGATTGGAGAGCTAGTATCTTCCTTTAAATCCTTTGTTTTTCAACATGTATTTAGACGATCCAATTAGTCAGCCCACCTGTGCGCAAAAATGCTTGTGCACTACAGGTAACTGATAGTTGGATGAACTCTGCTCCGAGTTTCCTGCTCACCAGTCTATTGACTGATGATCTGCGGACTCTGTCTTTTGAATAAAGCTCTCATAATTCCCGCAAAAAAAAAATCTACTTTCCGTAGACGAACCTGTACCACTATGCTGTAATTTAAACAAGTCAAACAATAGCATCGCTAGCGATGTGGGACTGACCGGTCAGCTACGCGGGATTCATCGTTGGGCCCAGCCTAGCCCACCACACGACAGCTCACGAAGCCAACGCGTCTCTCTCGCCCGGCGTCGTCTCCGTCGACTCGTCGTGGCTCCGCGCCGCCATCGGCGACGTCGAGTCGCCCGTGCCTCCGTCGAATCGCCGCGCTGCCATCCGCGCCTTGGTCGCCGACGGCGAATCGCCCGCGCCGCCGCGTGTGCCTCCGTTGACGACGCTGGCGAGTGCATCATCCGGCGCTTCAACCACCGATCTACACCAACCCTGCTTTGTCCAGGAAGTTTGGTAACTATGATTCCAATTCAATCACAACTTTATACCGTCAAGACTCCTTCACTATTAGTTTAGAAATCAATTTGAATGGAATTTCTTCACGATTAGTTTGAATAGGCAGTATCGTAGCAGTTCAATAGCCCATTACCAAGTACGGAGCACATATTCAGAATCTTAGAAAGCAGAAAAATAGTACTAGCATCCAAAGTACTTCTGGAAAGTTCTAATTATAATCGAAATATATATCAGAAAATTCTTCAGCAATAGGAGTTGTCAAAACATGAGTGCAACTTTCCATGGACTCATATTTTATAGAGCCTTGTTCTTAATTACTGAATTTCTTAAGGCAACATTCTCTACTTAATCAGTCTGTGTTGGCATACATGTTCTCTTTTTCTTCCTTGTCAGCAGATGGTGTTTTCCTATTTATCTTTTGTTGCCTATCAAGGAAGGAAAATCGTTTTTCTGTTTGTGCTTTTCTTCTGAACCGCTTTCGACAATCGGGCCGACGACCAGCTCCATACCATTGCCCGGCTTGATGGGGCCTTGAATCTGAAGGCCTCCTGCGACGGCCTCCTCGTCCTCTCCAAGCGTAGCACGACTAGCACCTACTTCTCCGTCTGCAACCCGGTCACCCGTGAGCATGTAGGCCTCGGGAGAACGTGGGACTTGAATATCATGGGGATGTACCCACACCGTCCCTCCGGCGAGTACCGGCTGTTACTGCATCGGAGGACCCATAGGAGGTGGATGCTCGATGATGTGCTACCTGAAGGTGATATTGGCTGCTACGTCTTTGCTTTGGGCTCCGACCAGCCACCGTGGTACATTGGGTGGCCCGAGACAACACCATCCTACTTCAACCCAGTTGCCCTAGTACGTGATAACCTGCATTGGTACCCATCACAACATCAGGCCGAAAGCAAACCAGTAATCGTATTTGACACCATAACTGAGACATTCCGGGAGATGCGTGCACCAGTTACCCCTAGCCACTCATATATTTTTGAGATGGATGGCAGGCTCGGCATCTATAATTGTAACAGTGCAACAAAAATTGTTGATATATGGGTATTGCAGAACTATGAAGACGAAGTTTGGGACTTCAAGTACCGAATCCAATTGCCAGTTGCAGAAATCAGGGGGCAGTTTGAAGATAGTGATGGCTATTGGGTTATGGATGTTGTTTCAAGGGATGGTGATGTGCTTTTGCTAGTCAGTTTTGGTCAGTGGCTGCTTCGCATTGACATTGATGGAAAATTGGTTGACAGTTTCCATCGTGACGGCCAAGGCCTCTGCCTGACTGGATTTCGGCTCAAACAGACTCTTGTTACACACACCTTCTTTCCAGCACTTGAAGGTTATGCTGTGAGCCCTTCGCCTTTCATCTGATGGCTCTTGACTGAGGAGGTGCTTACGGATGTTGTATCTACATGTGCTGGAATACCTATGAACTGGATCAAGTATGAGCCTGCTGGCTTCTTGTCTTTGTGTTTATGTACATAAGTGATTCTTCCTCGAAAAACTGTACATAAGTGATGATCACAATTCGGAAGCTCTGACTGCTATATGGTATTATGAAATGCGTGCTTTTCTCAGTAGTCTTTCGATCTGAAGTGTCTACTCTGATGTGTTGATGGTAGAATAATTACCAAGTCACCATTTATGAAACATTGCTATATACACTCTAACAAGTTGCTTCATACTAGAATGAAAGTTGTGGGTCACTTGTTTCAAAATGTAGAAGTAAGTTGTTAAGGTACTCCATATTTGCGTGCCTACGATATGATAACTATGATCGATAGAGAAGTTTCTTAACTTCATATTGTATTCCAGTCTGTTTGGTGTGATGTGTTTGCTCAGTTTGTCTTAGTAAGGCAAGAATAAGCAGATAATTAGAATAGTAGTTGGAAACATCGAACCAGTGGGTAAAAGTAGCAGGTGACTGTACATGTATAAATTCTTACACCTCCAACTGCCGCTTAAAGTCTTCGTTTGCACTTTGAAAAATGATTATGTCATGGTTGAGTTATTGTCGAGTTGTGGTTAGCATTCAGCATCAGCTTCTGTTGGTGGAATGGATCCGTAGGCCAGGAGGACCGGGTTAGGGGAGGCCCTGGAGGGTGGGGTCCGCTATCAGCCGGAGGGCCTGGTTTTCCTGGTGGCCCTGGGCCTTGGGGTCTTGGGTTTGGTGGCTTCTTCAGATCCTGATAAGTTGAATCCTTTGGTAACTAAGGATGACTCCAACGGAGCGACGCATCGAGTCCGCGCGCCTCCGTTCCTGTCCGCAGGGGCCAAAAACACGGCCCAACGGGGCGACGCAAACGGACCGCTGTCCGTTTTTTGTCCGCCGCGACCCATTCTTGGCCCAAATTTGGGCCACCGATACGTCGGGCGCGGACGCGAGCGGAGCGCTAGCGTGTCCTGCCCTAGTCCGCCCCTGGCCCGCACGTCATACCATTCCCCACCCCGATCTCCTCCGCCTCTCTCGCCCCTCCCGCCGCCACCCCGCCGTCGCTCCCTCGATTTGGCACTGCAGGCCATTCAGGGGACGCCGTCTGCTGCTCTTCTTCCCCGACGGTCACCGGAGCTGCTTCCTCCCCGCCACGGCCGGTGAACCTTGCGGCCACATCTCTCGGAGCGGCCGCGACACCAACACCGCCCCGGCACCAACGCAGGTACGGAACTCGGCCATGGATAGCTCCGATGAATGGTACTACAAGAACTACATCCTGTGCGCGCCATCATCGGATGATTCCTAGGACAATGAGAGTGACGGCCTGGTTGCCACCCTCATCGTCAATGAGTACATTGAGAGGATGCGGCCGGTGTTCCGAGGCTCGTTGCCGGGCCGTTCTCCTGCATTGGACCGGAACCGGAGAGCTGGCCAACTCCAGCTCTGGGGAGACTACTTTCGTCCCCACAGACCCACATATCCTCCCAAGATTTTCTGGCGCCGTTTCCGGATGAGAAGATCTTTGTTCAACCGTATTTGGTTGGGGGTGATGCATTTTGATGACTATTTAATATGCAAGCCAGATGCATGTGGTGCCCTTGGTTTTTCATCATACCAGAAGTGCACCGCCGCCGTTCGCATGCTTGCATATGGAATTGCCAGTGATCTTGTGGACGAGTACGTGCGGATGAGCGAGTCCACATGCCTAGAAGCAATGTACAAGTTTTGCAAGGCCGTGGTGCAGGTGTTCGGCCCCGAGTACTTGAGGGAGCCCAATGCTGCCGACATGACCCGGCTCTTGGCCATCAACGATGCCAGAGGGTTCCCTGGGATGCTTGGCAGCATAGATTGTATGCACTGCGAGTGGAGGAACTGCCCATTTGCTTGGCAGGGGCAGTACAAGGGCCATGTTGGGGCATGCACGGTCGTGCTTGAGGCCGTGGCATCACAAGATTTGTGGATTTGGCACTCGTTTTTTGGCATGGCCGGCTCGCACAATGACATCAACGTGCTGTAGCGGTCTCCGGTGTTCAACAGGCTCGCCAATGGCCTCGCACCCCAGGTGACCTATGAGATCAATGGTCACGAGTATGACAAGCCTTATTATCTTACTGATGGGATTTATCCTACATGGACTACTTTTGTGAAGACCATCTCCAATCCTAATGATGAGAAGAAGAAGAGGTTCGCCAAGGAACAAGAGAGTGCTAGAAAGGATGTGGAGCGTGCATTCGGTGCCCTCCAGTCACGGTGGGCTATTGTTCGCCACCCCGTTAGGACATGGGACAAGGACCAACTCTGGGAGGTGATGGCAGCTTGTGTGATCATGCACAACATGATCGTGGAGGACGAACGCGACAAGGGTATGCATGATCAGGCTTGGCAGTTTCAGGGTCAGTTGGTTGAGCCACAGGGACCGTCCACATTTGATCAGTTCCTCGACTTCCACCGTGACATTCGTGAGAAGGTGTCTCATAACCAGCTCCAAAATGATTTGGTGGAGCATGTCTGGCAGCACTACGGTAACCAGTAGTTCCATATGATGAACTACTGGTCTTATTTTTATTTGGTTTGTAAGACTATGCATGAAACAATTTGTTATTTGTGAAACAATTTGTATTATTAGCTGAATTATTTAGATTGTAATAACTATGTGATGAATCATTTGGATTGTATTATTTTTTGGATTGTAGAATTTATTTTGTTTCCTATGTACTTGTTTTGTATGGATTGATAAAAAAGATCAAAATGATCAAAAACCTTGGCCGGGTGGACTCGATGCGTCGGCCCACCCCCTATATATGAATGAAAATGGCCCATATATGGCCTGTTTAACTAAAAAAACATGCGGGCGGACTCGATGCGTCGTCCTGTTGGGGGCACTGGCCAGAAAGGGGCGGACATGGGCCGGACGCGCGTCCGTTCCCCGACCCAAACGGACAAAACGCGGACCCAACGCGCGTCCGTTTGGGTCGCCCCATTGGAGTCATCCTAATTCCTTTGCATATGGGCAATGACATCGCCAATTCATTCTGTTAATATCTCAAAAGAAAAATAAATTCATACAATTAGATCATTAGTGGTTCAGCCTTCAGGGATCAACAAGTGCAATATATAAGCAATGAAGCATACATTAGGCGTTTAGCTTTCTTTCTATGATTCTCTGAACTCCGAACTGTTGTCAGAATGCTTCTTTTGCTCAGCTTCTCATATTGCTTTAGCCTACCAACAGACAATTTTCAGTTGCATGTGTGTGTGAAATAAATATACATACTGGCGTAAAAAATACTTGGATTGTGTGGTTGAATTTTACACTGTTTGATCAATCCAAGTAAGTGAAAAGTCACTTCATTTTAAACCGTATTCTCTGCTTTTCTTTCCATGGTTGCAGTTCTTCTACCAGAACAGCGGACACTCAGCGTGCATACTCGCATTCCTCGCTTAGCTTTCTTCCTCTGATTCTTTGTTGTCTGAACTCTGGTTCAATGATTCTTTTGGAGCTTCCACCTCTTTTGTTGTTTCCTGCTGCAAGATTTTTGTGGCCAGTTCGTCGGGCACCCAGGCCTGGGCGGCCCATCCCCACCATTTTGACAGCGTGTCGAACATATCTACCACGACAAATAATGAGCCGGGTTACAGTTCATTTCATGTTGTTGAACATTTCGGCTGTTGGTATATACTTGGGTTTACTAGTATTCGTTCAGTGTATATACTAGTAATTTTTTTGTCTTGTATCTCTTTGATGTCATTATGTGCAGTCTTAGCCATAGCCAGTACTAAATGTTGTTTCAGTGACTAAGTTTTATTGTAGCTGACGATTAAATGTGACAGATTTTCCTCTCCATCTGTTCACTTGCTACTTTCACCAGAACTTCTTTTTAAATTCGAGGCATTTTAAATCTGCGAACTTTTTTCAAATTTGGGACCACCTTTCAAATTCATGATTTTTTTCAAAATTGAGACATTTTAAATTCACGTTTTTAAAATATGTGAATGTTTTTTAAAACTCATGCAAATTTTCAAATTAATGAACTTTTTTTAAAATTGGGACGTTCTAAAATTGTGAACACTTTTTTAATTCATGGGCTTTTTCCTAATTCATGAACTTTTTTGAAATTTGAGACATTTTAAAGTCGCGAGCCTTTTTATGTGTGACATTTTAAAATCTGTGAACATTTTATTGTTTCACAAAAAAATAAAATTACACGAAAAAAACAGAAGGATAATCCTTTTTTTTAAGGAAACAGAAGGATTATCCTGAATAAGAAGGTGTTTTCCTGAAGGAGAGCGTAGGTATATATTGGGCCGACCACAAGTGTGGACGCTATGGGCGTCGTATAGTAGTCCAGCCCGTTTATTGCAAGCTAAGAGCATCTCCAACCACACCCCTCAAACAGCCTCTAAACCGGTTTATTATGGTTTATTTCTGTCCGGACGTGTACGGGCGCGTCCGCTCCCTCCAAACTCACCCCACATATGGGGTGAGTTTGGGGGCGTCCGGGCGTGTCCGCATGCCCACTATGGACCAATCACATGCCTACTTTTTCTTTCTTTTGTCTACTTTTTCTTTCTTTTGTCATTCTTTGATTATTCTCTCTCCTACTCCACCAATCACATGCAAGGTCTCCACAATTTGGGGTGATATTTGAGGACCATGGTTGGAAGAGCTCATTTTTTAGGTTACTCTGTGTACACATGCCCGACACTTTGGGGATGAATTTAGGACCATGACTGGAGATGCTCTAACCTGCCAAAGCCCAGCTCAAAGTCCAATCCAATTGCTTTACGAAACAGAAAAGGAGAGGAGCCAGCTCAAAGCTGTCCGTCCTCAGTCCTCACTACCAAAACTCGACCTCTCCGCACGAATCGGGAGCCAGGCTGAGCTCCCAACCGACGCGCCATGGCCGAGGCCACAAGAGCAGACCTCCCAGAGGAGATCTTCACCTGGGAGATCCTCGTCCGCCTGCCCCCCAAAGCCCTCCTCTGCTGCCGCGCCGTCTGCCGCGCCTGGCGCCACGCCACATCTACCCGCGACTTCCTCTGACGCACCACGGCCGGCAGCCCTCCCTCCCCGTCGTCTGCAACTACGAGTATGTCGGCGGCCACTGCTACCAGAGCATTCTCACCTTCGACCACCGGTCCGCCGACGATGCTCAGCTCCAACACGTCGTCCGGCTTGACAGTAAGTTCTGTCTAGAGGCGTCCTGCGATGGCCTCTTCATCCTCTCGACCTGCTACAGGAAGTACTCCGTCCACAACCCGGCAACTCGTCAGTATGATCGCCTTCAGGAGATTGATGGCTTCAAAGTCTTGGGGATGTACGAGCACGGCCCTACTGGCCAGCATCGACTATTGTTGTACTGGTTCCAGGAGTCGATGCGGTATGATAATCCAACATTTGAAGGATTAGATGGCTCCTACATCTTCACATTAGGCTCTGGCCAGCCGCCGAGGCACATAGGGTGCTCAGAGGCAGAGGAAGTCATGTCCCAAAGAGCAGCTCTCCTGTTCGATGGTTGTCTGCATTGGCACCTTGCGGAGGTGAAGAGTGGAAGCAACATGATAATGGTATTTGATACCACCGCCGAGTCGTTCCGGCAGATGCCTTGTCCAGTTGATGATGGTGTTAGTCTGTTTGAGATGGATGGCATGCTCAGCATGTACAGATTTTGCGATGAAGATACAAACATTGATATCTGGTTGTTACGGGACTACGAAAGAAAAGTATGGGCCTTTAAGTGCCGGGTGGAGTTGCCGGTTGCAGAGTTCAGTGTGCAGTTCGAAGAGTTTGACGTTTATTATCGGACTGTGGTGGTAGCCACCTCTTGTGATGGTGATGTGCTTGTGCTGGTCAGAGTTGGCGAGTGTCTACTTATGTTGACATCCATAGAAAGTTGGTTGCCAGTTTTCATTGCGAAGGCCTTTACCCTACTCAACTTCGGCTCAAACAAACCCTTGTTCCGCATACCTTCTTTCCGACACTACAGGGTTATGCTGTGATTGGTTCTCCTTCTAGCTGATGGTTGTTCTGACACTTCTTTAATTCCTTAACTATCGCTATCATTATGAACTGTAGTATCAAGTTTGTTGATGCACATAAAGTTATGATCAAGAATGTCTCGCTGATGTGTGGTTGCATTATCAAGAAGGTCTCGCTGATATGCTTTGAGGCTGAAGGGAGGGACCGTGCATGTTGATGCTAAAATTACAGTCATTTTGGTGTGCATTGGAAGATCTGCTAACTGTTCTGCCTCATATTTCTATTTTCTTGAACTGGAGAATTATTTTGATTTTCTCGTCTTCGTAGCAGATAGTAGTTAGCAATCTACCTGCCTCATGTCTCTGTTTCTTGAACTAAAGAATTGACTTTGTGTTTTTTTATCCAGGTCTTAGGTTTTATTCCGAGAGATTATCTTGTGCTCTTCTCAATGCTGAGTACTCATTTTTATAGAAATCTACATGTGTTACTTATCTTGTGCTCTTCTCAATGCTGAGTTCATTTGCTAGCTTCACCTGATTCTTAGAAGAGCTTGGAGCACTGCTGGTTACGTTTAATTCAATGATTTCACTATAATCCATTTCATGTTCTGTTATAATTTGGCCTTTGAGTTTAATTGTTTGGAACTGTTTCTGTAGTATGTCACTCTAGTTGCTATACATTTTATGGAATTAATCCATGCATCATGTGATTTTCGATCTTAACATAAGCTAAAGAATTAGAACTTGTACCGTTATGGAGAAGAGAGGTTTGTCATGCTCAGGCCCCGGTCCCTCATTTAGGTTTCTCTTGTGCCACTGTAACTGCCGCTATGTTCATTATCCTCAGTTGGTGACTCTGTCTTGATCAGTCGTATGCCCAGCTGCTCACTTCACTTATAAAGGCTACTCATGGTCAATTATCCGCTGCATTCATGTTCCTTTTGGGTTCTACTAGCACACATGCCTGTGCGTTGCAACGGGAGGATAAAAAGGATTTGTAGCGAGACATGATTGAACAACAATTGTGAAAACGGAACTATTGACGTCTCGCATGTTTTGTAAAACATACGCCCAGCTCTTCTCATTATCCTTAGTAAGAAAAAATTCTCAACTTGAATTTTATTGAATCAAAGTGGCGATTTTTTTTTAATAAAAAGCCCTTTTAACTCAGTGGTAGAGTAATGCCATGGTAAGGCATAAGTCATCGGTTCAAATCCGATAAAGGGCTTTTTAAATTAGTGGTAAAGTAATGCCGTGCTAAGACGTAAGTCCTCGGTTCGAATCTGATAGAATACTTTTCTACTAAAATTCATTCACTTTTTTCTTTGTTTTTGAAACTTTCTCCATTTTTTATAGAATTTTATGATAGCCCATTGAATCGTGAATATGTACGCAATCATTTGCATAACTCAATTTTCAAGATATCTGTATTTAAATTCAACCACCATATACAATGCAGCTAACTATTTATTTAAATTCAACCGCCCCATACAATGCAGCTAGCAGCCACGAGCTCCGATTTCTTCTTCTCATCACAAAAGAAAAAGAAAGAACGCTACTTCGCGTACAAACAGTCGAGAAGCTGCTACGCATGCAGGCTACGCGCCGGATGGGGATCTGGCTATCCCGTGGTTGCTGCGCCCACCGGTGTACCAGCGAAAGGGAGAAAAAAAATCGAAGGAGAGGCACCGGCCGATCCGTGCCCGTACGTTCGGTAGAAGTTAAGGACCAGTGTTGCCCAGATTCAGTAGAAGCAACAACCCTAAGGCCAAGCCCCAACCTCCCTGACCAGTATGAATACTGAAAGCACCGTTTGGATTAATCTTCAGAACACTGAAGGTGGCCTGCAACCCTGAACCATGGGCTAGCGAATGGGTTGGACAGCTAAAAATTCCAACAAAATAAGAAGAAAGCTCCCAGAGGCCACAGTGGCACCATCCACCGGCCAGGCCGCAGCCATACGCCATATCCAGTGCGAGGAGAACGGATCCGAGCCTTCCAATGGCGGATCTCTTGGGTGGAGGCGAGGCCCCGCCGGCCGCCGCCTCCCTTCTCATCGGTGGACGTCTCCGCCTCCCTCCCCGTCAGTGGACGCCGCGATCTCCATCCCCTCCGCCCCTTCTTCCGTGTACCCATCAGTCATCAGAACTGGAGCCTGAAAGCCCCACCTGCATGCGCGCTGCTTTGTGTCCGGATCATGCCTCAGGCGAGCGGTGGGCAGGCCCTCGTCCGAGACCTGGCGGCAGCCGCAGTTCACCGACCTCCTCGACATCCTCCGCTCCTTAGACACCACTCTGATCATGTCGAGGAAGCTCTGCCCACGATCCTCGATCACCTAGACATAGCACACAATCCCTATAATGCCTTCGCAAATCCAACGAACACATACATGACAGATTGATGGATCACCCCCATAATGCCTTCGCAAATCCAACGAACACATACATGACAGATTGATAGATCATGGCGCGGGCCCGACGTCGCTGGCCAAGAGGTGAAGGTGCGGCTACCCGGATAATAGCGCAGGCCCGCAGAAGGCTTGCGGTCGGCGCGGGCAAGTCACCAGGTCGTCGTTGCCAGGGCCGGGCAGACCGTCTCACGCGCAGTCTTCCTTCTTCGCCGGCGATGTAGACGTCCACTCCACCGCGCCGCTATGTGCCTCTGGCGACGCCGCCGTATAAGCTCACGCTGTCGTCCCTATGGCGGCACATAGCGTCTCGATTGGTCTTCCCGTCCCATATTTAAGCCCACTGCGCTCCAAAACTCGATCGGTTCCGATTGAGAGAAGAATTCTTCTGACCTACGGATAGGCTACGACGTACGAAACGCTCCAAAACTCGATCGGTTCCGATTGAGAGAAGAATTCTTGACCTACGGATAGGCTACGACGTACGAAACCAAACGACGACGACAAGAAACGCTCTAACGGACGAAAATTTGGGGGAAGAAACACTCCTCCCTTTATTATTAGGTATAGATAGATGTGTGCGAGACAAATGTAAATACTGGTCATAAAATGTTCTCATTGTGCTTACACTATGGACTCAATATAAAAGTTCAACACGCAGACTAATTAATATTTGTCAAATCATCTGCTGTGTGTCTTTGTTTCCTTGAACTCAAGAACTGACTTGGAATTTCTGAGTTTGTCTGTATTTTAGATATTGTACAGTGGTATTCTTAGTACTACAAATTTAGCAAATATACAAGTTTCTATTTTTGTTGTTTCTGCTGACGTTGAAATTAAGTTATCCACTTTGTTCACTAGCAAAGAACACCTGATCTTTAAAAGGGTTTGGAGCACTACTCGTTAAATGAATGATTGGATCATAGTCAAAATTTCGATGAAATAGTGTGTTGCAGTTCAGTCTTATTGTATTTGGTTAGGAATGGAAACATGATGTTTAATTAATTCCATCTTTCTGCTACATCATTTGGAATCATATTTATCATTTCAGTTTAGCTGCTAATCAATGAAAGAATTAATGGTTGTTATGATGTTCTATGAGATAAGCTCGGGAAATAAAACTTGCAGTGATAAGCACAACTGGACAAGAAAGGTTTGCCATGGTCATGCTCAGGTCCCGAACTGTGCTCGCCGATGGACACAGTAATTCTGTAATTCTTCTGCCATGCTCACTGTCTCGAGAACTTGTCTCTTGGAAGACAGCAACATGTACTGTGTCCCAAATCCCAATATAGTTTGAAGAGTATGTTGAAAAGCTGCTGTGTATGTTTGTTTGTGTGCTTATTATAAACATCAGATCTACAGCCTCTCATCGTTCACTTCAGCTTCTTGTTTGTACATATCTGTATGTTATGTTAATCAATTCGTTGCTTTGACCATTGATTTGCTTATTTATCCCAACGCCAGACGTGGCTGCCAAGTTCCATGTCATATTGTCATTTTCCTGTTTGGAGTACCTCTGTTTCTTTCAATCACAACATGTCAGTGTCTAATGTCGTCGTCAGACACATTTTGACCCAGAGGACCAAAATCCTCGTGCATAAACGTTGATGCTTGGCAGCCACGCTTAACCTATCAGCATCAGTCAAGCACTGAACAAAATCTATACACATGCAGGTGCTACGCAGTTTCCACAGATCATATTGCAGTTCCCTATAAATACCCCCATCTCCCCTGCTTCCTCACCATCTTGCTACTCCAGTCCTCAGCTGAAGGTAGCAGCTAGAGCTGACAAGAATGCAGAAGCCGAGCGTAGAGGAGCCCCTGCTCGTCACCGGACCCGAGAAGGGCGATGAGAATGCTGCGGCAGCGGAGGCCAAGCGCCTTGTGCGGCTGGCGGGGCCACTGGTGGCAAGCGGCATCCTCCGGTGCGCGCTGCAGCTGGTGTCCGTGATGTTCGTTGGCCATCTCGGCGAGCTTCCCCTCGCCGGCGCCTCGCTAGCCGCCTCCCTCGCCAACGTCACTGGCTACAGCTTGCTGGTGCGCATCTCTGCACATGCATTTGATTAGACTACATGCTTAGTTAGCATGTACGGTACTCATTAATTGATTGCTCGGCAAGCTGCAGGTCGGCATGGCCAGCGCGCTGGACACGCTATGCGGCCAGGCGTTCGGCGCGCGGCGGTACCACCTCCTCGGCGTCTATGATCAGCGGGCAGTTCTCGTTCTCGCGCTGGCCTGCGTCCCCATCGCCGCGGTCTGGGCCAACACCACCGGATCCTGCTGTTCCTCGGCCAGGACCATGCCATCGCCGCCGAGGCCGGCGCCTATGCGCGGTGGCTCATCCCGTCCCTCGTCCCGTACGTGCCTCTCGAGTGCCACATCCGGTTCTTGCAGGCACAGAGCATCGTCGTGCCGGTGATGGCCAGCTCCGCCCTCACGTCGCTCACCCACGTCCTCATGTGCTGGACGCTGGTGCACAAGGCTGGCATGGGGAGCAAAGGTGCGGCGCTGAGCAGCGCCCTCTCCTACTGCATCAACTTGGCCATACTGAGCCTGTACACGAGGCTATCGGGAGCTTGCAAGAGGACGTGGACTGGGTTCTCCATGGAGGCCTTCAAGGAGCTGCGCCAGTTCGCGGAGCTCGCATTACCCTCGGCAATGATGGTTTGGTGAGACGCACAAATCAAACTTGTTTCTCAACAAGCCGTCTTGCATATATTTTTCAACCAAATTAATGGAAAAAAAATCTGTACATATGTGCAGCTTGGAGTGGTGGTCGTTTGAACTGCTTGTGTTGCTCTCTGGTCTTCTGCCTAATCCTAAGCTTGAGACCTCAGTACTTTCGATATGGTAGTCAAGACAACTTTTATTTGCATGCACTACAATATGTACTCAACAAAACTTTTGCTCTTTCCTTCTTGCTAATTAAGTTGTGCACTGTTGAATTCTGCAGCCTTAATACGGGCGCTCTCATGTTCATGGTGCCAGCTGGTCTCTGCACAGCCATAAGGTACCATGAGATTCACGAACACAATTTGCAGGGCCTGAAAATGTGGAATGGTTTTTCTGTCTGTATGCTGACTGGTCTTTTTCTGTATATACATACAGTACACGCGTTTCCAATGAACTTGGTGCCGGTAAGCCTCAGGCAGCGAAGCTGGCAACCAGACTAGTTGTATGTATGGCCTTGTGTGAAGGCATGTGATCTCTGTTACAATGATTCTGCTACGCAAATTCTGGGGTCATATGTACAGCGACGAGGAGGAAGTTGTCACATACATTGCCCAGATGATACCGGTTCTCGCGATATCGTTCTTTATAGATGGAATCCATACTTCTCTTTCAGGTACGAGCATTAATGAAGTATCCTGATTTGCCACAAAAACAGTCTGGAACATGGTGACATGATCATCGTCTGTACATTTCAGGTGTGCTAACTGGATGTGGTGAGCAGAAGATCGGCGCACGTGTCAATCTTGCCGCGTTCTACTTGGCAGGCATCCCCTTGGCCGTGTTACTTGCATTTGTCCTGCATCTGAATGGAATGGTACGTACTATGTCATCATCTTGAGTACCAATCTTAGCAGTAACTTCTTATTTCACTGGCTACATGAATAAGTCTCAAAGACTGGATTTGTTGTGCCTTCAATAGGGGCTTTGGCTCGGCATCGTTTGCGGTAGCCTCACAAAGCTTTTGTTGCTCTTGTGGATTGTACTTTCAATAAACTGGGAAAAGGAAGTAAGTACTTGCAATTTGTATATCACCATGCATTTTCCTTTTGACAGCAATATCTGATGCATCTTCTTATTTCTCTGTTTATTAAATTCAGGCAATTAAAGCAAAAGACATGGTGTTAAGATCTTCTCTCCTGGTTGCATGAGGACAATGTCACGGGGCAAATTGCATTTGGTGATACGATTAAGCATGCAAGCGACTAGAAAATAATTGATACCTAGCTAAGGCATTCAGCTTTGAAGGGCGGAGAGAAAATGTGAATAGTGTAGTAGACTAAAATTATCGAGTCATAAGCATACTTGACGAAATATTCATTTTAATTTGATTATTTCGGTGAAGATGTGTCGAAGCTTTTCCTGAAGGAATCATATAATGACTCCACCATTCCCATAGAGAAGCGGATTTTTAGCTCCGAGATCCAACAATTCAAAATTTTACAGAAGTTTGAAAAAATGGATTGAGTACTCGGAATCTACCAAGCTCCCAGATCTTTTTATTTATAAGCTACATAGAAAAGGAAAATGCAGTGAATTAAATTTGCAAACAGTGAATGATAAAAAACTAAAATTATATGATATAAATTTGATATATTTGTATGGTTTTCAAATTGTATTTTCTTATTTTTTACAATAAAAATAAAATTTAAAACTCCAATGGTTTAATGGACTTATCAGCCCATTAACCATCCCCTCCCTCACATAGCACCGAATCTGAAAAACCACCATAGGTCACCGCCTCCTCTCTTGCGGACTTGCGTCGGCCCAAATATATCTCCATGTGAGTGTAAACAATCTTAGGTTTTCACCTATTAAGATGGGTGTCTAAAATATTTCTCCATGTGAGTTGTGTCGACATGCATGGTTTTCAAACCCGCTGGGTTAAACATTCCTGTATCAGTTCTGAATAATCAATAAAAGGGCAATAAGTTCCGGAAATCCGTTGCAGCTCCCGAGCACCAGTTCTCCCGTTATTTGAAATTTTTGAAAATTGTACTTTTTTTCTTCCAAAAATTCTGAATTTTTTTACACAAATACATATACATATTACGCAAGTACGGCAGAAATTTCGTAAAGAAATTCATTATATGTTGGGCTAGGAAAAAAAAGAGAAAATGCTGACAGATTCAACACACTTTTTTCACTTTTTACTGACCAGAATTTCGTTATTTTTATACAGTTCGGAATACGACGTTTTTTGCACCGAAAATTGGCACGCACGTAGGAAACATGCATATGTATCATAGGAAATGTTTTCGGATTTTTTTCAAACATAAATTTAAATTTTTCAAAATTTTAAAATATCAGGTGCACTGGTGCTCGGGAGCTGCAAATCTGCATCCAATAAGTTCTCACAAAAAAAAAACAATATTAATATGGGCGTTTCAAAGAGAGGTTAGTCTAGCTTTTGCACGTTGGATCTATAGGATTTCTTAAAAGTTCTATATTGATCTTCGTCGCCTATATTTTCTCGATTTGTTTGATCTAACGTAATTATTTTGCTTGATCAATAAAGTCGAGGTTATTTCTTGATGGTCACTTGTGATTATGTTGTGATTACTTCATGTCATTCTTGGATACAACTGTTTTAATTTTTATGAAACTTTGTAATATATTGGTCAGAAAAACCGATATTGATTAGTCTCGCTTAGTAAAGTCCGTCAGACATGGCAGAACAGAACCAAGTAACACATTAGCACTCAACACACTACAGCCTATTTTCGCACGTTCATGAGCTACTCTGTTTTCAGACCGATTTACTTTCGAGTAAATGACATCAGTTAGAGACAGAGTGAGGCCCTTAATCTCCTTAACAGTGCAAGAGATTGCCTACTGGCTGGTCCCTTTAGAGTTAAGTTCAGAAACCAGAGTAGCACAGTCGTTTATAACACGTGACGGCCCCGCAACATTAGTTATAAGAGACTGTATAACGTGTAGTGAGTCCAGCGACAACTTTAGCAGCTTCGGCGTTCGCACAATCCTGCAGATTCCCCACGCAGACACGAGAACAACACCAGCACAACACCCCATGATCCAGTGCACATGAAGAAATAGGCTTTCGTCCCGCTATATTAATATAGCAACCATCTGATACAACAATGGGGCCACAGCTGGGGCAAACAACACAGTCATGCCCAAAAGAAAAGGAAGAGAAAAAAGAAGAGAAAACAAAGCCGACACCGGCAGATCAACGAAAACGAAAGTGACTCGCAACCGCTGCGTTCTCTCCGGCGAATTCCCACCACGAACCTGGCACTCTAAATCACCGCGTACCAAACAACACCTCCAATAAGGAAAGCGACGACGTCGACACTGTTGCCCGGTCTAGACCTAGGGTTTCCCCCGGTACGCTCCGAGGAGTGGGGAAGAGGTACACCCGACGCCCCTCAAGAAGGACGGGTGACACTCTCAAGCGTCACCGCGTCGGTGCCAAACGACAAGGATTTCTCCTGACCCCCAAAAAACCACATCCCGGACAATCTGTAGCGCTCCACCAATCTTGCCGCCCACCAACAAACGCCACCACGGTCTTGAAGTCACCATCGTCGTCTCACCATGGCAAAAGTAGCAAGGCCGGTCAGCCCGAGACGAAGCAGCCGTAGACAAATACCGACAGTATCACGACCACGTGGGAGGGAACAACCTCCAACGTCATAGACGGTAGCCGACCGGACGCTACGACAAGAGCACACCGAGCCATTGGGACCGGAGGGCGGCAGCAGCGCAGCCGCCTGGAGGGCATCCTCCACCGCCATCGGCGGGTGCTGACCGGACACGGCAGCAGGGACACACCAGGCCAACAGGCCCGGCCGAGCCCGGGGGCTCGTAAAGTCCCCGCCGCCATGTTACTGCACGTAGGCTGCCACCGCCGCTACCCTCTAGTCCGTAGGCTCGGCCGGACCCCAGCTAGGGCCCTGAAGCTCCCACCGCCACGTTGCAGCAGGGGTGACATCATCTCTGTCATCTCCGTCGCTAGCCGCCCATCAGGACAAACCGAGGGCAACTAGGCAAGCCCGCCCTAACCCAGATTGGGCCCAAAGGGCCCAGATCTGGGCCTGCAGGGCCGGACTCACCACCGCTGCCCCAGCCACCAATGGTGGCGCCACCACCATCATGGCCACCGGCGCTGCACCAGGAGAGACCCGCCGCCGCGCCAGACCGTTGCCGCTGAGGAGCACCACCTGGGCCGGAGCTGCCCCGCGCCACCCAAGCACCAGGAGGGAAAAGGACCGAGATCCGCCGCCACCGGCGGCGCCGCCCGGCCAAGAGCCGGCGCGCGCACCGGCGACGGCAGGAGGGAGGAGGGAGGGGGAGGTTCGGGGGCGAGGGACGGAGGGCGCGGCCCAGCCGCCGCGGGGGCGGCGCGGGTTGCGGCAGGGAGAAGGGGTCCGGAGAAGGGGTCGGGGAAAAGAACTTCAATCTCTCTCTGATCCAGTGCACATTTCCTCGCAAAAGCCTGCATCAAAGTTATAAGTTTTGCCAGTGACTTGAAGGTTTCTTCCATGTTTCAGGTTTCTCCTTCTGATTGCAAATGTGACTGTCGCTGAGGTGGCCAATTGTTTGCTTCCCATTTTGGGTCAATTAGTGCCCTATTATCTCTAGAAACATGATCCATGCATGGCACCGGGAGAGGTTTAATAGAAAATTACCAAACATTCCTTGAACGGTTGGGCCAAACTTTGACCCAAACCTATTTAACAGTTGGATCATCAACTTAATTATACACCTTAAATTTTGTGGTACGATGTACCATAAAAAAAAACCTTTGATAAAAAGTTGTTCCGTTCCAGATATGGCCTTGATGAAGACGTGGCACAGGTTTTGAAGGGATCTCCATCGAGATGGTGATTCGAACATAACTTTATGTCCATGTTAAAAGCGCAATTTCTTTTTCTTGGTTGACCACGTTATGTCTTATCGCGAGCTCACCGTTCGGGGTCGCGCGATCCGGATCCAACGACGCGGGCAACGCGGACGTCACGTGGGGGTCAGTTACGTCTGTGCGGACAGCATTTCCCCGTGCCCACCTCTCCTCCTCATTCCCCACTCGCACAGCTCCGCGCACCCGGCGAGCTTGCGCCGCGACCATCGCCGTCGTTCCTCGACCGCCGCCGCGCGCACCAATGTCGGAGGCATGCGGCGGGTTGGCTGGAGGTGGATGGAGGCGCCATCGTGGTCGAGGGTTTCTTCACCGGCGACGTCAGATCTACGACGGTGGTCGATTTCGCCAAGGAAGGTAACAACGCGATATTCGTCTCAACATGTCTGCTTGTTTCCCTCGCTCAGATCTGGTTCCTAAACGGTAACATTGCCCTCTCGCTGGGAAGTTTTGTGCAGACCAGGGGGATTTGTCTGTCGTGTTCGAGTTGTTTTTTTTTTCGGCGGAAGGTGGTGGAATCCGGGCTTATTTTTGCTGCAGATTGAAGAGACAAGGCACCTTCATCAATACACCGAAACCTACAAGTCAGATTTTTGGATGTAATCTCTCCTGGTACTACCGGACGATACTGGGAATCTGGGATTAGGTGCATTTGTGTTGTCGTTGAGCTTACATTATATGTAACTTTTCGGCATATCCGTTAGCATGAACCAAAATCTGCAACAGACTATGTTCTAGATGTAAGTTATCTTTGCCCTCTGATCGTGCCACTACATGTAAATTTTTCTGCAAATCCGTAAGCATGAACCAAAATCTACAACAGAGTAGGTTCTAGCTGTAAGTTATTTTTTTGTCGATGCATTTTTGTTTCTCTGATATGCCACTACATGTATTTTTTTTTTGCAAACCCGTAAGCATGAATCAAAATATACAGCATAAATGTTTAGATGTAATGTTTGGGTGAGGGGTTTTCAGATGTTTTTATCCCCTGACATATGAATGCTATACGACGGTAGATGTATATGATGCTATACGATTATAGATGTAAGTTTTTTTAGGGCATTCTGTAAGCATGAACCATTTTTTATGGAGTGTTTTTTGCAATAGCATGGTACAATGTAAGGTTTTATGGATTGTTAGCGCCCCCGTGCCCATGGTAGTTCCTTGCAACTACGTGTGTTTGGTTCATTGGCTATGAAAAAGTGGTTGGGGGCACCCCCAACCACGTGGTTGGTGGTAACCATTTTTCATGTTTGGTTGTGTGTGTTGGCTAGCCATGTTTTCTGTTTGGTTGAAGTGATAAAAAGTGGTTAGGGGTGGCCATATTTGTGTTTATTTTGAGGGATTAGAAATGCTTAGAGTGATATGGTCAATTATTTTTAAGATGCTGAGGAAACCCGTAATATATTTATAAAAGGGAAAAGTTTGTTTAAATATCTATACTATACAGTAATTTGGAGAGGGAAATTTCTTAATGTGTTGAGGTAAAATATCAGCATCTAAAATAACTTTGCTCAAATATTTAAAAGGAAAGAGTTAGTTCAAATATTTAAAAGTGAATATTTTGTTCAAATAATTACAAGGGAACGTTTCTTCAAATATTGTTAATATATAATAGTAAAATGTTTTCAAATATTTAAAAGCGTAAAATTACTTAATATATTTAAAGGGAAATGTTTATTCCAATATTATTAATGTATAAATCAAGAAAAGTTTGTTTAAATATTTAAAGTGAATATTTTGTTCAAATAATTAAAATATAAAAGTTTGTTCAAATATTCTTAATATATAAAAAGAATGTGTTTTCAACTATTTTAGAAGCTATTTTAGAAGGGTAAATTTGTTATTATATTTAAAGGAAAAAGTTTATTCCAATATTTTTAATATATAAAAAGGAAAATTTATTCTAATATTTAAAAGGTAAATGTTTGGTTAATATTTAAAAGGGAAATCTGTCAACTTTTCTTAATATTTATATAATAAGGGAAAAAAATTTCACATATATAAACGGGTAAAATGTCTTAATATATTTAATAATGAAAAGGTTTTTTCAAATATTAAAAAAGGGTAAATTTTCTATTTTGTGAGTACGATGAATATGTCGTAAAATGTTTCGCAGGTAATGGCAGGGACTCGCCCACGGGTGGTTGGCCTCAACCACCACTTTTATAGTGGTTGAGCTCAACCACTTTTTTGAGGGAATATGCCTAAAATTTGGCTACCCCACACACCCGACACCACAAACCAAACATGGGCTAACCACTTAAAAAATGGCTACCCACAACCACTTGGTGGCTAGCCACCCAACCAAACACACCCAAGTTCTCTTTTAAATGACCAACCTAGTGATCATTATGCTAGCAATAGAACCTTGTACAAGGATCAGATAATTGGAAGTGTCATGGACCTTCAGTTAAGCACTTCTAAAGAAAACAAGCATGTAATTTTTGTACACTGCAAAAAAAGGAAACAAGCTATGAATATTAAACTTTACTTAAAATTGAGAAAACATGCATCTACTTCTTGTACTTCATTATTTACATACAACAGATCATTCTCTGACTTGTTTTTATACTACTGTTAATACTCTCTGCTATCAAGTTCTTTTTTTTCGTGTCCTTGGAATGCAGGTTCAAGAAGATCTTGTCAGTCCAGCAGTTGCATCTTTGCGAAAAAAACTGTTAGTTTCTAAACTGGAGCTACAAATTTACTTGTGTTCAAATTTGGATCCAAATAAAACTGCTAAAATAAAAATTTAAGAGATGTAATTGCTGCGGCAATTAATGTTCTTTTGTTGGTATCACATAGCTTGTATAATGATGAGAAGTAACTTATATTGGCAGCAAGTAATGTACTTAGTTTCTGCAATTCTACTTTTCAAATCAAGAATAAACTGTGCATTCTTACAGTAAGACTTGTCCCCCATGTTAGCAACCTAAACTGTGCTATTTAACTTAAATAGCAAGGGAAGTAACCACAAAGTAAAAAAAAAAGATGGCATTGTTAGTTTGGGTATATGACAGTAAGAAAATATAGAACAAGAGATAACACTTTGGGTATTTGCTAGTTTTTCGTCTAATCGAGAGTTGGTACAGTCACAAGCCTAATGTTTGTTATGTCAGTAAGAAACCATCACTGCCAGTTATCCATTGATATGATATAATTCTACACTGCTTGGATGCATGTTTACATCTACTGTAAGTTTGGTTATATGCAAGTACGAAAATACATGATACTTGCAGTTTGATTACTTTGCTTGATTTTCGTCTAATCGGGGGCCTGGTACTGTCATAAGCATGTAAGAAACTATTACTGCCCTTGTCTTACATTCATATACTTCTAAAACACATGGGTATATTGGTAAGTCTACTGTAAGTTTTTCAGAAACATGGCAGATGGGGAAACTACTGCAATTTTCAATAGTTACATTTGAAGCTTGAGAGATTTCTATTTTACACGCAATTTTTTACAGTTTAGATGATCCATATGTAAATTTACAGCATGAGTAAAAAGCATTGTAGATGAAAGGGACAGACTGGTGTAAAAAACCTTAGTGCGTTTTGTTTTCTGATCAGGGTTTTTTCAGCTGATGTAAAATTACAGTACCATGGTACATGCAAACTTACAGTACCATGATAGCATCTGGATCATCTAAACTTTACTTTCAATTGAGGAAAGTATCTGGATCATCTAAACTTACAGTAGCATGATAACATCTGGAGCATCTAAACTTTACTTTCAATTGAGAAAAGTATAATATCTGGATTATCTAAACTTACAGTAGCATGATCAGTTTTTACACCATGCTTTCAATAGCATCTGGATCATATAAACTTACAGTAGCATGCAAACATTCTAGTTATTTTGATTTCTTAACAAAGAAATAGTAGGGGTATAATAACCTACAGAATATCCCGTCGATTTTTACACAGGCATAGCAGATTTGTGAATTAGGTTCGATTTTCGTAGAAGGTTCAAATCAAGAGAGAATTCCTTCTGTGACACTGCCTTAAAACTTTGTTCCTTATTTGACACTCCTAATTTTTTTCTTCCCTGTATGACCTCTACCCATTTTTTCTTTCCTTTGGTGACACTTTAGTACATTTTCTTCACTAATGGTGTTAAAGAGAGGCGTGCAAAGACCCTTTTACCCCTGGCGTACAAATAATGCCATCCCACTAGTTCCAGCGAAACACAAACAGAAAAAGTCAAAATCACGCATCGCCTAGGCGTCTTCCTCCTGGTGCTTGCCTCGCCTGGTGCAGCACGTCGCCGGCGCAGTTCCTTGTGCTTGCCTCGGCTCCATCGCCCCACCCAAGTCCTCCAAAAGATCACATACCAGCTTCTGGCTGAGGTCGAGGGTGGCGTCCTGGAGGCGCAGTAGCTGCCGTCGTATTCGTCCTCTGCCGGCCGCCATCGGACGCGGCCTCAAGCAGTACCGGCGCGGTGGTGGTTCGCTCGAGAGGGCGGAGACGAGGTGCCGGCGTCGGAGGGCGGGGACGGGATCTTGAGGAGAAGGAAGAGGGGATCGGGTGGGTCTTCGCGGCGTGATCCCAACACCGGCATGCTCGTCCCTGAGACGTACTTCTTCGGCACCGGCGCGTCGAAGTTCGCCGTGAGTACCTAGGGCCGCGCCGAGCTTCTTCGACACCGGCGACGGCCTCCACCGGGCCGAATCGGCCGGCGGCGACGCGGCCATGGGCAACTCGATTCGGCGGCGGACGGCGTCGAGGCGTTGACGAGGGGGTCGCAGGCGGGGCGGCGAACGACGGCCGGGCGCACCTGGGGCCGCGTCGCGCCTCCTCCTGCACCGGCGACGGCGTCCAGCTGCCTGAATCGGCCGGCGGCGACGCGGCCATGGCGGAGCTTGATTCGGTGCCGTCCTAGCTCGCACGGTCGGGGAAAGGTGGGGCGGTGCGGCGGGCAGGCTCTGTGAACTTGTGGGAGCAGTGTTCCACGGCTGAGCTCACGCCACAGCCGCCGGAAAGGCGACCAATCCGGCGCCGCCGCTAGGGATTAGGGGTACGGGACAGAGACGAGCGAGAGATGGGGAATTTTAGTTCGATTCCGTTCGGTTCGATTAGATGGATTTGACGAGGGTAATTTTGTCCGCCCCACAAAAATTTAACTGAACAGTGTGACGGAACCGACGGCAGTGTCAGCAAAGGAAAGAAAATTTGGACAGAAGACATATAGGGAAGAAAAAATTTAGGAGTGTCAAATAAGGAACAAAGTTTTAAGGCAGTGTCACAGAAGGAATTCTCTCTCAAATCAATCATGGTGTAAGAACTAGTTTCAGAAATAGCGGGGGGTGTAAGAACTTGTTAGTTTGGGCAGCAAGTCCTAGTGGTACTAATTGGCAAGTAAATCCCAGGAAATTCTTACAACACAGTTTTTCACAAGCAAATGGATATGTTTCTCACAGTTTTCTGCCAAAAATTTCCTTATTTTGTACCTTTTTACATATAAGTCACAAGAAATGGCCCAGTTATTTGGTCACCAAATTTGCTCACGTTCTGACAAGATTTATATCTACATGATTACAGGGATGTAAATTGCGGATAGTCTACTAGTTGATTGAGGGAAGGAGCTCATGGAAGCATTGAAGAAACTGATGGGGCATGACCTGATGTTGATTTGAAGAACGCACATCTGTTTTTTTTTTCGAATCTTCTGCTTGCTGAAACTTTTTAGATCCTTTTTCTGCAACTTTTACTTCCTGATTGAGCTGCAATCAGTAGGATCTGTGTGTTTCTTTTGGAGAGATATCTATTGTTTAGGATAATGGAAAGTTTTTTATCTACATCAGGTTTTGGTATGCTGTTTTGTTGTTGAAACCTGGGGAAAGAGGGTCGGAGGGACTTTTCTCTTTTTACAGGGATGTAACTCTTTGGATTTCTTGGGGGCGAACTATTCCTACAGAGGTGGCTATATTGCAGCGAGGGGAGGAAGAAGAACACCTGGGGCCTGGCCATTTATGTCTGCGGGGTCTTGGGACCACGCGTCCCGCGCGTCCTAGGTCCTGGGTCGTGCGTGCGGGAATTCTTTCCTTTTGGCGAAACGTTTTCTTTCCGTTTTTGGCATGTCGGGACTGACCTCGCTATAAGCCAGATCGTGGTCGACCACGACGTAGCATCGTCCGGTTAAAAGCCTAGAACTACTTTTCACTGGTCCGCTCCGGCAGTAACACAACTGGGTTATCTTGTTTTAGTCGTGGTCTTCGAGAAGATGTTCCGACCTTGATTGGTAGGACCCAACATCCATAATGAAAATATTTGCTTGCCAAACACAAGATGGATCCTACATGTTGTCGCAAGATTGGTAGAGACTTAATTTTAGATGGTTTTTTTTAGACCGTTTCACCGTAGGGGAAGCCCCTACGGTATTTTATATATAAGACACAAAGTAGCAGTTACATGGGTGAACAGAGGAGGGGAAAGGAAGAGTCAAACAAGGATGACTCAACCAAACGGTCTAAAAAACAGGGCGCAGCCTGTGAGAACAAAAGAAAAACACTGAAAATTAAGTTTTCCTTAAAGCTTTTGTAGCAGCGAGAGCAGATCTGCTGTGAATGCCTTGGCCAGCTACAGGAGACAATTGCACTGCCAACGGCTAGTAATGTCCAGGCTTTTCAGATGCCTAGCACAGACCTGTTTTCTCATCCACTAAAAAAGAGAGCAGCACTGTCCACCAATGCTTGGACTGTCGAGGTCTTAACCCTATACTGATGCAGCAGAATATCAAGTTTAGTTCTCCTTCTCCAGCCCTCAAGGGATGGATCCACCCCATTAAAGATGTAGTCGTTCCGAGTCTTCCAAATGTTCCAAGCTACGCAAGCAAAAATCTTGACAAAGTGTGGGCGATGGAAGGTAGCATCAATCAAGGCCAACCTGGCTCTTATGTCAGAGATCCCAAGAAATACCCACTTGGAGCCAACATGCCTGAGCGAAGCTACATCTGAAGAAGAGATGATCCACATCCTCCACAACGGAATGGTTACACATGACACAATCTGGGCCACCATCCACCTGCCAGTGTTTGCGCATCATCATATCTTTAGTATTCAGACGATCATTAATCATCAACCAACAGAAAACTTTCAGTTTAGGCATGCATCTCGATTTCCAGATTTTTGTCATAGTGACATCCTTGGGTAAACTCTGAAACATGTACTGATAGAAGTTTGTTGATTTGTAGTCCTATTTGCCCCAGACAAAAGATCTCACATCTTTTTCCAATGATCGGTCAGTGTTTTCACACAAAAGCTGGAGCTCCTGAAATTCCTCAAAAGCTTCAGTCGACAGTGGTAATTGGAACAGAGAGCTGCGGTCATGTATGGCCAAGATTTTCTGAATATTCAGATCCTCTTTGTGCACGAAGGAGAACAATCTTGGGTATTTAGCAGCAAGTAGTTCATCATTATGCCAGTAATCTTTCCAGAACAGAACTGTGGAACCATCTCCCACTTGGCATTTAGTAATACTTCTGTAGATATCCACCAAACTAAATATATCCCGCCACCAAAAGGACCCTTTTTTTGACTGAGCATGAGGTGCTTCATCAGAGTACAAGGACCAAACTAACTTAACCCAAGGAATGTCGGCTTTTGAGAAGAATTTATGGAGTTGTTTCAGAAGTAACGCAATATTTTGCAGCCACAAATTTATCACACCTAAACCTCCCCTGTCTTTAGGACGACATACTTTATCCCAAGCAGCTAAACCAGCCATGGACGTAGAGTCTTCTCGTTTGTCCCATAAACAGTGGCGTCGAGGACTCTGTTTAGATGGTTTTTCGTATCTTGTCATGGTTATTTCATTGTTTCCTACTTCGAGGACTCTGTTTTGCAAGTTTTTTTTCTTGGCTCCCTTAAGCTTCGCCCAACCGTTCAAGGAAAGTTTGGTAATTTGCATCTCATTCGATAAAATAATGATGTACCATTAATAAAATGATGGTGTACTTATCTTGAGTACAAGCTTGAAGGTTAGCCTTTCGTTTCCAAAAAATAGAAGTATAAATGTATAATGCGAATGTAGTTATGACATATACTACTAAGGTAGTAAGGCATAGTATAAATTAGTAATTACGGAGCAGCTCGGTCACATGTCATAAGTGTGATGGCAACAACATTCTTAATACATTGTCCGACGGCTAAGCATGTTGTACTTTTTTTGCCAACCTCATTC
Source organism: Poa pratensis (assembly GCA_947311845.1). Classification (NCBI taxonomy): domain Eukaryota; kingdom Viridiplantae; phylum Streptophyta; class Magnoliopsida; order Poales; family Poaceae; genus Poa; species Poa pratensis. Next base: position 5,947,647 of record CAMZMU010000055.1, read on the forward strand.
CCCTCTCACTTTTCACAATTATCAGTGTCTTGTATAGCATACATGCTTAATCATACATGCAAGTTGTTGTTTATATAATATGTCACTTTCCACGCTCAAGTTGCCTTTGTAGTTTGAAGATCAGCTTATCCCCTATTTGTGGACTCAAGTTGCATTTACATATCGGTTAATGAATCATATGTCACCTATTCGGCCGACCTTCCTTGAAGCATGCATAACCACTTCTCAATGAGAATTACTAGGCAACCACTTCGCTTTGGATCTTGTAATATTAAATCGTTACACATAGAAGTACACCGTCTTAGTCATACACTAGTAAAACGGAGTACTTCCTCCATCTCCTATATCTAATGGCGTATTTGTTTTGCGAGATATATTTTAATCATTGATTTAATCCACAATATGTGAGAAATACTCACTCCGTTTCATAGACATTCTACACTAAAATTTTGTTTCAGATTGATCTATTCTATATTTTGGACATTGATGATTACATTCTCGATAATCAACATCAACATTTTTTTGTCAAAAAAGATAATGAACACCAACATATAAATTAAACACTCTTACACTAAAAAGGTGTTATTAATTTTAATGTAGATTGTATTGGTTGCTTACGTATCTAACTAGTACTATTAAACATGACTTACTTGTCTCAAAATTTGTAAAAGGTAGATTATCGAAATGGAGGGAGTATGTTACAAAATTATACGGTGGACAGATTTTTTTCAGTTACGATTTCAGTACTATAACTTTTATAGCACATCAGTCAATCTTTAACTTGAAAGTTCGTGTACACTACGTAAATTGGAACATAGAGGGTATTTGCAATAGCAGAGGCGAGAGGAAGATTTGTTCACCAAATGAATAGGTCCAGTGTGAGCACCAAGTTTGTTTGCCAATTCTAAGTACCACTTGTGATTACTAAAAAATATTTCTATTAAATCAATAATCCATTTCAAGTCCAGAAAATAAAATAATTATTTACGTCTATATGATACAACTGCTATGACCAGTAGTTTAATGATTAATTATATCATTTAGCTTATCATCAGCATAATTTGGTTTCAGTTTGAATTTGTAGGAAACTCTATGCTCCAATGTTTGCTTGGTGAAATAGAGCTGCCGACATGGCGATATAATGTTGTGCATATGGCTCGATCTATAATCCTACCCATCTTTCTATAAAGATCGTATCGCGGAGTTGAAAATCTAGATTTCAGATGAACCCTGGTCAGTCATTTGTTCAAGATAGGTGCATGTACCACAATTTTTTCTTCGAAGCTTCGAGGTGTTTGGTGAGAATCAGAATCTTGTACCCTCCCAGTATGTTTTTTTTTTGTCTCAGATAAGAAATCAAAGCTATCTAGATCGGTCTGACATGTCAGATTGATCGAGACCGCCAACACCCTGCATCGCCAGGCGATGGTAGATATGCCCGGGATAGACATGCAAAAGGAGGAGCTCTGTACTCTAGTTCGTACCTAACAAAAAAAGCCAGTCTTACATAGTCTACTAATGTTGCACGTGCTGAGAACCGTAAAGACGACGTTCCAGTAAAATTGATCGTCGCGCACATAAATAGTAGTCTACCGTAAATACTTATTAGGAAAGGAAAGAGACATGTTCATCGTTATCATAGTACATCGACATGATCAACAATAAGGCTAATTATATCTAGCTATAGCTCCACTTGCAGGGATCAAACTAATGGCTTATTCTATTTGATATGTCTAGACTGATTACTAGTTTAAGTAAATGCCAAGAGGTTAGTTCATCTGTCACACGCTGAGGCACGGCAGCACACAGTGCATCGGCATCCTAACGAGGTGCCCGGCAGCCTTTTGTGCCACACCCTGCTAGCTCCTGCTCATATTATTTCCACATCGTCTCATGGTTATTCCATTTTTTTTGTCTACTTCACGTGCTATGCATTGCAAGGTGATGTTTCGGCTCCGGTATCTAACTTATTTTGCCTCATTTGATAAAACTAGTTGGCATGTACGTGCAATGCACGTCTTCACAATTAAATAGTATAATTTATAAATAGGACGTCTACACAATTAAACTGGATAATTTACGCCTGAAAAAAAGTGAAATCTATAAGTAGGAAAAGCCGTACTTAGCTAGATTACTTCTTTTGATGCAAGTAAATATTAACACAAATACCTATTAATATGGTATCAAAACTCATCATCTGTAAGGAAAGTCATGACAATATATATGCATTAAGTGTGCACTAAGGTAATGACTGATTGTTACACTCAAAAAGTTCAAACAAATAAAAGACATAAGATCGTGAAGAACAGAAGAAGATTCATATAGAAAACATAATATGAAAAACAACGTGGATTTCCTAACAAGTGTGATAGGTAAGCATTCCCTTAAGACTGCCCGATGTGGGGCCAAGATTCACGCTGTCGTTTATGTCCGTTCTGTACACAAAAAATAGCAACCGCCCCGTTCATTTTAACGAAAAAAATACAAAAAAGTTCCACCGCCTTCGGCAAAAAATTCCTTATCCGTGTCGTATGTTGCTACGGGTAAAGCGTAACAAATATTATGCTCTATTATCAGTGTAGTTGAACTTCTTGCCACCGCCCGAAAAACCTTGGCAAGTGATTATTTATTCCGTTTGTTGCAAATAATGTCACTCCATCGAACCTTAGCGATCAGCGGAACGTGGTAAAACACACCACCGAATTTTTTCTGAGCTAGAGGCGTTGGTTTAGTCAAATTCAAATTTAGTTTAATTTATAAAGTTTGATAAAGTTGGATGAAACTTAACTTTGCTAATTTCGGAAGAAATAATTAATATCTGAAGGTACCAACATTTTACTTGAACCGAAATTCAAATCTTGAGATAAATTGCATGTGAATAGAAAACTTATCAAATCTACGTGATCAGTACGGCCTTGATCTGCATGGTCGACATCTCATAGTGCAACCACTCTATGTCTCTATCGTATTTGTATCTGCAGATCAGTTTGCTGTTTTCTACGTGAGAAAATTCCGTGACTGCATGAACCATCTCTGCTTTGGGCATGTCGTCTGCTACCAAAGAGCTCCTGTGCGATTATACGGCAGTGGCCGACACACGCATGCGTATAGTTTGACCTGTACAAGATCCTTGGTTGCACACACCTCCGGCCTTGCTCACTGATGTAATCGAGGACGGCCGCCGATCGTTGCATGGGCGAAGTGGCATGTTGGATTGGCGACGGCCGACGGCCTGGTGGCGTACTCAAGTGCCACACGATCCTGTGTTGTTCGTCGCCGCGCTGGTTTTTGCCGATCCAGCTTTGTCTCACGTATTGGCAGAAAAGTAAAAGAAGCTTTCCTTATCCTCTCCTTCGCGTGGCTCTCTCTCTCACCTCGCGACGCCACAAAGTGCCGGCCAGCAGGGGCCGCTCTCCCGCCGCCAGCGAGCACAGTCTCCGCTGCGGCTCCTCACTTCCTCCTCCGCCCTTCCTATTCCTCCCAAGTTCCTCTATGTCCAGTGCCCGCGAGGGGCGAGCTTGTGCGCCGCGCCGGCCCGGTGTTTGTGCGAAGACAAGTAGCGAGCACCGCCTCCGCAACGCATGGCAGACTTGCGCTCTTCTGGTCGCCCTGCCCCAGGCTTTCGGATGGCGCTTGGCGCCGTTGCCTGTCTCACGCGGGTTCCGCGGGAAAGTGGCTCTCCGGTTGGTAATGCCGGCACACTTCGGCGGACGCGATTGAAACACCGGCGGCGACTGCGTCCACACGCGCGTACCACCCTCCAGCCATGGCGAGCAAGGTTCGTGCGGAGGGAGCGAGGTAGAGCGGCGGTTCTGTTTGGCAGAGGAGAAATAGAAGACAAACCGGTACGTGACAATTTAGTAGTATTATGTGATTTAGTGGGAGGGCAAAACGGTACAAACTGGACATTGTTGAGTTGTCAAACATTGAACCAATCTGGAGCGTCGATCAGATATTTGAACGGTACAGATTTAAAGTATCCCAACATGTTTGCTCTTTTAATAATAGTATAGATAATGATCTATCATTTACAAAATAATGGTGTATATACATAGAAGCCAGAAGGTTAGCCTTTCTTGTCGAAAATATAGAAGTATAATGTGTAGTCACATATAGTACTAGGTTAGTAGGGCATAGTACGAATTAGCAGTTATCGGGCAGCTTGGTCACATGTCATAATTGTGATGGCAACAACATTCTTAATCCATTGTCTGGCGGCTAAGCATGGTTATAATTTTTTCCTACATCATTCTCCTCTCTCTTTTCACTATTATCAGTGTCTAGTATAGCACACATGCGTAATCATGCATGCAAGCTGTTGGTTATATATGTCAGTTTCCACCGTCAAGTTGCCTTGTAGTTTGCACTTTTTTTTTCGAAAAAGGGAGCATATCAGCTAATCATTTGTTTCTACTCTCAAGTTGCATTCACAAACCAGTTAATTAATCATATGTCACCAGTTCGGCCGGCCTTCCTGGAAGCACGCATAACCACTTCTTAATGTGGATTGCTAGGCAACCACTTCTCCTTGTACCTTGTAATAATAATATCATTACACATTGAAGTACACAGTCTTCGTCGAAGAGAATAGTTACAATAGCAGAGGCGTGAGGAAGATTAGTGAACCAAATGAACAGGTCCTGCGTGTGCACCAAGTTTATTGGCCAATTTTAAGATCGCACTCGTCTACATATTTTCAAATTAACACTAGAGAGTTTTTTTTCTACAATACACCCTGGAAGGTGTACTACATATCATACAAGGGGTGCCAAGAGGTAAGTTTTACAACACTGTCAAAACCAGCAAGCTTGCTGCAAACAAGGGGTAGCAGCTCCCCGGGATCTGGCCCTAATCTCCTACTAGCCACCGTTCTAGCGTGGGCGAGGAAAGCCAAACGCCACACCTGGGACGAGACCCGTAAGTCGCCAAGCCTCAAATTTCTACCTAATCTTTAGCTTGATCTTCTTGGCAGAAGGGGACACTCCCTCGAAGACCACATCAACTCTAGAGAGTTTCAAGTTAAAAATACTTATAATGAATCAGTAATAACAATTTCATGTCAAGAAATAAAATAAGTACTTAGTTTTATATGATACTAATATTACGACAGCAGTTTAATGATTTATTAGATCGTGTACTATTATAGTATTGGCATAATTTGGTTTCAGTTCTAATTTGTAGTCAACATTTCGGTCCAAACATTTGCTTAGCGAAATTGAGCTGCCGAGATTGCCATATAATTTCATGCACATGGCTTGATGTATAATCCTATACAAATCGTATCATGCAATTGAAAATCTGTATTTCAGATGAACCCTCATCGGTCATTTGTTCAAGATAGGTGCATGCACCTCCCAACTTTTTTCTCGACGCTTCGAGGTGTTTGATGAAAATCAGAATCACTTACCCTCCTATAATACTTTTGTTGAGTCCCGATAAGAAACAAAAAATATGACATGTCAAGGCATGCATTCAGTGCTACAAGTACAGGTAGTATGGAAGTCCTTTCGTGGTCTCCAAGCATGGTTCCACATTTGACCACACGTGAATTTTCTGCTTATTAATTCCAAAGTTCCAATTATAGAAAATGAAAGCAACAGAAATGGGTAAACCTATGGGCTACTAGGGAGAAATATGGACTCTTTGCTGCTTGGATAGATAGCTTCATCTGATTTTTTTTCTCTTCTCTCTTTTTCTTTTTTGTACAAATCTCTTGTGCAATCTGTACGTTTTTTTTAACAAAACTTAATAAAAATACACAGCAGAGTCTTGCTGTTTCTATATAAAAAAAACAGAATTCCATTCTTCTTAAGTCAGTACTGACCATACATACTTATGTACATCCCTGGTCACTAGCCAATTAAGAGGGTGTTTGGTTAGGCTTTTTACTTGGCTTTTGGCTTTGTCTTATAAGCCACAAAAGCACCTAATTAGGTGCTTTTGGCTTTTAACTTTTGGCTTATACCATAGTAAAATATAAGCCAAAAACACCTATTTAGGTGCTTTTTGGGTTTATAAGCCAAAGCCAAAAGTCAAGTAAAAAATCTAACCAAACACGCTCTAAGCCTCCCCTTCTAGAACAAAAACTGCGTGTTGCATTGTAGCAGTCAATCAATGCGGGGTACTGGACTGCAACCGGCAGCTCCCGGTGGGCAGATGTTCATAGGGGATGGCTTGATCGGGATCGCCAAGCGATGGCAGATATGCACCGGATAGACATGCAAATGGAGGTGCTCGGTACTCAAGTTCGTTTCTAACAATAAAGCTAGTCTTACGTAGTCTACTACTTCCTCTGTTTCTAAATATAAGTTGTTTTAGCTGTTTTCCACATTCACATGTATTCACATGTATCTAAACATATTTTATTGTGTATGTTTACTCATTTTAGTCCGTATCTAGACAACATGTGAAACAGATAAAACATCTTATATTTAAGAACGGATGGAGTAATATTGTACGTGCTGATGACATGCATAAAGACAACGTTCCAGTAAAATTTATCGTCGCACATAAACAGTAGTCTACCGTAAACACTTAATTAGGAAAGGAAAGAGACTTTCTATCATAGTACATCGACATGATCAACAACAACATTAATTGTATCTGGCTAGCTTCACTTGCAGAACTAATGGTTGATCGCAACTTTCCCATTTGATATGTCTAGACTGCTTACTATTATAAGTAAATGACAAGAGGTTAGTTCACCAACTACAGCACGTAGTGATCCTCCCCCGTGCATGAAAGCCAATCAGCTTACGGCCGGTGACAGACATTGTACACAAACTATCTCATTATCGTTATCGAAATTAACTATATCTTGTCTCGAAAACGTAGTTCACATATTTCATCCGTTGAAGGATAGCCAATCTGGTCATTATTCTGACAACTGAGAGCTGGTAGAGTGGTTTCCAGGAAAAACAGTAAAGCACGTGCCCAAGTTAGTATGACTGGTGTATTTGGACTAAGGGTGGAAACAAATTCCCGCGGGAAACTACCTATGCAGGTACCTTGTCGTACACACTCCGCGTCTCACTATCTCTCTCTCCTCATTATTTTAGCTAGCAAATGTCAACCTACTGACTTGTATTCTTATATCTACCTGCAAAACTCACATTATATAAATAATCGTAGTTATATCTAAACACAGCACGACGATATAGAACAGCTGAAGATCGTCATAAATCGACCTAAATATATCACAGCAAATAGATCAACCTAATTGTCTCGAAGTGACTAGTATTCGCAGTTGTATTCAAGTATGCGTGGCACAACCAATAACTCTGTTATACCTTCAATAATCAAAATTGTCGTGTATAAATGTTCCTTCGCGCTCGACGACCCACCGTACAATCGGCATCTTCATTACATGCACTAGTAGGAAAAGACCTACCGCTGGCGGACGGAAAACAGCTACCGCTGGCGGGCACGCGCCCGCCAGCGATGACTACGCCAGTGTTAACATATACCGTTGGCGGGCGGGCCGTCTGCCAGCGGTAAGGGTGGTTACCGCTGGCGGGCAGAACTTGTGCACGCCAGCGGTAGGTGTGACAGCGCTGGAGAGCACGGCGTCCGCCGGCGGTAATTTAATAGGAACTAAAAAAAATAAAAATCAAATTCGTTAATGCATTCATTTTTGCGAAAAGGTCCCCAGATCTATTAGCAGTTACAAACACCCCATTAAACAAAATAATTACAATATGGTCCCTGAGGACTCTGCCCCCCCGCCGCCCATGTCGCTCTCCTCAATCGTGCTGGCGCCGCCGTCGCCTAGCTCGCTGGCGACCTGGCTCCGCCCCTCCGGCGCCTTGACCCAGCGCCGCCGGTCCATCAGCGTCGAGGTCCCAGAGCAGCAGGCACACGCGACGTCAGTGAAGGAGGGCCTCACCGCGATGCTGGTAGGGGTAGAGGGAGGTGGAGGCGGAGGCGGAGATGGTGTGGCCGGCAGGGCTATGAGGGCGCCACGACCACTGCCGCCATCTCCTTGCCGGTCGCCACATCCCCTGCAGCAAGAACAAATCGAGTGACTACGACGTTGCAGATCTGGAAGGGACGTAGAGATCAGAGGCGCTCACCGTTGGAGAAGGCATAGTCGAGGATGGAGAGGGGAGCATGTAGAGACGGAGCTGCAGGTGGAGCCCAGCGGCAGGGTCGACCACGAGGAGACGCTGCCACCAGCGCGGGCTCCCGGCGGCCGGAGTTGTACCTCCGCCGGCTCAGCTCCATCGCCGGCGCGGCTCCCCACTTACGGCGTGGCTCCCTCCGCCTGCGTCCGGTCCTCCATGTCCGGGACAACGCCCAGCACGACCTCCTCTTGACGCCATGGACGAGGAGCTGATCCTGCTCTCGTCCCTTTACTCCAGCAGCACGTCGTGGACCTCGACTCATGGCCACCCCCGCGACTCCTTGCTCCCCGCCGGAGATCAAGGTCTGCCAGCGGCGTGGTCGACCACGAGGAGGTGCTGCCGTCGTCGGGGGAGGCGAGGAGCCGGGCGAGCTCGGGGGTCAGAGGAGCAGGAGAGGAGGACCAGAAAGGAAGAGGAGTGGACGCTCGCGTGCGTCTAGAGACGCTGGCGGTGCAAGTGCTGGAGATTGGGTGGCCGCTGGGGTTGTTCTCGCCTGGGCTAGGTCAGGCCCGTGGTGGGCTGGACTGGGCCTGGCTCGCCATCCAGTTTTTTTTCTGTTTTGTTATTTATTTTCAGAAAAATAGAAAAGGGATTTTGTGGAGCAAGTGCAAAACATATGGTGCAAAATAGCACCCATCAATTCTTCACACAACTTAGTCCATATTTTATGGTTAATCCCTAATTATTAGTATTTTTCTCGCTTTCTATCTAATTTCGCCTAGTTAAATGAGTTTATGTTGATTTTCCGAAATTAATCCAAATTTGAACTACAAGTGTTTGATAGTTTGGACTAATTTAAAAAAAAACATTTTAAGGTACACCACCAGTGGTTATATCACAGAAATATCGATAGTTTTAGAGAATTTGACCTCTTTTGATGAATAGTCCCGGTGATCATTTTGACCGTTTTTCGAATAAATTCAAATAAAGTGAAAAATCCTTCAAAAAAAGATATCCTATGGCATGGAGTCCTTTTATGTGTACTAGTTGCTATGAAAAATGATAAACTTGATTTTGGACAAATTGTTCAAAAAAAATCTTCACAAAAAGGTCTATCATGTATAAACATATATAAGTTTCAAGCCAAATGACCGGCTATACACACGGCATAGTTTGTGATAAAGTTCTCATATTAGACAAATATGTGTGTCTTGGCATAGAAAGCAATGGTTCCGAAGGGATTTTACAAATTATTTTTATAAATATCATTTTCCTTTTTCTAAATAGTTCAAATTTGAATTACTTTCAGAAAATCGACATAAAGTCGTTTAAATAGGCGAAATTAGGTAGAAACTGGGAAATTACTAATATTTCTGTATTATCCATCAAATATGGTCTACTTTGTGTGGATATTGGATGGGTACCATTTTGCACCATATTTGTTGTACTTGCTTTACAAGAAAAGTCATTTTTAACATTTAAAAAATAAAAAATAATATTTATAAAAATAATTTGAAAAATCTCAATTCTGCAACATTGTTTGCCATACCAAGGTACACCTATGTGTCAAATATGGGCACATTATCACAAACTATGCCACAAGATTTCATTTTTTGAGTATTTTTTTCACTTTATTTGAATTTTTTTAAAGGTCAAAATGGCTTCCGAGGTTACCGCTGGCGGGCAAAAATAGTGCCCGCCAGCGGTACTATAATTACCGCTGGCGGACGGTTTGGCGTGCCCACCAGCGGTAGTTTGCTCGTTTCTGAGCCAACTACCGATGGCGGGCACGCCAAAACGTCCGCCAGCGGTAATTATAGTACCGCTGGCGAACAAGTAGGCCGTCCGCCAGCGGTAGTTAGCCCCGCGTGCTCGGTTCTGCCTGAAACTACCGCTGGCGTACACTATCGGCCGCCCGCTAGCGGTAAGCCTTGTACCGCTGGCGGGCACTCTAAACCGCCCGCTAGCGGTAATAGCGCTGGCGGGCGCCCGGGGCTGTCCGCCAGCGGTAGCATGGTGGCCATAAGTATATTCCTACTAGTGATGCCACTAGAAAACCTGGAAGGAGGGGCGCCACGCCACCTCGTTGCGCCGGTAGTGAACCCAATGACCAAAGGCTAGTGGTGAGATCAACATTTCTTCTCCTATGGCCTTGTAGTAGGACATAACATACCATATCATTTGACAATAACCATGGGTGATGACAAATAGTACTACATCTGATCATATCGTACGATTCTCTCTTATTTAATGAAAATGGCAAGTCTTTTGTCTTGTTTCAAAAAAAAGGTACAACCTCCGGTTTTTTCAAAAGTACTTATTTTGGATCGGGGGAAGTATATATACTTTGCCCGATCTAAAAATGTAAGTCTTGTAGGACATAAGTCAGTATTTAATACTTTGACCATCAACTCGTCAAATGCGCTGCTAAGAAAACAATTGTTTTATATGCTATGGAGTTATATTTCATAATAAATCTGTTAATAATATCAATTTGGTATCTTAGATGCTACTAAATTTTGTTTATTGATTGATGATGAAACTTAAGTAAAACTTTTGTTAAATTTTCAAAATGCTTATATGTTGGAACTTGGAAGCGAGGTAGTAGAAAATGAAATACTTTGGAGGTATTGAGTGGGAGCGGAAGAATGTTAGATGATAGCATACTTTGACAGCTGAATTGCATGCTCTTGCATGGATCTCCACTTGTTCGGCTCCCCCAAGAGGCATTTTTTCAGCCGTTTTGGTTTGCGCCGGCGGTATTTAGAACCTGGGGGCTGGATTTTCCCAGCCGTGTCCAAACCCAAGCAGCCGGATGCTGACTAGGCGGGAGTCGTACGGGTCAGCGCCAGGCGGCGCGCGGCCGGGCGGGAGGAAGGGCGAGGGTCCGGAGGGCGGAGCTGGGCGGAGGGCGGTGGCGGTCGTCGCTCTTCGTCGTTGCTGCCTCCTGTCGCTCTTCGTCTCCGCGGCGTCCCCATCTGGTCCGTGGGCGCTGGCGCGACAGTCGACTCGGGGGCGGCGGAGGGCAGAGGCGCGAGGGGCAGAAGAGGGGCGGAGGAGGGCGGCGCCGGAGCAGAGGAGCGGCGGCGCGAGCAGGCGGCGAGCGGCACCAGCGCGTGTGCGGGAGGCGAGTTGCGTGGTGGGTGGAAAAGAAAAGAGAAAAGAGAGGAGAGAGAGGAGAGAGAAAGAGGAGAGAGGGAGGCTGGCAGGTGGACCTTTTGCATGCAAAAGTTAGCGTCGGCGCCCCCAGCTTCCCCCCAGCGCGCTGGGTTTGTGCCGGGTGGGCTGGCGCTAATTTGGCGCTATTCGGCTGAAATTGAGATCCTGGGGGGCACGGCTGGGAAGTTTTTTGCCATCCGGCGCTAAAAGATCCTCTTGGGGGCACTTTGGGAGGCTGAGTGGAGATGCTCTTGGGAGACAGTAAGAAAGAGTATGCTTCGCAGCCTCGATCGCAGGTACAAGCTTTGCACCTTCAGCGCACTCGTGGACATAGTAGAATGCCGTTGGTCGCTAACCAAGTCGGCATTGCACCGTCTAAAAGTTATCAATGGAGCTCTTTTTTTACGTCAAGAATAAACGTGATTACATGAAGGATTGTCAGCTCAGAAATAATTCCGGATTCTCTTTGTTTAGTGGAGCGTAACTACCACCCTATTCCAGGCAACACAAAGAGTAGCAACGGTATTATATTCCTCCGCCTCCCGACCCACTTGGGCCTCCGAACATTGGTCAGCCGAGGCATAAATACCCTGGCATTCTGCAAATGAGTAAAGCCACGAGGATCAGGCTGCAGACAAATCGGTGGGTTCTGTATACACAAAGCTAGCTACCGGCTAGCAATGGACGCAGTGGCGGCAGCGAATGGGAGGGGTTCCGGCGAGGAGGAGAGCGGCGGCCACGAGAAGGTCTCCTTCATGGGCCTGTTCCAGTACGCCGATGGAAAGGACGTGCTGCTGATGCTGATCGGCACGCTGGCCTCGCTGGCCAACGGCGCGTCGCAGCCCCTCATGACGCTCTTCTTTGGCGACGCCCTGGACGCCTTCGGCGGCGCCACTAACAGCAACGTCCTCGAGCGCGTCAACAAAGTAAGACTCAATCGTCTCTAGCCATCTTCTCGTGCACTCAGCTTCCCATGGCAGGCTTTGAGACATCTATTAAACATTTGCACTTTGTAGTCTAATTTTTTTTGGATAGAGAGTATTTTTATTAAACTAAAACGTCACATCAAAGTGATGCACGCATAAAAAGTTCACACATGATCTTTCCATAGCCAAAATGCACACAGCAGTACGCAAAACACACACACAGGGAAAGGTGGAAGCACCTGAATAATTCACGGTCGACCAAGAATTAACTTAAGTCTCGATCAGATGGCATCACCCAATTTTAGTTGCAACTCTCGTGCGTTGTGTGTAATTCATGTGTAACTGAAAAAATTCAGCTACAATTGCTACTCCATGTGAAACTCATAGGCGCACGAATCATGATGCAAATCCAATGGTCCCAAACAAATTAATGACCACAACATATATCTTTACTATATTTGGAATGTCCCAGGACACGCACGTGATTCATTTAAACTAATAAACCATGTAGGTCATGCATCACAGCATCACCCGGACCGTTTAGTCTAGCTCCTTTTCTATTGAATATGTACCCGGGTTTTTTTCCATCGTATACACATGTTGGAATATTGAGCAATTTCCATATGACACTAATTAGCGAAATTAATATCGCACATGCACTAGTAAATCTAACCACATAAAAACTAGACATATCTATTAGACATGTTGTTTCAAATACTAGTATAAACATAAAGAGGAGTGGCATATACTTGTTGACCTAGAAGGTCCCACCACAGAGTTGTTGCCATAAATGAACTAGGCGGTAGAGAGACATGAAGTGAGTTATGTGTGTTGGATCTGCCGTTATGTTCTCTATAGCCTGAAGATGCATAAAACACAAGAGCTATGTGATGGAAGAAGCAGGTCGCGTGTCAAGCACACACGTGTTTGCACGGTACACACAACTGGTGCATCATGCAAGAAAATTATCTTCCACCAAAACGAGATCTAATACGAACACGATTCACGAAACACGAAGTACGCGTGAAGCGTGGCGAGGCGGGCGGTGGAGGTGGAGTGCGCGTCAACTGCTCCTTCTAGTAAGAGTAGAAGAGCTCCGCTTATAAACAGTCTCAACTCTCTCCCAACTAACAATGTAGTATTAAACTTGCTCCACTCCACTTCATGTAGATAGCATGCAACCAATCTAAACGGGTCTTTGAGATTTTTCAGAATTTCTGAGCTAAGTGGTCAAGCCATATAAAATTCAACAAGTGCACTGTATTTCACATTCAGTTGACCAGCAAATAGTAAGTTATAAAACCTACATGAATGTCCAGCAAAGCACAATTCCACTCGTAAGAATCAACAAGTAAGGTAAGGCTCGTACCCAATTATTCCACTCATGAGGAAGGTTTACTTGTCGAAGATAAATGGGAAAAACTAACAATAAATTTTGCATCGGCTACCTGTCCAGGCGGCAGTTGTTTTGTATGAGTTTATCCCTATAGAAGAGTACACATGCATGAATGCAATAATCTAGTGAGACGATCATATTATTTACATATTTTGAAAATTTAAAATGATTTATCTTCTAAAATGTTATTCCGATTAACCATTCGTTTATATCGCTAAGTTCTGATACAAAAGATAGCAGGAAACGATGAAGTAGCGGAAAGATCAAACCAACGGTGACACGAGATTTAACGTGGAAAACCCCTCCAAACAAAGGAGAGGAAAAACCACGGGCGCCAGCCAGCAATCACTTCACTATATCGGGGTGAGGTTACAAACGCCGTGGGTTTACAATGTATGGCTTGGCATACCCTAACCGGTGGCTTACAAGATGTATTTATAGTGGACAAACCCTAAGTCGGCTGCAGTCCGACTCGGAAACGATCCGTACCGTACCGCGGGGTGCTGCCGCCCCCCGCACCCCCTCCGTGCATACCGGATGGGCCTACGAGTGTGATGGGCCAACTTCTGACTCCGGGGCGCTCCGCTCTCCTACGTCACAAGCTGGCCTTTATCAGTACATACGAATTTGGATCACCAGAAAACAACACTCCACCTTGAGACAAATTCCATCTTGTAGCATCAACGAGAACCTTTACCCCTGAAACAACAAAGAAAACACCTTCGGCGCCAAATAGCCTCTTGGGCTAGACAGTGATACCAACTAAGCCTGAGCATAGCTCAAACTTAGTAACAGGAACAGGCTTTGTCATCATATCAGCCGGATTATCATGAGTACTAATCTTGCATACCTTCAGCTTACCTTGTGCAACAACATCACGCACATAATGGTATTTGATGTCAATGTGCTTTGTTCTCTCATGGAACATCTGATCCTTAGTAAGGTAAATGGCACTCTGACTATCACAAAACAGGTTAATGCAAGTATCAACTCCACAAAGCTCAGCAAACAAACCTTTCAACCAAACAGTTTCTTTAACTGCTTCTGCAATGGCCATGTATTCAGCCTCCGTGGTGGATTGGGCAACAACCGGCTGAAGTGTTGCCTTCCAACTAACAGCACAACCACCAATGGTGAACACATAACCTGTGAGGGACCTCCTCTTATCCAAGTCGGCAGCAAAATCTGAATCCACATAGCCTACGAGTCCCTCACCAGCTCTGCCAAACTTCAAGCAAGCATCAGACGTGCCACGGAGGTACCTGAAAATCCACTGAACAGCTTTCCAATGTTCTTTACCAGGATTAGCCATGTATCTACTCACCAAGCTCATAGCATATGACAAATCAGGACGTGAACAGACCATAGCATACATCAAGGAACCAACAGCACTAGAGTATGGAACTCGAGACATGTACTCCAAATCATCATCAGTAGTAGGACATTGAGTAGATGACAACTTAAAATGCGAAGCAATAGGAGTACTAACAGACTTTGCATCATGCATGTTAAAACGATGAAGAACTTTCTTAATGTAACTTTGCTGACTAAGAAATAAGAACCTAGACTTTCTGTCACGTGTAATTTCCATACCTAGGATTTTCTTAGCAGCACCAAGATCCTTCATCTCAAATTCGCTGCTCAATTGTGACTTGAGGCAGCGACATCTTTCATGCTCTTGGCAGCAATCAACATATCATCAACATATAACAGCAAGTATATAGGCGATCCATCAACAAACTTAATGTACACACAGCTATCAAATTCAGACCTCTTAAAGCCATGTGACAACATAAATGAATCAAACCTTTTATACCACTGTCGAGGAGATTGTTTCAAACCGTATAAGGACCTTTTCAACTTACAAACAAGATCCTCCTTACCCGGCACTATGAACCCTTCAGGCTGGTCCATGTATATCTCCTCCTCCAACTCTCCATGCAGAAACGCAGTTTTAACATCTAACTGCTCAAGCTCAAGATCATGCATAGCAACAATGGAGAAAAATGTCCGAATAGAACTATGCTTGACAACCGGAGAGAAAACATCATTGTAATCAATACCTGGGATTTGACTGAAGCCTTTTGCCACTAACCTTGCCTTAAATCTTGGAGGCTCACTTGGAGACAAACCCTCCTTTCTCTTGAAGATCCACTTACAGCGGACTGCTTTCTTTTGCTTAGGCAAGCGCACAACATCCCATGTGCCATTCTTCTCAAGTGACTGCATCTCCTCTTGCATAGCGGAGATCCACTTCTCACGGTCACTTGTAGCAATTGCTTCAGTATACGTGGACGGCTCATGTCCATGCTCCACCTGTTCTGCACAACTCAGAGCATAATTAACAATGTTACACTCCTCAATTAAACGTGGTCGAGGACCACAATTCCTCCTTTGTCTACCAGCTGCGATAGACAGATTTTGTTGCTGCATAACAGGGGATGAATCAGGCATATTATCATTATCAGAATCAGAGTTATCTGACGCATCACCATCATTGTCTTCAGTGACAATTTCCTTTTCAGTGGAGTGCTCCACCTCGACACGAATCTGTTCCTCATCTGAACTAGCTGAAACATCTGAGGACAACTTATCAAAGTACATAGCAGATTCATTGAAAACAACACTCCTGCTCATGAATGCCTTGTTAGTTTCGGGATTCCATAACTTATATCCTTTTACACCCGAACCATAACCAATGAAAACAGACTTAACAGCTCTCGGCTCTAATTTCCCATTATCAACATGAGCATAAGCAGTGCAACCGAAAACTTTAAGCTGTGAATAATCAGCAGGAGTACCTGACCATACCTCCATAGGTGTTTTCTTGTCGAGGGGAATAGATGGTGACCTGTTTATCAAGTAACAGGCGGTGGCTGCCGCCTCAGCCCAGAAACGCTTACTCATGCGAGCGTTGGAGATCATGCAGCGAGCCTTGGACATGATTGTCCTGTTCATCCGCTCCGCTACACCATTCTGCTGAGGCGTGTACGGGATGGTGAGGTGCCTGACAATTCCTTCTGTTCTGCAAAAATCATTAAAAGCATTCGAACAAAATTCACCACCATTGTCAGTACGAAGTATTTTCACCTTCCTCTCTGTTTGCCTTTCTATCATAGCTTTCCACTCCTTAAAAGCAGCAAACGAATCATCCTTATTTTTCATGAAATAAGGCCAAACTCTTCTAGAGTAATCATCAATAATAGTAAGCATATAACGAGCACCACCATAAGAGGGCTTACGTGACGGCCCCCAAACATCAGCATGTACATATTCAAGTGTACCTTTGGTGGTATGAACGGAAGCATTGAACTTAACTCTTGTGTGCTTACCGAATATGCAATGTTCACAGAATTGCATCTTTCCCAAACTGCAGTCTTGCAGCAACTCTCTCTTGATCAATTCTGCCATACCAAGTTCACTCATGTGTCCAAGACGCTTATGCCAGAGGTTAGTTTTACTTGAATCATCATGAGAAACAGCAGCAACAGTACCAGATAAAGTGCTACCTCTAAGAACATATAACTTAGCAGAATTCATATCACCAACCATAACTATGAGAGAACCTTTTGATACCTTCAGAAGTCTGTTTCCCGGTATACTTGTACCCGTCACAATCAAAGGTACTGAGCGAGATCAAATTTCTCGCCATGGTTGGTATGTGTTTCACGCCCGTCAACGTGCGTGTCATGCCGTCATGTGTCTTGATCTGAACAGATCCAACGCCAGCAATGGTGCATTGCTGGTCGTTTCCCACACGCACGAAGTCTCCAGTCTGCACTAACTCATAAGAACTGAACCAATCTGTTACAGCAAATATGAAAAGAACATGCAGTATCTAGAATCCACTCATCTTGACGAGAAACACATGCAGCTAAAACAGCTAGGCATTCGCCATCAGAACTACCATCAACAACAGCAGCCTCACCGGTATCATTACCTTCATTAGTTTTCGGTTGGTAAGTACCTTTCCTTTTCTCCTTGTTCTGCAACTTCCAGCAATCATCAATGGTGTGACTACTCTTCTTACAATACCTGCAGAACTTGTCACGGCCTTTAGACTTTGAGCGACCTCTGTTGCCCTTGCTCTTGTCTCTGTTGTTGTAGTTGTTGTTGTTGTCTCGCTGCTGAGGCCTTCCTCGGACCTCCAAAGCGTCACCCTTGGAAGATGACGACGCCTCCTGCTGTACCATACCCTTCATCTTTTCCCTCGTCATGAGGTGCTCATAAACCTCAGCGGTGGTTAGTTCATCACGGCTAAGCAGTATGGTATCACGGAAATTTGCATAGGAATTTGGCAGCGAAACTAGAAGTAAAAGTGCAAGATCTTCATCCTCATATTTTACCTCCATCGACACTAGGTCAGAAACGATCTCCTTGAAGATCGATATGTGATTCATTACCGAACCACCTTCTTGCAGCTTGTGCGAGAACAACTTCATCTTCACATGCATCTTGCTGGTGAGATCCTTGGACATGCAGATCGACTCCAGCTTAGCCCACAGCTTGGCTGCGGTTTTCTCCTGTAGTACTTCTTGCAGGATATCATTAGATAGATGAAGTTGAATAAGAGACACAGCCTTACGGTCTTTTCTCTTCTCATCGGCGGTCCAGTCGGCCGCCCTTATCGCCGAATTTCTCCAGCGCTTCGTCAAGATCATTGGACTGTGCGAGGATCGCACGCATCTTGACCTGCCATAACGAAAATCTCGTCTTGTAGTCCAGCAACGGTAGATCGAACTTCATCGATGCCATCCAAAACCCTAATCTGAAAACAGATCTGAAACACGGGCTCTGATACCACTTGTTACAAAAGATAGCAGAAACGATGAAGTAGCGGAAAGATCAAACCAACGGGGACACGAGATTTAACGTGGAAAACCCCTCCAAACAAAGGAGAGGAAAAAACCACGGGCGCCAGCCAGCAATCACTTCACTATATCGGGGTGAGGTTACAAACGCCGTGGGTTTACAATGTATGGCTTGGCATACCCTAACCGGCGGCTTATAAGATGTATTTATAGTGGACAAACCCTAAGTCGCTGCAGTCCGACTCGGAAACGATCCGTACCGTACCGCGGGGTGCTGCCGCCCCCCGCACCCCCTCCGTGCATACCGGATGGGCCTACGAGTGTGATGGGCCAACTTCTGACTCCGGGGCGCTCCGCTCTCCTACGTCACAAGCTGGCCTTTATCAGTACATACGAATTTGGATCACCAGAAAACAACAAGTTCGAGGGTTCAAAATTAGATCATAGTTAATATGTTTTGACCGAGAAAATCCCATGAGTTACCAGATTATGCTACTATGGCCATCATATTAGCACCAAGCAGTTACCATGACAACTCTACATGGTTATTCGATTGGTGGAAAATGGTGTACAGAAACCTATTAACCAAGCTATTATAATCTAATAAGCTAGTTATAATAATCTGGTAACAACCAATGAATTTTTTTTGTCAAAACATGGCCATATGAGATCTAATTTCGACAATATAGTTGTGACTAAACCAATGGTGAAAACGGATTCTCAATCAAATTAACAGTTTAAGAGATAAAATGTTTTTAATTTAATCAGGGATCGACGTGATGTTATCCATGATATCACTTGAGGCATGCTTGTAAAGGAGCTGCCGCACGAGCTAGTCTTTCATGCGGCGCCATTGTGTAGCACGCTCAAAGATAAATATCACAAGACATGGGTCAATTCAAAAGCCTGAGGTGGTTGTCGAAGCTCAGCCGCCAGCATATCACCATATCCATTCCAGGCATACCACCCTGCCGCGCACGCGAGTAGCAAGAAAACAGCGGATTCACTTCCCAGATCGCTGGCTGAGCTTACATGTCTACAAGATTTACACATCCGATCGTTGTGGGCTGGTCATATTTTGCATCATTACAATACAACAAAAATTTCTAGCAAGCTGGGAGCTTTAATCACACATCGGTCGTCACTTGTCGGCATAAGGATAGTTATATTTATATTAATTTGCACATGTTATACATGGTTGCAAGATAGTAAACACAAGATACATCTTCAACATGTTGTCATTTCATTTTGCAGGTGGTTCTGAACTTTGTCTACTTGGGTATCGGAGCAGCTGTCGTCTCTTTCCTCCGTGAGCATGAGCAGTCTTTGTCAACCTATTCATTTGTGTTTACATTGCATCACCAATGAAGATACTAGCCAGTTATTGACACAATTCCCATGTTTGATAAAATGGCAGTTTATGTATATACTAGTGTAGTAACTTTGCAATCTATCATTCTAGCACAAATTCCAATTTCTGCTCCCAATTTTTTTTTCTAAAAAACTGTTGAATATCGGATGAACAGAGTTCACATATTTTAGCTTTCAACTAAAGTAGATAGATGATTAAACATATAAAAAATTCAATTACAGTCACGGTGGCAATCTTTTATTCATGTGACACATGGAAGAAATGAATCATATGTAAGCCATATATTGTTGATCATGCTAAGTTAGAATATCTACCAAGACAAATTTCTGTATGTGCAGAGGTGTCATGTTGGACGATTACTGGTGAAAGGCAGGCATCACGTATTCGATCTCTATACCTCAAATCTGTCTTGAGACAAGATATAGCATTCTTTGACGTAGAAATGACAACTGGGCACATAGTTTCAACAATGTCTGGTGATACTGTGCTAGTTCAGGATGCTATTGGAGAGAAGGTACTATGACTTTGTAAACATCAAATGAATACCACATAAGAAAAGTTTTATTCATTATGTTCCAGCTCGTATTAAATCTGATATAGATATCTATTGCTAAACTCTCCAGGTGGGAAAGTTCCAACAACTTGTGGCAACTTTCATTGGTGGTTTCATTGTAGGTTTTCTAAAAGGATGGCTTCTATGTCTTGTCTTGTTGTCATGCATACCTCCGGTTGTACTTACAGGAGGAGTAGTGGCAAAAGTTCTATACAATATCTCTAGCAAAGGTCAAGAATCATACAATAATGCGGGGAACGTTGTCGAGCAAACAATTGGAACCATAAAAACGGTAAGTTCAGTCCACTTAGCAATTCAAACAATGGCCAGTATAAAGGCTTCCTATGTGAGGGGTGTTATTCTGAATTTTTGTGTACTCACTAAGTTATCATGTGACCATATTTGTAAATAGGTTATTTCCTTCAATGGAGAAAAGAGGGCTATTACAACGTACAATAAGCTAATACACAAGGCATACAAGACTACGGTTGAGGAAGGACTTACTAATGGCTTTGGCATGGGTTCTGTTTTCTTCATGCTCTTCTCAAGCTATGGTTTAGCCTTTTGGTACGGCGGGAAGTTGATACTTACAAAAGGCTACACGGGAGGACAAGTCATCATTGTCTTATTGGCTATCATTATTGGGGCGGGGTAAATTCTTTACTCTTAACTTAAGCAATAATTCATATGATAATAATTATTCATATCACATTATGAGTAGTGATAATTATCAATTGTTTGTTGCAGGAGTTTAGGTAATGCAACCCCATGTATGTCAGCCTTCGCAGAAGGACAATCAGCGGCACACAGGTTGTTCACAACAATAAAGAGGAAACCAGAGATTGATCCTGATGACAAGACTGGTAAGAAATTAGAAGATATCAGGGGCGACGTTGAGCTAAAGGATGTGTATTTCAGCTACCCAGCAAGGCCCGAGCAGTTGATATTTGATGGGTTCTCATTACATGTCTCGAGTGGCACAACGATGGCTATAGTTGGGGAGAGTGGGAGTGGCAAGTCAACTGTCATTAGCCTTGTAGAGAGATTTTATGATCCTCAGGCTGGTGAGGTTTTGATTGATGGCATCAATATCAAGAGTTTGCAGCTTGAGTCAATACGAGGGAAAATTGGTCTTGTTAACCAAGAGCCCTTGCTCTTTATGACCTCCATTAAAGATAACATAACATATGGAAAAGAAGATGCAACTATTGAGGAGATCAGACGAGCCGCTGAGCTCGCCAATGCAGCAATTTTCATTGATAAGTTGCCCAATGTGCGTGAAACTTAGTGTAATCCCAAGTTTTTTTTTCATTTGATATGAGTGTATGGGTGCTAATACTAACTCTTATTTCTTACTAGGGTTATGACACAATGGTTGGCCAAAATGGCGCTCAGATTTCAGGGGGACAGAAGCAAAGGATTGCAATTGCCAGAGCAATCATTAAAGATCCCAAAATACTTTTGTTAGATGAGGCAACTAGCGCATTAGATGTGGAGTCGGAAAGGATAGTCCAGGAGGCACTGAATAGGATCATGGTGGACAGAACTACGCTTGTGGTTGCACATCATCTAACTACTGTGCGGAATGCTGATTGCATATCAGTTGTTCAACAAGGAAAAATAGTTGAACAAGGTGGGGATCCCATTTCCTTCATGCACTTTTTCTAGTCAATTATTTGGCATATTTTTAATTAAATTGATCAACTTTTAACATAAATAAATGTACTTTTTATATAGGTGCCCACAATGAATTAGTGTTAAACAAAAATGGTGTTTACTCACAACTTATTCTACTTCAAGAAAGTCGTGAAGAGAAGAAAATAGCCCGAGAATTGTCCGCTCCAATGTCTAAAAGTACTAGCTTGTCAATGAAGCGGTCAATTAGTGGTTCTATAGGCAATAGTAGTGGGCATTCATTCACACTCCCCTTCGGGCTTCCTGGCACAGTTGAGTTGCATGTAGAAAATGATACCCATGACGAGAAGAATATTCCGAATGATAGTGATGGCGAGATCTCAACGAAATCTCCTATGGTGCGGCTAGCACTTCTAAACAAGCCAGAGGTACCCATTCTTATGTTAGGATCCCTCGCTGCAGCGGTTCATGGAGTGCTTCTGCCAATGTTTGCTTTAATGCTATCAAGTGTCGTTACAGCGTTCTACGCCCCACCAGATAAACTAAAAAAGGACACTAGTTTTTGGGGTCTGATGTCTGTTGTCATTGGTATCATATCAATAATCTCAATACCGGCAGAGTACTTCTTTTTTGGAATAGCCGGGGGGAAGCTTATAGAGCGCATTCGTGCTTTGTCATTTCAAAGCATTATGCACCAAGAAGTTGCTTGGTTCGACGATCCTAGAAACTCCAGGTTTGTTGCAGGTTTTTCTCCTGGTTTCTTCTTCATTTAGAATTTATGAACTTTACTTTCAGATAATATAATCGCAAAACTATACCTTACAGTGGAGCACTTGGTGCAAGACTTTCAATTAATGCTTTGAATGCCCGACGCTTAGTGGGAGATAACTTGGCCTTAATAGTTCAGATTATATCAACAGTTGTCACCGGATTTGTCATTGCAATGAGAGCTGACTGGAAGCTCTGTTTGATCATCTTATGTGTAATTCCACTTGTGGGTCTTCAAAGTTATGTGCAAGTGAAGTTCTTGAAAGGTTTCAGTCAAGATGCTAAGGTAATCCTTTAAAGAAAGTTATTGGTATTTTCCTCAAGACATCTGACATTATAAGATAATTTCACGAAACAACTATTACACCATGTAGTTCCATAATTGCTGTTGCTTTGGACATAAGCATTGTCTCTAGCAGAATTTAATCATAACACCAATTTGCACCCGAAGATGTACAAAAATCAAAATAAAACTATATCTTGTGAAAGCAATTTGGGATGCAAATATTACTCGTATGAAATATATAGTTAAAACAAGTTTAAAGATTTTTTGAGGGAAAATGTAAAAAAAAAAAAAATTAGTTGCTAATGTTTCAAAAGGTGTTGGTTCTTGTTATTTCCCAAACATACCGTTAGGGGAACCAGATGAATAATAAAGTAGCATCCTAGGTTTGTAGCCATAACAAAAGTGATAGAGGTACATGCTACAATTTTTTTCATCAAATCATATTGCTAGACCACCGTCCATATTAGTTGAATATATATCGTTCTGCCATGTACAAGTGGTCGCACCTAGTGATCAGAGAATCCTGCACCTCCACATATAAGCACCATGTATGGATCACATGCCTCAACAAATGAATAACCTATGAAATGTTGAAAATAATTCTTTGTTATAAATATGATTTGTTAAACTAATATCTTTGTGATAGTTCCACATAGCCAAACATAACGCACACAAGCTACCGCGATTTGATTCTCTGATAACCAAAAACTTAACATATTTGGTACACTAGAAGGTGTAGTAGGGTGAAATCCACGTAAACAATAATCTATATGTGACGAGAAAAACGGTGCTAAAAAACAAAATATGTTGAATTATTTCATCCTGATAGCAAAAACCAAACTTTTTGTACCATTCCAATTACACTTGGCGAGGCCGTGTTTTGTTAATTTGCCTCCTGACATAGATACTAAATGAGGATATTTATCTTTAAAGGTCCTTTGAGTTTTCAAATGAATTTCCTATGTAATTTATGATTATCCAATTACATAGATTTAACACAAAAAAGACTAGTTGAAACTTCCATTGAAAAACATTTGACTCCTTTGTTATGGTGATTGGCACCAAATATAGCTAAGTGATTTACTTAACCCTTGTCACTCTTTGCCGAATACTAACATTAGGAGATACTCTTCTTTTACCTACATAAGCCCTTTCAAGAATGGTTCGCCCAAGTCATTTCATCGGGACTTGCAAAAGTGTCTTGGAGTGGAGATACTTATTTTGTAGCAACTCCTTCCCCATACCGTCCTCATTTAGTAGTTTAAAAGAAAATAATAAGCAAACTTCTATTTATACTTTTGAGGTTCTCTATCGCATACCCACCTTGGTACCAATGCTTATGTTTATGTTTTTCCGCGCCCCTTAAGACACATCAAAGAAAGACAACATAAATAAAGGAGGCTAGTGAGAGCAAGGTGTAGTAGAGCAAGGCGTCCTTGAGAGGAGGGAAACTAGCCTTTCTAGCAGCTCAGCCGTTTATCAAAGCAATCCTCTACTCATTTCATTCTTCATTTCTCCAATGAATGGGATGCAGAGGTATCTAAAGTGGAAGAAACAAATTGGCAAATTCCAAACAATTGTTCATACTGATGTTCCATTTAGGCTCGTCAATGGCTCAAGTATACACAAACGACCTACATATTCCCGACACGTTTTTTCAAAAAAGTTAATAGTGTGAGAAAGAAGAGTGGAAGAGGTGAAAGAACCCTACTAATTATATTATATAAAACTAAAGATACATAAAAAAACTGAAACAATGTTCAATGAGGTTTACAAATTTTAGTATGTTTTCTATTTCATAGTATGTGTATTCTTTTCACACTTACTTTAGATAAGTATTTCTCACTTCCTCAAAACTTTGTAAGTTAGTGATAATAGAGTTTGTGGTTCTCCAGATGATGCATGAAGATACAAGTCAAGTGGCCACAGATGCAATTATTAGTATTAGGACTGTGGCTTCCTTTTGTTCTGAGAATAGAATTACAAGAATATATGATCATAAATGTGAAGCCTCAATGAATCAAGGATTCAGAACCGGCATAGTTGGAGGTATTGGATTTGGTTTCTCATTCTTGATGATGTACCTTACTTACGGTCTTTGTTTCTATGTTGGAGGGCAATTTGTGCGCCATGGCAAATCAAATTTCGGTGATGTTATTGAGGTATAGAAGTTAATTATTTCAGCAATGAATTTCTTATGGAGGGATCCTCTCCTCTATATTTTTTGTAGTCTTAGTCCCTCCATACTTAAACACACTGAAAATTATGTTTTCGAGAATGCACAGTCGCAACTTTCATGAGGTCATTTAACATTATAAGTCATACTTGTAGGTTTTATTTGCACTGATTTTAGCATCCATGGGAGTATCTCGAACAAGTGCAATGGCCTCTGATTCAACAAAAGCAAAGATTTCAGCACTCTCCATATTTTCTTTGTTAGACCGAAAGTCTAAAATCGACTCAAGCAGCAATGAAGGTTTGAAATTAGACGAGGTCAAGGGCAACATTGATTTCCGACATGTCAGCTTCAAGTACCCAGCACGCCCGGATATCCAAATCTTCAATGACTTCACCCTACACATCCCCTTCGGAAAGGTAAGCCTACTTTCCATACAATCATCACATCGTTATATCTTCTACGATCATACTTACTTTCATTATGGTCTTATACAGAACGTTGCACTTGTTGGAGAGAGTGGTAGTGGCAAGTCAACAGTAATCGCAATGCTGGAACGGTTCTACAATCCTGATTCAGGTACCATCTCATTGGATGGAGTCGAAATCAAGAGCTTAAACATCAACTGGTTGAGGGGCCAAGTAGGACTGGTGAGCCAAGAGCCTGTCCTCTTCAATGAGACAATTCGCGTGAATATAGCATATGGCAAGGACGGAGAAGTCAGTGAAGAGGAGCTCATTGCAGCTGCGAAGGCATCCAACGCACATGAGTTCATATCAAGCCTTCCCCAAGGATATGACACCACAGTTGGGGAGAGAGGGATACAGCTATCTGGTGGTCAGAAACAACGGGTTGCTATAGCAAGGGCCATTCTGAAAGATCCTAAGATCCTACTTCTTGACGAGGCGACTAGCGCCTTGGATGCTGAGTCTGAGCGGATTGTACAAGATGCCTTAGACAATGTGATGGTTGGGAGGACCACGGTTATTGTGGCGCACCGCCTCTCCACTATCAAGGGCGCTGATATCATTGCGGTTCTGAAGGATGGTGGAATAGTGGAAAAAGGAAGGCATGCGGCCCTGATGAATATCAAAGATGGAGTATATGCTTCACTAGTTGAACTTCGCTCAGCGTCATCATAATACCTAGAATCAGGATATGTTCCTATATATCTATACTCATGGATGTGGTACATCTTCATTTGCCCTCTGTTTGTTGGTGTTACTATGGCACATCTATGTGTTTGGTACTTGAAATGGAGCTCAAGAACTTACGCTTCCTTCCGTTGTATCTATCTATGTAATGTAATTAAGATGTGCGCATTAGAAATAAAGATTCTGCTTCTGATTTTGATTCTCAAATGGACATTTCCCAAGTCGATGTGTAAAGGATAGCAGTTTTCTCTGTACCTAACCTATATAAATATCTGAAAAACGCTTTGTAAAATAAGGAAATGTCTGGAATCAAGACTTACCACTGCACCAGCAGTTTTATGGTTGGCATTGGAGGATTGGAGGCGTCATACGCTCGTACTCGTCAACTCCGAACAGCCGTTCATACATTACGGAGATCCTGATTGCAGCCTGTCAAAGCCAGAACTGCACGGATCCATGCCGATGCACGCACTAGTAGAAACATAGCCTCTAGTCCGGGCTGGTGAGGGCCTCTAGTCCCGGGTGCCCACCCGGGTGGGTTACGACCCCGGACAAAAGGGGTCCGCACGTGGGCGCCCTGGCCGCGCGTGGTCGAGTACCTCTAGTCCCGGATCATAACACGACCCTGGACTAGAGATGCTCCCACGTGGCAGCCTCTAAATTTTTTGTTACCCCGCTATATTGAATATTTAAAATTGTGATCAATATAGCAAAAAATATGGTTAATTAGTTACAAATCAGAAAAATATATATAGCATATCAAAATGTTCAAAAAAAAAATATTTATCTAATAAAATATATTTGATTACATAGAGATCATAACGGGACTAGAGCCCGTATATTCAATTACATGGAGATCATAACCGGGACTAGAGCCCGTCTATTCATATTTATATGGAGATCATAATCGGGACTAGATAGTGCCATCGTATTTTCCCTTTGCTTCTATGACTTGGTTATTCAAAAATCCCGCAATTTCCTCTGTGGCCTCGTATCTTTCAACCCGGGACTAGTCCCACCCTCTAATCCGGGTTAAAAAGTTGTCCGGGACTAGAGCCCAAACTGGCTCTGGACAAAAGGGTCTGTTTCTACTAGTGGCGTGGAGAATCATATTTTCTCAGGTGATTCGCGGCGCCGTCGACGAACCGCAAGGGCATGCTCTAGCGATGTCGAGAGGGCCGGGCGCGTGCAGGATGGTGTCACCGGCGTCCGATGGGGAATCGGAGGCTAGGCTTTTGTCGCGACCAAG
This sequence comes from Poa pratensis, assembly GCA_947311845.1. Taxonomy (NCBI): domain Eukaryota; kingdom Viridiplantae; phylum Streptophyta; class Magnoliopsida; order Poales; family Poaceae; genus Poa; species Poa pratensis. Next base: position 5,975,195 of record CAMZMU010000055.1, read on the forward strand.
TTCAGAGTTGTCGGCAAAGATCAGACGAGGCTTCCAGATCTAGGCCCTGGATTACATTACTAGACTTCTGAGTGCACGGTTGGGCCATATCATGAGTCAATGGCTTTTCCGTGAAATGCTATGGGCCTGTTTGGTTTGTGCCTGCGCCCGCCCCGCCAAATCAGGGCATGCCAAAATTGGACAGCACTGAGCGTCCCCCGGGGGTGGGCAGCCGTCTGATTAGATCAGGCAAAACCGTCTGATCAAAACGAAAAGAAACAACCTAGCGCCCACGTGCACCCTTCTCCCTTTGACTCTTGACCGCACAAAAATACCTATCTACGCACGGAACAGAGCAACGCCGCCCGACTCTCCCCTGCTACCTGCAGCTCGCCACCAGAGCTCCGACGAGAACCCATCGACTCGCCACTGCTCATCGCCGTAGCAGCCCAAACACCGGCGGGTAACATCTAGTCCGTGGCTACTAGCACCGCTGACATCCAATTGTAGCATCCCAACCTCGGCCGTCGCTGGAACCGATCGGCGACGCCACCATGGACAGCTTCAAAAGCTCAAGAAATCAGCTCTACAACCCTTATTTGGATTTACATCCGACGGAGAATTTTTTGCTACAAAGATTTTGCATCTATTGAAGATAAGTATTATCATGTAAAAAAAAGTTTGCTAAAAAAGAAACTTGCTACAATTGTCATACGGATTTGCATCAGAAGGAGGAGAAAAATGGTTGATTCAAAGCTTTCGAACATCAAAAAAATTCATCATGCGAAGAACAAAAAATTGCAACAGATGTTTTCTGGATTTGCATCAGAACGGCAAAACTTGTGCTACAAAGCTTCCAAAAATTGCACACCGCATCAAGAAAAAAGGGCAGAAAATCAATGAAGAAAATTGCTCCGAGACACCTTCTGCCGCCGGTAGCAACGCCACCGGCCGCTGGTAGCAACGTCGCCGACCGTGGGTAGCAACGCCGGCGGCCGTTGATAGCATCGCCGGCTGCTGTCGGTAGCATCGCCGGCAACCGTTGGTAGCAATGCCGCTGGCCGCTGACAGCATCGACGGTAGCAACGCCGGCGGCCGCTGACAGCATCACCGGCTGCTGTCGGTAGCATCGCCAGCAACCGTCGGTAGCAACGCCGCTGGCCGCTGACAGCATCGTCGGTAGCAACGTCGGCGACCGTGGGTAGCAACACCGGCGGCCACTGACAGCATCGCCGGCTGCTGTCGGTAGCATCACCGACAACCATTGGTAGCAACGCCGCCGGCCGCTAATAGCATCGCCGGTATCCACCTTGCAGCAGCACCGCCCCAGGTTGGGAGCAAGGCCACCCGCCGCTGGCAGCACCCTCGACTGCCAATGGTAGCATCTCTGGCTACCTAGCACCGTCGTTGTCTCCCTGTAGCGGCGCCGTCCCCCATAGCAGCGCCTCCCCCGTTGAGGGCGCCACAACGAGGCTAAGGCGAGCACCAACGCATGGGTCGTCGACGGCAGGTGTCGGGTCACATCACGAGATGCGCCAATCCCGTCCTTGCCGGAGAAGGCACACAGCAAACCGCTGCTCCGTCGTGTGCTTCCGAGGCCGCCTCGCGCCTCCGTCTCGCCCTCGACGGGCCCTGCTCCTCGCCGCGGCCCCCGGGATCGTCGAGCGCTTCTCCGCCGAGAGCAATGGCGCTCCTGCCCTGGTGTAGTTGGCTGGGAAGGAGGCGTGGGTAGGGGCGGCAGCCTTGCCGTGGAGGCGCACGGGGGCGGCGACCTCGCCGAGGAGGCAGGCGGCGGTGGCCGTGTCGTGGAGGCGACCTCGCCGGTGAGGTGCGCAGGTCAGCGGCCGTGTCGTGGAGGCGACCTCGCCGGTGATGCGTGCGACGACGGACAAGACATGGAGGCGCAAGGCGGCGGCCGGGCCGCGGATGGCGACTGCGGTGCGTGCTTCTCCATGGCCATGGATGGGGAAAAGCTGGAGACGAGAAGAAAAAAGAGAGGATGGGTCGCGGGACATGAGGCTGGGAGAACATACGGCTGGGGTGAGCTGTAGCGTGTGGGTCCCGTGGTGGACACGTGTCGAGAGAAGGAGGCGGAGGATGGGGAGGCTCCAATCCCCCAGATGATAATAAGACTTTTCCCAAAATTTTGGCGTAGGAATCGCCAGCCCCTGCTTTGCCTGCGTGTGGGCGTGGAATAGCACACAGTTACCAAAAATTTGGCATGGCTGCAGTTGTTGGGCGTCAAGCCAAACAGCAGCCCGCGCCACCAGTCAACGCCAATATTTTGGAAAGGAAACCGCTAGCCACAATCCAAACAACCCCTATATACCCCCTTTGCGGCGCATGACGGTCCCGCCGCCTGAAGGACTTCTCTTATGGGCCAGCCCATTTGGTGGATTTTCCTTTTTTTGTCCACTTTTTTCTTATATGTTTTCTTTTTTTCTTTTCTTTTCTTTTTTCCTTTTCCTTTCCTTTTTTCTTTTTTAATTTTTTATGATTTCGTAGACATGTTCAGTTTTCAAAATATTCAAATTTAAAAAATGTTTATGATTACAAAATATTCACTTCTGAAACATGTGCAATTTCAAAAAATGTTTAGAATTGAAAATTGTTTAGATTTGAGAAATGTCCAGATTTCAAAATTGTTCAGAACTGGAAAATGTTTGGATTTCTAAAATATTCACATTTAGAAATATTCAAATTAAAAATGCAAAAAACAAAAATAGATAACTTCATAGAAAACAAAAGTGAGAAACGAAAGTATCGTGAGTAGCCTGGAAGCAAATGGGCCAGGCCCACCCAATCTGTTTCACGCCTCGTGGGACTTCACATGCCGCAACGGGCACCATATAGGAGCTCCCGACTTTTTCTAACCCCAAAATATATATTTCTCTACACCCCGACGTGTGAAAGAAACACTAGATGGGCCGATGCCCACCTCACAGAACCTTGCCATCGTTGCTGCCCAAATCGACTGCTCGCCATCATCGCCACCGCCATCTCCATTGTCGTCGATCCCTCGCCGCCACCAATGGAATACCTTCGCCCCAGCCTTTCTCTGCCCAGTATGACTGGCGACAACAAGTTTAGTTATCATACTATTCTCTTTCAGGTGAGTACTACATGTTTTACGGAAATCTACGTAACTAGATTTTCATGTTTCATTTCGTGCAACAAAAATTTATCTCAGAAAGAGGCGGGGACTCGTATATACCAAATGATAACAAACACATTTCATAAGCGTATATCAAATAATTAAATTTACATACACAAACATATTAAAATCCACACTATCAAGTAATGTTATTTCAATATCAAGTACAAAACATGCACACTTCGCTAATATTTGACTTCTAGACAATTTTGGCCATGAAAAAATAGTGTCATTGGTTCAATTTATACTCTACAAGTTTCTATAAAGATGCTAACTTAATCATACACTAGAAACTTTTATTGAGAAGTTTCTAAGATCATAGTCTTTACATGTCTTTACCATAAATACCTATAATTACATAGATTATGCATTCTAAAAAACATAGTTCTAAAACAAACTCTCTTACAAAGTACAGTTTAATATCTTTAAGTGAATTCACTAAAAAAATATAACAACTCATAAAAAAGTAATATTGTCAGTGTTTAAACTATGCGAACAAACAAAAACAATTACTTGCAATATTATAACATGCTAAAATAAGACCAAGAAAATATAAATGTTTAGTATAAACTATATTAATCTTGATTTGCCTCGCGGCCTACGTTGCTTCTAGAGGCCGCAGAGCAGGCGAGGGCTATGAGGTACAAGTTGGAGTTGGGGGCACAACACCTTGTACTCCTGGCCTGGCGTGGTGGAGTGGGTGATGTCGACGAGGTAACAGGTAGGACTCGGAGACGTGCTTGTCGGAGTTGGGGCACGCGGTGGAGAGGGCGACATCGGCGAGGGTGCCATCAGAGTCAGGGCTAGGCAGCTTGACGTTGAAGTGATCCAGAATCAGCGTAGGTAGTCGATGGAGGCCTTGTCGTAGCACTTCGCGTGGAGGATCTAGAAGGGCGGGGAATTGTGGTCTATGTTGAGCATCGACACCGCCCTCGTCGATTTCTCGGCAGCGGCGGTGGCTGGGAGGCGGGTGAGGTCGGGGTGGCCTTCCTCCCGCGATAGTTTTTGAGACTAGAGTGATGAACGGATGTCATACTCCCACCCATCTTAGCTCTTGTTCTCTCGAAGTTTCTTAGAGTTGGGGAATTGGGGATGCAGCGGAGCGGCGTAATGTATAAAGGCTAGCTCTTGAAGCCTCTCCCGGTTGGGGAATTGCGGATGCAGCAGAGCGACGCAATTTATAGAGGCTAGTCTCCGGATCATTAGCTCGGATTTGAATTTGGATCAGTAACTCCACCTCCAACGCTTTCAGGTTCGTTCTCGGTTGTAACACATGCACCTCTTTTCCATGATTCAGACAGTTGAGATTTGCTACTGCATGTGTTTTTGCCCAAATTGCTAAATCATTATGGTGTGAATATGTGTCGACCAATCTCATCTATCTCTGTATTTTTTTTAACGGAAGAATTGACTTTGTTGTCTTAACTAAGACATTGATGCTACCTTTTGTCTATGTGCGCCCTTGTTTTTCACTTGTCTTACTTCTTCTAATTGCAATCTGTTGCTTATTTTTAGCAGTAGAAAATGCGAGCTCAATTTTTGTTCATTATTCAATTGTGTTCCTGGAACTCAATCTTTCAACATATTGACCTGCTCTTGTTTTAGAAGGAATAGAGCTGAAACTCTGAATGAATGCTTCTTCTGCGGTTTTTATCTCCAATGTTGTTGCTTCTCGCTCCAAGATTATTACGGCCCTCTCGTCGGACACGGAAGCCCAGTTGGACCGTCAACGCCTTTCTGATACTCCCTCCATTTTTTAATATAAAATGTTTTAGGTGTTACACATGTTGTCTAGATACATACTAACCTGAGTGAACATGCACACTGACACATGTCTACATACATTTGTGTACATGTGCATGTAGACAAATGCTAAAACATCTTATATTAAAAAAGGAGGGAGTAGCTTGCAAGCTCCGGCCATATCCAGGATCACACATAATGCACTTAGTCACGAGCTATATGCCAAATATCGCTCAAGAACCCCACTCGGGGGCTGAAAAATACTGAAACCGATGTTCTTAGTATCTCTCTCATGGAGATCATCGGTTTCAGTCTTACACAGTCACTTGTTAATATTATTGTTTCGGCGACTAAATACAATTATCAGGGGTTTCTCTCTACTTTGTACCTCGTTGATGCGTTTGACAGGTCAGCGTGTGAAATCAGCTACAGTCTCGTGCCAGTTCACAAACTGACACCAAGTAAGTGTCGAGCCCGCACCAAGCTATCCATGGGAGAGATGGACTGAGACTGAGAGCAACCGGTGTACACTGACAGGCAAAAAAGGAAAAATCGTATACGAAGAGCGTGACATGTGACTCCATACTGAAAAAAACTTATATCCGCTACTCTGCCTATGACTACGTTGTACGGCTCTCTTGTAGAAAAAATGCACCAGAAGAATTCCAGCTTCCTATATATTAGCAGGGAAGCAATTTAGCTTGGGTGTGTCTCGGTTTAGCAATTTAGCAGGGAAACAATTTCAGCTTCCTTTTATTAGCATAGAGGGCTCCATCCCAAAGAGTTATGTGCAATCTTATTTAGAACTTGCAATAAATAATATTTAATCCTCGAAAAATACTATTCAAGAAATAATTTTCCACCATCCGGGTGTTTTTCTTCGAGGCTGTATCCATCCTAATAATCTACCAAAAGGAGCAGTGCAATTTTCTGAGTCTTTGACCAAGGATGAAATCTGTACTCATCTTGTCATGTACAAAGCTTATATTATCAAAGATGTACTTCCATCTAATTTGTGGAGAATTGAATAGGTTTAATATGGTATTTACCAATACAATTATACAATCAGACAAAATCTTGTCTTCAGAAATTGAGCAGCAGACACAAAATCTAACAAAATTTAACTCGTTCAGACTTTGTTTTTGTTTTTGTTTTGCACAAGAGCTCCTGTCGTTGACAGCATCACACAAACCTGGCCAGACCCGGCCCTTCAAAGAGATAGGCCCAGCCCAAGTGCATTCCAGTGGTTTCCTCGGAATAGAAATAGCGCTGACCTACGCTCAAAAAAAAAAATAGCGCTGACCTAACTCCGCCGCCGCCACCACTCCACACTTCCACAGTCCACACCACTCCTCTTGCTCCTGCGACGGATCGATCGACACGCCACTTCAGGATGAGCTCCCAGCCGACGACCATGGCGGAGGCCGCAGGGTCAGTACCGGTGCCTCTCCACCGCGGCATCCCGGACGAGATCGCCGTCTGGGAGATCCTCGTCCGCCTGCCCACCAAAGCCGTCGTCCGCTGCCGCGCCGTCTGCCCCGCCTGGCGCAGCGCCACCTCCACCCGCGACTTCCTCCTCGCCCACCACGCGAGCCAGCCCAGCCTCCCCCTCATCAACGGCTACAACAGCGCCGGCGACGCCGGCAGTTCCGTAGACATCATCCCCTTCGACCACAGAGCAGCGGACCAGCTCCAGCCCGTCACGCGACTTGGCTCCCGCGATGGCGGCTACATGCATCCGGTAGCCTCCTGCGACGGCCTCATCATCTACGCCGATCACATCAGTCGATTCTCCATCTGCAACCCGGCAACTCGTCAATATGCTCCCCTGAAGCAGCTGTATGGCTATAGGGACTTGGGGATGTATCAGCACAGCCCTACGGGCGAGTACCGACTATTACTCCGGAAGTTGAGCGATTTGGCACATCGATTTGCCTCCTATGTCTTCACTTTAGGCTCCGGACAATCGCCCAGGCAAATAGGTTACCCGGAAGCAGCGGAAGTGATATCCACCCCATCTGTCCTGTTTGGTGGTAACCTGCATTGGCACATTGAAAAGAATCTGAGCCTGAGCGAGAACCCAGGCACCTGATAATTGTATTCGACACCACAACTGAGGTGTTTCGGGAGATGCATGCGCCGGCTGTTCCTAGCTGCGCTGACCTGTTTGCCATGGGTGATATGCTTGGCATGGCCAGTTTTAATCGTGCAAGGACAATCATTGATATCTGGGTGATGCAGGACTATGAAAGCGAAGTTTGGGCCTTCAAGTGCCGGATTGAATTGCCGGTTGAGGAGCTCCGGATGCGCAATCTTGGGAAAGTGGTGTTCATGCATGTGGATGGTGATTTGCTCGTGCTGGTCGAAACTGAACACCGGCTACATTATGTTGACATCAATGGCAAGTTGGTCGCTAGTTTTCATCGCAGAGGCCTCTATCTTACTCAACTTCTGCTCAAACAAACTCTTGTTCAGCATACCTTCTTTCCAACACTAGAGGGTTATGTAGTGAATGATTCGCCTTTCATCTGATGGCTGTTGAGGTGGTGCTTCTTAACGGCCTAACTGTCAGTATGAAGTTACGAACAAGAAGCCCTCACTCTTAGTTGCATGAACACCAAGGACTACTGTACGTGTTGATTCCCAAATTATCAAGTCTATGGTGCACATGTGAAATATGTGCTCACTAATATGCCTTATGTCTGTATTTTCTTGAACGGAAATTGACTTCGTTGTCTTAATTATGACATTATGTCAACCTAATACTTCGTCTATTGTGCCTTATGCTATCATTTGTCTGTGTGCGCACTTGTTATTCTCTGTCTTACTTCTAAGCAATGTGATCTTCTGCTTATTTTTGGCAGTAAAAAATGTTGTCTCAATTGTTTACACCTCTGAATAATGTTGCTGCAATCTTTTAACATATAATGTGCCTTGTTGTTCTTCGTGTATCTGTTTGCTGTGCCATTTATGTTGTTCTAAGTAAGAAACATGTTTCACATTTGCTTACTGGTGGTCTGTCGAATACATTGTGGCTGGGCTTGGAACAGGGTAGGAATGTAAATGTTTCATCTGTTTTTATAATGCTCCCTTGTGTCTATGATTTACCCCTTGTACTAATTGTTCTTGTAATTGGTGGATTTTTCTGGGCACTACTTCAGAGACACAGTTTGTAGCACCACTGCTATTGAGAACATAAGTTGTGCTTTGCATTGAAAAAAAATTGGGACACAATTTGTAGCTGCTGTGCCTAGATGGGTTTGGTAGATTCAGATGTTTTCATATATTTTCGGCTAGGTGTTTGTACTTTCAGGGTGGATTGGATCATTCTGTTAAAAAAATGTGTTAGAATCTGGAGATCTGTTGAGTTGTGAAGCTGTAGTTTACCTATCAGCAGCTGTTTAGTAGTTAGCATATCGTTTCTTTCATTTTTTAAACCTGTTGTTGTCGACACATCAGTCTACAACATAGTCCATTCACTTGGTAGACAACTAGTCGTTCAGGGGTCAAAAAATTCAGTACTATCTCAAAGTTCAATCTCAAGCGATGAAAGCATATGGTAGCCGTTTTGTTTTGTACCTCTGAAAGACTGAAACTTTGTATTGTTTAAGACTGAATAAATTTAAGACTGAATAAAATGATTCTTCTGCGGCTTCTACCTCATGTCATGTTGCTGCCTTCTCCAAGATTGCCGTGGTCCGCTCTTGGTGACACCCAGCAGGGGCGGAGCTACAGTGTACGAGTGGGGTCAGTTGACCCCGATGACTCTGGGCCAAACACTCATAGGTATAGCCCAATACAAAGAAATGACCCCAGTGAAAATCGTATTTGACCCCAGCCCGCCAGGCTCCATTCACGTGTGCAAGCCATGCGCAAAACAAGCAGCAGTAACAGCCCACGGTTTGATGAATCCGATTAATCCCCAAATAAAGGAATCGCTCGGACTTTACGCTCTATTCGTCGCCGCCTCGTAGTCTATTTATTTTTTCTTTATGAGATGAGAGTTGCTGCGGTCGGCAACTCGGCATAGGTCTGCTCCGTATGGACCGCCACAGGCCGTCCCTCGTCGCCACTCCCCTCTGCAAAATCTGTAAGTGCCACTGAAACTTGTCTTTCCATCTTAATCCGAAGGAGATTTAATATTCACAATTCCAAATTGTTCATCTTAGGGTTTCTTGATGTATTGATTTATTTACTTGTTTCAAGGTTTGACCGTTTGAGTGGTATTAGCCTATTGGTGGTAATCAGCGATCTAGGCGATTTTACAATCTAGATTAGGCCTCAAATTGCCCCAGAAAAAATGTCGGGTAATCTAATAAGAAGGACCTTGTAGCGTAATTTCATATGTATATTAATATTTACATATTTTGGTACTAACGATCCCTTACTAATTTGTGAGGAAGTAAAAATTCAATGGAGTGTATCTTGAATTTAAAAAGAAAAATCGCCTCCACCCACAACCAATGATTCTGATCATGAAGGTCCATCAAACGTTAGACCTACTACCCAACCTTGCTCTTTGCCGGTTCCTCTAGTTCTAAAAGAGGTAAATTTAAATGAGTTTCCGTATGACCAAACATATAGGAAGATAATATCAACATAGTATATAGGGCCAAAGGTATAAGTTAGATATTTCCCTAAAAAAAGGGTATAAGTTAGATAACAAGGACATATTTGATTCCTTGTTCTTATAGCCTTATAGGCCACAACCTGATTTAAGTATGCACAAAGGAGCACACAAAATTTGCAACGCCAGTTTAGTACTAAATGGTATGGAAAATATGACTGGCTAGAGTACAATGAGAAGAGTGATGATGAATTTCCAGATAGGTAATTACTTTTGTGATCATACTTATTTTTATATGATCGATTCACAATTAATGTTTTGTATTATGTGAGTTTGCTAGAAATTTTAACTAATATCAGTTGCGCATCTAGTCGTGAGAGATTTAGCTATACACATTCGTTTTGACACCGGCGACCTTTTTTCCTGACTTCGCCCCTGACACCCAGGCCTAGGCGGCCCTTTCTAATTTGTTTGCCGAGCTGCCGGCCTAATCTGCAGTGTCAACTAATGCACCTGGTTACACTTCCTCGGCTAAATATGTACTGAAGAACCTGCCTGGGTGAGAAGATGTTGCATCCCTTGCTACTTGGAACATAGAACCATGGTCTTATTATCTCTTGGAGTTGGAGATCATTGTATGCAGGCTGGCCTAATAATCTGGTGCTAGTTATTAGGCTGGCCTAAAAACTTTGTTCTTGTGCGGCAGTCAGCTCTCAGATCCCTTATGCAAAAGTTAGATGTGTTAAAAGCCTTTAATAGCTTGACTTGGTCATTCCTAAATAGTGTTTATCGATAGAGTGTGTTTGGGCCAGGTGGATTAGGTGGATCATCCTGCTGTTTGACACAACTTTGGCGAGAGTCTTTGTCAATGGTCACACGGGCGATAGATTCTGGTTTGGTCGTGGCCTCAAGCAAGAAACTCTCATGCTTTGCTCAAGTTTAAGTCTTTTGTGTTGCTTGTGCAAAATCGATGTTGCACTATCGGATATGGTATAGGATACGGTATGTTAAATAGTCTAGAATATGAATTATCCGAAAATTTAATAGGATAATTTGATGGTTTTAATTCGAATAATCCGATTTTCTATCGAAATGACTAACCAAATAGAGCATAATTTATAGTTAGGGAGTTGTCAAGTTCATTCATTGAACAACTCAATTAAATAGTCGTTATACAGACTATGAAGTACATCTTTGTTAGTTGAAGAGTTATTTAACTTTTATTTTTGGTTGTATGGTTAGACAATTTACTTAAGCGTGTATATATCCAATTAATTTTGTTTCCGCTCCGTTCCATTTCCGAATCCACTATCACATACATCCGTCTCGAAATATGCATCCGGTCATTATCCGCTTTGTTCCCGAATCGATAGAGAAATATTGTAAAGGACACGGTAGAGACAAAACCTGATCTGATCCGTTTACATCCTATGAGGAGCCAAGTCGTGGCTGGCAAAACATCACGATGATGTTGTTAACTTCTTTGCCGAACATGTGGCAAGAGGCGACGAGCAAAGAACCAACACCAGGCATCGACGGTGAACTCGTTCATCTTACTCATCGCCCGGAGTCTTTGGCTGGAGCGCAATGTCAGGGTCTTCGATGGTCTACTGTCTCTGGTGCGGTTTGCATCGCTGTGTTTTTGTCTTCCCTTCTCACCATGTAATTAATCTCGGGATGTTGTTTCTTCCATGCAATTTTTTTTTTGTGAAACACAGTACAACGTAGGCGCTCATATACACGCGCACACACTCAACCCTATAAACGCACACACGCACATCCTGCTTCTATGAGCACCTCCGAGAGACTGAGTCAGTGGGTCGAGTCTTGAGATTGACAAAGTCACCACGGGCGCCTCGTTGTCGACGGAAACATCGTCTCCCACTGAAGAACATTCCGTCTTAAATGAGAAACACCAGCGTCAAACCTGAAATTTGAACTCTGATGCGCTGGAAGTATAACCACCCACCTAACCATCTTGCCACAGGCAAGTTCTCTCTTACATGCAAGTTTAATACAGTACACCCCACACACAGATCTCATGGGGGTTCTCGAATGAAATAAGTACTTTAGATTACAATAAATACTTTTAATAGAGATGGATAGACAAAAAGGCCGCTGTGCTAATGTCTAGCACCTTTATTTTCTGTACATACATAAATTTTTTCTCACATATATACACAACTGGTACTATTTACATTCATATCTCCACTACTATAATGCACCAGTTTTGAATTTGAATTTTGAATCCACTCTCGATTCCCGCCAGCGATGCAGAACCACTTTTGAGAGTTTAGTTTGCACCACGTCTGATTGGACGGCCGTAATCAGTTGGATTCGCCACTACTCCATTCCCGCTCTCTCCCGCGCATATTTTGGAAGCTGCTCGGCCCTTCACGATAGCGAATATTTTTTAAAGTTTATTCGGAATCTAGCACGCGTTTTGGAGGAATTCGAAAAGTAGCACGGCGTCGACACGGTGCGTGCCGAAACAAGCACGTTTCGGCCGCGCCAACGCCGAAAGCCTGCTTAACTGCATGCACATCGCTGCTTTGCGTAACTGCGGCGCCGACAGCCATGTTTCGGCACGGCTTGAGCCGAAACATGGCTTTCCCTCTATTTTCCGCGCCGTCGTCGCTCCCGCCTTTTATTTTCCCGCGAGCCTTGCTCCCTCTCCGGCGCCTATTTTTCACGCCATCGTCGCTCCCGCCTTTTATTTTCCCGCCAGCCTTGCTCCCTCTCCCGCGCCTATTTTTCACGCCGTCGTCGCTCCCGCCTTTTATTTTCCCGCCAGCCTTATGTAGGTCGTGGCTGGTGGGACAAACTACCATGCTCATTTGTAGGTCGTGGGCAAGGACTCTGTACTACTGTATGACGTGGTCGGGGGTCCTGTCGACCAGTGGAGTGACGGGAGGGTGATACCTGTGCATCCTGAATAAGTGGAGTCCGGGAGAGTGACTGGCGCGGGGGCGCGGGGGACGCGGGCTGGGCTGTGTGCCGCAACGTCTGCAGCGCCGGCACAAGTAAGAACAGAGTACACACGTCGTAGCTTGTCCTCCAGACGCTTGAACCAAGGCACCTGTTGCGGCAGTGGGGCAAAGGCGGCAACGTCGCTCTGAATGTCTTGTATCAAGTTGCCTGTTGTAGGAAAAAAAATGTTAGGTTCGATTATTGAGACATGCATTTACCAATATTAGTGAAGGACATACCGCGTAGTATCTGCTAGCCTCAAGTGGGTACATGTCCGTAACAGAAGGAGGTGGCAACTGATCAGGCTGGGACGTGTGCACTAAGCGAAGTCGAGTGGACTGTCTGTACGTCCGCAGATATGCGTTGAAATCATGTAGCAGAAATGGCTCATCCCGGGCCATACATTAGCCGTCGCGTTCGCCCATTCAGCTATGTACGGATGAAGTACTTGTAGCCAAGATGCCAGAGATCTATCTCCTTGTCGCGACAATCTGAAACATGTAGGCATAGTGTAATTAGAAAAGTACATTCCAAATTCCTTTGTGTAAACACAGTTGATTAAAAACATACCTGTGGATGTGCGAAGGAAGGGCGGGAACTCTAGCGGGAGGCTCCGGCAATTGTCGCTTACCAAACTGTCTCATGACACGTTGTTGGGCCATCTCCTCCACCGTGACATCGAAAACAATGCGGGCTCGAGTGAACCAGTAGTTTTCATCCCTCCGGCACAAGCTAGAAATCCCGCCGGGTATCTCGCCTGCACCCTGTCAGGGCGGTACGGCTCCCATATAACCTGATTGTCTTGCAATTGATCAAACTGCATCGTGAATGACTCGTAGCAGTTTTTAACCTGCTGGCCACGTACCGTCTCTGCAAATAGATAAACTAGTTATTGTACCGAAATAAGAAGTTTGAAAAATTAAATGATGTGCAAGTTTACCTCTCTACGCGCCCACATACTACCAATAGTAGGCAAAGCGACTAGGTTTGCCTCAACGAGCCTGTACTCCCAGGGTGTAAGAGCGTCGACGTCAGGCCTACCGATGGGGAACCTCTCCCAGGACCATAACTGCAACAGTAGTGGACAGCCAAGAATCGAAGCGGAACCTTATTCTTCGTGCACGCCGAACACATAGCTCGGTACGTGGCGGCTAAGACAGCTGACCCAAAACTCCGTGGCACTATGTCCTCAACGTGATGTGCCTCCGCAATCTCTCGCGCCATATTGATGAAGCGCGCACTAATAGTGTCGACGTGGGAGTCAATGAACATCACCTTGCCGAACAGCCACAGCAGGTATGCCTCCAGAGTTCTAGTAATCTGTTGTTCAGTCAAGGCGGCATCCGGGTATCCTAGAACTCCAATCTGCATTGATCATACAAAACGAACCGAGTAAGTACAAGTTTGTTGATAAAAAATAAAACTCATACTTCTAACAGTCTTACCTGAAACTTGCTCAACCATGAAACCCGAGGACCGTGTCGCTGGTACGACAAGGGTGGGTTATCCGGATGTATCCCTGTGAAACGTGCCTGCATTTCTTCACGCCAATTATCTGGAGCCTCTAAAGGACCTACGACCGCGCCCGCCAGTGGGAGACCCAACAGATATGACACATCCTGAAGAGTCGGTGCCATCTCTCCGCACGGGAAGTGAAAAGTGTGGGTCTCGGGCCTCCATCGATCAACTAAGCAGCAGAGCAGTGACCTGTCTGGGTTGATGCGTCGAGATGCATCAACCTGCACATCAACATCTGGGGCCCCGAGCTGATCTGGTGGAATATGTAGCCACTCCCGCCGAGTCGCCTCAACTAGGCGCGCTATAGGTAAGAGACCAGATCAAGATAAACTGCAACAAAATTTTGTATCATAAATTATTCGTCATATCGTAGAACATAACAAAATAATCAATATATTCTCTTATACGTACCGATCAACCCAATCAGGGTGTATCATCCAGTTGTATGCTGGACCCCGCGTACGCAAGATCTTCGGTACGTTACCATTCTCCCAAATCTTTGCACGATGTTTTCCATCGATCACCCCACTGAGCAACGCATGTGCAGCCATCTGTACAAATTAAACCATACAAATTCACGTATAAATTAAAACATAGTTCGGACACGTACAAATTAAACCATACAAATTAAAACATACAAATTCACGTACAAATTAAAACATAGTTCGGACACGTTCAAATTAAAACATACAAATTCACGTACAAATTAAAACATAGTTCGGACACTTACAAATTAAAAATAGTTCGGACACGTTTAAATTAAAACATAGGGATACACACATAGAAATTGAAATGTAGTGCTAGCCACGTTGCCCACGTCCTCGGTTTCCTCGGTTACCTCGACCACGCACAGGATCAGGAGCAGGTCCTAGGCCGTATTTGGGACAATACTTCTCTCTATGCCCAAAAAGATTGCACAACAAGCACTGTCTAGTACATCCACCAGCTTCAGACTCGTCCATATCATTCCGGATGCGACGCGAGTTCCGTCTTCCTCTGTTAGTTCTCATAAGAGCAGGATCCGGAATATATTCTCATTTCATTTCATCCACTTGTTGAAGTTGCCAACTACTCTAAATCCTGTCATCTCCCCGGTCCAAGTTTCAACCACTGCCTCCTTCATGTAATACGGAGAGACAAAACTGATTGGGTTCATCCCCAACTGGCCAGAAACAGCAAGGACATGAGAACATGGGAGGTGAAGCAGTCTCGGTTTGTTGCACGTGCACTCGCACGTTGGGGTGCAGTAGCACTAATTATGACCTCATGGGTTTTCAGCTCATTACCCGCACCAAATCTTGAGGTTGGTAAGCGTACCTCGTACCTCGCTTCTTCATTACCAATACGAATGACCGTGTGCATCCGTGCCTTCTTTATCTTCTTGTCCATGTACTGTCTTATCTTGCGGCAGTAAGGTGTGTTGGGGTAATACTCAATATGCTCGACGGCTTCACGACGTCTATCTCTGAAATACGTCAATGTTCCGTGCAAAATACCCTCCACCAGTGCTGTCAGTGGCAAACCCCTATTCCCTCTGAGTACAAAATTGTACACCTCAGCTAGGTTGGTAGTCATGATGCCGTACCTTGCTCCATATTGGTCGTGCAACAGAGACCACTTCACGGGAGGCTCCTTCTCTATCCACTCTTCAAAAATTTGATTCGTTTTCCCTTCTTTCTCGTCGTACCAGGAGGGTCAATTCCAGGCAAGTCACACAACCCAACAGGCTCTGAATCTGTCGTATTTGCCGCAGTACCCTGTGTCGCATCACCCTGTGTCGCAGTACCCTGTGTCGCATCACCCTGTGCCGCAACAACCTGCGCCGCAACAAGCTGTGTAGCTAACGCTTGCGCCTGTGCGGCTTTCCTTTCCTTCACTTGCTGCCCAGTGAATTCAGTCAGTCTTTCCCACAGAAACTGGTACTTCCTCTCCTGATTCTGATTGCACAGTGATAATCCCCAAGAGTAAGGAATCACTGTAGCACAATTCGATAAGTATTTGAGTGTCGAACACACGAGGAGCTGAAGGTAAACTATCTATTCTCTAAAGCCCTATAACCCTCTTATATGGCCTTTTATGCAAAGAAATAAATATGAAAGGATCTAACTAATGGAAGCAAGTGACGTGGAATGGGTTTGTCTTGTAGCAAGTTTCTTAGAGCAAGTTTCTCTCAGCAGTTTTCTCAAGCAGCAAGTAGCAAAGATCTCAAGTAGCAAATATCTCAAGGGAGCAAGTGTTCTAGCAATTGTTATTTCATTCGTGTGGTTGTCACAATTAGTAAAGCACATGTTTCAGTCTTAGTTGTTTCTTTTAGGTGGGAGCCATAACTAGGTGTAGCCAAATAACTGAGCAATTACACAACTCTTATGATGGATCTCATGGCCAAGTAAATGACTGCACAAGAGTTATTAAGACATAAAAGTCCCACCATAGCCTTAAGTTCTAGGGTCCCCCAAATATCTCCCCCATAAAGTAACTTCAAGTCTCAGACACCGGTTTCTCTCTACTCCGACATGTCCTACTCAATCCATTACACTACGGTGATCACCTTACATGCATTCCCTAACATATGCGTGCACTCATAAATTGTACATAAAGACAATCATAAAAGATAACAACACTTGTATGCAACCAAACAACGAACTATTTCACTATTGCCATGAACAAATCACTTCTCAAACACAGATGGGGATACACAATAGATCAAGGCAATAGTATATTGCATCAAACATCATGTTTGCCAAGAGTTTTCAGTGGGGAGATGGAGATGATCTTGCGGTAGATGTTGATGATGAACACGCCGGAGGGGGTGGAGCCCTCCGGATGTGATTCCGGCGGCGTTTCCCCCCTCCGATCTTCTCCGGCGGCAGCCTTCTGACTCTCTGCTTCGTGGTTTTCTGTTTCTCCGCCGCCTCCTTTCGCGAAACGCCAGGG